>OY856413.1:636050566-636740983 GCA_963693085.1 Alisma plantago-aquatica | reverse complement strand
CCGTGCTACCCAGGCTGCTGCTGGGCATTTTTTTATTTTTTTTTAAAGTTATTTACTTATTGGTAACTTGATAAATAACTCATATACACTGATCTATGGCAATGCCTTAGTTGATCACTCGTTATATTAGAGCTGCAAGCCTGTAACATTAAGTAATTTTTAAAAGTAAAATAATTATTGACTGTAATATATTGAACTTATATACAATACATATTCTATGATAAGCCTTAGTTAATTTAATATGCATACTTTGTATGTAAGACATAGTAATCGGGTACTGCTGTATATCCAAGTAAATTACATGTAACTAATCATGACATAGATTTTAGAATGCATACTTTGGTTAAATGTACTGCTGTAATTTTTGATCAAATGATGATATGTAAATGTAGCAATAAGTTAGTAAGGTATCAATGATAAGTCTGTTGTAATGTGATGCAAAATAGTTATTGTATCATGCATATCTTAATAATTTTTTGTTTTATAGTTGTATAGGGTGTTTTATGTGTGACAAGTCTATTGTTTAATAGTTTAGCTATAATCATTGTTTTATAGTTGTGTTATAAAGTATTTGGGTGTTTAGTATGGTTATTTAGGGTGTTCAGATATGTATAAAGGTTCCAAAAAGTATAGTATATATATGCATACATGTGCATTGTTTATAAAATTGTATAGAAAATCAAAACCCATTCTTGGTGAGAATCCTAATCACCCTTCTTGCTTAATGATGAATTGTAATGCACACATGTGACATGCTTTGAATGACAACTAGGATTTTAGGTATAAGAATGACAAGACATTATTTGTTGGCCTAGAAACCCATCCAAGATTTACTCATTAGGAGTAAATCTTGGATAGTCCCCGGTTTGGGACTGTTCTTGAACACCTAATCTCACTTAGGATGTAAGTGTATAATGTGTATTGGGTTTTCAAGAAAATTTTGGCAGCATTTCCCTGTTTGTTCTCTAAGTACATATGTACTTGGAGAACAACGGGGAAATGCTGCCGAAATTTTCTTGAAAACCCAATACACATTATACACTTACTAGTGAGATTAGGTGTTAAAGAATGGGATAGGTGGTACACATTTATTATATATAATAATGACATCACATGTATTTGTTAACCCTAGACCCTAATCTTGTTGTAATATATACTTGTTTTCTCTTTGATCATAGAATGGATAGATCATGGATGTCCATTCGCAATCGCTGCACCCCAGAGTTTATTTCTGGTCTTGACCAGTTTATTAGATTTGCTGAGGAACATAGGAAACAACCTGGAGATAGGTTCTACTATCCATGTAGGCATTGCGGTAACAACTTGAAAGTCAACACTGGTGACGAAATCAAAAGTCATGTCATGTGCAACGGGATTATACAAGGCTATACAGAATGGCACTGGCATGGAGAGATTTCAATCCCGAAACCAGTGGATGTCGATAGCAGTGCTTGTGTGGAAGAAGAAATTGCCTACGATGACGTAGATGTGAATGAACCAGTTCCAGTAGACATCGTTGATGCGATGTTGAATAGTTGTGGGGTAGAGCACACCGATCCACCTCCCATTTTTAGGAACATTGTGCATGATGCTGAGATGTCATTATACACAGGTTGTACTAAGTTTACGAAGACATATGGGAGTTTGACTACATAGATTTCAGAATTCCGCTCTTCAAATGTAATTGGGTTGATAACACCAAAGGAGTTATAGTGGATGAATTGGGTTTCACTTTAGTGAACTTTGAAAAGATTGGTGAGAAGGATGAACCATTCATATTGGCATCACATGCGAAATAAGTATTTCATATCGATGATCCTGCAAATGATAAATGGTCGGTTGTTCTTCATGGTAAAAGACAGTTCATTGAAGATCCTATAGATGAAGAACAGTACTATGATAAGTATGATGACTCCAGTCCATTCTCAATTGGGTTGCCAACACCAGAAAATATTGAAGTTATTGATGAGTTGTATGTGCGCGGAGATCACAATAGATTGTTAATTGATAAAAAATTGCAATATTAGAGGCATGTTTATACAATGTTTTTTTATATGTTTTATTTTTCTGAATGTGAACTTTACAATGTGAATGTGAACTTCACAATGTGAATGTGAACTTTACAATGTGAATTACTTTATAATGTGAACTTTACAATGTGAATGTGAACTTTACAATGTGAATGTGAACTTTACATTGTGAATTTTACAATGTGAATTACTTTATAATGTGAACTTTACAATGTGAATTACTTTACAATGTGAATGTGAACTTTACAATGTGAGCTTTACAATTTGAATTACTTTACAATGTAAACTTTATAATGTGAATGTGAATTTTCAGATGGTTGAGCATTCTCCTGATGACCGTGTTGATGATTACCGTGAGGGTGACGACATCAATGTGCCGCCTCACAATGTAATTTTTAAAAATAATCATATATTTATATCTATATGTCCATTTATAGTTATATCTTGTAAATGTGTTTATTTTGTCAAATTTTAGGTTGATGATGCACATGTACCATCTGAAGCACTTGAGGCACTTGATCAGCAACACCAAAAAGTTGACAGGAGAAGGGGCATCACTATGATGAAGAAGTTAATAGTGCAAAAGGGCAATGGACCCAAACTTCTTGTGGATTTTGATAATTCATGAAATGCATCTGGTGTGAATCGCAATTCATTTGTTTCATTTCTTGGGTATGTTACTCGCAGCCATTGTGGTTGTATAATAGATTCTTGGCATAAAGTTTCTAAGGAGAAGAAAGATGTAATATGGAGGGATTTATGTGTGAGTTATTATTAATTTACAATTATATTTTGTAGATTACTAATTTTTTGGATACTAGTTAATAGCAATTCTAATTTGCAGAGTATATTTGAATTGGATGAAAAGCTGCATCGTAAATACGTGATGCAACGCTGTGGGAGAGTCCTAAGGAACTATAGGACAAATCTCACCTGAGAATACATAAAAGAAGCTGACAAGAGGAAGAAGATAACCATTGAACAGTGGAACTTCCTAGACAAAGAAGAATGGGACGCGTTTGTTGCTTCAAGACAAACGGATGAATTCAAGGTATTAGGCGTCAGTCCCAATCTCATTAATATATGTTGTATTCACCTATTCAAGATTAACATTTACTGTTACTAACCAAATCATTAATGTACATACTAACTAGGCCCTCAGTGAGGCACAAAGATCAAGGCGTGCACTGAATGTGCATGACCACACAATGGGTCCAAAGGGGTATGCAGGCATTCGCCAAAGACTACAGTCTGAGGCTACTGCTCAGTCTGCTGCTACTCAGGAGTCCTCCACTGTAGGTAGCACACCTCTGCCTCGCCATGATATCTGGATAGCTGGGAGGCAAACTAAGAAGGGAGAAATAAGGAAGCCCGCAACTGCTGAGGCGGCTGTAAAAATGGTAAAATACAACTCTTACAACAATCATTCAAATATTGATTATTTGTGGTGTTTACTTAATTACAAATTTTTGTTTTGGCGATTAGCGGGAGCTGCACGAGCTGAGGAAACAAGGCAAGTTCATCCCTGAGGGCACAAGGGATGAATTGACAGTTGCTCTGGGTAACCCAGAGCATCCTGGACGTGTTAGGGCTGCAGGTGCTGGTGTGGGCATCAAATCTTTTTTTGGGCCATCCCAGCGCAAACATGCCCCAAAAGTAGGACTTTCACAAGAAGAGGTAACATATTCTTTCTTTATAATGTTACTGTAAAAAGAGAATTCAATAATTAGAAGAAAACGTTTCTTTTATCCATGTATAGGTAGATAAGCTAGTTGATAGGAAACTGGAAGAAGCACTAAAAAAGTGGCAAGCATCTCAGACTGCCACTCAGCAGACAGTACCTATCATAGCATCCCGCTCTACTCCTATTATAGAGGTTGGGAGTAATCCTATAGACCCTCCACCTAGCACATCTACTGTAAGTATTTTTATGACATAGTAACTATTTTTTTTACTTCAAGATGATATGTTTTCAAGTTGATATGTATATATGTATATAACATTCTTTACACAAATATTTGTAGGGGTTGAAGCCATGCCATCTAAAAGTTAATGAATATGTCATTGCAGAGGCGTCGGCTTACCCATCCCTACCAGGGGAACTGTTTCACGGGTCTCCATTACCAGCTGGTTGGATTCGTGTGAGCCTGGTACATATATTCCCCAGGTGGATGGATCTTCCATTGCCATATGCCCACCCAGATTGTGAAACACTTGGTGAGGCACTAGGCGGAGTGATATTGTGGCTAAAAGCGAATGTCATCTTTACTGAAATTGTATGGTAAATTTACATTACGTTAAATTGTTAGTGTGTGTATATGATGTTAGTTGATCTGAAATTATTATATATATATACAGGTTAAAAAGAAGACACCCACAACATCTAGGCCTCCACTTCCACCTCCTACATTACCCAGTTGGGTTCCACAGGACCTAACTGTCCCGTTAGGTCCTAATTGTAGGGGTATGGCAATATAGTTAAGCGAACATGATATAAATTGCCCTATAATTGTTTCTATAGATTCAGATGTTGCAGGTCAATCATACGAAAGCAAACTATTTATACAAGATATTTTGGAGTTGTTTTGATATGATTGGCTAAATACATCTGTGATAGAGCTATGGATAAGGTGAGATCTTCTTTATACATCCATATACCTTTGGTTATTCTGGTGATCTGGTTTCTTATTTATTAATGCATGCGTAATTAATACATATTTTGTAGCTACTTAGACAAGATATGTACAGATTTTGCATTCAAACATGTAGGATTTTTTATTCCATCTTTGATTAGTCTAGTAGCTAAAGACCCTCCGTCAGTTCAACAATACTGTTGTGAGGCTTTTTCAATTTTTCTAAAAAAAAGAATATGATGATAATGGCTCCATTCAATGTAGAGTAAGTTTACTTTGCTTATTATAATTTGGACTTAAGAAAATTACATTTTTATTGTGGATTTTGAGTTATTAATTTTTAACTTTTTTACCTCTAGTGGTATGCATTGGGAGTTACTGGTTATTTTCCCTGAGACGTTCACTGTCTATTATCTAGATCCTAAGGGTGAGTATATTGAATACAAAATATGGACACATAATGAAAATGATATTATTCCAGTGAGAAATATTTCATTTTCATATTTGTTAACATATGTTATTACATTACTATTTAATTATGTAATGTACTGTGTTACATTAACATGTAGGGGTTTTGATGAGTTCAAAAAGGCTGGAGGAAAGGTCCCCATGAAAAAGAACCAGCCAATTATTTGGAAGAACGTGAAAGTAAGTTCCCGACTACAATATATGTATATATTATTTATGTGAACAATGCTTAATTAGTTGTATTTTTTAATATTTTGTATGTTTGAAATTTAAAGTGTCCTACACAAGACAACGGATGGGCATGTGGATACTATGTGATGCGATTTATGCACATGATTATCAAATATGCCGCATTGGACATCGATTGTATTGTTGAGGTATTATATAGTCTCATTAGATAATATGAAATATATCAATCTTATTTATAGCTCATTAATTTTATATATACATCATTCTCTTTACAGGTGTTTAAAACTGAACACACGACAGGAACGGCCTTACCAGATGTACATGCTCCCTATACGAAGGGAGAATTAAATGAAGTAAGAGAAGAATGGGAAACAGCCATACAAGTAGTGGGGGATTTAAGATATAATTGGGATGTTGATAGCGAATAATGACTAAAGAATGATATTTTGTAAATGAATTTCTGAATTATAATATATGTGTGAATGTTTCTACATGTATGGATGTTTCTACATGTGTCTGAGTGAAAATGAATGAAACTGTTGGTTGCTATATGAATGTTTCTATATGTGTGAATGTGAAAATGAATGGAACTACAGATTGCTATCTACATGAATGATTCTAAATGTGAAAATTAAATGGAACTGTAGGTTGCATTGTTAAATGTGTGAATATTTTTGTTGTTAATTTTGCAGGTTTGTGGCCTTTTGTTGGCTGATATCAATGGATGTTGTAAAACCTGCAGTTCATAACTGAACAGTTCATAACTGAACTGCAGGTTTCTCATCCTGCGACCAGCCATACAGCAGGTCTGCAAACTGACAGAAAAAAAAACAAAAAATAGGCGTTGGTTATTTGTATAAAACCAATGCCAAATAGTTACAGTGTCGGTTTGTAATAGAAACTGACGTCTATTTCCTTAACACCACGGCTATGGTGGCCAGCACGGCCGTGGCAGCGGACCAGACACCACAGTCGTGGCAGCGGACCAGACACTACGGCCGTGCTGTCCAGCACGACCGTGTTGGGACTTATATGGCGTCGATTATTAGCTAATAACTGACGCCTATAGTGCCCAAGTTGGCGCCCTTCTATGGCGCGAAGGTATATGGCGTCGGTTTCTTAGGTAATAACCGATGCCTATAGTGCCCTGCTGGCACATTTTCGTTGGCGCGCGAAGGGTTTTGGCGTCGATTTTTGAACCGACGCGTAACGTCTGTGCTTTTAGCGTCGTCCACATAGGTGTCGCTTAGAAACCGACACTAAAGGCCTTAAATAACTGACACTAAAGGTCGATTATGTACTAGTGTCTATTAAAACTTTAAATAGAGGAAAATACATGTATCCTGCAACACACTACATGAACATACTTGGTGTCTTTACTCAAATGAGAATATTAATGATAAGAGCAATATTTTATCCATAAATGTAACCCATTACCACAAATTTCCATGCAAAGAATACTACCGAGACCACAATATAACTATTCAGGACTATATCCATACATTAAGAACGCATTTAGAAACTCATGCCAGGGCCACTAAAAGGTACTAGGTCTAGCAAATCTTTCATCTATCAAATAGCAAAAAAGAACATTCTACTTGGTCTTGTTGAAATAAGTGTTTGTTAGGTTTTAGGGGAGGTAGAGAAGGCAGTGTAAACAAAAAATTTCTCCTCCCCCAAACCCAGAACAAGGAAACACATCAACGTCTATACAATAGGAAAGGATGGTTTGTGGAATCATACCTTGTCCCGAGGCTTGCTCGGCGACAATACCTAGCAGTTTGTGTGGTCTTTACCTCCGGTCTTGGACGGTGTCTGTGCAGCTCCTGGTCGCACCGAGACTAAAAACTCCTTGTCTCACCGGGACTGTCGGGATTGACAGCTATCCTCCGAGCGACAGAAATCTCCCGCCTCTGAAGTAGTCCACACAGACCACCTGGATCACCAATCTCCTTGTCTCATAAGGAATTGGAAGGAGTTTCACCCTCCTAACAGCATACTAGTCACTGACACACTCTCCTGCCACCAGTCACTTTCTGTAGTTGTCTTTCCCTTGCTGTTCCTCCCTTATCAGGTAGCACTTGCTCGGGCTCTCTCGGTTACCAAAACCATAGAGAACAACAACTTTACAGAGCAACTGGTTGCACTGAGTTGTTCTTTGAGAATCCCCCAATACCGCTATATATATAGGAGGGTCAAGGGACAGGGTTCTCTATCCCGGGTAATGTGGGTCTAAAGCAAGAGTAGAAGGGTTTGAGATTTTCCACAAAAACAACCAACTGCGCAACCTGAACCGATCGTTTCATTTCTGAAACAGTCGTTTGGGGACCTGAGCCTTGACACCTCAACCGATAGGTTGGGACCCATGAAACAGTCGGTTCACTTCTAAAACGGTCAGTTGGTGGTCATGGTCAGTTCCCGATTGACTTTTCTTCTTTTTGTTTCGAATTGGTATCAAATACCAATCCTTGTTCCAATCAAATTGGGCAAGTGAAATGAAAAGAAATTTCTCACCAATCCTACTTACCCAACTTGCTCGGTTGGATCAGTTGAACCGATCGTTTCAATGAAGCAATTATTTCACCCTGTCCATCAGCCGATCGACTCACCATATGAGCCGATCGGTTCACCAAGATCAGTCGATCGGTTCACCAAATGAGCCGATCGGTTGGGAGTGCAGATTGTGCAGAATCAGTCAATTGCAGTTTCAATCAATCTGATACTCCAATCAATGTGTCCAACACCTTGAACATTATGACATTGAGCTATCAATTAATTGAGTGTTTAATTGAACTACTAAACTCCTTTAGTAATCAATCTAAACATTGTTTGTGGACAAAACTCCTCTTCCAGGTTAAATCCTATGTGTGTGACCCTGCAGGTCCATTTCACGTTGGCAGTGAAAGTCCATAACACTTATGACTTCACAAGCAAAGAGCGGTGCCTAGTCACACATCAGTGCTACCCAAGTGAAATAGAAAGTTGTAGAACAACTTATAATGCTACAATCCGTGAATGGTGTTATAGTGAATGTATAATTCCTTTGTCACTAATATCCTAAATGAACTAGAGGCATGGAACAATCATCCTATCAATGTTCATTCACTTTCTTGATCTCAGAGTAGATTGGAAGAGATATGTATGACATCAATATCACATATTGATTCACACATGCATGCTCACCTTTCTCAATCCTACTCATCAAGTGGCCATGGACATCAAACTCCCTCAGGAGGGACAAATCCCATATCTATCACTCACCCCTCAAAAGCCCCATGTGTCAAAGCCACCCAATCATCACCTTTATAACAACCCATGTTTCAAGACTGCGTTTGATGATGTCAAAGTGTGCCCAACGACATGTGTTGAGTGTAGTGATTTCAGGTCAAAGAATCACACTCACCACCATCACTGTGAGTACTGACTGTGACTACCATGTCATGGCTCCATGTGTTAAACTCAGGGTGGGTCTGTCCGGTACACTTGTTCTCTAACAAGTACATATGTGTTTGGTTTGATATCTCTATATCATGACTAATGAGATTTTGTCATCAACCAACACCACAATCTAGTCTTGTGTGTCATTGCTGTCTATCTACCTTCCACAATGACATCCGACTAGGGACATAATGAGAATGTACAAACTCTTAGCATCTGTATGATCTCATCGTTCAGGTCCAGAACCTGAAGGCATACGTCATTGAGTACTGTCATTCTCTAGACATTCAATCTGTTCTATCACTATCTCATATGATTGAACTAGAAAGAATTGGAAATTTGCCTTCGATGTTTATCAAATCAATCTTAATGTATCCCACCAATCATCCCATGATTGGCTCTCAAGGCATACATACCAACAGACTCCCACTTGCACTGCGAGCCAATCACCCTTGAATCATATTCATAGTGATCTTCAAACATGTCCCACATGTTACTATGCTCTAGTGCGAATATAGTGAGTTATGGCAACACCTTGCCAAAGGCAGCATAAATTGCATGTCTCATATCTCTTCGTTGCACGTCACACATATGAGATGGAGTTGCCGTAATATGTGATCTAGTATTCCTTTGCTAACCTTTAGCCACATTACATGATCAAGGATATCATACTTGTTATCAATGAGCGAAATATCTATAGGATCAACTCATGAACTTCCAGATCCATATAGTATCCAATGTTGTTCTCCAACACATAGATACACAGCATTTCCTTTTTAAATGGTTTTATTGGAACACTTCCAATTATCAACAAACTTTCACTTTTATATATCTTATATATAATTTGCGATTAATTTTCTGTCCTTTTAGAAGTTCACATTAGTGTAACTCTTTATAGTGAACTCTTCCTTATTTCCATAGAACTAGTACTTCCTAAGTACTTATCAAGTTCTCATGGTATTCCAGTAACCCTTACTGGAAGTAGACAGACATCTACTCGTCATGTCTCACATACGAGTTATGAGGATGAGCACATCATATTGCCATGTCATACATACAAGATGATGAATGCATTTTGTTCTTGCCATGCAAGATAATGGGATGATTACATACATGATAGATCCACATCTATTCTTAGTGTTCCCATTCTTCATAAGAATTGGACACTTGGCCTTGGGATACTAACTCCATGTAACATGGACAAGTTTTCTCCCACTGAATCTGTGCATATTGAACCCTTCAATAGAGATTGCCAATGTATGTTTTCTCCTTTCAGATCAAGAGGTTTTCGAGAACTATCTCTATAGATCTCTATTCCTATTACATAGGAAACATCTCTATCTTCCTTTAAGATAATTTCCACTTTTGGATTTCCATTCTTGAACATTTCCATTTCACATCAACATGTGGAATGTGAACACGCTCCCACTAAATCATAGATCCCTTCTTTATCTTTGACATATCAGTCAAACCTTTTGACTATATCATCAAAGTAAAGATCTAATTCTGAGTTGCTTGTACTAAATCAATCACATTTATTAGTCCATTATAACTTATAGACTTCATTTGCATTAGTGGATTCATAAACCTTATAGGTTGTGTCACGTACACATCCTTGTTTTATTCCTCATAGGAACGCGATTTTAGTATCCATATGCCAAATGTCTTAGTCATTAAGTTGCAATCAACAAGCATCATCCTTGTAAAAATGTTATCCATGTGTCTTAACACTTAAGATTCATTTGCACTTATGGATTACATCCAATGGGTGCTACGATCAAGGTCATACCTTATGGTTCACATGGATGTCATTTAGGATGAAATGGTCATAAACTATAACTCAAAATTCGGTTCCTCATATTCATCTAGATAGTTGACTCATCACATGAACAACTCATCACATAGATAATTGAGGTGTAACGATATAAGAATTCACAACCCTTGTGATTCTTAATTTCTTTTATTAGTGAGGGGTATTCTTTTATTAAGAAGAATTCAATTATTTGATAATCATTCTCTAACTCCTTAGAGTATGATTCCTTATTGATTTAGACATCACCATGCGTTAATCATGAGTTCACTATCATACACTATCATAATCACTCATAAGGATATCAAACATTTGGTCCAAGTATTTCATTCATTGATCTCATCAAGAATTAACACTTTACCAAATTTGCACTTCATCTATGATAATCTTGAACACTTCAAGATATTCATATTGGTATTTCTCTAAACACCATTTGAAGTATTAGCATTTGTTCCAATAGGTATGTAAATACATCACATGTATTATACCTAATAGGACAATCATTCTCCCACTACCATTAGTGAAGATTGATTAATCATGTCCAAGATATTCATGTCTCTTACTAGTTCTATAACCAAAAGAGTCTAGATATATCCATCACATGGAAACTAGAAATGAATTTCTCATGATTGATGCTAATTTGATTGTTTGAATTATCTATAACTTTTAGGTATCATTTTATCTTATGCATATCAAATACCACAAGATAAACAAGGCATTGCCACAAAGATCATATCTTTAGAAATTGAAACATCTCTTTATTGATTGCCATCATTGTCATACAATATGCAAAAATAAAGTGTTTCTATCTATTGGAAAATATGAAATAGCAGTTCATAATTGTATTACATGCCTTTTAGGATGAAAATAAACTAAAGTACTCCTATCTATGGTGGCAACACTTTCCCCATTTATTGAGTGCTTTACACTTTACATCTTGGTATCATATACCTCAAAAGTGTTACAAGTTTACTTTCATGACACCTTTAAATAGAGACGTCTGTCACCTCCTTCTTGTTTTGTTCTTCCAGATAGAGAGGACAATTCCTTTTCCAATGTCTAGGCTTTTGACAATGGTGGCAATTGCCTTTCTTGGTCACGCCTCCCTTGGCCTTGAGAGCTGAAGACGACTTGGGCTCCTGGCTAGCATCAGAACCTTTCTTAGCTTTTCCCTTGCCCTTGCGCTTGGACTTGCCTTTCTTGCTCGTAATCACCATCACATACTTAGGCTTGTCCTTCTTCATCTGTGTCTCGGCTGTCCTCAACATGCCCAACAACTCTGATAGTGGCCTATCAAAGTTGTTCATGTTGTAGTTCGTCACAAACTGACTGTACGATTCTGGCAATGATTGCAGTATCACGTCATTAGCCAACTCTTGGCTCAGTGGAAATCCCAGTCTTGTCAGGTTCTCCACATACCCAATCATCTTGAGTGTGTGAGGACCAACTGGATCTCCTTCTGTCATGACACACTTGAATAGTACCCTTGAGACATCGTATCTCTCTTGCCGTGCTTGATCTTCATACATGTTCCTAAGATGCTGAATCATCTAGATGACACCCATGTTCTCATGTTGTCTCTACAACTCATGGTTCATAGAGCACAACATCAAGCCCTTTGCATCAATGGCATCATCAGAATGCTTCTTGTAAGCATCCCATTCTGCCTTTGGTGCATTAGGAACAGGTTCCTCTGGAATTGGAGTGTCCAGGACATAGAGCTTTCTCTCTTGAGTGAGAACAATTCTCAATGTCCTATACCAATCGTGGAAGTTTGTCCCATTTAGCTTGTCCTTTTCAAGGACCGATCACAAAGAAAAGTGATTGTTGTTTGTTGTCATTTGTACTACAAAAGGAAATATGCAATTTTAGTCCAAAAACTCATTTTTGACTTATTTGATTTGATCTGAAAAGTTGACGATATAATTAGCCCTTTATTTGATTATCGCTCCCACTATTTTAGTTCAAATTGATAGCCCTCACCATCAATTCGGAAGATTGCAGCGTACAACCTTCTAGTGGGCAAGATCCTAAAATCCACTAAATCATGGACCAGCTAGGGCTGTCACCCACAACTTTGATCTCTCAGGTAGGAAACTCTTGCCAATTGCATCATATGCAACTCTTGATAAGATGTCATATGCAACTCCTTGCCATGATCCTCTCCATGCCTCAAGGTGCTAGATCCTATCTAGGTCACCTTGTTAAGTCTGATCCAAAGCAAACACGATGAATATGCACCCTGCTAGGGCAGACCCACATATCCATCCTTCACGCTTCCAAGAGATAGACGGTGCATCATGCTAGGGCGTGCCCACACTTGGTCGATCAAGATTTTCACATGTGTCGCATTTGGAAGGCATCTAAAACATTAATTTTTAATGAGCGATTTGGTTTTATATACATATACATATCCAATCACCACAATACATAGTACGTATCATATACATGCTATATCCCACAGAAATCATGCAAAACGATAAAAGTGATGATTATGGCCATCCTAATGTGATTCCTCGAGCCAAGAGGAATCACGGTCATCTAGGTCTACATCACATGCAACCTGTACAAGATGAACTATGTGCTTTGCCTTTCTGGGTTTGATCAACTCATCACATGACTGATCGGCTCGCCATCAGGCCGGTCGGCTGGGTGCCACCAGCCAATCGGTTGGCTCCTCCAACCGATAGGTTCGCCTGGTCGTCGTGCATCTCATCATGGCCACCACCCGCTCGTCTTGCTCCTCAAATCGGTCATCAACCGATCGGCTCACGCCTTGAACCGATCATCTCAGCTGTCATCAGGATGTCCTTCGTTCTTTGACATAACAGGAAATAAAATTCTATCCTATTTTACATTGTAAAAAGAGAAACCTCAAGTTACGTTCAAGGGGAGAAAAGATAGGAAAGAAATCTCAAATTATTTTGAGTTACATCAGGAATAGGAGAAGGAAGATCGGTGCACAGACCGAGATGCAAGAAACCACATACAGCCATACACAGATAGGGTTTATTGACCATAACCACACAATACATCCACCACAAAACTCGTTTAAGGGTGACGTGTATCGAGTGCATTCATAATACATATCATATATGTAAATTGGGATTTGTGGATTTAGTATTGGACATGCATAAAGCCAATTTTATTCGCATTGTATGCAATAAATAAAGGCGACAAACCTAAATCGATCATATCGATAATCTAAGTTTAGAGCAGTTGACGTGGCTCTGATACCACTGTTGGGTTTTAGGGGAGGCAGAGAAGGCAGCGGAAACAAAAATTTTCTCCTCCCCAAACCCAGAACAAGGAAACGCGTCAACGTCTATACAATAGGAAAGGATGTTTTGTGGAATCATACCTTGTCCCGAGACTTGCTCGGCGACAATTCCTCACGGTTTGCATGGTCTTCACCTCCGGTCTTGGACAATGTCTGTGCAGCTCCTGGTCACACCGGGACTGACAACTCCTTGTCTCACCGGGACTGTCAGGATTGACAGATGTCCTCTGAGCTGCAGAAATCTCCCGCCTTTGAAGTAGTCCACACGGACCACCTGGAACTCCAATCTCCTTGTCTCACAAGGAATTGGAAGGAGTCGCACCCTCCTATCAGCGTACTAGTCACTGACACACTCTGTTGCCACCAGTGGCTTTCTGCAGTTATCTTTCCCTTGCTGGCCTCCCTTATCGGGTAGCACTTGCTCAGGCTCTCTCGGTTACCAAAACTAGAGAGAAAAACAACTTTACAGAGCAACTGGTTGCACTGAGTTGTTCTTTGAGAAGCCCCCAATACCCCTATATATATAGGAGGGTCATGAGACAAGGTTCTCTATCCCGGGCAATGTGGGACTAAAGCAGGAGTAGAAGGGTTCGAGATTTTCCACAAAAACAACAAACTGCGCAACCTGAACTGATTGTTTCATTTCTAAAACGGTCAGTTGGGGACCTGAGCCAGTCGGTTGACACCTCAACTGATCGGTTGGGACCCATGAATCAATTGGTTCACTTCTAAACCGGTCGGTTGGTGGTCCTGGTCAGTTCCCGATTGACTTTTCTTCTTTTTGTTTCGAATTGGTATCAAATATGAATCCTTGTTCGAATCAAATTGGGAAAGTGAAACAAAAAGAAATTTCTCACCAATCCTACTTTCCCAACTTGCTCGGTTGGATCAGTTGAACCGATCATTTCAACACTTGAAGCGATTGTTTCACCCTATCCATCAGCCGATCGACTCACCATCTAAGCCGATCGGTTCACCAAGCTCAGCCGATCGGTTCATCACATGAGTTGATCTGTTAGGAGTGCAGATTGTGCAGAATCAGTCAATTGTAGTTTCAATCAATCTGATACTCCAATCAATGTGTCCAACACCTTGAACATTATGACATTGAGCTATCAATTAATTGAGTGTTTAATTGAACTACTAAACTCCTTTAGTAATCAATCTAAACATTGTTTGTGGACAAAAATCCTCTTCCAGGTTAAATCCTATGTGTGTGACCCTGCAGGTCCATTTCACGTTGGTAGTCACAACATCAGTGCTACCCAAGTGAAATAGAAAGTCCATAACACTTATGACTTCACAAGCAAAGAGTGGTGCCTAGTCACACATCAGTGCTACCCAAGTGAAATGGAAAGTTGGAGAACAACTTTCAATCCTACAATCCGTGAATGGTGTTACAGTGAATGTATAAGTCCTTTGTCACTCATATTCTGAATGAACTTGATGCATGGAACAGTCATCATGTCAACGTTCATTCACTTTCTTGATCTCAGAGTAGATTGGAAGAGATATGTATGACATCAATATCACATACTGATTCACACATGTGTGCATGCCTTTCTCAATCCTACTGATCAAGTGGCCATGGATATCAAACTCCCTCAGGAGGGACAAATCCCATATCTATCACTCACCCCTCAAAAGCCCCATGTGTCAAAGCCACCCAATCATCACCTTTATAACAACCCATGTTTCAGGACTGCGTTTGATGTTGTCAAAGTGTGCCCAATGACATGTGTTGAGAGTAGTGATTTTAGATCAAAGAACCACACTCACCACCATCACTGTGAGTACTGACTGTGACTACCATGTCATGGTTCCATGTGTCAAACTCACGGTGGGTTTGTCCGGTACACTTGTTCTCTAACAAGTACCTATGTGTTTGGTTTGATATCTCTATATCATGACTAATGAGATTTTGTCATCAACCAACACCACAATCTAGTCTTGTGTGTCATTGCTGTCTATCTACCTTCCCCAATGACATCCGACTAGGGACATAATGAGAATGTACAAACTCTTAGCATCTGTATGATCTCATCGTTCAGGTCTTGAATCTGAAGGCATACGTCATTGAGTATTATCATTCTCTAGACATTCAATTTGTTCTATCACTATCTCATATGATTGAACCAGAAAGAATTGGAAGCTTGCCTTCGATGTTTATCAAATAAATATTAATGTATCCCACCAATCATCCCATGATTGGCTCTCAGGGCATACATACCAACAGTGTTTCTTCTCCTTATAAAACAATTCATATGCAACTTTTCTTTGGACACTTTAGATCACCAACTTTTTTGCCTGGACTCATGGATCTACCATCATATTCAAAAAATAAGTAGGTGTACCCTTTAATCATAAACCTAATTCATTGGTTGCCTCGTATGACCCCTACAGTTCTAGGATGTGGAGTGGAGATGTTAGGGCCTTCACTTTAGGAAGGATGTAGGGATTCTGGGAGTGCAACAAAAGGAGGGTGCTAGGGATTAATAAATTTGAAGGGCGAGCGAACGTTAAACTTTCATGGATTATTTTAAGTGATTAATCTTTGCACTTAGTCATAGAAAATGGACTTAAATGAAATTTAAATTTTGGGGGCATGGGGAATAAAGTTCCAAACTCTATGCTATATATGAAAGACTACGTAAGGGGATTGATGTAATATTTGGATTCAATTTTCCATGTCATAAGTGTCCCATTCTATATATCTACATAATATATAAAAAGGCAAGGGTGGTATTTAATATATATTTTATATAGTTTTACAAAATGAAGGTTGGTCCTCATATATTATTAATGAAATTATATGGGTGTGGATTGATGCAATACCTCAATTTAGTATTTCAAACTACTAATTGTCCATGATGTCTTATAATAAGGATATAGTTGTCACCCATCAATCTCTACGCTATATCACATTCTATTTTTAGGGTTGGGAGTGTGGTGGGGGGATCAAATATGGAGGTGGTGGAATACATGGTCTCTCTTGTTGATGGTGTGAGGAATTTGTTATTTCAATTAATGATGTGAAGAAGTGCTATTATTCTCTTGGTCATGTGGGAGTCAAGATCAGTTCTCTCTTGTCCATTGATATTGTTTTACTAATCTTATTCATTTTATTTCTTAACAAACTGTCTAGTATAAAAATATGCAACCTTTCTATCACCCACTAGAGGACACACAACTCTTTCTATAGGAGTTTGAGGGTTTGTCTAGTTTTCCAAGCAAAGAACCACAACCAATATACAAAATGATGCAACATCTCACTTATAGTGTCTAAAGTAATTTAACTTTGTCAAACCCATTTCATGTTTTGAATCCATGTATCAAATGTGATTATGCATAGTGAATCCAAAGAAAGGGGTGGTATTGGATAATCATTAATGAACTAGTTTGGAGAGGCAGGGGTCTAACATATGTAGATAACAGACACACAACTGTGACCATATTACATCTATGTCAAATTCACGCAAAGCATGTGTCAATTTAGATCCTATTTTCTACTAGTGTCAAAAGGGTATGAGATGTTCATACAAATCCAACTAAAACCCAATGCTCAAGCTAGCTCATGATGCAATTGTCAAGCTAGTCTCTAATTGTGTGCTATTCTAATTTCACATTGTTAGTAAAAATTGTAAAATAAAATGTAAATATGGTTTAATTTTTTGTGTGACAATTTATTTTAATGTTCATTCACTTTGCCAACGTTTCTAGACAAGGAGATTTGGTCATACACGTTTTTTTTTTGGAAAATTGGGTAAGTATATTCCAAAAAACCCTGGGAAGGGGACAAAGTTACAAGCCACACCCACACATGTGACGACACACTTCTAAGAATTGGTTACAATAGATCCCAATTCCTAGCAATAATAGGAGGAATATCAAGACATGATTTAAAAGCAAAATACATTTTCTTGATCTCCAGAGCTAGATGATTGAAGATGACAACAAAGTCTGAAGCGCCACCATTATGCAGCCGTTTATTGTGTTCCTCCCAAATAAAGTGGACAGCACCAGTAATGGCCCAAAGTTCAATGACAAGTTATAGAAGTAGAGGGATAATTAAATAGATTCCCTACTTATTTAAAAATGTAACATGAAACATTTCAATTCACTCCCCAAATCTACATTTATAAGTATAATTAAACTAGAAAACTCAATATGTAATGATTGACAGAGAAGATGATTCTCAATCCATCTAATGGAAATCCTTCATGCTAAAGGTAGGACCTCAACCACACGTCCTAGAATGGGTCGACCATACAACCTTAATAATTATTAGAAGTAGCTTTAAACTAAAAGTGAGTGTATCTCAGTGAAAGAGAGAAGATATCCACATATGTTCTTGGTGTTTAAGTGGTGAAATGGTTCCACAATAATGATTAGATAGTGTGCATTACCTCTAGATTGAGTAAAGTGCTCCATAGGAAAATGTATTGGATTATTTCTAGATTCTCCAAGATAGGGGATGATGCTCCATCATAGGGACACCTACATGATTCTAATATTTCCATGTGTGATGATCTCCAAAAACATCATGAATGAGGATAGTGAAAGAGTATTGCATCAACATGCATGCCAAATTTAGGTGTAGAATTGTCTAGTATGGAAATATAATCACATAAATTGCATTATATTTTTAAGAGATCCCTCAAAATTTATGTAGCCATTTTAGTGAAATGTAGAGGTACTTAGGACGTACCCAACCAAATAAAATGAGAAATATCAAACATATTATTCATAAAATACTAAGACCAAACTTTTTATGATGTTGCAAACATGAGTAGCATATTTTGTAACTTATTAGGTTTGTCTATCATTAGTTGTGTAACCCTTCTACCTTTTATTTTCATTATAAGGCTAACATATGGGACACTGACCTACAAAATTATCATTGTGTTCACTTATATATAATAATTTTTTAGCATATTAAGAAATGTTTAAATAAGGAGAGAAGACATGCTAGGACCTTGCTTCTTATTTGCAAGTAATTTATGGTTTTGGATGCCCTAATTTCATATTAGTTAAATATTTAGATAATTATTCCTTACCTAAGTTCAATGTTAATATATGTGTGCTTCATCCAATCATAACTAGGGTATTAAGTGAAACTCTAACTTCTATTTTTCTTATATTAATTAACCCTAATGTAGTATTCTAGGATCCTAATCGAAGTAATTTCAAAATTTCATCAAGGATTTGAAAACTAAATCTTATTGTAACAAGTAAACCCTATGTTGTAGTGAATTCATATTAGTATATAATCAATAACCTAATATCATTAGACTTATAAAGGATTGTAAAATATATCCTAAAATAAATAGTTATACATTTAAACATTTTGGATTTAGGCTGGATTGCAAAATGATGCATTTTATTAAAGTTTTCAAATGTTGATCCAAGGAACATTTGTGAAGCTGACCAACTTATAAATATTCATGCTTGCCATTCTTATTAGAAACTATAAATAAATATAAGGATGACTTTCTGCATTTTTTGTAGTATTAGACAAAGTTAACATGTAACACATGAGACCAACTAGGGACCTGACATGAGCCCATAGTCAATTGAGTTGGGCTGACTCAATGGCTAAATTTGACCTTGTAAGTCAATCTGATTTATTGGGTAATTGGTCACTTCTTTCTCAGTGGCAAACTATCTGCTTGGATACGATCAAATTGGTATTTGAAGACTAAATTGAATCATTTACATACTAAGGAGAGATATAAGTGTCCATTAAAACGTAACTCTATGATAAGAAAATCCTAGTTTTATCTTTGGGTGGAAATTTTTGGCAATTTTTGGAGAACTTGATCAAAAATGGAAAGAACTAACAAAATTCTTCATTTCATGGTTAAGAAAGGTTAAATCTTGATTTTCTATTGATTGTTATTTTCATTGATATGGAATTTATAGATAATGATCTACTCTCTTTTTACATTTGCTCTTTTTTCTATCTATCCTACATTAAGTATGGACCCTAGGTATGAAAACGAGACCTATTTTTAAATTTTGGGTTCATGTTCTTTAGCATTTGACTCATTTGGAATCTTAAGAGGTTTATATAGAAATTTAATAAAATTACTAAATAGTATGTGAGCCGTTGATTTAATTCTACATCATTTCTTTCTATTAAGTTAGCAAATAATTTTTTAAACTCTTATCATCATTGTAAACTCTTCTTTGTATCATTATACATGGAAATATAACATTTCATAGTTTCTTTATCTAGTGGTGATCAAATAAATCTGGAATCCAATGGAGCTTTTATGAAATTTAAAAACTTAGTTTTTATTCTCTAAAATAATGAAAATCTATGATTTTAGTGTATGGAACTAATATATATTAAAATTATATATAAACTCTAATATTATTTCTCATACACAATTAATATTCAAATAATCATGTATAAAAAATCAAGTGGATATCATTCCAAGACATGTTTCTGATGTTCTTCTTTATTATCATCACCACCATCATCCATTCCTTAATATCAACCATGTTGGGGTCGGCTACATGGATCATTCTTTCCCAATCAACTCAGTTGTGGATCATATTATTATCATGGTGTACACATTTAGAATGTCTCTTTATAAGCTCTTCCAAGGTTAACATAGGCCTACATCTTCTTTTTTAAGAGTGCTTGAATCAATAGCATTGATTTCTATAAGTCTGTTATCCATTACACATTGCACATGTCCATTCTATCTTAGTTGATCTTCTATAACCTAATCCTCAATCCTCACCACTCCCATGTTGTTCATGGCATAGTTCTTTCTCAAGTGTCATTTTCTAATCTTGTCATAGTTCTATCTTAAAATATGCATTTCAACCATATTCATATTTTTGTGACATTGTTTCTTAACTACCCAACATTCAATTCCATATAGCATGGCTTGTTGTATATTTTTTCCTTTAAACTTACATTTTAATATGGGAGGTAGCTTCTGTTCACATAATACCCCAATTGCAGTCCTCCATTTTGACCATGTTGTAGTGATCTTGTGACAAACAGGTTTTCCTAAGGGAACTCCTGGAACACATACTTTAGAGTATGTGGGGAATATGGATGTGTATATCCTTACATCCTAGTGTAGGAGTTGATGTGGATATATCTTAATCCATCAACCCTTCACTATACATTTATACCGGGATGATGTAACACTATTCTCCCAAAGGAATCTTTATACCGCATCGATGAGAGATAAACATGAAATCTTTCGATAGCGAAGAGAGTGCAGAATGCCACTGTGACTCTAATAGCAAAGTACCAGAATACCCTGGTGAGCTATAATAGCAGAGACACTAGATGTCATGCATGTTTAACCTTATTCTGACTGAGGTAGTTGAAGGTCATGAGAATCCGGCTCTTTCGATGACCTAGTATGATACCGATGCGACTTACTAGTGATCGGTTGGAGCATGAGCGGTATACCTCATCTCCACAGGGCATAATGATGTTTGTAAAACATAATCAACCGCGTAGCATAACTGCTTAGGTTGAACTACGACGAACATTGATTGTTATTACATTGCTTGCATTTAATATCCTGTTCAAGTATTAGTATACATGTTCTTCATATTCCTTAATAAAGGTGAGTAATTGTTATCAAGCCTACTGTGAGTAATCTAAGTTACCTGCTCATGATATTCCTTTGATAGATTTTAACAAAGTTTCTGGCGGAGAGTTATAACTCTCGCTGGGACAATTATTTGAAATTGTCTCACCATGTAGATTTCTAGCTTTAGGTGGACGTCAAGGTCAAAGGAATCGATCTGTAGGTGGACAGCAGCAGCAGCAGAAAAACCAGGAGCAGCAGTGATTTTAGGTGTAAACACTGTGCTGTCTAGTCTTGTAGTTAGAATAGTCTTATGTCGTCTCTGTACACTCAGGTCCTAGGAGTTTGTTGATCTGAGAATTGTGAAGTCTTGAGATTTTTTTTATCATGATGTATATAATCACTCGAGAGGTGATTTATCAGAGACGTAAATAGTTCATCTTACTTTTATAAAAGGAGTTTCAGGTTTTTGAGATCTCGTTTTCTAAAAGTTTTAATTTCTCGTGATTTTTCGTATTCCGTTGTTAATCGAATCGCTTCCGCTATGTTTATCTTGTGTTTTGGAGATCAGAGCCCACAATTAGTGGTATCAGAGCTCTAGGTTCTCTGAGTCTATAGAGACATAGGACTTAGAATGTCGAGTCTATCCTTAGTACTTCTTTCTTATCTAATAGAGTCTTCTACTCCTCAGGAGAAGAAGATAATTAAGGATGTCTGGACCACAAGAGGAGTACGAGGCAGAAAGTAGTGTTGCTGCACCTTGAGAAGGTGCAAGGAACCTAGAAATAGAGCAACCTGTACCTGAGCCACCTATGGAGCCACCTCAGTTTGACCCAGCTGACATGGGAAACCCAGCTGTTCAAACTATGTTCGGGTAGTTTATGACTGCCATGACACACATCACCGACAGGATGCCCATGCCTGCACCTAGGGCACCTGTCCAGTCTGACGGTCAAGGTATCGGTAAGACGTTCGAGCGACTTTGTCAGGTCAGAGCAACCAAATACTTCGGTACAGCTGACCCTGCTGATGCTGATCTGTGGTTAATGGAGTTGGAGAAAGCTTTCAGAATCCTTAACATCCCCGAAGGTGAGAAGGTTAGACATGTTGTCTATCTTCTCAAAGGTAGTGCTGGTCATTGGTGGACCATGGAAGAGCAGAAGAGGCCTAGAGTGGAGATCTCGTGGGAAGATTTTCGTCGGGGATTTGTCAACAGATATTTTCCTAAGACCTTCCTGGATGAGAAGATCTCTCAGTTTGAGAGACTGAGGTAAGGTATGATGAACATTAGCGAGTATGAGGCTATGTTCATGGAGTTGTTGCGATTCTGTCCGCATACAGCTACCACAGAGGAAGAGAGGATTAAAAGGTTCGAGAAGGGTTTAAACGTCGACTTGACTACTCCCGTGTCCTCCCTAGAGAGTCGGGAGAGGTTTGCTACCTTCGTTGAGTCAGTCCAAAGGATAGAGAAATCTGTAGTCGAGAAGAGACAAACCCATAAGAGATATCCGCAGTTCCAGGGTTCTTCATCTAGAGACTTTAAGAAGCCTAGATTCTCTGCACCTACACCTCCACCACCTAGATCTAGTGCTCAGACACAATGGACACCAAGTAGAGACAGGGGACGAAGCCTACCACTACAAGAGACTCGCAGTTCAGCATCAATGTCAGTCACAGGACCACCCAGACCACAACAACTGGAAAGAAGCTGCTACAACTGTGGGAAGGTGGGACACTTGATGAAGGACTGCAGGTCTAGGCCTGTCAATGTGACACAGCCTCAGAGACAGAATCAACAGGGATCACAGAGAAAGCAGTCTCAAGGAGTAGCTGGAGGACGTGAACAAGCGTCTCAAGCTGGGTCGTCAGCACCAACTCAACCTTAGGCGACAGCAAGGTTCTATGCTATAAACCCACCAGATGCAGTGGTTAATCCACAAGTTGTGGCAGGTCAGATGGAACTTTTATATTCTGATATGTCTACATCATGTATTGTATATGTTTTGATTGATCCGGGTGCTACGCACTCCTTTATCACTCGAAGAGTGATTCGTAACTGCAATATGACGGTCAGTCATAGGGCAGATAGCTTGTTGCTTGAGACTCCGTTGAGAGGGTCTGCTGTGTTGCAAGAGGTATGCTCTCCTTGCATCCTCTTCTTTTCTGATCATAGCATGCAAGTGGATCTTATACCACTTGAGATGCAAGGATTTTATATAATCCTTGGGATGGATACCTTGGAAAGGTATAGAGTTGTCTTGGATTGTGAATCCAAGCAGGCTGTGTTTGCTGATGAAAGCAACACATGGATCTTTCAAGGAGAGAGAAAGATTCTACCCACCTGTCTTGTGTCAACTATGATTGCTGATAAGATGATGAGGCAAGGATGTTATGCATTCTTGGCCCATGTGGTAGATACCACCATGAAAAGTCCTAACCTTGTTGAAGTTCCTATAGTCAGGGAATTTGAAGATGTATTTCCTGATGAACTTCCAGGTATGCCACCACCTCGGGAAATTGATTTTGATATCAATTTGATCCCAAATACCCGACCTATATCCCAGACACCGTATAGGATGGCGCCTGCTGAGATGGCAGAACTCAAGAAGTAGCTTCAAGAGTTGCTAGAGAAGGGTTTCATCCGACCAAGCACTTCACCCTGGGGTGCTCTAGTTTTGTTTGTTAAAAAGAAAGATGAGTCAATGCGGTTGTGCATTGATTACAGACAATTAAACAAAGTAACGATAAAGAATAAGTACCCTTTACCAAGGATTGATGATCTCTTTGACCAGTTGCGTGGTGCAACCATCTTCTCAAAGATAAATTTGAGGTCTGGATATCATCAACTTCGTATTAAGGACAGTGACATACCCAAGTCTGCTTTCAGAACAAGGTATGGTCACTACGAGTTCATAGTTATGTCGTTTGGACTAACTAATGCACTGATTGCATTTATGGAACTCATGAATAGAATCTTCCAACCTTTCCTTGATCAATGTGTTGTTGTCTTCATAGATGACATTTTGATCTATAGTAAAGATGCTCAGCAGCATGAACAGCATCTTCGTCCGGCTCTAACTTTGCTAAGACAACATGAGTTATACGCTAAGTTTAGCAAGTGTGAGTTCTGGTTGTCGGAGGTGTCTTTTCTTGGACATGTGGTATCTCTCTCGGGAATTCGTGTTGACCCTAAAAAAGTAGAATCTGTTCTACAATGGGAACAACCGAAGACACCGACGGAGATTCGTAGTTTCTTGGGGTTGTCCGGCTATTATCGAAGGTTCATTAAGAACTTTAGTTCCATAGCCTTACCCTTGAATAAGTTGACCCGGAAGGAAGTTCCTTTTGACTGGAGCGATAAGTGCCAGCAATCTTTTCAGCTACTAAAGGAGAGGTTGACAAGTGCACTTGTATTTGTGCTACCTGAGCAAGGCAAAGGATACATAGTTTTCTGTGATGCCTCCAAGAATGGACTCAGATGCGTGTTGATGCAGGATAAGCAAGTGATTTCTTTTGCTTCCCGACAGCTTAAGAAACACGAAGAGAATTATCCGACACACAATCTGGAATTAGCTGCTGTGGTTCATGCCTTGAAGATCTGGAGACATTATCTCTACGGAGAGACATTCCAGATTTTCACAGATCACAAGAACCTTAAGTATATCTTTTTTCAGCATGAACTTAACATGAGACAATGTCGTTGGATGGAGTTAATCAAGGACTATGATTGTGCAATTGATTACCATCCAGGGAAGGCCAATGTGGTTGCAGATGCCTTGAGTAGGAAATCAGCAACATCAACCATGGATAGAGCACAACTAAACTCTTTAGTATGCTCTAAGAGAGATATGCTTATCTCTTTAAGGCAAGACAATGTACAGTTGAAGGTGTCATTGTTAGCCGGGTTGTTGGCTGAGATGCATATCAAACCTACCCTTAGAGAGCAGATCAGAGAGGCATAATAGGTTGATACTGCAGTTCAGCAGATTAGGTCAGAGTATGGTGATGAGAAGCGAGATGGTTTCCATGACTCAGATGATCAAGTAGCATGTTATCATGGGAGGATGATAGTGACAGATAAGGACAACTTGAGGGAATTAGTCCTGGAAGAAGCTCATTCTTCGATGTATGCTATGCATCTAGGGAGCACCAAGATGTATCGGAACTTGAAAGATATGTATTGGTGGCCCGGGATGAAGAAGGATGTTGCAGAGTTTGTGATGAGGTGTCCTGTGTGTCAGCAAGTTAAAGCTGAACACCAGAAGCCTACAGGGATAATGCAACCTTTACCCATACCACAGTGGAAGTGGGACCATGTGACCATGGACTTTGTTGTTGGCCTACCCAGGATAAGCAAAGGACATGATTCCATCTGGGTAATAGTTGATAGGTTGACAAAGATAGTGCATTTCTTACCTGTCAAAACAACCTATTCTGCTGAGAGGTTATCACAGTTGTATGTTCAAGAGATAGTGCGGTTGCACGGAGTTCCTATCACTATAGTTTCTGACAGAGGTCCTCAGTTCACAAGTCATTTTTGGGAACAGTTGCACAAAGCTTTAGGCACCAAGTTAAGGTTTATTAAAGCCTTTCATCCACAGACTGATGGACAGTCGGAAAGGACTATACAGACCTTGGAAGACCTGTTGAGAGCATGTGTTCTCCAGTTTACCGGGAGTTGGGACCTACACCTAAGCCTAATAGAGTTTGTCTATAACAATAGCTATCAGCATAGTATTGATATGGCACCTTATGAAGTTTTGTATGGTATACGTTGTAGATCACCCTTGTGCTGGTATGAGACTGGTGAGCATCAGTTGTTAGGTCCTGATCTTGTACAGCAGACCACAGAGAAGATTAAAGTGATACAACAACAAATTAAGACTGCACAGGATAGGCAGAAATCTTATGCTGATAAGCGCCGTAGACCTTTAGAGTTCCAGGTTGGAGATAGAGTGTACCTCAAGGTCTCACCTTGGAAAGGAGTCCTTCATTTTGGAAGGAAAGGAAAGTTAGCTCCTAGATTTATGGGGCCTTATCCAATCATTGAACGAGTTGGAAAGGTAGCCTATAAACTAGAATTGCCACCAGAATTGCAGAAGTTACACCCTGTGTTTCACATTTCTGTGTTAAGGAAATGTCACCCTGATACTGAGTCAGTTCTACAACCTATGGAAGTAGAAGTGAATGAAGATATAACTTATGAGGAGGGACCAGTGTCAATCCTTGATAACAGAATTAAAAAGCTAAAGAAGAAAGATATAAGTCTTGTGAAAGTCCTCTGGAACCACCATGGTGTTGAATAAGCCACTTGGGAACTAGAGGATGAGATGAGAAGGAAATACCCTGCTCTTTTCTCTTAATATGTTTTATCAATTTTGGGGACGAAATCCTTATAAGAGGTGGATAATTTATAACATCCCTAACCTGGGTTATAAGTTAACCCTAGGTGTTTTTACTTAAATCATGTAATTAAGATACTTGTGATTAACTTCTGGCATGTAATTAAGTTCCTGAGGAACATACAATTTCATTTCTGTCCTTTTAAAACAATGAATGTAGTATTGTTTTGTTATACAGAACCCTATGTGCAAATTATCCATTTAAGGGGTTTAACATGCAAATTTCACAAGTTAAGATGTTCCTTTG
Organism: Alisma plantago-aquatica; assembly: GCA_963693085.1. Taxonomy (NCBI): domain Eukaryota; kingdom Viridiplantae; phylum Streptophyta; class Magnoliopsida; order Alismatales; family Alismataceae; genus Alisma; species Alisma plantago-aquatica. Next base: position 636,713,921 of record OY856413.1, on the reverse strand, counting down.
ATGATGGGACATCATATGAATGAATATTATGAGGTATGATGGATTCTCCAAGCTTGGGCACCAAGAAGCAGCTTGTGGAGTGATCCTTGTGCTTAAAAATCCTGATTTTGGTGTAAAGTGCAATTTACCCAAAATATGGAGTGCAACCTGTAAAATATACCTTCTAGTATATCTTTTATGACTCTTTACATCATTTAGAGAAGAAATGATGAGAGGGGCGCTTCAATTAAATATTTGGATAAGAAGGATGACCTTTGTAGTGAAAACACCTAGTAAAAATAAGGAGACCCTTCATATATGTACCTAAGTATGCATGCTGGTTTTCTCTACCCTTAGATCTTGAGTTTTGATGAGCTTTGCATAAGATTATCATGCTTGGACGTGCCTTAGAAAGAAGAAGGGACTTATATGAGAAATCTATGTTTTAGAGGTCCTTATGGTAGAAAACAACCTAAGGTATATAAGCCTAGTTCCTTGTAAAACAACCAAACGTATTCCCTTCACTTCCTCACTTCTCATTTTTCTCAACCGACCAAGGCAAAGCTCTGGAGCTCAGGGAAATGACCAACCTGTTCTAAGGTTAGAGAGCACCATATTCTAGCTTGGATTCATGGAGGAAATCCTTGTATAAGGTTGGTATCATGGTTAATTCACTTAGGTTTCTTGTTCTAGCCGATCATCTCCCTCTTTTCCTTGGAGAATCACCTTTGGCCAACCTGTGGAGCTCAAGACGCCATTAAAGGCTTGAAGCTTGGAAGCTTGGAGCTCTAGGAACAACATTTGAGGCGGGTTTTATAACTCTAAACCTTGCTTTGTTATGCATACTTTGATTCTTGAAAATAATAGTTAGTTCTTCTTCTTCCCCATCTTTCTTTGCACTCTTGCAAGCTTTTTCGTAAAGAATAGACCTTGGTTTCAAGGTTGAAGACGAAGGGTGTTAATACCTATGTTGGTCCTTATCCAACTTTATTAAACGATCTTGGACCAATAGGTCGAAACAGTTTGCAACCGTTTGAAATCAAGTGGGTTCACACTCGTTTAAGCTCATGTGGGTTCACACTCGTTTAAGCTCAAGTGGGTTCACACTCGTTTAAGCTCAAGTGGGTTCACACTCGTTTAACCTCAAGTGGGTTCACACTCGTTTAAGCTCAAGTGGGTTCACACTCGTTTAAGCTCAAGTGGGTTCACACTCGTTTAAGCTCAAATAGGTCCACATTCGTTTAAGCTCAAATGGGTTCACACTCGTTTAAGCTCAAACGGGTTCACACTCGTTTAAGTCCAAACGGGTTCACACTCGTTTAGGCTCAAACGGGTTCACACTCATTTAAGCTTAAATGGGTCCACACTCATTTAAGCTCAAACAGGTCAACACTCGTTTGAGGCTCAAATGGGTTCAGGTCGTTTGAGATTAAATGAGTTCAAGGTCGTTTAAAATTCAAACGGGTTGGAGGTTGAAGGTTGAAACCAATGGGAGACTTTCAAGGTTGTTTATACTTAATCACTTGAAGGTGAAAATGGTTCAATGATGATCTAATCTAAACCCTAATGGTAACTTAAGACATTAAGGGACTAAGTGACTAATGAATTGACCCATGATGATGATCAATGGGTAAATTACCAAAATGCCCTTGAGAGGTTCAATTGAGTGATACCTTGTTCTAATCAAACCCTAATCACTTGATAGTGGTGATTTGGTTTATGTTAATCAAAGAGGATTTAACCCAACCCTATCTAGAGTGGTGTAATCACCATCTACTAGTGAGAGGAGAGAGGAAGTACCATTTATGGTTAAAACTCAAGTAAAATATCTTCACTGTACATGAATATGCAAGATTAAGTATGATCCACTTATGTGAGATCATGGGAACCCTAATTATGATAATTGGTGAATCTTAATCTTATCTGAGGGTTTTAATGGTGATGTTTCTCATACATGGTGATGTTATGAGATCAATTCGCCATGAGGTGAATAGTAAACCCTAGTTTTAGGGTAATCATGAGTAATGTGAATAGTAAACCCTAGTTTTAGGGTAATCATGAGTAATGTGAATAGTAAACCCTAGTTTTAGGGTAATCATGAGTAATGTGAATAGTAAACCCTAGTTTTAGGGTAATCATGAGTAATGTGAATAGTAAACCCTAGTTCATGGTAATATGTTGAAATGAACAATAAACTCTAAACTCATGATTTTCCTTTAAGCATGAATTGTATGATCAAAATATGAAATGAGGAATTATTATTCCTAATCATAATGAAAGGGTTGAATAACCCTAAATGATGTAATAAAGGGAATCTTACCCTTTGTAAGGACATAAAAGTATAACCTTGAATTGAAAGGTTAATTCTGTCTTATTGACTGCTAATCTGACTATGAATTGTTGATTATTATCAATTGATTTAATCATGCAGGTTCTTATAAGAGAATAATCATATCCAGGTAAGGATCATGACATCATATCCATTGAAAGTATGTCAATAGCTTATGAACCAAAATAACTATGTTGCCTAGATGCAAATGGCATCATATGAAACTGATATGCCTTAAGGGCCATGAATGACATCAAGGTTATGCTAATAGATGACTTGATGCTGACATGTCACTTGATAGCAAGTGTTATGATGATATAAGGGTGTAAGTAACCATGTTCCTGAATCATAGTGATAAGATGATTAAGAATTGATATCCATCTAATAACTGATATGAGTAATACCTGTTACATTTAGTATTCTTCTGTTATAGCCATGTTTAGTACTTGAATGTTTGGAAACATGTATGATGCTAAAAGAATACTGAAATGTACCTAATAACCAAGTATAATCATATCATGTAGAGCCCTGATCATAGATCCATCATTGTCAGAGTTTAAATGATGGTGAAACAGGTTTTCCTAAGGGAACTCCTGGAACACATACTTTAGAGTATGTGGGGAATATGGATGTGTATATCCTTACATCCTAGTGTAGGAGTTGATGTGGATATATCTTAATCCATCAACCCTTCACTATACATTTATACCGGGATGATGTAACACTATTCTCCCAAAGGAATCTTTATACCGCATCGATGAGAGATAAACATGAAATCTTTCGATAGCGAAGAGAGTGCAGAATGCCACTGTGACTCTAATAGCAAAGTACCAGAATACCCTGGTGAGCTATAATAGCAGACACACTAGATGTCCTGCATGTTTAACCTTATTCTGACTGAGGTAGTTGAAGGTCATGAGAATCCGGCTCTTTCGATGACCTAGTATGATACCGATGCGACTTACTAGTGATCGGTTGGAGCATGAGCGGTATACCTCATCTCCGCAGGGCATAATGATGTTTGTAAAACATAATCAACCGCATAGCATAACTGCTTAGGTTGAACTACGACGAACATTGATTGTTATTACATTGCTTGCATTTAATATCCTGTTCAAGTATTAGTATACATGTTCTTCATAATCCTTAATAAAGGTGAGTAATTGTTATCAAGCCTACTGTGAGTAATCTAAGTTACCTGCTCATGATATTCCTTTGATAGCTTTTAACAAAGTTTCTGGCGGAGAGTTATAACTCTCGCTGGGACAATTATTTGAAATTGTCTCACCACGTAGATTTCTACCTTTAGGTGGACGTCAAGGTCGAAAGAATCGATCTGCAGGTGGACAGCAGCAGCAGCAGCAAAACCAGGAGCAGTAGTGATTTCAGGTGTAAACACTGTGTTGTCTAGTCTTGTAGTTAGAATAGTCTTATGTCGTCTCTGTACACTCAGGTCCTAGGAGTTTGTTGATCTGAGAATTGTGAAGTCTTGAGATTTTTTTTATCATGATGTATATAATCACTCAAGAGGTGATTTATCAGAGATGTAAACAGTTCATCTTACTTTTATAAAAGGAGTTTCAGGTTTTTGAGATCTCGTTTTCGAAAAGTTTTAATTTCTCGTGATTTTTCGTATTCCGCTGTTAATCGAATCGCTTCCGCTATGTTTATCTTGTGTTTTGGAGATCAGAGCCCACAACAATGTAATTGATTTGATAATGATAAAAGTTGTTCCATTTATTCTGATTTGTTCAGTTATGAGATAATGATAAAACATAATAGATATTTAAAGAATGATGTTACTCAATGACATTTGCCTTGAGGTTGAGGACTTGAATAGTGAGATCATATGTATGATTAGAGTACATACATTCTTATTATGTCCCTAGTTGGATATTATTGTAGAAGCAAAGTAGATGATAGTAATACATAGGACTAGAATGTGTGATAGATGATGACAGAATCTCATTAGTCATAATATATGATATAAAGACAAACACATAGGTACTTGTTAAATAATAGTGTATTAGATAAACCCACCCTGAGAATGATACATCGAACCATTAAATGGTAGTCATAATAAGCTCACATAGTCGTAGTGGTGATTGTGGTTCCTAGACATGAAGTCACTACACTCATCACATGTCACTAGATGAACTTTGGCACCATCCAATGTGACCTTGAATAATGGTTTCTATAAAGGTGGTGCTCCGGTACGTTGTGACACATAAGGATTGACTAAGAGTGATGTAGATGAGATTTGTCCCTCCTACTAAAGATGATATCCTGACCACTTGATAATCAAGACTGAGAAACATATGTTCATGCTCATGTGAGTCAATATGCGATATTGTGTTCACGGATATCTCAATAGTATGTTATGGTTCAATAGAAATAGATTGAGTATTAGGAGGAGAATGATTGCATGCCTCACATTCCATCTAGATCTTAGATACAAAGGAATTATAAGATCATGTTAACATTGATTGCAAATTGTTAGTTGAAGTTGTTCTCAAGCTTTCCAATTTCTTGGGTAGCAATGATGTGTTGCTAGATACCACTCATTGTTTGTGATGCCATAATATGGTTAGGGATATTCACTACCAATGTAATTTGGGACCTTTAGGGTCTCATGCATATGATTTACTTGGAATAGGAGTTTACTCATGAATAAGGTTAAACTTGATTACTAAGGTGATTAGGTAATAATCTTAAACAAAATTGTAGAAAGTTGACTGACTGTGAATGTGAGTTGGCTGACAAGGAATGTGATTCGACTGTCTGGAGTGTTCAGTCGACTGACTAAAAGTTCTAGTTGACTAATTGGATGATCAGTAGGACTGGATCAAGGATTGACATTGACATCATGACATTCATTAATCGTCGAGTTGAAAGCCAATATGTTTTCAAATAGAAAAACATTTTAGTGGATTGACTTGAGTGCTAGTCGACCAAATGGGAACCTAGTTGACCAACTCGTGATTCACATCAACTAAAAGTTCATGAAATTTGTCTCTCTGTGTCCTCGAGTTTGAGAAAACCCTAGCCCATCCACTCCTATATAAAGAGGGAGTGGATAAGGATCTAAGGACAAGTCTCCTAATCTCAACATTATGATAACGTGAGAACAGAGACATTTTATCTGCAAAAGGGAAAGATAGCCAAAGGGGAGAACGTCGACCCTATCCCATTGACAACACTAGGGAAAATTTATTCCCGCCAGTTTTAGTAGAAGGATAGGAGTTCTCAATGATCCTATGGACTATGTAGAGGCGTGGAAGATGCTGCCACCATGCTAGGAGGATGTCGCCAACTGTCATCTATGGTACTACACTAGGAAAGTTGATAACCATCTGGGTGTTGCTTGAGAAAGCAACTCAATTCTATGAAGATTATCACAGGACATGCTACAAGACCAGGTATATGCCTCACAATGCTCTTTCCAAATTCATAGTTGTTGACGTGATCCAGTGGTTATGGGGAATATGGACAGAATTTTTTTTTCCAATGTCATCTCTTTTGCCATATTTTCCTACAATGATATTACAACCATGTCAATTTACTATGTTTTTGGATTTAATCGATATGATCAATTTTTGGTTTTATCATTTATTTTATTAAATTTGATGCAAATATTTAAATGAGTAATGTACATATATGATTAAATAACACATACACTAGGGAATATCATGTAGATCCTATATATAGGGTAACAATCCAGTGAGAAACATCCTATGGTGAGAGCATGATAGGCATTTGAATAACTAAAACTTTATAGCTGTTTTTTTAAATCCAACCATATAGATGGGAAAAACATCAATTCATTTACCTTCCCACTAAAAATCATTGCAATCAGATATTCTTTACATGTCCATATGTACAATTCACGCTTTTTACATCCAACGGTCAGCCTGAAATTCAATATAGAGCTTTGAAAAGTTTTCTCTTATTGTGACTGCTATACAAATTAGGTGATGATGAAATTTTGTAAGAAGGCACATATTAAGGTATACTTTTAGTCTATATGGTTGGATTATGAAAAGTTGGTCTATGTGGATAGTTATTCAAATGCCTCTCATTCTGTCACCAAGATATGTTTCTCACTAGATCGTTATCCTATATATATATATATATATATATTAAATTTACATGTTTTGCCCTAAAATTAGTTTTAATTATGGATGAAAGTGTGGTTATGGCCATACCCTTTAAATATGTGCATGGTTGAAAGGTTTATTTTCTACTCTTTTAAGATCGATTTGAATACCGAGCTTATCTCTTTATTTCTCCATATGTAATTTAATTTTGTCCTCTATATACTTCCCTCAAATGTAACTCAAGGTTTCTTCTTTTATAATCTAATACATAATAGGATAGTTTTACTTTCTATCTCAGTGAAAGAAAAGATGTTTTGCACCAAGAGAATCGATCGACTGGTAGTCAAGTTAGTCGAATAGAGAACTAAAGAGGCTACAAATCAAAGGAGAAAATTGATTGATTGGAGGCCCAATTGACTGACTGAAGGAGTCAAGATAGTTTCTTGATCCAGGATCCAGTCAATCAAATGACAGAGGCCAATCTACCAACAAGCGGACGAATTGATCAACTATAAGAGGCAAATTGATCTATCAACTTGTTTCCAGCATAGATTTTTATGCAGGTTGCAACATGTGATGTTTGACCTTAGGTGGATGGAAATTTTTTGTGACTCCAAATAATAGCATTAGTGTGGCCATAATCATCACTCATATTATATGATTGCATGTTTCATTTTTGGATATAGTATGTATATGATACATATTATAAGTATGTGGTGATTGGATATATAAATTTATTTATTTAAATATTATCCCCTCAATCAAATAACAAGTCTTATGTGATTTCCATAAGCAACACACATGAAAATCTTGATTGACTTAGTGTGGGTGAGCCAAGTGTGGTGCGTCATCTATCTCGTGAAAGTGTGATGATAGTTATGTGGACCGGCCAAGCATTGTGCATTACTATCGTGTTAGCTTTTGGGTCGAGCTTAACTAGATGACCTTAATGAGATTCAGTGCCTAGGAGCATACATATGCAATGTAACAAAGAGTTGTGCAATAACATCTATCCAAGAATTGCATGAGATGAAATTGGCAAATGTTGCCTACCTTAATGATTGGTTGTGGATGCCCACGTTGGTTGGGTAATAACTTTGTTTTTGGATCCTGGCTCACTAGAAGGTTGTATGCTATAATCTTCTGAATTGATAAGTGAGGGATATCAATTTAAACAAAATAGTGGGAGTGATAATTAATTAAAGACTTAATTAATATGGTTTAAATTTTATTTTAATCAATTAAAATCAAAATAATTTTGACAAAATGCAAATTTCTTTTATAGAAACAAATGGCAAACAACAACAAGTTTTCCTTGTGACCAGTCCTTGAGAAGGTCAAGTAAAACATGAACAACTTCCATGACAGGTTCAGGACATTGAGAATCATTCTCACTCCAGAGTGCAAACTCTATGTCTTGAAAATACTTGAGCCAAATGAACCTACTACCACTGCATCTAAGGCTCACATGGATGCTTACAAGAAGCATTCCAAAGATGTTGTGGATGTAAAGTGCCTGATACTATACCCAATGAACTTTGAGTTACAGAGACAAGATGATAACATGGAAGTCATCAAGATGGTAACACATCTCCAAAACATGTTTCAAGACCAGGCAAGAGAAAAGAGATATGAATCTCAAAGGCATTGTTGAAGTTCAATATGGTAGAGAGAGATCCAGTGGGGTTACATGTACTCTAGTTAATTGGGTATGTGGAGTACCAAATGAGATTGGGATTTCCCTTAGTCTAATATTTGGCCAAAGATGTGATTCTGCAGTCATTGTTGGAGTCATATAGCCAATTTGTTATAAACTACAACATGAACAATTTTCATAAGTTGTTGTCACAATTTCTTGGTATCTTGATAACTGCTAAAGTGCAAATGAAAAAAGACAAACCTAAATCTATTATGACGATCAGTAAAAGAAAAGGGAAGTCTAAGGTCAAAGGCAAGGCCAAGAAGAGTTCTAAAGACATCCAAAAACCCAACTCTTCAACACTTAAAGCAAAAGGAGGAGTGGATAAGGAAGGAAAGTGCTACCACTGTCACCAGCCCAGACACTGGAAAAGGAACTTTCCTCTTTATGTATAGGATTTAAGGAAGAAGCTAGAGATACAAATCTCCACTTCAGGATCCAAGAAGAAATAAAACTAGATAAGGTGGAACGACACAGAGCAAGAGTTTCCGCTACTATAGTTGAAACTTGATATTTGTCTCAGCCCAATGGGCATGTAATAGAATTAGTGAATTGCTATTATGTACCTTCCATTAATGGAAACAAAATATATGTATCTTTTTTTAACAAGAATATCATGAATTATTGATGCTTTATTTTTAAAGATCTTTTATGGCAATGGCCCAATCTCTCATATTCTATACTTGACAATTCTAGAGGAAAATATGTATGACATATACATATTGAATGACTCAATGACTCAAACATTATATGAATATAGCATTGTCATCTAGGGAACATAAATAAAGAAAAAATTACTAGTATCCATGAGGGTAATTATCTAGAATCTTTTTGTTTTGAACCTATAGAAACATGTGAGTCTTATTTGTTGGGCAAGATGACAAAAGCTCCTTTTGTTGGAAATAGTGAGGGAGTGAGTGAACTATTAGGACATATGCATACTGATGTTTTTCAACCTTTTAGAACAAATGATAAAGGTGGCTATTAATATTAATACACTTCACGACGATCGATGTGGAGGATACTTGAACCAAGAGGTTGAGGACCTTCTGTAAGACCATGGTATTTTATCACAATGGACTCCACCTGAAACATAATGATGTAACAGAATGAAGGAATCATACCATTGCAAGATCATTGATAGGATTATCCAATCTTCCAACTTCCTTCAAGGAATATGCTTTATAAATCACAATTTTACACTTAATTGTGTACCCTCTAAATCGGTTACAAGATACCATATTAGATATGGAGTGGGAAGCATCCCAATATGTCTTTTATAAAGATTTGGGGATGTGAATCTTATGTGAGGAATTGTTTCTTGAAAAGCTTGGCCCTAGATCAAAAAAATGTTATTTTGTTGGATATCCTAAGTAAACTGAAGGATACTACTTGTATAACCAGTTGACAATAGAATGTTTGTTTCCAGGGATGTTGTATTCCTAGAAAAGGAATTTATTTCCCAATGAATTAGTGGGAGGAAAGTTGAACTCAAAGAGGTTCTAGACCAACTAGAATACATTGAAACTATAGTGGTACAAAAGGAACAAGGAGACTTACAAAGTGTTTTGGATTCTCATGGTTCTCATGTAACACAAGAACATCATAGATCTAGCAGGACACATCGTGAGCCTAAAATATTGGTTATCTTATGACTCAAGAAGGCGGTGAGTTGGTCATGGATGATGTTCCAAAAACCTATTTAGAAGCTATTGAGGGACCAGATTCTAAGAAATGGCTTGAGGCCATGACATTTGAGATGGAATCCATGTACACCATCAAGGTATGGACCTTTGTGGATCGACTCAAAGGAGTAAAACCCATAGGGTGCAAGTGGGGTTTTCAAGAAGAAGACTAATATTGATGGTAATGTACAAACATATAAAGGAAGATTACTTGCAATGGGTTTTAGACAAGTTTAAGGTGTTGTTTATGTCAAAACCTTTTCACTAGTTGCCATGATTAAATCCATCAGGATCATGCTTTCCATTTCAGCTTATTATGACTGTGAGATTTAGTAGATGGATGTTAAAACCTCTTACCTTAATAGAAACCTTCTTGAGGATGTCTACATGACACCGCGTAAAGATTTTATAAGTCCAATGGATGCAGACAAAGTTTGTAAGCTACAAAGGTTAAGATTTTGATTGAAGCAAGCATTTCAAAGTTGGAATCTTTGATTTGATGAGGCAGCGAAAGAGTTTGCCTTTAGTCAAATTGAAGATGAAACTTGTGTATACAAGAAGGTTAGTGTGAGAATAGTTGTATTCCTCGTATTGTATGTAGATGACATACTAATGATGGAAAATGACATCCCTGGCCTAGAAATGATAAAGAATTGGCTGGGAAGTAACTAATCTATGATTTATTTAGGCAAAGCATCCTATATCTTAGGAATCTAGATCTATAGACATAGATGTATAAGGCTTCTTAGCCTAAGCCAGAGTACATAAATTGCCAAAGTGTTGAAAAGGTTGAACATGCCAGACTCAAAGATAGGGAATTTTCCCATGTCCCATGGAGTTAGCCTCTCTGGACCGTAATATCCCAGGTCTTGTGAAGAATGGGAACATATGAGTAATGGATTATATTTAAATTGATTTTCACATGTTGTTTTCATATGCTTTTTGCTTTTTAATTGGTAATTTCGGTATCTATTAGGAGTAATATATAATTGCGAGCATTTGAAACCATATTGCATCAAATATTGACTATTTTCACTAAATTATATTGATTTATCATGTTTACTTGGATTTATGTTCGATTTCTTCATATTTCAGGCGCTTTGAGCAGTTATGAGTCATCTTGGTGTTACGTACAGTCATGTCGGTGGTACATACATGGAGAAATGGAGCCAAATTATGCGAGGCGTTTGGTGCTAATGACTTTTAAGTTGGTGCTACTGATTTTTGGGTCAGACATCACACCAAAACAGCTCGGTGTCACTGACTTGCTCTTGGTAGTATGAACTTTCCCATTCAAAGCTAATCAGATGACTACAACTTAATGATGGTCGAGACCCTGTTATAACCTAAGGAGAGTTCATGTAGATCTATTATCATGTTCTATTTAATTGCATGAAAGCATGGAGACAAGAGCGGAGAAATAGAAAGAGACAACCACATTCTAGATGTCTCAGGCATGTTTGAAGGGTGGATTTGTAGGTGGAACACAATAGATCATGATGTTCACCATAGGGATTCATTTGGCCCAGGTTCTCTATGTGTTTTCATTAATTCTCTCATGTTTTCCTCATTTTCTCTTATTCCATACATGTATGCAATGGTAGAAATCATGCAGGTTTAATCTCCTAGTTCCTTTGGACCCAGGAGTAGCCCAATTTTGCATTGTGATTGACATTCTGATTATATTTATAATGATTTAATAAATGTATAATTTTATAATTAAATTGCCATTCCAGTTGTATTTATATTAGATTACGTAGGGAATTATGTTGCAGAAGTGGGTAATTCTTGCTGCAGGTCCCTTGGTCTAGGGTTTAGGATAAATAAATACTTTGAGGTGATGTTAATTGCAATGTGAACCATGCTCAAACATAACCCGAAGGAATCCATCCTATTAGTGATCACAACCTTCTTAGTTTAGTTCTCAATTCTTGCAAGTAGTTTTGATCAATCAACCAATAACTTATTTCACTAGGTATAGTTGATCAGGTTACCGTTGTAGTAGTTTTTGGATTAAGGTTTCCCTGAGTTCGACATTCGGGCCCCATAGGTCAGTACTACTCAATGTGTATACTTGCAGTCGCACACATAGTTTCAACATGTCAATTTGTTGGTGTCATTTCCAGGGAAATGACAACTCCAACACTATGAGTGTTGTGATCAGCCACTCTAGGCCACACTTCTATCTTTCTTTTCATCATTTTTTTATATTCAAATTTTCATCAAAGTTACTAGTATCTCATTTTCATATTTTCTTATTATTTGTAGGTACTAGTGCATTGTTCACACTAGGACCACAAATTATGTTGAAGAAACTCCATCGGACACAACTAGACAAGGAAGATATGGGAGATGCTAACGTGAAAGGTGAGGACCAGACAATCTGGTAGAAAATCAAGGCATCTTCAGCCACAACACCACTGGGACCATAAAAAGGTTGGCTGTCAATGTCAGGAGTTCTAAGATAGATCCTAGTATGGTGGAATTAATCAAATTAGAGGCATTCTACGACCACATCATGGAGTATCATATGACACACATCAATGACTTTGTAGAAAGTTGTGACATGGTGAAGATTGATAGGGTCTGAGCTACAATGATATACTCGAAGATATTTTCTTACTCACTCTCTGACAAGGCTAAAGCATGGTTTCTCAGTCTTTCTATAGAATCAGTACATACTTGGGATGAAATGATAGATGTCTTCTTCGAGCGATACTTTTCACCCTAGAAGATAAACAAATTGGTTGGAAAGATCAAGAAATTCAAGTAGCATTTCAAAGAGTCATACTTCGATGTATGGGAGTAATTTTAGAACATGTTGAGGAAGGTCCCTGATCATGGGATTGATTTATATGGATAGGAAAAGACATTCTACTATGGCCTACATAAAGAGGAGAGGACTAGTCTAGATAGAAAATGAGCAGGTTTCTTCCTAAACAATAAATCCATCATGTGTCATGAGATCCTAAAGATCATGGCCATGAATCAATCATGGGGGGAGGAGTGAGAAGAACCAAACAATATTAAACGTGCCACAAAATCAAGGTAGTTCATATGGAGGATTGCATGTACATGTGTTAAAAATATCAATAGGATAGGCCCCCCAGTAAGAAGACAAAGTTGAAGACACATTAGGAAGGCTAGTGAGTCAGAACGAAACCTTGTTGGGCCATACAAATGGGTGTAGAAAAATCATGAGGTGTAGATCTACAATATTGAAAATCATATTTCTCACATAGCAGCATAGGTGGCATCAATAAAGAATCCCATTCAGTAGGGATTTCCTAGTAATACAGAGATAACTCATTAACATCATCAAATAAACTATGTCTCTAATTTTAAGGAACCAGAACATGTTACTGAGGAGTCACTAGAGTAGCATGCTCTACAGTTGTATTGGGTGTATTTACCAAAAGTTCCATTTCCCCACAACCTATATGGAAGACTAGGAGGATGTAGAATGTTGGTGTAGTATGCTCACACATGCACATTAGTACATACAGTGGAAGTGAAAAGTGATAAGGATATTGCATCTTCACTGGCTGTGCAAGATAAAGAACTTCAAAATTCCACCATTGTTATGTGATCACCTTCAGTTCTAGGAAAGGTGTTTGTGCAATGAGAACAGGTGAAAGTTCTACTCCATAGTGGAATTGTCATAGTCAACAAGGAGGCACCTGCAATTTAGAAGGAGCAGCCACATGTCATCCCATCCACAAGAGATGTGCCAAATTCTATCCTAGAAGGTGGGGGAGGAGATCCCTAATGTGCCATACAGTCCCCCAAAAAAGCATGAAGAGAAGCCACATCTTCCATTCCTAAATAGTTTGAAGCAGATAAAGGAGGAAAGGCAATTTGAGAAATTCTTAGACATCTTCCAAAAGCTCCACATCAACATCCCACTCATGGAGGCGATAGAACATATTCCTACATATGGAAGATTCTTGAAGGACGTTAACAACAAGATGAGATGGATGGATGATATATATGTCTTGTGTGTTGATCAAGTGGTGAGTTCAATGATCCAGGGAAGACTTCCAATGCAGAGAAAAGACCCAGGATGTTTCTACATCCCTTATTTTATAGGTAGCAAGCTTTTCCAACAAGCGCAATGTGACTCTAGGGAAAGCATAAATCTCATACCTCCATCTACATTTTCGAAGTTGGGTTTGAAGAAACCAACGAATATGTCCATGACAATCCATGTGGAAGACAAATCATTTGTGAACTCATATGGGATATGTGAGGATGTGTCAGTCAAAGTCAAAAAATTCATCTATCCTATTGATTTTTTTGTTATAGATATGTATGAGATGTGAGGATGAAAGATGTTATTAGGAAGGATGTTCCAAGCTACAGTTAATGTGCTCATTTCCACAGGTAGAGGTTAGTTGACACTCGATATAGACGATGATAGAGTGGAGTTTAGACTTCCAGATGATTCTTCACATCCATCATGTGACAACCTAGGCTTAATAATATCACTTTGTCGAGCCTAAGACATTAAAAAAGGGTTCTTATGGGAAGCAACCCAATTTTATTTCTATCATTTACATTGAGATATTACTTTTTATTGTTTAAAATTTGTATTTTTTATTATAGGTTTAATTGATGCAAAAAGTTACCTTGATGTTTATTTTAGTGTGTATGAAGAGTCAAAGTCACTGCTACTAACACCTCCGTCAATACTACTGTCCTGCTTAAAAATGTTCAACATGGATTTCCCAAAAAGTAGATACCACCTCAAAAGTCAGTGGTACCAAATCCTTATTAGGTCAAAGTCTTTAGAAAGTCACTACCATCGACTTTTCTCAGAAAAATCATAGAACTAGAAGAAAAGAAAGTTGATACCACTGTCACCCAAGTATGTACCATCAACTTCTCTTAGGAAAACTCACAAAGCTATAGGAAAAAGTTGTCAATACCATTGACATACAAGTCAGTGGTCTCAACTCATTTAGCCCAAAGAAGGATAGAGGATGTCATATATCGATACCATCGACACACAAGTTGATTGCACCAACACTGAGCGACAGACGGCAAATGAATTTGATCCACATAGGCTACTGCAAACATTTCATCCACCACCACTGCCACCACTAAACATGGTATCCCATTCCACCACTTTGTTTAAACTATGAGGACATAGTCAAGTTCAAGATTAGGATGGTGATGTAATGTCTTTATGTTTATTTTGTTTTTTAGTTTATTTTAGTTTTCCTATTTCAAAATTTTAGGATCCACATCTATCTAGTGTAACATTGGAGCTTAATTCATGATTGTTGTCATCTTCATGTGTATGCATTGTTTGTGCCTCTTTAATTGAAATTAAAAGAATTTTTTTTTACATGATCACATAGTTTAAGATTTATTTGCAAGTCTAAGATAGCACCACCTAGAGGAAGTGTATGGGTTAGTCAACTTGAGGACACTTAATATGAATGAAAGTCTTAATTTATCCAAGAGTTGATGATTACGATAGGGTTTGAGCCTAAAACTGAACAAACAAGTAAGGGGGCCTTAAATGGAATTTTAGAAAGAAATTCCAAGGTTACCTTATAGATAGTTTGATAGTAGAGGGGCATATGCTAGTTAAGAAGGGCATTGTCTATGAATCATTTGATTCCACCCGCTTTTCATCCACCACCATAAGATGATCAAGTAACCCGAATTGTTTCCTCTTGATTGCATTGCATAGCATGCTAGGTGGCATGATAGCTAGACTATTTTTACATTAGTTAGAAAATGAAAAAAAAAATTACATATAAAGTATTTCCATAACAAATTTCATGTACATTACATTTTCTTTTGCATCATTCTTTACTCGTGTATCTATTTATATTTTTCCTCAAATATAAAGTAAAAGATTGCACAACCATACCCATCTTAATGAGAGAAAAAAATAATGTGTTATTGAAGAAAAGACCAAGAAGAAATTTTGAATCATGCTTAAACAACAGGATAGAAAAAAAAAGAAACAAAATATAAAATAAAGAGGAGAAAAGGTTGTGTTAACTTAAATCTGATTTTTTAGGAAAAGTGAAAATAGTTACATGTATGCATTCTTTTACTCTACTCTCATAAATCATATGTGACCTTCGATGCATGCCTAATTCCACAAAAATAACAGGCATTAGGATTCATGCATTTGTCATTTCCTTCATGTTATAGTTTCATCATATTTCATTAAGCATAAACAATTTGGGTGTAACTTGTGATTTTTGTTCATAGCCACCTACTTCATTCCACCATTGCTCTTTATGGTAGGCATATATGATTGATCCCCTCATTCATTTTCATACGCGGGTCTGCTTCCAATTAGTTTGGTAGGTAGATAAGAACAATGTATATAGGAACCACATGGTGCATCTAGTGAATGCCCTATTAAGCATGATATTAATTACTCTATGAATAGTGTTTCATTGATCTAAGGGAAGACATCTTTAATGAGTATTTTTGGTTACTCTAGAGTAGTTATTTTTTCAGTGGTTGGTAAGGGTCAGTTCGGTACCGCTAGGTGGGTGTGTTTGAGAAATGTAGTTCATATTGTTTGTCCTTTTGTCGACTTATCTCAGACAAATCTAAAGGTAGTGTTGCTCAAGGGCGAGCAACATTCAAGCTTAGGGAATATTGATGCATTGAATTTAAGTCACTTTTCATATGTTGTTTTCATATGCTTTTGCTTTTTAATTGGTAATTTATATATCATTGAAGCATAATTCCTCATTGCTCACCTGTTAAACCATATTGCATCAGATATTTGATATTTTCACTAAATTATATTGATTTATCATTTTTACTTGGAATTCTGGTTGGTTTCTTCATATTTCAGGCAATTTAATCAGTTATGATTCAGCTTGGTGGTACCAACATGGAGAAACGGAGCCAAATTGTGTGAGGCATTTTAGTGCTACCGACCTTTAAGTTGGTGCTACTGATTTTTGGGTGAGACACCTCACCAAAGAATCTCAGTCTGACCAACTTGTTGTTGGTAGTATTCACTTTGTTATGTTCAGACAAAAATAAAACTAATCTGATGACATGACTTAATGGTGGCTCATGACCCTCTTATGACCTAAGGGGAGTTTGGCCATACCTATTACTCATGTGTATTCCATTACATGAGAGCACAGAGACAAGAAATGAGAAATAGGATGAGACAACCACATCCTGGATGACTCGAGCACCTTCGGAGGGTGGTCTTGCAGTTTGAACGCAGCAGATCATGATGTTCATTAGAGGGAGTCATGTTGAACCATCTTCTCAGGGGATTTTATTAATTCTCCCATGTTCTACTCATTTTCTCTTATTCCATCCATGTTATGAAATGGTAGAAATCATGTGGGACTAATATCCTAGTTCCTTAGAACCTTGGAGTAACTTGGCTTTGCATTGCAGTTGACATTATGATTATATATATATATATGTATATTATATTTATATATATATATATATATCTTAAGTTTTGGATATAAATCTACGATTGCCTCATGAATTTCCTATGCATGATCACAATAGTTAATTTCTCAAACCACGAACTTCATCAGCAGAAGGATTAAGGGTTGGATAAGTCATAGATTTATATAGCCCCATCATGCCTTGAAAAGGGGTTTAAGATTGTGAAGCGTACAAACCATAGGTTTCACTAAGCAACTAGCTAATAATCAAATCACCATGTGATAGGGATTTATATTAGATTAGGTAGGGAATTATGCTGCGAGGGTATGTAATTCTTGCTACATGTCCCTTCGTCTAGGGTTTAGGATAAGTAGATATTAATTAGGTGATGTTAGTTGCAATGTGAACCATGGTAAAATTGTAAGCCTAAGGATTCCATCCAATTTGTGATCAGTATCTGCTCAATTTAGTTCTCAATTCTTAAAAGTAGTTTTAACCAATCAACCAATCACATTTTCACTAGGTTTAGTTGATCATGTTATAGTTAGTAGTAGTTTTTGGATTAAAGTTTCCCTGAGTTTGACATTTAGTCATCATAGGCCTATATTATTGATGTGTATACTTGCAGTGAGACACATAGTTATAGTGTGTCAATGAGTAAGATGACATATGCATCCAAAATTGGATCTATCATGTACGCAATGTTATGCAATCATCCCAATGTCTCATATGCTTTAAGCATGACAAGAAGATTTCTTTTAGATCCCTGTGAGAGTCACTAAACTACAACAAAGAAGATCCTTAAGTACTTGACAAGGACTAAGGATTAGTTTTTTGTTTATGGTGGTGAGGAAAAGTCAGTTGTAAAGGGCTACACTGATGCAAGCTTCCAAACTAACAAAGATGATTATCAACCACAATCTGGATTTGTGTTTAGCCTTAACAATAGAGTTGTGCATTGGAAAAGTTTCAATAAAGAAATAGTTTTTGATTCTATAATGGAATCCAAGTACATTACTTCCTCTAGTGCAACAAAGGAAGTTGTTTGGATAAAGAAATTCATTGGTGAACTTGGAGTGGTTCTAAGCATTAGCTATGCAATAGAGTTTTTTGTGACAAAAATGGAACTATTTCACAAGGTAAGGAAGATAGATTTTATTAATATTCCAAGCATATACTTTGGTGCTTCTATCTCATACAAGAGATCATATAGTAAAGAGGTCTGAAGATTTGTAGAGAGTCGACTGAAAGAAATATATTTGACCTACTAAACAACACTTTTGCAGTAGAAACATGATGGACATGCTAGATCACTTGGGATAAAATGCATGCATGATTGGCTCTAAGTTCAAATGGGAGTTTGTTGGTATGTGTTCCCAGAGATCCAGTTATATGAAGATTGTAATGAGGCATAATGTAATTGATTTGATAATAATATAGACAATTCCATTTGTTTAGTTATTTAATAATGATATAACATAGTATATGTCTAAACAATGATGTTACTCGATGACATATGTCTTCAGGTTGAGAACCTAGATGGTGTAAACATATGTTAGATAAGAGCACATACATTCTTGTTATGTCCATGGTCGGATGTTACTTGTGTAAGAAAAATAGATGATAGTAATACATAAGACTTGAATGTGTGACGGATGATGATAGAATCTCATTGGTCATGATATATGATATCAAGCAAAACACATAGGTACTTGTTAAAGAATAGTGTACCAAACAAACCCACCTTGAGAGTGATAGATGGAACCATTGAATGATATTCACAGTTAGCTCTCAAAGTGATATTGGTGATTGTGGCTCTTAGACTTGAAGTCAATACAATCATCATATGTCGTTTGATGAACTTTGACACCATCCAATGCGACCTTGAATAAGTGTTTCCATAAAGGTGGTGCTTGGGTATGTTGTGACACATGAGGATTGATTGAGATTGATGTAGATGGGATCTGTCCCTCCAAGTGGAGATGATATCCTAGTCACTTGATAAGTGAGATTGATAAATGCATGGCCAAGCTCATATGAGTCAATATGTGATATGGATCTCATGTGTATCTCAACAGTCTTCTCAGGTTCAAGAAACACAGATTGAGTACTAATAGGATGATGATTCCATGACTCACATCCAATGTGGATGTTAGAGACAAAAGTTATGATCATGGTAACACTTATCATGGATTGTAGGTTGTTCTCTAAATTTCCAATAACTTGGGTATCAATGATGTGTTGCTAGATACCGCTCATTGTTTGTGATGTCATGATCTAGTTATGGACATTCAAAGCCAATGTAATTTGGGACCTATAGGGTCACACTGATAGGATTCACTTGGAATAGGAGTTTACTCAAGTGTTAAGGTGATCAACTTAAAAAGCATTAGATAAAATTTAGCTGACTATGCGATTCGACCGACTGGGAATTTTTTTTGACCAAGTAGAGTGTCTAATCGAATGAATGAAATTCCAATTGTATAATTGGATGATCAATAAGACTGAATCAAGGACTGATTCTGACGTCATGACGTTCAATAACTGTCTCACTGAAAGATAAAATGTTTGCAATTAGGAAAACATTATAATAAACCAATTAGAGTGTCCAACCAACTAACTTGAGTGTCAATCACTTGAGTGGAGTGCCAGTCCACTGACTGGGAATCCAGTCGATTGAATTGTGATTTGCAACAACCAAAAATTTGTGAAACTTGTCTCCTCATGTACCCAGGTTTGAGTAAACCCTAGCCCATCCACTCCTATATAAAGGGGGATGGGTAAGGATCTCAAGACAAGTCTCTTAATCTCAATGTTGTGGTAACATGAGAGTCAAAGCCATCTTACATGTAAAAGAGGGAGATAGCTAAAGGGGAGAAAGTCGACACTAGCTCATTGACAACACAAGGGACAAATCCTTCTAGTCACTTGTAGTAGAAGGATAGTAGTTCCCAGTGGTCTGTATGGAATATGTAGAGGTGTGGGAGGTTGTTTCCACCATTCTAGGAGGTCATCATCAAACATCATCTATGGTGATAAACCAGGAGGCCATGTCGACAATCATCTGGGTGTTGCTTGAGAAAAAAATCACATCATTGTAAGGATTGTCACTGGACTTTCTTCAGGACCAGGTATATGCCTTGCAAACTTCCTTCATATTCATAGTTTTTTTTTGTCAGTTCATATTCATAGTTATTAACATGTTCCACTAGTTATGGGGAATATGGCCAGAAAGTTTTTGTTTCTACTGCCATTTCTATCACCATATTTCCCTACAGCACCAACTCCTCCCAACTTGGCCCCTCCATTCACAAGTCTAGATTGGGTGAAACTGTGATGCATATACTCAATTTTACCCCTAGTAATCATCAATCCTTTTTTTTGTGATCTACCAACGAACTGGTTACATTAAGCTAACAACAGGATGAAAGGTAGATGAAAAGAGCAAGAGATCATCTTGATAGTCCTTGAGCAACTATTCTGGGCAGTTCGTCCATGACAGGCTGGTGTCTGGTTGCTTAAGGCACTGCTTGACGAGCTAGTCTGCCAATTTGTTCTAGTTTCATTATAGGAAAACCACTTTAAAAGAGAAGGCTTTAGAGCAGAGATCTTGTACGTAGAAAACTAGACGGTAGTCTTTTAGTGGAGTCTCCTCTGTCCCATTGATTCAGCTCTCTGCCAAGGTGGAGTCCGTCCAGATGATTCTTGTCGGCAAGTTGGACTTTATAGCGTAATCCAAGCCATCTCGGATAGCTAGCAGCTTTCCAGGCATCGAACCTTTGCTGCGAGCGATTAAAGCTTGCCCATGTAACCACATTCCTTGGCTTGATCTTTCCACCATTCTTGTTGCTATTAGGTCGTGAGAGTCTTTAACCGTAGCATCAACCTACACCACGGTCCCCTCTGGAGGAATAGGTATTCCCCTTACTGGGCTTTTATATTCCTTCAGAGTTTGGGAACTGGAGTTGCTTCTTTGGAAGGCATTGTATGAGAATTTGAGATCTGATAAGTAGTGAGTCACAAGATCAGATGATGAGATAGGTGTGTTCTCGAAGATCTAGAGGTTTATGTTCCTCCAGAGCCACCAGCGAGTTATGGCAAAGCTAGGGCCCCAATCATTAACCCTTCTTAGGGTCTTCATGTTGTAAGTTATCCACTCAGAAATCGACTCATGATTGAAGAAATTGGAGGCTTTCTGAGGTAGTAGATTCCGCCATACTCTCCTTGCAGAAGGGCAGTCCCGGATGGCATGCATGACAATCTCTGTGAGGGCTTGACATCTTCCACAACTTGCATCTTCTGTAAGTTTCCTTCTTGTCCTGAGGGCATTTGTAATTAGACGGTTCATGTGGATGAGCCACAGAGTGGTTTTGACTCTCTGTTGTACTGGCAACTTCCAAATCTCTCTGTAGCAGTCGCGTCCTGATGAGTCATTAGTATTACTCAGCAGTCTATAAGAAAAATTTGTAGATAACCAGCCATCCATGTTTTGTGGCCAGATTCGTCTGTCATTGTCGTATTGGGTAATTGGTGGTGGCATCCTAGTGGTGTCATAAACTGTGTTTTGTGTGAACCAATGGTTTAGGAAATCAAAATCCCATATCCTTCCATCTGATACTAGGCATTCAACCTTTAAATCCAGCAAATCCTCCAAGATGCACATGTCCATTTGAGTTATCAGAATTGAGCCATCGCCCACCCACGGATCTATCCAGACATTAATATCGTTGCCTACGATGAAAATCTTAGTGGTTTTATTCAATATGAATGGTATCATTGCTCAGATACTTCTCCATGTGTGTTAGCCTAAAGAGTTGGATGTGCTCCTGTGAATGTACTTGGCACGCATGAGCGTGACCAGTGGGACCTTCCTCTCCTGGATGTATTCCCATGACATCTTGGAAATACATGCAGCATTGAAGGCCTTCGCTTCCTTGATTCCAAGACCTCCATGATAGAGGGGCTTGGTAATAACCTCCTAAGCCACAAGATGTAGTTTTCTTTGCTCCTACAAGTTACTCCAGATGAAACTTGTTGTTATTTGGTTTATTTTATCAGTAATGGAAGTTGGGAGTAGAACGGATTGCATAGTATAGCACGCCTGTAAGAGGAGTATAGATTTTTTCAGAGTGGCCGTTCCAGCCATGGATAGAAGCTTGTGCTGCCAGCAGTTTATTTGAGTCTGCATCTTCTCTATTAAGTGTTGAAAGTGATCCTTGCTATTTCTTTTATTATGATGGGAATGCCTAGGTGCTTTCCCAAGCATGAGGTTTCTTTTATGTCCAGGATCCTACAAATCTGCTACTTGGTTTGCCTTGGAGTGTGCATTGAAAAGAAAAGGGAAGATTTTTCATTAGACGAGCATTGACCCGACACTTTGCTAAAGAGGTTGAGGCTTCGTTGGATGGTTCGGGCTTTCTGAATAGATGCTTCTCCAAATAGAATCATATCGTCTACAAAGTAGACATGAGATAACTGGAGATTCTATCTTGTGAGGAGGATCGGTCTCCATGTACCTTTGGTGATTTCTTCAGTGATAAGTTGGCTAAAACAATCTAAACACAAAACAAACAGATAAGGAGAAAGGGGGACCCCTTGCTTGACACCACAAGAAGGTTTAAAATCTCCAATGGTCCTTCCATTCCATAGAATTGAGGTAATACCCAAAAAGATAAGCTTCATTATGATGTTCACCAATTTGTGAGGGATCAAAGTCTTGATCAGTGTGTCCTCCACAAAGGCCCAACTCATTTTGTCAAAAGACTTAACCAGGTCAATTTTGAGATCCATGTATTTCTTCCTTCCTTGTTTGGATTCCATAGAATGTATGAGTTCTTGAACAAGAGCGGCGTTATCTCTGATCTTCCGTCCAGGCACAAAGCTTGATTGGTACGGGGAGATCCACGTAGATAAGTAGGGCTTGATTTGAGCTGTGATAACCTTGGAGAGGAGTTTAGAGCATACATTATTCAGGGAGATTGGCTGGAGATGGGATCAGGACTCTAGTTGTGCTTGTTTGGGAATGAGAACCATCATGGAGTCAGTGCTACCCAACTTGATGGGATGACCATCGAAAGGGTTTTGGACATAGTTGCAAAATTTTTGTTTGAGATGTACCCAGTTGTGTTGAAGAAAAGAGGAACCGATTCCATCTGGGCCAGGGGCCTTCAGTGGCGCCATCATCATGCCAAATCTTGTTGGTAGTCGGGATTACCCCCAATCACTTCCGCTTCATGCGCCGATAGGGCCTGGAAGACACCTATGAAGGTATTACTTGCCTGCCAACACATCTCCATTGCATTTTCCTAGTACACATTAGAGAAAAAAGATAGGATAAGGTGGTTCAGATTTATCACCTTCATCTAACCATACCCTATCTTGATCTTTCAAAGGTGTAATTTTGCTCCTCCGTCTTCGTTCCTTCACCACCACGTGGAAGTACTTTGTGTTGTGATCTGCTAGCGCCACCCAATCACACCTTGCACGTTGTTGCAAGTTCATCTCCTCTCATCTTAGGATAGCGTCCAGCTCGGTTTGGAAGTCGACCGTTGCTTTTTCTAAGGCTAAATTGAAATGGAGCAAGAGAATCAATTGATTCTACCTTATTTTGTTGCCTAAGTAGTCCTTTCTTCCACTGTCAAACTTTTTCGTGTTTATAGCCCACTTTGTTTCTTTACTGAGGAAGTTTGAGCCTACTTGTCAGAGGGGACAATTAGTGTCCCAATGTTGCTGTAAGAAGGAATTAAAGCCCTCCATTTTCTTCCAGCTAGCTTCTGCTTGCATAATAGTATTCCTTCTTGTGATTGGGTCAAGGGTGGTGACCAAGATTGGTGCATGGTTGAGTGATTTCTTTCCAGCACTGACACTGGGCCTGCAAACTCAGATTCCATCCAAGCTTTATTCCCCAGAGCCCTATCAAGTCGTTCATGTAGGAGACCCCTCTGGAATATAGTCCTAGCCCCGCAAGAGCCTAAGTCTTGGAGGCTGCAATCCGCCATAGAATCAATGAAGTCCTTACTAGTCGCTTTGTCAAAAGTCATCCTTCCAAACTTTTTGGACTGAAGCATGATGACATTGAAGTATCCAACCACAACCCATGGAAGGGATATGGAGGAAGATTAAGATGAGATTGTTCCACAGAAGTTTCCTCGAGCTTCTTTTTGTGCCTCCGTAGATGAAGGTGTAGAGGATTTTTTTGTCAATACAATAGTGTACTAATTTCTTGTGGGGGAGGAGGATTTCCACTCCCACGTTCGCTTTCCAGAGGATCCAAATTCCCCCAGTGAATCCAACTGCTTCTACCAGGTGGGATTGTGGGATTCCTAGATTTCTGATGATCAAGTTGGCTCTTGGGCCATTGCATCTTATTTCATAAACTCCTAGAATTGAAATTTAATATCTAGTGATGAGTTCTTTGATCATGTTCTGGGTGTTGTCGTCACAGACACCGTAAATGTTCCAGCTGAGAAACTTCATTGATCACCTTATTCCAAGGTGGTAGTTCCCATCTCTTGTGCTACCTTCTCCAAATCCTATATGAGGGAGGGCTTACCTCTCTTCCTTGTTGATGCATGACTTGGTTGCCTGCATTGATCACCTTCCTATTAAGAAGGTGGATCCCAACACTATTTTTGGTCAGACTTCTATATTTAACATAGTTGCTTCCTCTGTACCCTTGGTTCCCCATGTGAAAAACCATTGAGACAAAAGGTGTGTCTATGCTGCTCTACCTGTCAGAACTTCATCAGCATCCGGTGATGCCACTATGTGATCTGGCATTCTCGTCTAACCTTGGGATATTTTCGGCAGTTGTGTGTGGTGAGGTGGGTTGGACTATTGCATATTGGTGGACTGGGGGCGACTATTTTTTCCTACTTCCCTTGCTTTTTACACTTGTTCCAGTCGATATTCACTATAACTCTCGAAACCATTGCTCAACACGCTAGGTTTCTAGTTTGTTCCTGCCATTGGATTCTTTGTCTTGCGAGGAATCAGTCGCGCATGGATAGATTCTCTGAATCCCTCACATCTTTGTGGGCTTTTGGGGATGAGGTTACACGCTTCTAGGCTCGCTTTCCTTGCTTCAATTTCAGCGACAAGTTACTTTCTACAGTCCTTTTCAAGGTGTCCCGCTCTTCTGTAGTGTAGGAATATGTACGGTATGTTGACATATTCGATGTTGTATCTTTGTCCATGTATTAGTATTCTTAGGACTAGGGATTTTGCCATATCTATCTCAATGGAAATACATGCAAATCTTCCCCTTCTCTATTGTTTTGTGTTTAGGTCGACTTTGATTGTCTTCCCTAGACAATCTCATATCTCCCTCAACAAGACTTCCTGATAGAGGTGGATTTGAAGGTTATGGATGCGAATCCAGGCAACTACCCATGGAGGCATGGCAATGTTTGGGGAGAAGTTTGGGTACCATCCCTACACTATGAGGTAAGAGTTGAATATTGTCCATGGCCCCCTGGTAAGGGCATTGATGTAGTCATCTTCTGATTGTAATTGGACGATGAAGAAGTCGTTCTTGTATCTATCAGATTGAGGCCTTCTATTGGTTTCCAAAGTGCCGAAATCCTACCTATCAAAGTGAGATAGCCAATCTCCCTAGAGAGAAGTTTTACAATCATGGTGTATTTCCATGGTTTGAGCAATTCTTCTAGTGCTTCTTGACGGATATGAAATGTCGAGAATCCTTGTTCATTAGATATTTTGATGTCCTTTATCTATGGGTCCTCTCTGCATCTATCGGCATCAATTTGGATGAAGTTGCAGGAATTACTATCATTACTCCTACCCATCGAGTCCTTGTAGGAAACCTGAGACGTCTCATGTACCGTGCTCGTGCCTTGGGGTGGGATGTGTGAAGGATTGCTTGTTGTATCCACATCCTTGGAAACATTTTAGCCTTGGGTCTGCACCTCTTAGTGCTTATGAGGAGTGGAAGAAAAAGATAGATTGAGGCCCATAGTTCCCAAAGGGATGCTATTTGTCCTTCGATCGACAGGATCACCATCTCCTTCATCCACAGGGACGCTGCCTTTATTGCCTCTGCCTCTCACTCCGGGAGCAACCCTAGCCGCCATCAGGTGTTCTTCACTTTGTACAATCTTTTCTTAATCATCAATCCTTTTTATTAAAACACATTTATCCAAGTTCCAAGTTTATTAATCAATTCATCTTTCACTTTTCTAATCAAAACAATAACATCAGCTTACACCATGGAATATCACCAGGAACATGCTTTTTCAACCCATTCATAATGAGTTTGAACAGATAGGGTTGAGTGTTGATCCTTGACATACTCCAATTGTGATGTGAATGTTGTTATCTCTCCATCAATGAGTCATTACACTTGCAGTTGGGCTATCATACATGTCTTTAATCAAAACAATGTATTATACAATTTATACTTTATAAAAGTTAGGAACCAATAAAGGGGACAAAGTTTGTTACAATTCGTAACTTACAAAGGTCTTATTCAATCATAAATAAATAATTTCCCAATATTCATATAATTATAAGTTTCTAGTTGTGAGGTTACTCTACATGCAATTGTTATTAAATATGTACAAAACAATGTGGGAATCCTAGTTTGGGTTTAAATATAGAGTAAAAAGGCTTTCAAATCCGAGGTAAGATTAGACGCTAACTATAGGTGCAAGAAGGCGGATATTGCCCAGGAAAATTGAGGTTGCTCTCAAGGACATTTCCAGGGTGCATGGTTGGTCCGACCGGGGGCCAACCCTAGTACTAAAAGTGTCATTCTTCCTTTTTTAGGTTTCTTATAAACTAATATTGTGTGTGAAATATTTTTTGTCGAGAATGAGCTATATGAATACAAGTCTATCCTTCAATTATATATTTGGCTTAGAATTTTAGATAAAAATTCACTTGAGTAATGAATCATTTAGTAAAATTTAAAAAGAAAATGACCGATCTAATAGAACGTTACAACCACAGAGTACAATCCTAATAGATTCCACTAACACCATTGAACCAATACCTATAGGTGTGTACCAAGAAGGGTGAGACATGTTATGGATTGGTAGATATATGAGGATATAAGCCTATATACTAAGATAGGGAGTACTCAATAGCAATCTATTAGGTATATGTGATACTTCACATCAATACCAGAGAAGTTCTACCACCACGTCAGATATTAGATTGTAGCCTAATCAATCCCTATCATTTTAGGTTCTTGTGCAAAGTAAAAAGACATGTACGTGCTAAATGTTTCATTATTATTTATTTTATAAGAGTTTATACTAAATATTCAAGACTAGTAATAATATGTCTAATGATAATAACTACTAATGATTTCATCTCCCACTTATGTTTGTAATATAGTCAAAGTATTTAGGTTTCTTTATCACACTAAGTTTATTCATGTGTCTAGTGTAATAAACCCAAGTCTCTTTAAATAAAAATATTAAGAGTGATGGTTAGAAAGGCTTACCCTCTAGTTTATGACCTAATCTCATTCATCATAGTAATCGTGAGATGTTTGTTGTTACAACCTCAATTTTGCTTGTATGGTTGTATTTTCAATTGTTTCAAAGAAATGAACTTGGCTATAATTTGTATGACTTATAATAAATATATGGGTTTCCTTTACAAATTTTTCCTTATGCATGTGTTTTTATGGATCCTATTGTATTAGTGAGTCCAAGATGAGAAAAGAGGAAGGAAAAGTTACGGAAAACAAATAATGTATAAATAAGAAAGGAAATTGAAATAAAGGTGAAATTATAGGAAATAGTGGAAACATGTGTGATTGATTATAATGGATGATATTTCAAACTCCATAGGGTTTCTTGAGATACAAGAAATCCAAATAAAGGAAAATAAGAGAGTAAGAGAGAGAAATATGAATAAAATATGCTCTATTAAGCAATAACTTGCACATGAAGAAATTTCTTTTTTATGTTCAACTTATTACTCCAAACTTTGCACGCAAGTAGATTAAGTTATTAGTGAGTTTCCCTCAAATTTTGAGATTAAAAGGAGCCATGGTTTGAGAGTTATGAATTTTACAAATTTTCCTAAAGTGAGAGGAAGGTTGATAAATGTCACGATTATTTCTGAGAAATTAATCGATTAAATGATTTAGCATGTGCGACATGGTCCATTGGATCCAAGATCCAATGGCAGTTGTTCATTGCCTAGTTCTTGCGGGACTGGGAGACAGGTTGAAGAAGCCAGATTTCCAGCCCAATTTTCTCACAAACCACTCCATGTACGGTCGATAAGTTTGTCTAGTTCTATTTGGGAGACGATTCTGAACATATTAGGCCTTGGTTTGTTGAGGTTTGAAGGTTTCTAGAAGAAACGCCAAATCTTCTTAGAGCAAGGGTGACAACAAGGGGTCGGAAACCCTAATAGCCTACATGAACCCTATAAATAGGGATACCCCCATCCCCGGTAGACCCTCATGAGACCAACCAGCTACCTCTCACACCTCCTTGTTCCCCTGGTTCACCTATTCAATCTTCACTGATGAGCTCGCCACCATAGGACCATTGTGGGTCGAAGTGCTCTGCTCAGTGGAGACAAAGAACCACAACCCTTTGATCCAAGTCAAAGGTTGGCCGTTGAAGTCGATCGACGACCCTAGTTGATTCATGCTTCAGAAGGCGTGAGTGGAGGCAACCAACCCAAACTACTCGATCCCCTCCCAGTCAATGACAATTGATGATCTAATGGCTGCCCTTATTTCCAAAAAGAAGGGTATTTTGCCTCTCTAGTCAGAAAGCATAGAAGATGATTAAATCTTCTTTAATTCATTAAAAATCGATTCTTTGGCCGAAAAATAAAAGTAGGTAGTGATTTTTTATCATAAAAATATGTAGAATCCAATTAAAATGGAATGGAAGCTTGATATCGCTTGTAATTCAAAAATTAAACAAAGTTACCACTTTTAATGCATTAAATTATGGTAAAACCCTAATTTGAGATTGAAATTGGATTTAATGTCTCTTTTGGGTTATTTTGAGTAATATTAACCTACTGAGAATAAAAGGAAAAGTTAAATCTGAAGAAGATGGTATCATGCTTGTTTTAGGGTTTTGTACACATAATTATGCATTAATGGGCTTAGAAACCCTAATTTTGGAAAATATGGGTTTTAATGGTTTTAATCTAAAAATGTAAATATACAACAGAGATAGAATGATCTTGACCTTGATTTGAGATTAAAGAACCCTTAATGAGGATAATTGGAATAATTAGGGTTTTTGTAAATAAGAAACCTATTTTAGGGTTGTTAACCTAAAAAGGGGTAAAGTTGAATAAAGCAACCTAAAAGACCCTAATGAACCCTACGAAGATTTGAAAGCCTTAGAGAGTATCCTCATGTCATTCGGAAGTTTTTTAGAATATGATAGTGACACTAGGTAATCTATATGTTTCAATAATTAAGGGTTGCTTGCATTAGGTGCTTGCTTGGATAACTTGTTGATTTTGGATTCTCTTGCTCAAGAACAGGTATGTGGTTACGTTTATGGCTAAATTGCTCTAGTTTCATGGGGATTTATAAGGTTTTATCAGTTGCTTGAAAATAATTTCTTGTTTGACTTTTATTTCATGCAACTATAAAGTTACTATGACTATCACCATACGTATATATACATGACTAGCTCAGATCTTGGTCCTCCTCTGTTGTTTTGATGATGATGAGATAGATGACCTAGTACATGGTCTACCCTTGGGGGTAGGATCATCAGGTTATCGTGAGTTGATGTGTTGATGTACCATTGGGTAGGACCATATGACTCCACAACTCTATGTAATGATCTACCTATACGTAGGATCATGGGGGGTTAGTTGAGATCTACCATATGAGAGAGGTAGTATCCATATCCACTACATGGATAGAAAAGAGACAAGGATATGTAAGGATTGAGTAGTTGTGTTTAAAATGTAAAGTTTTTTTTGTTAAATCATAATTTCTTGCAATATGTTGTTATAATTATATGCAAGACTATTGGTTCCCCCACATACTAGTATCATTCATTATACTGACTGTTGTTTTGGTTTTTGGCATTTTAGGCAACATCTGAAATTGGACAAATAGTAAAGTGGCACATGTGAAGATTAAAGTTAAAATAAATAAAAGGAGGATTTAGGTAGATAGATTTATACTTCGGGAAGAAGTCCTAGTTACCTAATTTTGAAGGTATGTTAAAAGAAAAAAAATTATTCCAGTTTTCAGTTTAGTCTTTAGTTGAATTTATTAATTATTTGTTAATATTTGCAAAACCACTGATCCTTTATGGGATAGCGCCTCTTACTTCTTGGTCTCCCTTAATTGAGGGTTACCAGGAAGCAGGGTCATTACATTTGGTATCAGAGCCTACTTTTCCATTTAATCTCAAATAATTATTAAATTATACAAACTCTTTAGAGCCCAAGGTAGCTATTTGAGGATTATTCGATGATGGAGGTGTCTAGAAAAGAATCACGATCTGGGGGCTGGTAATATTTTCCTCCGCCCTGCTAGTCCATCTAGGAGGACTCCTGAATTATGTGTGACTGTCTGGCCAAAATCTGAGGAATTGACTCGAAATAAGATACCTCTAGGTCTTCTCATCTGTGTTCATCCCTTCTTTACCTCTTATTTCTAGAGAAACATTAAGAGCTTAGGGTTTTCTCTCTCTCCACCACCTCCTATGTTTGGAAATTCAAAGTGTTAAGGATTAAGGGATCCTCCACCATACAATAAAATGCATGTAAATAAGAGGAAACAGACGTCAGTTAAAGCTCATATATCTTCCAAGTTATAAATATGTGTTTAAAAGATTTTAACTTGTGTGAAACAGCATGGCTCGTGTAAAGACCGTAGCTATTCCTATCGAGGCCACCGAGAACCTTGCTAGGGGTTGGCCTCCCTATAAGAGGAAAGGATCTTCCAAGAAGAGGAAGAGAGGCCTTGGTGATGAGTCCTCAAAGAAGAGAAAGAGACCCAAGGGAGCCTCACAAGAATGCTCAGACCCTAAGCCGATTCCCTTCGACAACCCAGAGATGGACCAGGAAGAGGAACCCATGTTCGAGGATGAGGTCAAGTCTGAGGAGAACCGGATTGGTGTCTCGAGACCTACAATGGTAGTTCACACCCCTGATGCCCTATGGATGGAACAGCAGAAGAGGCTAACAGAGGCCATTAGTACCCTGGACCTCAGGGATATAGCTAGAGATGAGAATGTTGAATCACTTTCCGTTCATCCCCGAATTGGGGTCACCATTCTGGACTTCATCAAGATGAACATTCAGAAATTCTGGGAGAGGATAAGACCGAAGTGGTCGACAAAGCAGATGCTTGGCTGATAGCAATAGAGAACGGTTTCCGCATGCTGGAGGTACAGCCGAATAAGAAGGTTCCGCTTGTTGCTCACCTCCTAGAAGGAGAAGCCAAGATCTGGTGGGAGAACCACATCATGGGTCAAGATTTAAATGTGGACCTGATGGCATGGACTGACTTTAGGACCATCTTCACAACTAGATTCATTCCCACCTCAGTTAAGAAGGAGAAGGAAAGAGAGTTCACCAACCTGATCTAAGGTAGCCTATCAGTCACAGACTTTGGCCACAAGTTTTGCATCCTCGATCATTTCGAGCACATGATGATCAAGGAAATATGAGTGGACCATTTTGTAGAGCATCTTCACCCTGTCATCAAGCCTCATGTGATGGAGAGTAAACTAGCAACCTTCACCGAAGCCTACAACACTACCCTGGACATGGAGAGAATGGTGATGCCTACTCAGAACCCACCCAAAAGATATTTGGGATTCACTGAAGGTACCCAAGGCTAGAAGAATGATCACAAGAAAGGACAAGGGTGCAATCATACCGAGGGAAAGCATGGAGTTAAAGGAAAGCCCTGCTATGAGAACAATTGGCCTAGGTTTCATACCTGTAGAAAATGGCATTCAGGCAAGTGTCACTACAAGAAGAGGTTGTGCTACCATTGCCAGCAAGAGGGACACCTTCAGGCCAACTGCCCTCTGCCAGACCCGAAGGGCCCAGGCCTAGTAGCAGCCTATCCTATAACATCCCAACTTGTAGCTGCAGCCCCACCTACTGGAGAGAGAAGATAAGTTCGAGTTTTTGCTATTGACAATGAGGAGGCACAAGCTAATGCTAATCGGTTGATTAAGGGTAATAACCCTTAGTGTTTTCTTTTATGTTTTAAGATAAGCATGTAGTAGTCTAATGTATGGTGAAAAACAATGTAGGCATGCTTGAAGTCATGGGATACAATGTAAAAGCTTTATTCGACTCTAGATCTACAAATACTTTTATTTTTAAGAATCTCACAACTATGCTTTATTTGGATATCAAGGATTTAAGGTATATTTTGGACAACCCCAAGTGGTCGAATCTTTACATCCCTCTTGAAAACTCCTATGATACCTATTAAATATCAAGATCATGAGTTCCCTATAGATTTTATCCTCCTTGACATGAATGACTTTGATGTGATCATTGGTATGGATTGGTTTTATACCTAAGGGCAAATATCGATTGTAGAGAAAAGAAGGTAATCATAAAAAGACCAGGTCACCCATCGTTCACCATTAGGAGTAGGAAGGATGCTACCACTAGCCTGAATGTGTCAGCCTCGAAGGTATAACGGATGATAACTAAAGGTTGTCAAGCTTTCCTAGTAGAGCTGAAGCCTAAGATGCAACCCTTGGAGGAAATAGAGGTAGTCAAGGACTATGCAAATGTCTTCTTGGATGATTTGCACAGGATCCTTCCTAAGAGAGAGGTAGACTTTTTGATAGAGCTAGCTCCCAAGATAAACCCTATTTCGAGAGTTCCTTATAGGATGGCCCCTACTGAGTTTCTCGAGTTGAAGAAACAAATGTAGGAACTGCTAGACAAGGGTTTTATCTGACCTAGCACATCACCATGGGAGCACCAATTCTTGTTGTGAAGAAGAAGGATGGGTAGCTCAGAATGTACATTGACTATCAAATGATCAACCAGGCTACCATTAAGAACAAATAACCTTTACCCCATATCGATGATCTATTTGACCAGTTGAAGTCAACTCGAGTCTTTTCAAAGATTGACCTGAGGTCGGGGTACCACTAGTTGCGAGTCAAGAGTAAGGACATCTTGAAAACCGCTTTTAGAACCCGTTATGGCCACTATGAGTTTGTGGTTATGCCTTTTGAGTTGTCCAATACCCCAAGTGTGTTTATGAACCTCTGAATAGTGTGTTCCAACCCTTCCTTGACTCATTTGTCATAGTGTTCATAGATGACATATTGGTTTATTTTGATGACCTCGAGCAACACTGAGATCACCTGGATAGAGTTCTTGATATCTTGAGAAAGCAAAAGTTCTATGGGAAATTCTCGAAGTGTGAGTTTTGGATAGACCGTGTCATGTTCCTTGGACACATCATATCCGTAGGGACCATCTTAGTAGATCCGGCTAAAGTGTCTACTTTTGAGATTGGACAGCACTGAAGAATCCTTTCGAGATTTGCAGCTTTCTAGGATTGTACAGATATTATCATAGCTTCATGAAGGATTTCTCAAAGACTGCTTTGCCTCTTACCAAGCTCACCCAGAAAGATGAGAAGATTGTGTGGTCAGACCTATGTGAAGCATGATTCCAAGAGTTAAAGGAGAAGTTGACTACGACTCTAGTGTTGACTCTACTATCTTGTAATGAGGGTTTTATAATCTTCACTGATGCATCAAAGATGGGACTTGGATGTGTGCTAGAGCAAAATAGGAATGTTTTTGCCTATGCCTCTAGACAACTCAAACCCAATGAAGTGAATTATCTGACACACGATTTAGAGTTAGCTGTAATTATACATGCCCT
Source organism: Alisma plantago-aquatica (assembly GCA_963693085.1). NCBI lineage: Eukaryota > Viridiplantae > Streptophyta > Magnoliopsida > Alismatales > Alismataceae > Alisma > Alisma plantago-aquatica. The sequence continues at coordinate 636,679,877 of OY856413.1, read as the reverse complement.
GAAGATTTGGCGACACTATCTATATGGAGCCACCTTCGAAATCTTCACTGACTATAAGAGACTAAAGTATCTCCTAACTTAGAAGGACCTAAATCTGAGACAAAGATGGTGGATGGAATATATGAAAGACTATGATTTCATCATTGTGTATCACCCTGGAAAGGTGAATGTTGTGGTTGATGCTCTTAGACAGAAACAATTCAGGTGTGCAGCTGTCTTGTCTAGCCAGTAGAGGAAGCTAAAATATCTTGTGGAGTGGACTCTACAACCATTAAAATACCGAGTCTATTTGTATAATATACAAATTAAACCAGACTTGTTGACCGAGTTGGTAGCTACCCAGTTAGCCAGCCCAGAGCTTGACAAGATGAAAGGTTTGTTGGTGAATCCTGAAACCCATCTCTCAGTAGGAGTGGATAGTGAAATACATTACAACCGTTGTATTTGGGTTCTAGAAGATTTGATGTTTAAGGATCATATCTTGCAGGAGGCTCATGGTTCAAAGTACATGGTACACCCTGGCACTACTAAAATGTTTAAGGATCTACCACGATACTTTTGGTGGTCCAGAATGAAAAGAGATATAGAGGCATATATAGCCAGTTGTCTCACTTGCTAGATGGTGAAGGTTGAACACCAGCGACCCTGTGGATTTCTACATTCGATTGAGATCCCTAAGTGGAAATCAGAACAGATCATCATGGACTTTGTGGTGGGTCTTCCCAATACCAAGAGAGGTCATGATGCAATATGGGTTGTGGTAGATTGCCTTACCAAGTCAGTGCATTTCCTTTCTTTAAAGACCACTGCCAAAGTTATAGACTTATCTGAACTGTACATCTGAGAGATTGTACGACTACATGGTGTTCTGAGTTCGATCATTTCTGACCGCGATCCAAAGTTCACTTTCAAGTTGTATAAGTAGGTACAAGAGGAACTCAATACTAGACTAAAGTTCAGTACATCATATCACCCCAAGACTGATGGATAGTCATAGAGGACAATCCAAACTTTAGAGGATTTTTTGAGAGCTTGTGTGCTCGATTGGGGTGGTTCGTGGGAGCAATACCTGCCCCTCACTGAGTTTTCTTACAATAATAGCTACCAAACTAGTATCGGGATGCCACCATATGAAGCTCTCTATGGGAGGTCGTGTCGGTCGCCACTTCACTAGGATGATGTTGGTGAGAGGGCCTTGTTGAGGTCAGATGAGCTCCAGGTGTATGCATATAAAGTCGATTTGATCAAGTAAAGGTTGAAGAGAGCCCAAGATCGACAGAAGTCGTATGTAGATGCAAAGCGAACTGACTTGTAGTTCACCATGGGAGAGCTTGTGTTTTTGAAAATCTGACCCCTCTGAGCTATAGCTAAGAATAGAGGAAAGATGAGTCCCCGATACATGGGTTCGTTTGAGATTTTAGAATGGATTGGTGAAGTTGCTTATCGTTTGGCCTTACCCCCTAGGTATAGTATGATGCATGATGTTTTCCATGTGTCTAATATGAAGCGCTATGTGAAGGACCTGAGCCATGTGCTGAGCATTGAACCTATTGAGCTCCAAGGGAGACTAACATATCTTGAGTCACCTGTGAGGGTACTAGATACCAAGGTGAAAGAGCTCAGGAATAAAGAGATAGTGATGGTAAAGGTTTTTTGGAAGCACCATGGAGAGGATGAAGCCACATGGGAGCTGAAGACAGACATGGAAAAGGCATACCCTAAATTATTTGTTTGATTAGATAAATTTGGGGGAAAATTCCTGTAAGGAGGGGAGAATGTTACAACCTCGATTTTGCTTATATGGTTGTATTTGCAATTGTTTCAAAGAAATGTACTTGGCTATAAATTGTATGACTTATAATAAATATATGGGTTTCTTTTACAACTTTTTCCTTGTGAATGTGTTTTTCATGGATCTTGTTGTATTAGTGAGTCCAAGATGAGAAAAAAGGAAGGAAAAGTTGAAGGAAAACAAATAATGCATAAATAAGAAAGGAAATTGAAATAAAGGTGAAAATATAGGAAATATGTGGAAACATGTTTTATTGATTATAATGGATGATATTTCGAACTCCACATTATTTCTTGAGATACAAGGAATCCAAATAAAGGAAAATAAGAGAGTAAGAGAGAGAAATATGAATAAACTATGCTTTATTAAGTAATAACTTGAACATGAAGAAAAGAATCTTTTACTTTCAAATTATGACTCCAAACTTGGCACGCAAGTACATTAAGTTATTAATGAGTATCACTCAAAATTTGAGATTAAAACGAGCCATGGTTTGAGAGTTATGAATTTTACAAATTTTCCTAAAGTGATAGGAAGGTTTATTAATGTCACGATTATTTCTGAGAAATTAATCAATTTAATTGATTTAGTGCACGTGATGCGGTCCATTGGATCCAAGATCCAATGACATCTATTCATCACCTAGTTCTATTAGGACTGGGAGACAGGTAGAAGTGAGATTTCCATCCCAATTTTCTCGCAAACCACTCCATGTGCGGACATGGAGTTTGTCTAGTTTTATTCGAGAGAGGATTTCGAACATATTAGGTCTTGGATTGTCGAGGTTTGGAGGTTTCTAGAAGAAACATCCAATCTTCTAAGAACAAGGGTGATGGCAAGGTGTTGGAAACCCTAATAGCCTACACGAACCCCATATATAGGTGTACCCCGACCCCGGTAGACCCTCAATAGACCGACCTGTTACCTCTCACACTTCCTCGTACCCCTAGTTCACCTATTCAATCTTTGTTGATGAGATAACCGCCGCAGGACCGCTGTGGTTTGAAGCACTGTGCTCAGTGGATACGAAGAACCGCGACCCTTCAATTCAAGTCAAAGGCTGACTGCTGAATTCGATCGATGGCCCCGATGGATCTGTGCTTCAGAAGGCATTAGTGGATGCAAAAAACGCATACCGCTCGATCCCGGCCTGATCAACAACGAATGGTGATCTAACGGCAGCCGTTTTTTCCAAAAAGAAAGGTATTTGCCTCTCTGGTCAGAAATTCTAGAAAATGATTAGATCTTGTTTAATTCATTAAAAATAGATTATTTGGCTGAAAAATAAAGGTAGGTAGTGCTTTTTGATCAGAAAAATATGTAGAATCAAATAAAAATAGAATTGAAGTTTGATATCTCTTGTAATTTAAAAATTACATAAAGTTACCACTTTTAATGCATTAAATTATGATAAAACCCTATTTTGAGATGGAAATCGGATTTAATGTCTCTTTTGGGTTATTTTGAGTAATATAAACCTAATGAGAATAAAAGGAAGAGTTAAATATGAAAGGATGGTATCATGCTTGTTTTAGCGTATTGTACACATAATTATGCATTGATGGGCTTAGAAACCCTAATTTTCGAAAATATGGGTGTAATACAAAAATGTAAATATATCATAGAGATATAATGATCTTGAACTTGGATTGAGAATAAAGAACCCTTAATTTGGATAATTGGAATAATTAGGGTTTTTGTAAATAAGAAACCTATTTTAGGGTTGTTAACCTAAAAAGGGGTAAAGTTGAATAAAGCAACCTAACAAACCCTAATGAACCCTAAGGAGACTTGAAATCCTTAGAGAGCATCCTCATGTCATTAGGAAGTTATTTAGAATATGATAGTGACATTAGGTAATCTATATGTTTCAGGAATTAAGGGTTGCTTGCATTAGGTGCTTGCTTGGATATCTTGTTGATTTTGGATTCTCTTGCTCAAGAACATGTATGTGGTTATGTTTATGGCTAAATCGCTCTAGTTTCACGGTGATTTCTGAGGTTTTATCAGTTGCTTAGAAATAATTGCTTGGTTGACTTTTATTTCATGCAACTATAAAGTGACTACGACTATCACCATAAGTATATGTGCATGACTAGCTCAGATCCTCATCCTCCTCTATAGCTTTGATGATGATGAGATAGATGACCTAGTACATGGTATACCCTTGGGGAAGGATCATCAGGTTATCATGAGTTGATGTGTTGGTCTACCAATAGATAGGATCATATTACTCCACAACCCTATGTAATGATCTACCTATAAGGTAGGATCATGGGGGTTAGTTGAGATCTACCATATGAGAGAGGTAGTATCCATATCCACTATAGGGATAGCATAGAGGCAAAGATATGTAAGGATTGAGTAGTTATATTTAAAATGTAAAGTTTGTTTTGTTAAATCATAATTGTTTGCAATATGTTGTTACAATTATATGCAAGATTATTGGTTCCCCCACATACCAGTATAATTCATTTTACTGACCGTTGTTTTGGTTGCTGGCATTTTAGGTAACAGCTAAAATTAGACAAACAGTAAAGTGGCACTTGCGAAGATTAAAGTTAAAATAAATAAAAGTAGGATTTAGGTTGATAGATTTCTACTTTGAGTAGAAGTCTCAATTTCCTAATTTTGAAGGTATGTTAAAATAAAAAATATTCCAATTTTCAGTTTAGTCTTTAGTAGAATTTATTAATTATTTTTTATTATTTGCAAAAGCACTGATCTTGTTTTGGGATAACGATTCAGACTTCTTGGTCTCCCTTAATTGGGAGTTATCGGGAAGCAGGGTCATTACACTTGTCTAATCAGAGTTCAATATAAACAATGAATACAATTTTACTTTTTCTAGTATCATCCTCTCTAACAAATAAATCTAGTAGAGAAGTAACAACAAAATTGTAAGTGAGGAAATGAGTTAAAATTAACACCAATGGATGAGATATTTGAGCTTATTGATTATATATGTCTTACATATTGTTGTTCCCAACAGCAGGTACAGTGAATTAATGTTGTATCCCAAATTTTCAAGAAACAATTAAAAGTTAGAATGTTGTTCTTTTTTAAATAATAATCATTGAGGGGTTAAATGCAAAATTACCATAAGATGGTATTTCTTATTTGAAAATGAAATAAGAAAACTTAAAATGTGACTCAATTGTATTTTCCCTTTCAAATGTGCATTATATAATTAATTTTACTCAAATTGACAATAGTATTTCCCTTTCCTTTTTCTCTCTCCTCAAGATATTATTAAAGCACATAAGGGATACAAATTAATTCCTAAGAAGGATACTAATTTTGAGGTCAAAAGGAACAATGATGAAGAGTTAATACATTTTATTTCAATCTTTATGTGCATAATTCAAAATAATGGATTTTCATGTATTGATGAACACACAATGGACAAAAAAATATAAGGTTATAGGAAGAATCTAGACACCTTTTTGGCAACGTGATCCAAATTTGGTAGCATTTTGGCTTAGTTTGACCCTTCAAATTGAGTAAATAAGTTTTAATATAGTGTTAATAGGTATTAATTATGAATTACATTAATTTCACCAATTTCCCTAAAGTTTGGCTAGTCAGGAGTTACACCTAGCTATTTTCCTTCTCACACACTCATCCGACAGTCGATATTCAATTCACTTGCAATATGACTATAACATCCCTGACCTGGGTTATAAGTTAACCCTAGGTGTTTTTACTTAAATCATGTAATTAAGATACTTGTGATTAACTTCTGGCATGTAATTAAGTTCCTGAGGAACATAAAATTTCATTTCTGTCCTTTTAAAATAATGAATGTAGTATTGTTTTGTTATGCAGGGACCTATGTGCAAATTACCCAATTAAGAAGGGTTAACTTGCAATATTAACATGATATGATGTACCTTTGATGATGAGACATCATATGAATGAATATGATGAGGTATGATGGATTCTCCAAGCTTGGGCACCAAGAAGCAGCTTGTGGAGTGATCCTTGTGCTTAAAAATCCTAATTTTGTTGTAAAGTGCAATTTACCCAAAATATGGAGTGCAACCTGTAAAATATACCTTCTAGTATATCTTTTAGGACTCTTTACATCATTTAGAGAAGAAATGATGAGAGGGGCGCTTCAATTAAATAATTGGATAAGAAGGATGACCTTTGTAGTGAAAACACCTAGTAAGAGTAAGGAGACCCTTCATATATGTACCTTAGTATGCATGTTGGTTTTCTCTACCCTTAGATCTTGAGTTTTGATGAGCTTTGCATAAGATTATCATGCTTGGAAGTGCCTTAGAAATAAGAAGGGACTTAGATGAGAAATCTATGTTTTAGAGGTCCTTATGGTAGAAAACAACCTAAGGTATATAAGCCTAGTTCCTTGTAAAACAACCAAACGTATTCCCTTCACTTCCTCACTTCTCATCTTTCTCAACCGACCAAGGCAAAGCTCTGGAGCTCAGGGAAACGACCAACCTGTTCTAAGGTAAGAGAGCACCATCTTCTAGCTTGGATTCATGGAGGAAATCCTTGTATAAGGTTGGTTTCATGGTTAATTCACTTAGGTTTCTTGTTCTAGCCGATCATCTCCATCTTTTCCTTGGAGAATCACCTTTGTCCAACCTGTGGAGCTCAAGATGCCATTAAAGGCTTGAAGCTTGGAAGCTTGGAGCTCTAGGAACAACGTTTGAGGCGGTTTTTATAACTCTAAACCTTGCTTTGTTATGCATACTTTGATTCTTGCAAATAATAGTTAGTTCTTCTTCTTCCCCATCTTTCTTTGCACTCTTGCAAACGTTTTCGTAAAGAACGGACCTTGGTTTCAAGGTTGAAGACGAAGGGCGTTAATACCTATGTTGGTCCTTATCCAACTTTATTAAACGATCTTGGACCAATAGGTCTAAACGGTTTGCAACCATTTGAAATCAAGTGGGTTCACACTCGTTTAAGCTCAAGTGGGTTCACACTCGTTTAAGCTTAAGTGGGTTCACACTCGTTTAAGCTCAAGTGGGTTCACACTCATTTAAGCTCAAGTGGGTTCACACTCGTTTAAGCTCAAGTGGGTTCACACTCGTTTAAGCTCAAGTGGGTTCACACTCGTTTAAGCTCAAGTGGGTTCACACTCGTTTAAGCTCAAGTGGGTTCACACTCGTTTGAAATCAAGTGGGCTCACACTCATTTAAGTTCAAGTGGGTTCACGCTCGTTTAAGCTCAAGTGGGTTCACACTCGTTTAAGTTCAAGTGGGTTCACACTCGTTTAATCTCAAACGGTTTCACACTCGTTTAAGCTCAAACGGGTTCACACTTGTTTAAGCTCAAATGGGTTCACACCCGTTTAAGCTCAAATGGGTTCACACCCGTTTAAGCTCAAATGGGTTCACACCCGTTTAAGCTCAAATGGGTTCACACTTGTTTAAGCTCAAATGGGTTCACACCCGTTTAAGCTCAAATGGGTTCACTCTCGTTTAAAGCTTAAATGGGTTCAATTAAAGGATACCTTGTTTTATTCAAATCCTAATGACATGAAAATGGTGATTTGGTTTATGTTAATCAATGAGGACTTAAACGAACCCTATCTAGAGTGATATAATCACCATCTATTAGTAAGGAGAGAGATAAAGTACCATTTATTGTTAAAACTCAAATAAAGTACCTTCAATGTATATTAATATGTAGGATTAGGGCATGATCCACTTATGAGAGATCATGAAAACCCTAATTAAGATAATTGATGAGTCTTAACCTAATTTGAAAGCATCAATGATGATGTTTCTCATTCATGATGATACTATGAGCTCATTTCACTATGATTTGAATAGTAAACCCTAGTTTTAGGGTAATCATGAGTAATGTGAATAGTAAACCCTAGTTTTAGGGTTATCATGAGTAATGTGAATAGTAAACCCTAGTTTTAGGGTAATCATGAGTAATGTGAATAGTAAACTCTAGTTTTAGGGTAATCATGAGTAATGTGAATAGTAAACCCCAGTTTTAAGGGTAATCATGAGTAATGTGAATAGTAAACCCTAGTTCATGGTAATATGTTGAAATGAACAATAAACTCTAAACCCATGATTTTCCTTTAAGCATGAATTGTATGATCAAAATATAAGATTGAGGAATTATTATTCCTAATCATAATGAAAGGGTTGAATAACCCTAAATGATATAAACAAGGGAATCTTACTCTTTGTAAGGACATAAAAGTATAACCTTGAATTGAAAGGTTAATTTTGTCTTATTGACTACTAATCTGACTATGAATTGTTGATTATTATCAATTGATTTAATCATGTAGATTCTTATAAGAGAATAATCATATCCAGGTAAGGATCATGACATCATATCCATTGAAAGTATGTCAATAGCTTATGAACCGAAATAACTATGTTGCCTAGATGCAAGTGGCATCATATGAAACTAATATGCCTTGAGGGCCATGAATGACATCAAGGTCATGCTAATAGATGACTTGATGCTGACATGTCACTTGATAGCAAGTGTTATGATGATATAAGGGTGTAAGTAACCATGTTCCTGAATCATAGTGATAAGATGATTAAGAATTGATATCCATCTGATAACTGATATGAGTAATACTTGTTACATTTAGTATTCTTGTGTTATAGCCATGTTTAGTACTTGAATGTTTGGAAACATGTATGATGCTAAAAGAATACTCAAATGTACCTAATAACCAAGTATAATCATATCATGTAGAGCCCTGATCATAGATCCATCATTGTCAGGAGTTAAATGATGGTGAAACAGGTTTTCTTAAGGGAACTCCTGGATCACATACTTTTGAGTATGTGGGGAATATGGATGTGAATACCCTTACATCCTAGTGTAGAAGTTGATGTGGATATATCTTAATCCATCAACCCATCACTATGTGTTTATGCCGGGGTGATGTAACACTATTCTCCCGAGGAAATCTTTTATACCACATCGATGAGAGATAAACATGAAATCTTTCGATAGCGAAGAGAGTGCAGAATGCCACTGTGACTCTAATAGTGAAGTACCAGAATACCCTGGTGAGCTATAATAGTAGAGACACTAGATGTTCTGCATGTTTATCCTCATTCTGACTGAGGTAGTTTAAGGTCATGAGAATCTGGCTCTTTCGATGACCTAGTATGATACCGATTCGACTTACTAGTGATCGGTTGGAGCATGAGCGGTATACCTCATCTCCGCAGGGCATAATGATGTTTGTAAAACATAATCAACTGCATAGCATAACTTCTTAGGTTGAACTACGAAGAACATTGATTGTTATTACATCGCTTGCATTTAATATCCTGTTCAAGTATTAGTATACATGTTCTTCATATTCCTTAATAAAGGTGAGTAATTGTTATCAAGCCTGCTGTGAGTAATCTAAGTTACCTGCTCATGATATTCCTTTGATAGCTTTTAACAAAGTTTCTGGAGGAGAGTTATAACTCTCGTTGAGACAATTATTTGAAATTGTCTCACCCCGTATATTTCTACCTTTAGGTGTACGTCAAGGTCGAAGGAATCGATCTGCATGTGGACAGCAGCAGCAGCAGCAAAACCAGGAGCAGCAGTGATTTCAGGTGTAAACACTGTGCTGTCTAGTCTTGTAGTTAGAATAGCCTTATGTCGTCTCTATACACTCAGGTCCTAGGAGTTTGTTGATCTGAGAATTTTGAAGTCTTGAGATTTTGTATCCTGATGTATATAATCACTCGAGAAGTGATTTATTAGAGATGTAAACAGTTCATCTTACTTTTATAAAAGGAGTTTCAGGTTTTTGAGATCTCGTTTTCGAAAAGTTTTAATTTCTCGAGATTTTTCATATTCCCATGTTAATCGAATCGCTTCCGCTATGTTTATCTTGTGTTTTGGAGATCAGAGCCCACAATTAGTGGTATCAGAGCTCTAGGTTCGCTGAGTCTACAGAGACATAGGACTTAGAATGTCGAGTCTATCTTTAGTACTTCTTTCTTATCTAATAGAGTCTTTTGCTCCTCGGGAGAAGATGATAATTAAGGATGTCTGGACCACAGGAGGAGTACGTGGCAGAAAGTAGTGTTGCTGCACCTCGAGAAGGTGCAAGGAACCTAGAAATAAAGCAACCTGTACCTGAGCCACCTATGGAGCCACCTCAGTTTGACCCAGCTGACATGGGAATCCCAGCTATTCAAACTATGTTCGGGCAGTTCATGACTGCCATGACACACATCACCGACAGGATGCCCATGCCTGCACCTAGGGCACCTGCCCAGCCTGGAGGATAAGGTATCGGTAAGACGTTCGAGCGACTTCGTCGTGTCGTAGCAACCGAGTACTTTGGAACAGCTGATCCTGTAGATGTCGATCTATAGTTAGCCGAGTTAGAGAAAGCTTTCAGAATCTTGAACATCCCAGAAGCTGAGAAGGTTAGACATGTTGTCTATCTTCTCAAAGGAAGTGCTGGTCACTGGTGGACCATGGACGAGTAGAAGAGGCCTGGAGTGGAGATCTCGTGGGAAGATTTTCGTCGGGGATTTGTCAACAGATACTTTCCAAAGACATTCTTGGATGAGAAGATCTCTCAGTTTGAGAGACTGAGACAAGGCATGATGAACATTAGCGAGTATAAGGCTAAGTTCATGGAGTTGCTACGATTCTGTCTGCACATGGTTGCCATAGAAGAAGAGAGGATTAGAAGGTTTGAGAAGGGTTTAAACGCCGACTTGACTACTCCCATGTCCGCCCTAGAGAGTCGGGAGAGATTTGCTACCTTCGTTGAGTCAGTCTGAAGGATAGAGAAATCCGTAGTCGAGAAGAGACAAACCCATAAGAGATATCCGCAGTTCTAGGGTTCTTCATCTAGAGACTTTAAGAAGCCTAGATTCTCTGCATCTACACCTACACCATCCAGATCTAGTGCTCAGACAAAATGGACACCACGTAGAGACAGGGGACGAAGCCTACCACTACAAGAGACTCGCAGTTCAGCATCAATGTCAGTCACAGGACCACCCAGACCACAACAACTGGAAAGAAGTTGCTACAACTGTGGGAAGGTGGGATACTTGATGAAGGACTGTAGGTCTAGGCCTGTCAATGTGACACAGCCTCAGAGACAGAATCAACAGGGATCACAGAGAAAGCAGTCTCAAGGAGCAGCTAGAGGACGTGGACAAGCGTCTCAAGCTGGGTCGTCAACACCAACTCAACCTCAGGCGACAGCAAGGTTCTATGCTATAAACCCACCAGATGCAGTGGTTAATCCACGAGTTGTGGCAGGTCAGATGGAACTTTTATATTTTGATATGTCTACATCCTGTGTTGTATCTGTTTTGATTGATCCGGGTGCTACGCACTCCTTTATCAATTGAAGAGTGATTCGTAACTGCAATATGACGGTCAGTCATAGGGCAGATAGCTTGTTGCTTGAGACTCCGTTGAGAGGGTCTGCTGTGTTGCAAGAGGTATGCTCTCCCTGCATCCTCTTCTTTTCTGATCATCGCATTCAAGTGGATCTTATACCACTTAAGATGCAAGGATTTGATATAATCCTTGGGATGGATACCTTGGAAAGGTATAGAGTTGTCTTGGATTGTGAATCCAAGCATGTTGTGTTTGCTGATGAGAGCAACACATGGATCTTTCAAGGAGAGAGAAAGATTCTACCCACCTGTCTTGTGTCTGCTATGGTTGCTGATAAGCTAATGAGGCAAGGATGTTATGCATTCTTGGCCCATGTGATAGATACCACCATGAAAAGTCCTAACCTTGCTGAAGTTCCTATAGTCAGGGAATTTGAAGATGTATTTCCTAAAGAACTTCCAGGTATGCCACCGCCTCGGAAAATTGATTTTGAGATCAATTTGATCCCAGATACCCAACCTATAGCCCAGACACCGTATAGGATGGCGTCTTCTGAGATGGCAAAACTCAAGAAGAAGCTTCAAGAGTTGCTTGAGAAGGGTTTCATCCGACCGAGCACTTCACCCTGGGGTGCTCCAGTTTTGTTTGTTAAAAAGAAAGACGGATCAATGCGGTTGTGCATTGATTACAGGCAATTAAATAAAGTAACGATAAAGAATAAGTACCCTTTACCGAGGATTGATGATCTCTTTGACCAGTTGTATTACGACCCATATCAGGGTTAGTCAACAAATACCTCAAATTACGTGAAACATCTCAATTAGTGTTGAGTATCAAATTAAACATCATGGTTAATCAAATAAGTTAATATGTGAATTAATAGCTGAGATTGAATCACCTGAGGCAATTAATGATAATTACAATGTTAATAATTAAGTTGAAGTAAGTACACAAGTTGCAATAAGAGCTTTGATCCAGCGAAACAATCCATCGTGTATGTTTTGTGCTTTGAGATTATAGAGAATCCCATGCTTGAAATGTTGCAAGAAGAATCATCCAATTTGGATCCCCGAGGCCATAGTTATGGCAATTTTAAAGAATCCTGGACTGAAATGCAATTTTTTCCAATTTGATTTGCATTAAGTGGGTCGGCTACCCTCTTCTCCTCTTATCTCTTTCCGATAGAACAGTAGGCTACCGCTTAAAGCGGCGCCCGATAGAACAGGACACCACAACCGGCGCCTAACCAGTTCGATAGAGCAGCTTGGAGGGCGACTTGAGGGGGGGGGGGTGTTTTGGGCGCCCTTAGCCCCGATCTGCAGCTTCCACCTTCCCTTCTCCTTCCTCTGCCCTCCATCATCCTCTACATCTCCCTAGAGGCACCCGAGCAATAGCTTGAGCTGGCACCCAGCAGCTAGGGTGGCGCCCTAGCAGCAAGGACGCCCAACAGCGGTTGCATAGCTCCAGTTAGGAAGCTCTGGGCGAGCTTGACCGGCGATTTACCTTCGCCAACCTTCCTCTTCCAATCACATCCAAAGTAGCACCCTGCCGTGCCAAACCTGCTGTGTTGCAGCTCAGACAGCAACGCCCAGCGGCCAGCTTGCTAGGTGAAGGAAAGATAGTTGTTCAGGGCTCAATTTCTTCGGTTCACCAACACCCATCTCCGACTCGCCCAAGGAGTGACGCCCAGCCTAGCATGCCGCCCTACAGCCTTGGCCGGTAGTCAAGATGCAGCAGCAGCTGCTGTTCATAGTTTGGGGGTGTCGTTAGGTGCGCCTACAATTGGGAAAAATCCATCCTTGAGTTCCGATTTTGAGAACACAGCAAAGGTGTGCAATTCCTTGCCACAATTTAGCCGTTGATTCGGCTTTAATCGAGTTCATCTTCAATAAGTGTAAGATATTGTTCCATTGCAACAGGTTTGCTTTAGTTTTCAGTCTGTGCACCGTTCGGCCGAGTTGCATATGATTCGGTCGAGTTTCTTTATTAGGATTAACGAACAGTGTTTTGATCGGCCGAATTGGGTGTGATTCGGCCGAGTTTGCTTTATAGGTTATCGAGCAGGGTTTTGATCGGCCAAGTTTGCAGGCTGATCGGCCGAGTTTCCAGCTGATCGGCCGAGTTCCCAGATTGGTCGGCCGAGTTTCAGTACTGTGAGTAGTAGTTCATTTAGAAATCATTATTTAACTCAATTTAAATGCTTAATTACTTCTGTATCAGTTAGTATAACTTTTAAACAGTGTAGTACATACAACAGAGTATGTTAGATTCATTGGAACTTGAAATACTTGATATGCTTAATGAAAATGATGAAATTTCCTATATTATAGTTGTAATGTATTTGCTGATTTAAAAGTAGATGTGTAGCATTGAAACTGGATAAATGATACTGAATCATTTTAAGGATGACAAAGGATATACATGTGTTTCAAGTGAATATTCGGAATGTGCAATATGCATGAAATGTGATATTCCTGTTTATATGGTTATATGTTAATCAGTCAATAGACTTAGGTGCCCTAACACCGTAGAACCCCTTTGAGAGGTTTGCAACCAGGGGGTGAAACTCGTGTTCAACATCAATGTGTGCGATGTCACGGTGGCACGAGGATGGAAAGACAGTGTTCAACAACAACGTGTGCGATGTCACGGTGGCACTGGAGTAAAAAGGGGTTATTCAACAACAACGCGTGCGATGTCACGGTGGCACTGGAGTAAATAGGGGTTATTCAACAACAACATGTGCGATGTCACGGTGGTAACCCGGTAAGACTCTCCGCCTGTGTGCTCAGGTTTTAGGAGGAGTCTAGAGTTCACTCTTTTGAGAGTATAGTGAGGCCGATGAGCCTGTGGGCCCTGTAGCAGACCAGGGCGGAAGTCAGACTTAGCATTCCCCGGATGTGTCGCTAAGTCTTGTACGGTGGGATCGTAGTTCGCTACGGATCTTTATATGCAGAGTACACTGCATATGATTCGGGCATAAAAATGATAATTATGTAATCATATAGGATCACAGTAAATTAATATATCCGAACTTTTGTGCCAATTCATTATATCTGTTTATTGGTTTAAATTATCTGTTGTTGCATAGAAATGCGATTATATTCTTTAATCTGCTATGTCATTAGAACTGCCCTGCTTGTACTGTATTTATGTTTATTTCAATTTTATAAACTTGATGAGTTGTTTAGTGATAGCCAAATGAAATGCTATTCACTGAGCGAGTAGGCTCATACCTCTACTCAAAACATTTTCAGGTCATCATCAGCAGCAGGAAATCTGGAGGATCCTTTCATCCTAACGCTTAGTTTGTAGAAGGTATACGTAGTTAGTAGTTAGAGGTCTCTTAGTCCTTTCCCCTCGATCTTTGGGACAAGGTGTGGGTGAGAGAGAATGTGTATAAAGATGTAAATTAGCTGTTATGCTTTATTTTATGTCGAACAATGTAATATGTTGTAGACTCTGTTTATACTGCTAATCAGTTTAATAAAAATGCTTCCGCAGTTTGTTTAGATTTAGTTTACAGCATAAATCAGATTATCTTTTTAATGTCTTTAAAAATGTTTTAAAAGCTTTGAGTGGTTTGACTTGTGTGTAATCCCTCCGTCGCGCCCTAATCTCGTGATTAGTGGGTAATGCGAGATCGGGGTGTGACATCTTGGTATCAGAGCATAGGTTGAGTAAATGGCTACTCTAAGTCAAGGTCAGGGGACGATAAGAGACCAATAGGATTAAGGTTTAAGATTTTTTCTTCTGTCTGTAATTTTCTAACAGGAAGTGTTCTGTTATACTATTATAGATGGCAGGAAAAGGATGTGGTCACGAGAACCAAGTAAAGAGTTTAAGTTGAGTCGTTAAGAATCATTAAGGTCAAAAGATAAAGTTATAAGTGAGACGAATAATAAATGATGAGTTTTAGCTCTGGAAGGTCTGAGTGTTTAGATACCCTGGCCAGGTGTCTGAATACTTAGATTGACCAGTATCAAGCTACTCTGTCTGTTCTTCTCTGGATGCCCTGGCCAGGTATGCAGAGGAAGGATGGGCTAGAGAGAAACCCTAGAAATCTTAGTGTTATGAGATAAGAAATTAATGTAGGAATAAGAGACTACATATAAGATGTGATTCAACTCTTATCTATTATTTCTTATTTGATTTAAAGATCACTAGAAATGCTTTTATATGCATAAAATTAGAATTTTCAGTTTGTAAAGCAAATAAGATTCTTTTATATTGTTGTGTCATGAAGTGAATTGTTTAGTGTTTGTTTTCTTCGTATTAATGTAGACCCGAAATTATGTATAAATGAATTTTCCCTAAGTGGATATTCTTTCCACATGTTTAAGATTAATAGGGGTTGATTAATCTCGAGTAGCTCTTGGCTTCAGGACTACAGGTTCGGCCTGGTCCGGCTGGCAGGATGCGTTACTGGGATCTAATGACTCCTATTAACAGTAAAATAAGAATAGACTCTGGTTGATTTAGACCCGTAACATAGTGAGAATGTATATACACTAGGATGTTTTAATTATGATAAGAAGTCTAAATGTTCTTTTGTCTTGAGAATTAGGGTTTGAGAAGCATAGACCCTAATTGGCCCAAATTAGGGTTTTAATGACATATGAATACAGAATTTGATAAATAGAATGTCTCACTAAATGATTTTTAGTATTTTATTTGTAACTCTTATTTGGCTAAAATTTGGATATGATTTGGATATATAAAATGTAAACAACATTGAAAAATATCAGAATTTTTGAAGAATGTTCTTACCTGTTTATCGGCCGAGTTTCAAACTCGACCGATCACATTTTCAGAATGATATAGCAGTGTGGTAATTGAATTTTATCTTTTTATTGGTGTATCCAATTGATCTCAAATTTTAACTGTTCTTGAAAAACACAATTTTAGACACTCTAATAAATTGGCGTAATTTTTAGATGACTTTTGATCTCTACAGTGAGGGTGTCGGCCGAGTTTGCAACTCGACCGAACCTGCTGCAGACTGCCATATAATAGTGCACTGTTTGATTTTTAATTATTTTATTGGTAATTAGAAATGATCTCAAATTTTTACTGGAGGTCTGAAACTTCATTAGGTATAACATATAAAATTTCCAGAATTTTTGGAGTTTCTGTTAGCTATTTAATAAACGAATTACAGAAACTATTGTGAAAACTGAACTTTCAGCCAATATAATTAAAGTTGAGTGTTGGATTAATATGCTATTGACCCAAGCAACTCAAATTGATTTATATAATCGAACACACCCGCACACAATAACGCTATGTTATTTTCAAGGACCAAACCCTAGAATGATTAAAGTTGTAGTAGTTTAAGGGATATCACTAGTGATTTAACCCTGAATACTAGTATCTCTGTAAAATAAGACCTTGAGATTTGATCTATGTAAAGTAAACTAGCTTTGATAGTGATCTAGGGTTTTAAGGTAGTTAATCTGAACGGTACATGAACAACATGAAATGACTTAGAGAAAAGAGTAAGACATAAACTTGAAATATAACAATAAGAGAGTAGCATAGAAATCGGAGTATTACCCGATATATGATCTGCAGATAGATGATGTAGTTCATGTTTTTAAGACATGGTGTCACTATCTTTATGATGTGACAATAGATTATCACCCTGGTAAGGAGAATATGGTGGCTTATGCTTTCAGCAGAAAGTCAAGTTCAACAACTAATGCATTCTCTATGACAGGTTTCAATAGAGACCTGTTAGTAGAAATGTGGGAGTTGAACTTAGACTTAGGGGTGACAACACAGAGTGATTTGATTGTACAGATGTAAGTTAAGCCTACTTCTTATGATCAGATCAAGGAACTACAATAGGGTGATAGTGAGTTAAACCAGACCATGCATGACATGATAGGAGGAAAAGAGACCAGAGTTTAAGTTTTAAGATGATAAGGTGTTGTATTAGCATGACATGTTGTGTGTACCTCGAGATAGTGTATTGAAAGAAAAGATTCTTATGGAAGTGCATGTATTGAGGTATGCTATGCTTTCAGGAAATACTAAGATGTATATGAATCTCAAGTAGTTGAAACGGATGGTCAGATATGCAGAAGGATGTAGCTGAGTATGTGGTTAAAAGTAGTGTGTACCAGTAGGTTAAGGCTGAACCCTAGAAATCTATAGCTACCTTGAAATATTTTTCTATGCCTGAATGGGAATGGGAATTTATCACAATGGATTTTGTGGTAAGATTACCCAGGACACCTAGAGGTTGTGATTTGATATGAATGATTGTGGATAGACTAATTTAGTCTGCTCGCTTTCTTCATATTAAGTCAACCTTTGATGTCTCGAAACTTGACTAAGATATACATGGATAAAATAATTAGGTTGCCTGGTAATCCAGTTTCAATCATATCATATTAAGATCCTAAGTTCACATTTAGGATTGTAGAAACAGTTGCATCGTGCTTCGGGCACAAAGTTAAGATTCAGTACAATCTTTCCACCCGCAGATGGATGGTCAGTCTGAGAGAACCATTCAAACTCTTGAGGACATGCTGAGAACATGTGTTTTGCTTTTCGGTGGAAGTAAGAATGAACATTTAAGTCTTATAGAGTTTGCCTAATGTGAATGTTGAGATTAGAAATACACAACTGATAATGGTATGGTTTGATTATAAACCTAGGCAATACAAATTTGGTAAATCATTAGGTGCATGATTTCAAGGAAGTACGTTAGCATTAAAATATACAAATAAATCTAGTTGCATGCTTCATGTTATGTTAATGTGTATGACTTAACATTCACATGAATTGGCACATTTCTCTGAGATATTATTAGAATTCTCAAGTACTTTTAAATATTTGTGTTATGATTTGTAAGCAACTCTTAATTGAGTTATGTGATGCACAAACCAGGAATTTAGTTAATATGCACGTTCTTTGAGAAATTTTAGATAATTGATAAAGATTACAGATGGTTTCTTATAGGTGAAGTAAATTACTCTTATTGGTGTAATAAGATGTTCAATTACATGAATTCAGTATGTATGTGCCAAAATTGATTTGAGTTTGGGATATTTATGAATTTTAAATCTACCTGCATGCATGATATAAAGATTACTCAGTAATTACAATGATTTTGAATATACTGCTCTGCCAGTTCTAGAATGATACCGTATTGTGATTTGAATTGCAACCAAACAGATGAGATAACGGAAACCCTAAGAAGAGGGTGTTGCCATGTGACAAGTGAATGAGATAACCCTAAGAATAGGGTGTTGGCATGTGATGAATGAATAAGGCAAATGAAACCCTAAGGATAGGGTGTACGATGAATCAAGTATTTTGATATCAATTTTCATTATGAGATGTGATGATGTTTAACAGTTAAATTGCATGATTTTATTTTAGTAACAAATTGACATGCATTCTGTTTATTTAAGAATTTTAGTTTGTCTGCATGTATAGTATGATAATTTCTCAGTAATTACCATAAATTGAGATACTGTTATAACAGTTCTACAAAGACAATGTTTTGTGGTTTGATCTGGAATTAGATCAGATGTGTCCTATGTTGAGGGACCAATACAAATAGCTGATCTGAGGATCAAGAAACTTAAGAATCGTGAGATACCTTAGAGAAGGTTTTGTGGAGAAACTACAACCTAGAAGGAGCCACATGGGAAGTTTTGGGGTTAGATGTGCGTAACAAGTTTCCTTTTCTCTTTTAGGAATTTCGGGACGAAATTCTTATAAGGGAGGGAGATTGTTACGACCCATATCAGGGTTAGTCAACAAATACCTCGAATTATGTGAAACACCTCAATTAGTGTTGAGTATCAAATTAAACATCATGGTTATCAAATAAGTTAATATGTGAATTAATAGCTGAGATTGAATCACCTGAGGCAATTAATGATAATTACAATGTTAATAATTAAGTTGAAGTAAGTACACAAGTTGCAATAAGAGCTTTGATCCAGTGAAACAATCCATCTAGTATGTTTTGTGCTTTGAGGTTATAGAGAATCCCATGCTTGAAATGTTGCAAGAAGAATCATCCAATTTGGACCCCCGAGACCATAGTTATGGCAATTTTAAAGAATCTTGGACTGAAATGCAATTTTTTCCAATTTGATTTGCATTAAGTGGGTCGGCTACCCTCTTCTCCTCTTATCTCTTTCCGATAGAACAGTAGGCTACCGCTTAAAGCGGTGCCCGATAGAACAGGACACCATAACCAGCGCCTAACCAGTTCGATAGAGCAGCTTGGAGGGCGACTTGAGGGGGGGGTATTTCCGGCGCCCTTAGCCCCGATCTGCAGCTTCCACCTTCCCTTCTCCTTCCTCCGCCCTCCATCATCCTCTACCTCACCCTAGAGGCACCCGAGCAACAGCTTGAGCTGGCACCCAGCAGCTAGGGCGGCGCCCTAGCAGCAAGGACGGCCAACAGTGGTTGCATAGCTCCAGTTAGGAAGCTCTGGGCGAGCTTGACCGGCGTTTTACCTTTGCCAACCTTCCTCTTCCAATCACATCCAAAGCAGCACCCTGCCATGCCCAACCTGCTATGTTGCAGCTCAGACAGCAACGCCCAGCGGCCGGCTTGCTAGGTGAAGGAAAGATAGTTGTTTAGGGCTCGATTTCTTCGGTTCACCAACACCCATCTCCGACTCGCCCAAGGAGTGACGCCCAGCCTAGCATGCCGCCCTACAGCCTTGGCCGGTAGTCAAGCTGCAGCAGCAGCTGCTGTTCACAGTTTGGGGGTGTCGTTAGGTGCGCCTACAATTGGGAAAAATCCATCCTTGAGTTCCTATTTTGAGAACACAGCAAAGGTGTGCAATTCCTTGCCACAATTTAGTTGTTGATTCGGCTTTAATCGAGTTCATCTTCAATAAGTGTAAGATAATGTTCCATTGCAATAGGTTTGCTTTAGTTTTCAGTCTGTGCACCGTTCGGCCGAGTTGCATATGATTCGGCCGAGTTTCTTTATTAGGATTAACGAACAGTGTTTTGATTGGCCGAATTGGGTGTGATTCGGCCGAGTTTCCTTTATAGGTTATCGAGCAGGGTTTTGATCGGCCGAGTTTGCAGGCTGATCGGCCGAGTTTCCAGCTGATCGGTCGAGTTCCCAGATTGGTCGGCCGAGTTTCAGTACTGTGAGTAGTAGTTCATTTAGAAATCATTATTTCACTCAATTTAAATGCTTAATTACTTCTGTATCAGTTAGTATAACTTTTAAACAGTGTAGTACATACAATTGAGTATGTTAGATTCATTGGAACTTGAAATACTTGATATGCTTAATGAAAATGATGAAATTTCCTGTATTATAGTTGTAATGTATTTGCTGATTTAAAAGTAGATGTTTAGCATTGAAACTGGATAAATGATATTGAATCATGTTTAAGGATGACAAAGGATATACATGTGTTTCAAGTGAATATTTGGAATGTGCAATATGCATGAAATGTGATATTCCTGTTTATATGGTTATATGTTAATCAGTCAATAGACTTAGGTGCCCTAACACCGTAGAACCCCTTTGAGAGGTCTGCAACCAGGGGGGTGAAACTCGTGTTCAACATCAACGCGTGCGATGTCACGGTGGCACGAGGATGGAAAGGCAGTGTTCAACAACAACGCGTGCGATGTCACGGTGGCATTGGAGTAAATAGGGGTTATTCAACAACAACGCGTGCGATGTCACAGTGGTAACCAGGTAAGACTCTCCGCCTGTGTGCTCAGGTTTGAGGACGAGTCTAGAGTTCACTCTTTTGAGAGTATAGTGAGGCCGATGAGCCTGAAGGCCGATGAGCCTGTGGGCCCTGTAGCAGACCAGGGCGGAAGTCAGACTTAGCATTCCCCGGGTGTGTCGCTAAGTCTTGTACGGTGGGATCGTAGTTCGCTACGGATCTTTATATGCAGAGTACACTACATATGATTAGGGCATAAAAATGATAATTATGTAATCATATAGGATCACAGTAAATTAATATATCCGAACTTTTGTGCCAATTCATTATATCTTTTTATTGGTTTAAATTATCTGTTGTTGCATAGAAATGCGATTATATTCTGTAATCTGCTATGTCATTAGAACTTCCCTGCTTGTACTGTATTTATGTTTATTTCAATTTTATAAACTTGATGAGTTGTTTAGTGATAGCTAAATGAAATGCTATTCACTGGGCGAGTAGGCTCATACCTCTACTGAAAACATTTTCAGGTCATCATCAGCAGCAGGAAATCTGGAGGATCCTTTCATCCTAACGCTTAGTCTGTAGAAGGTATACGTAGTTAGTAGTTAGAGGTCTCTTAGTCCTTTCCCCTCGATCTTTGGGACAAGGTGTGGGTGAGAGAGAATGTGTATAAAGATGTAAATTAGTTGTTATGCTTTATTTTATGTCGAACAATGTAATATGTTGTAGACTCTGTTTATACTGCTAATCAGTTTAATAAAAATGCTTCCGCAGTTTGTTTAGATTTAGTTTACAGCATAAATCAGATTATCTTTTTAATGTCTTTAAAAATGTTTTAAAAGCTTTGAGTGGTTTGACTTGTGTGTAATCCCTCCGTCGCGCCCTAATCTCGTGATTAGTGGGTAATGCGAGATCGGGGTGTGACAAGTTGTGTGGTGCAACTGTCTTCTCAAAGATAGATTTGAGGTCTGGATATCATCAACTTTGTATTAAGGACAGTGACATACCCAAGTCTGCTTTCAGAACAAGGTATGGTCACTATGAGTTCACAGTTATGTCGTTTGGACTAACTAATGCACCAGCTGCATTTATGGAACTCATGAATAGAATCTTCCGACCTTTCCTTGATCAGTGTGTTTTCGTCTTCATAGATGACATTCTGATCTATAGTAGAGATGCTCAGCAACATGAACAACATCTTTTTCAGGCTCTAACTTTGCTAAGACAACATGAGTTATACGCTAAGTTTAGCAAGTGTGAGTTCTGGTTGCCAGAGGTATCTTTTCTTGGACATGTGGTATCTGCCTCAGGAATTCGTGTTGACCCTAAAAAGGTAGAATCTGTTCTACAGTGGGAACAACCGAAGACACCGACGGAGATTCGTAGTTTCTTAGGGTTGGCTGGCTATTATCGAAGGTTCATTAAGAACTTCAGTTCTATAGCCCTACCCTTGACTAAGTTAACCCGGAAAGAAGTTCCTTTTGACTGGAGCGATAAGTGCCAGCAATCTTTTCAGCTACTAAAGGAGAGTTGACAAGTTCACCTGTACTTGTGCTACCTGAGCAAGGCAAAGGATACATAGTTTTCTATGATGCCTCCAAGAATGGACTCGGATGCGTGTTGATGCAGGATAAGCAAGTGATTTCTTTTGCTTCCCAACAGCTTAAGAAACACGAAGAGAATTATCCGACACACGATCTGGAGTTAGCTGTTGTGGTTCATGCCTTGAAGATCTGGAGACATTATCTCTACGGAGAGACATTCCAGATTTTCACAGATCACAAGAACCTAAAGTATATCTTTTCTCAGCATGAACTTAACATGAGACAACGTCTTGGATGGAATTAATCAAGGACTATGATTGTACAATTGATTACCATCCAGGAAAGGCCAATGTAGTTGTAGATGCCTTGAGTAGGAAATCAGCAACATCAACCATGGATAGAGTACAACTAAACTCTTTAGTATGCTCTAAGAGATATATGCTTATCTCTCTAAGGCAAAACAATGTACAGTTGAAGGTGTCATTGTTAGCCGGGTTGTTGGCTGAGATGCATATAAAACCTACCCTAAGAGAGCAGATTAAGGAGGCACAACAAGTAGATGCAGCAGTTCAACAGATTAGATCGGAGTATGGTAATGAGAAGCGAGATGGTTTCCATGACTCAGATGATCAAGTAGTATGCTATCATGGGAGGATCATAGTGCCAGATAAGGATAACTTGAGAAAGTTAGTCCTGGAAGAAGCCCATTCTTCGATGCATGCTATGCATCCAGGGAGCACCAAGATGTATCAGAACTTGAAGGATATGTATTGGTGGCTCGGGATGAAGAGGGATGTTGCAGAGTTTGTGATGAGGTGTCATGTATGTCAGCAAGTTAAAGCTGAACACCAGAAGCCTACAGGGATAATGCAACCTTTACCCATACCACAGTGGAAGTGGGACTATGTGACCATGGACTTTGTTGTTGGCCTACCCAGGACAAACAAAGGACATGATTCCATCTGGGTAATAGTTGATAGGTTAACAAAGACAGCGCATTTCTTACCTGTCAAAACAACCTATTCTGTTGAGAGGTTATCACAATTGTATGTTCAAGAGATAGTGCGGTTGCATGGAGTTCCTGTCACTATAGTTTCTGACAGAGGTCCTCAGTTCACAAGTCATTTTTGGGAACAGCTACATAGGGCACTAGGCACCCAGTTAAGGTTTAGTATGGCCTTTCATCCACAGACTGATGGACAGTCGGAAAGGACTATACAGACCTTGGAAGACTTGTTGAGAGCATGTTTTCTCCAGTTCATAGGAAGTTGGGATCTGCACCTAAGCTTGATAGAGTTTGCCTATAACAATAGCTATCAACATAGTATTGATATGGCACCTTATGAAGCCTTGTATGGTAGATGTTGTAGATCACCCTTATGCTGGTATGAGACTGGTGAGCATCAGTTGTTAGGTCCTGATCTTGTGCAGCAGACCACATAAAAGATT
Organism: Alisma plantago-aquatica; assembly: GCA_963693085.1. NCBI lineage: Eukaryota > Viridiplantae > Streptophyta > Magnoliopsida > Alismatales > Alismataceae > Alisma > Alisma plantago-aquatica. The sequence goes on along the minus strand of OY856413.1, from coordinate 636,656,074 downwards.
AAGGTAATCTAACAGCAGCTTAAGACTGCACAGGATAGACAAAAGTCTTACGCTGATAGACGTCGTAGACCTTTAGAGTTCTAGGTTGGAGACAGAGTGTACCTTAAGGTCTCACCTTGGAAAGGAGTCCTTCGTTTTGGAAGGAAAGGAAAGTTAGCTCCTAGATTTATGGGGCCTTATCCAATCATTGAACGAGTTGGAAAGGTAGCCTATAAACTAGAATTGCCACCAGAATTGCAGATGTTACACCCTGTGTTTCACATTTCTGTGTTAAGGAAATGTCACCCTGATACCGAGTTAGTTCTACAACCTATGGAAGTAGAAGTGAATGAAGATATAACTTATGAGGAGGGACCAGTGTCAATCCTTGATAACAGAATTAAAAAGTTAAAGAAGAAAGATTTAAGTCTTGTGAAAGTCCACTGGAATCATCGTGGTGTTGAAGAAGCCACTTGGGAGCTGGAGGAAGAGATGAGGAGGAAATACCCTGCTCTTTTCTCCTAATATGCTAAATCGATTTCGGGGACGAAATCCTTTTGAGGGGTGGATAATTTGTAACATCCCTGACCTGGGTTATAAGTTAACCCTAGGTGTTTTTACTTAAATCATGTAATTAAGATACTTGTGATTAACTTCTGGCATGTAATTAAGTTCCTGAGGAACATACAATTTCATTTTTGTCCTTTTAAAACAATGAATGTAGTATTGTTTTGTTATGCAGGGACCTATGTGCAAATTACCCAATTAAGAAGGGTTAACTTGAAATATTAACACGATATGATTTACATTTGATGATGAGACATCATATGAATGAATATGATGAGGTATGATGGATTCTCCAAGCTTGGGCACCAAGAAGCAGCTTGTGGAGTGATCCTTGTGCTTAAAAATCCTGATTTTGGTGTAAAGTGCAATTTACCCAAAATATGGAGTGCAACCTGTAAAATATACCTTCTAGTATATCTTTTATGACTCTTTACATCATTTAGAGAAGAAATAATGAGAGGGGCGCTTCAATTAAATAATTGGATAAGAAGGATGACCTTTGTAGTGAAAACACCTAGTAAGAGTAAGGAGACCCTTCATATATGTACCTTAGTATGCATGTTGGTTTTCTCTACCCTTAGATCTTGAGTTTTGATGAGATTTGCATAAGATTATCATGCTTGGACGTGCCTTAGAAAGAAGAAGGGACTTAGATAAGAAATCTATGTTTTAGAGGTCCTTATGGTAGAAAACAACCTAAGGTATATAAGCCTAGTTCCTTGTAAAACAACCAAACGTATTCCCTTCACTTCCTCACTTCTCATCTTTCTCAACCGACCAAGGCAAAGATCTGGAGCTCAGGGAAATGACCAACCTGTTCTAAGGTAAGAGAGCACCATCTTCTAGATTGGATTCATGGAGGAAATCCTTGTATAAGGTTGGTTTCATGGTTAATTCATTTAGGTTTCTTGTTCTAGCCAATCATCTCCAAATTTCCTTGGAGAATCACCTTTGGCCAACCTGTGGAGCTCAAGACGCCATTAAAGGCTTGAAACTTGGAAGCTTGGAGCTCTACGAACAACGTTTGAGGCGGGTTTTATAACTCTAAACCTTGCTTTGTTATTCATACTTTAATTCTTGCAAATAATAGTTAGTTCTTCTTCTTCCCCATCTTTCTTTGCACTCTTGCAAACTTTTTCGTAAAGAACACACCTTGGTTTCAAGGTTGAAGATGAAGGGCGTTAATACCTATGTTGGTCCTTATCCAACTTTATTAAACGATCTTGGACCAATAGGTCTAAACGGTTTGCAACCCTTTGAAATCAAGTGGGTTCACACTCGTTTAAGCTCAAGTGGGTTCACACTCGTTTAAGCTCAAGTGGGTTCACACTCGTTTAAGCTCAAGTGGGTTCACACTCGTTTAAGCTCAAGTGGGTTCACACTCGTTTAAGCTAAAGTGGGTTCACACTCATTTAAGCTCAAGTGGGTTCACACTCGTTTAAGCTCAAGTGGGTTCACACTTGTTTAAGCTCAAGTGGGTTCACACTCGTTTAAGCTCAAGTGGGTTCACACTCGTTTGAAATCAAGTGGGTTCACACTCATTTAAGTTCAAGTGGGTTCACACTCGTTTAAGCTCAAGTGGGTTCACACTCGTTTAAGTTCAAGTAGGTTCACACTCGTTTAAGCTCAAATGGGTTCACACTCATTTAAGATCAAACGGGTTCACACTCGTTTAAGCTCAAATGGGTTCACACCCGTTTAAGCTCAAATGGGTTCACACTCGTTTAAGCTCAAATGGGTTCACTCTCGTTTAAAGCTTAAATGGGTTCAATTAAATTATACCTTGTTTTATTCAAATCCTAATGACATGACATTGGTGATTTGGTTTATGTTAATCAATGAGGACTTAAACCAACCCTATCTAGAGTGATATAATCACCATCTATTAGTAAGGAGAGAGAGAAAGTACCATTTATGGTTAAAACTCAAATAAAGTACCTTCAATGTATATTAATATGCAGGATTAGGGCATGATCCACTTATGAGAGATCATGAAAACCCTAATTAAGATAATTGATGAGTCTTAACCTAATTTGAAAGCATCAATGATGATGTTTCTCATTCATGATGATACTATGAGCTCATTTCACTATGATGTGAATAGTAAACCCTAGTTTTAGGGTAATCATGAGTAATGTGAATAGTAAACCCTAGTTTTAGGGTAATCATGAGTAATGTGAATAGTAAACCCTAGTTTTAGGGTAATCATGAATAATGTGAATAGTAAACCCTAGTTTTAGGGTAATCATGAGTAATGTGAATAGTAAACCCTAGTTTTAAGGGTATTCATGAGTAATGTGAATAGTAAACCCTAATTCATGGTAATATGTTAAAATGAACAATAAACTCTAAACCCATGATTTTCCTTTAAGCATGAATTGTATGATCAAAATATGAGATGAGGAATTATTATTCCTAATCATAATGAAAGGGTTGAATAACCCTAAATGATATAAACAAGGGAATCTTACCCTTTCTAAGGACATAAAAGTGTAACCTTGAATTGAAAGGATAATTTTGTCTTATTGACTACTAATCTGACTATGAATTGTTGATTATTATCAATTGATTTAATCATGTAGATTCTTATAAGAGAATAATCATATCCAGGTAAGGATCATGACATCACATCCATTGAAAGTATGTCAATTGCTTATGAACCGAAATAACTATGTTTCCTAGATGCAAGTGGCATCATATGAAACTGATATGCCTTGAGGGCCATGAATGACATCAAGGTCATGCTAATAGATGACTTGATGCTGACATGTCACTTGATAGCAAGTGTTATGATGATATAAGGGTGTAAGTAACCATGTTCCTGAATCATAGTGATAAGATGATTAAGAATTGATATCCATCTGATAACTGATATGAGTAATACCTGTTACATTTAGTATTCTTCTGTTATAGCCATGTTTAGTACTTGAATGTTTGGAAACATGTATGATGCTAAAAGAATACTAAAATGTACCTAATAACCAAGTATAATCATATCATGTAGAGCCCTGATCATAGATCCATCATTGTCAGGAGTTAAATGATGGTGAAATAGGTTTTCTTAAGGGAACTCCTGGATCACATACTTTTGAGTATGTGGGGAATATGGATGTGAATACCCTTACATCCTAGTGTAGAAGTTGATGTGGATATATCTTAATCCATCAACCCATCACTATGTGTTTATGTCGGGGTGATGTAACACTATTCTCCCGAGGAAATGTTTTATACCACATCGATGAGAGATAAACATGAAATCTTTCGATAGCGAAGAGAGTGCAGAATGCCACTGTGACTCTAATAGTGAAGTACCAGAATACCCTGGTGAGCTATAATAGCAGAGACACTAGATGTCCTGCATGTTTATCCTCATTCTAACTGAGGTAGTTGAAGGTCATGAGAATCCGGCTCTTTCGATGACCTAGTATGATACCGATGCGACTTACTAGTGATTGGTTGGAGCATGAGCGGTATACCTCATCTCCGCAGGGCATAATGATGTTTGTAAAACATAATCAACTGCGTAGCATAACTGCTTAGGTTGAACTACGAAGAACATTGATTGTTATTACATCACTTGCATTTAATATCATGTTCAAGTATTAGTATACATGTTCTTCATATTCCTTAATAAAGGTGAGTAATTGTTATCAAGCCTGCTGTGAGTAATCTAAGTTACCTGCTCATGATATTCCTTTGATAGCTTTTAACAAAGTTTCTGGCGGAGAGTTATAACTCTCGCTGGGACAATTATTTGAAATTGTCTCACCCTGTAGATTTCTACCTTTAGGTGGACGTCAAGGTCGAAGGAATCGATCTGCAGGTGGACAGCAGCAGCAGCAGCAAAACCAGGAGCAGCAGTGATTTCAGGTGTAAACACTGTGTTGTCTAGTCTTGTAGTTAGAATAGTCTTATGTCATCTCTGTACACTCAGGTCCTAGGAGTTTGTTGATCTGAGAATTTTGAAGTCTTGAGATTTTGTATCCTGATGTATATAATCACTCGAGAAGTGATTTATTAGAGATGTAAACAGTTCATCTTACTTTTATAAAAGGAGTTTTAGGTTTTTGAGATCTCATTTTCGAAAAGTTTTAATTTCTCGAGATTTTTCGTATTTCGCTGTTAATCGAATCACTTCCGCTATGTTTATCTTGTGTTTTGGAGATCAGAGCCCACAATGACGGTCCCCAACCTGACACCTAGCTCCTGACTATATCGCAAATCTGAATAGAACACCAAGATTTCCTTTGTTGGTCTCTCTCCCCCTCATTACTCCACCATTTCAAGTGATTTTTCCTCCTCATTTGTCTCTCTCATTCATTTCAGTCAAGCCCTAGAATGCCCTTCCTTACAATCTATTGGTGAAGCACCCATTCAACCTACTTTGCCCTTCGCATCAAATTGTAGAGGGTGTCCTAATTCACATCTTGCCTATATATGGCATAGTATAGAATTACTAGCTCTCAGGTACTACTTCTCCACCAAGAATTTCACCGGCATAGCTCTGACTCACCCAGACCTACTCAGGCCTCATCTCTGGTGAAAAATTCCTCGCCATGACCCTCTACATCACCTTCGACAAATTGATACCTTAGTGAGCATCTAGGAACCCCCTACTTTCTTTTTCGGTCTCCCTCTTTATCTGTGGTCACTTCATCCTTTGGGTCCTATAGCTAGGTCCCCGGCACCACCGGTGATGACCTGCTCTTGGACCATACTTTTGTGATCAGATATGTTGCTTTCAACTCAATCGTGTGTCACATTTTTGTTTGACTAGGTTCCTTTGTCTGTGCTGAGATCCTGCCTTGGCTTTGGTTCTCTGGTTTAGTCTAGGCCATGGCCAGAGTAGTTCCCAACATCCAATGCTCACATGGGCTTAGTGCTTGGTTCACTGGCCTTACCTTGAAGTAAGGAAGTCCCCTGAGGTCTCATCCTACCAAGAACACGATTCCTCCTCAAGTTGTATATGGAGGTAGAACCTCTAGGGAAGGTGCTTGTGCCATGTTCAAAGGATGGGGTACATGCCAGATCATGCTTTGACCATGCCACTCTTGGTATTTCAATGGCCCGATTCGCCTTACATGGGTAGTTTTGAGATTTTAAGTTTTCTTTAATCCTTCTGAAGTATGACTTTGGTTTTGGTTGAATCAACAATGTGCCCTTGTTGGCTTGATTAAATGTAACACATGCATAAGATTTGTCTTTCTTTTTGTCCATTATTGACATCAGAATAATTTTGATTTAAATTGATGTCATAATATAGTTCTCTTCTTCCTGATTGGCTAGTTTTTTAAATTTTGCCATAAATATAGGATTCTCTTAATTTTTTTTAATATATAGTCATTGAAAATGATTTTTCACAAGGAATCCAATTTTAGGGTTTTCAAGTCATGTTTTGGCTTTCTGTTCTGATATTAAATTAGAAACCTAAATTTGACTCATAAAACACTAAATGTGTGTCACATGTGATTAATGTGACCTAATCCAAGCAAGTTTTCCTAATTTAATGATGTGAATCAGTATGCCTAATCCTAAAGCACTCAAACCCTAATATACCCAGTCTCAACCTAGCATCAATACAAGGTATTGATTTATGATGTTCAACAATTATGTACAGGTGTATAGAGCTTATTCAAGACAAGGGAATGTTTGACTTACATTTGTCTCAAAGATCATAGAGACCATCTAAGGATCAAATTTTCTCCAAGGTAAATGGGTAATGCTACATCACAAGTATTTATGGTTCATTGCATGCTAAATATAAAGTAAACATTATGATTTCAAGTTTATTGCTTTACTTATGTTCACTATATCAACTGCTTGATGACTTCTATATGTCATGTACTATGGTTATGATGTTCACTAAGATTAGAAATTATGATAAATGATTCACTAAATTAATATTCAAGTTCAATGGGGTCAAATCCCCTCATGTTAAATCTCAAGTATCATGTTAGTGCTAATGTTAATGTTGATGTTAATTATCAAGATAGTTGGAATTGAATAAGTCTTTATATGATCCGAAATCATGGACCTCAAGGAGTCATCAAGGGCTTTCCTAACACTCATGTCCTCCTATGTGGGCATCATAGAGGGATACATACATTTACTTTTCAATTCTTCATGCTAATAATGATTCAAGAATGCTTATAGTTAATTCATGTCAAGTTTTCTTACATGTCAGTATACTTTATTTTTTTTATATTATAAAGTGCCAATACTATTTAGTGATGCGTTAATTTTCCCCTTTGCATGATTTGGGACGCAATGTCCCCATGAGTTGGAGCAATTTAGGACCACGAAAACACTTTCAAGAGCCAACTGGTGGGATGCCATGCATATTAAGTGATCCAATCATTTATAATATTTACCTTCATGATTAGTTTTTCCATGTTTAGAAATGAATAGAATTTGAGACATATTATAAAAGTCAATTTTAGCTTCCTATTCAAAGAACAATGTATGAATCTCAATGGTGAGTTATTTATTTAATTGCAATGATTACCTTAATGTGACATTCCCCCTCAAGATGAATTCTTACACTCAGTTATGTTGTATATGAAAAAGGTGAGGTGTTACATTAATGGTATCAGAGCCAATAAATGAATGGCCACCAGAAAGCAAATCAATTCATATGTTATAACCCTAGGTATATGTGAACCTTTTTCAGATGCCCCCAAGAGAGCCGACAAAGGAATGTATAAGATGGATGATGGTTCCGGTTCATTTAATGGAGGGAGTGACTGTGAAAGAAATCCTAAGGAAACTATAGAAGATCTTGTCCAAGCTCTCACCAATGAGATAGCACAAGGACAATATAAACCCAGACACAACGAGCTTACTTTAGTGGACTTCCAAAAGATTAGACATGACTCTTACTCAAGCGAAGGAGAAATTCATGTAGTCACCAAGATTGAGGAGTGGATTAGAGGCATGGAGCATTGCTTCGATGACATGAACTTCCCTTAACACTCAAGGGTTTGCTTTGCAACCCACATGCTCAAGGGAGCAGCCCGTACTTGGTGGGAGAACTTCCTCAACTCAAGGGAAGCTGATGCACCTCCACTCACATTGGAAGTATTTGTTGAAGACTTCTAGGAGCACTATGTGTTTGAATCCATGATAGAGAAGAAAAAGATAGAGTTTTCCAACCTAACTCGGGTGGGTGACATGAAGGTTACCCAATTATTCAATGAAGTTCAGGGTATAACATAAGTATGACTATGATTATGATGAACATCATAGAACAAAGAAGTTCATCTGAGGACTCAAGCCCGACTGGAGCTTTTCCTTGTCACGAAGAGGCCACATTACCCTCCAGGCGGCCCTGGATGCATCCCTAGAGATTGAAGATCACCCTTGAAGATATTATAGGAAGGAAGTTCCTTAAAAGAACAACCAATATCAACCTCCCAACAACCCTAAGAGAAAGGTGCCCAAGCCTGCATTTGAAGTTGAGAAGACCCAATGCTCAACATGCAAGAAGTACCATGCATGCCCATGCAGGTATGGTATGGGTGCATGCTACTATGGTGGAGAGACTGGACACCTCAGGTCGAATTTCCCTAAGCTCACATAGAAGGACCAGGACCAGAATAAGGACTATCCAATTCCCAAGAGACAAGCTAGGATTTTCACCATAAAAGTAAAAAAAGAAGATGACGAATGATGTAATAGTTAATTTATATCCACATGTACCATTTTACGAAATCTCTTTTCTTTTCATGCAAATTTTAGTATGCTAGATGTCATTAATTGAATGAAGAAGTAAGCAAAACCCTAAGGTGGGTAGTACTCTAGAAAATTTCAATAAGGTGGGTAGAATTTTCACATACCAAATATTCTAGAGAATTTTAAAACTTAGAATGTAGTTTTTCATAAATAATAATAGTTGAGGGGTTAAATGCAAAAAGTCCATAAGATGATAATTTTTATATGAAAATGAAATTAGAAAACTTAAAATGAGACTCAATTGTGTTTTCTCTTCCAAATGTGCATTATATAATTTAACTAACTTGAATTGCCAAATAATAATTCCCTTTCCTTTTTCTCTCTCCTCCAAGATATTATTAAAGCGCATAAGCGATACAAATTAATTCCTGAGAAGGAAACTCATTTCGAAGTTAAAAGAACTATGATGAAGAGATAATACATTTTATTTCAATCTTTATATGCATAATTCAATATAGGCTTTTCATGTATTAATGAACATGCATTGGACAAAGCTAAAATCTCAGGGTATAGAAAGAATCTAGACACCCTTTTGGCTATGTAATCCTAAGACTTAGTTTGTCCCTTCAAATTATGTAAATAATTTTCCATATAGTTTTAATAGGAATTAATCATGAATTACAATAATTTCATCGATTCTCTTAAAGTTTTATCTATCATGTGTTAGACCTAGCTATTTTCCTTCTCACGAGCTCATCTGATAGTTGATATTCAATTTTCTCATGATCTGATGGTTCCTAACCCATCGCCTAGCTCCTGATTATTTTACAAATATGAATGCAGCACTAGGTTTTCCTTCATTTGTTTCTCTCTCCCTCATTACTCCACTATTTCACATGATTTTTCCTCCTCCTTGTTTGTCTCTCTCAAAAATTTCAGTCAAACCCTAGAATGCCCTTCCTCATGGTCTATTGGAGAAACACCCAATCAGGATTCTTCGCATCAACTTGTAGAGGGTTTCCCTGATTCACATCTCTCTTATATAAGGCACAGTATAGCACCACCGAACCACATGCACTACTCCTCCACTAAGAATTTCACCATCGTAGCTTTGACTCACTCAGACCTACATGCGCCTCATCTCCGATGAAAAAGACCTCACCTCGGCCATCTACTATGCCTCTGACAAATTGATACCTAAGTGAGCATCTACTAACCCCCTTTCTTTCTTTTTCGGTCACCCTCTTTCTCTGTGGTTACCTCAGCCTGTGGGTTCTATAGTCAGGTCCCTGACATCATCAACGACGACTTACTCTTGGGACACGAGGTTCCTTTCATGACTGGATATGTTGCTTTCAACTCAAGGGTATTTTACGTTTTCATTCAAATAGGTTCCTTTGTCCGTGGTGAGGTCTTTCCTTGACTTTGGTTGTCTGATTCAACCTTGGCCATGGCCAGAGTAGTTCCCAAGCTCTAGTGCTTGCCTGGGCTCAGTGGTGGATTCACTGGCCTCGCCTTAAAGCAAGGAAGTCACATGAGGTCTTGGCCTACCACTAATAGGCTTCCTCCTCGAGCTGTGGTTGGAGGTAGCACCTACAGAAAAGGTGCTCGTGCCATGATCGAGGGAGGGGGTACATGCCAAGTCGTGATTTGACCATGGCACCCCTGGGATTTCAGTGTCCTAATTCACCTCACATGGGCAGTTTGGATATTTTAAGTTTTCTTTTGATCCTTCTGATGTTCTATAGTGATTGGGGTTGAATGATTAATGTGCCCTCATTGGCTTGATTAAATGTAACACACGCATATGATCTTTTAGTCTTTTCATCTGTTATTTACATCAAAGTACTTTTGATTTAAATGGATGTCAAAATATAATTCTCTAATCCTTGATTGGTCAATTTTTGAAAATGTTCCATAAATCATACGATGCTTGGAAAAATGTGAATAAATACCCATTGGAAAAAAATTCACAATCAATCCAATTTTATGGTTTTCAAGTCATGTTTTTCCTTCATGTTCTAATGTTTTATTAGAAACCCTAATTTGACTCATGAAACCCTACATATGTATCACATGTGATTAGTGAGACCTAATCCAACCCATGTTTTCCTAATTTAGATGTTGACCAGTAAGCCTAACCCTAAAGCACTCAAACCTGAATCTACCCTAACTCGGCCTATGAGAAATACAACGTATTAATTTATGATGTTCAATTAATTATGTACAAGTGTATAGAGCCTAATCAAGACAAGGGAAGGTTTTACTTAGATTTGATTCAAATATTATATGGACTGTCTTAGGATCAACTTTTCTCCAAGCTAAACAGGTTACGCTACTGAGCAAAAGTATTTATGGTTGACTGCATGGTATAAAGTAAACATTGTGATTTCAAGTTTAATGCATTAATTGTGTTCACTATATCAACTGCTTGATGATTGCTATATATTATGTCCTATGGTTATGATGTTCACTAAGATTAGAAATTATTATGAATGATTCATGAAAGTAATGTTCAAGTTCAAGGGGGAGAAATGCCATCATGTTAAATCTCAAGTATCATGTTAGTGTTAATGTTAATGATCAAGATAATTGGAATTGAATTAGTCTTTATATGCTCCCGAATCATGGACCTTAAGGGGTCGTCAAGGGCTTTCCTAGCATCAAGGGATTTCCCAGCAATCAAGTGCTCATAAGTGGTCATCATTGAGGGATGAAAACATTTACTTTTCAATGCATGTTCATAATTATTCAAGAATTCTTATAATTAATTCATGTCAACTTTTCTTACATGTCAAGTATACTTTATTTTGTTTAAATTATAAAGTGTGGTACCATTTACTTATGTGTTTATTTTCCCCTTTCCATGACTGAGGACGTGATGTACCCCGGAGTTGGAGCAATTAAGGACTCAAGAGGATCAAGAAAGGATTGGGAGAATTTCAAGATCCAACTGGTGGGGTGCCATCCATACTAGGTGATCCAATCATTTATATTATTTACCTTCATGATTAGTTTTTCCATCTTTTTAGACATATTATAGAACTCAATTTTAGTTTCCTATTTAAAGAACAATGTATGAATCTCACTAGTGAATTATTTATTTATTTGCAATGATACCTTAACCTAAAATTCCCTATCAAGATGAATGCTTCCTCTCAGTTATGTTGTTATTAAAAAGGTGGGGTGTTACAATTAATTTCACAAAAATAATGGAAAATGAAAGTTCATAAGTATGGTATAGGTATTTTAATTTTACAAAGATATACTATTTTTGACAACACTTCTTATTCAGTCTCATATTCATTTTTTGGACATTGCATGTCTGCTCATTGGCTGATGGTAAAAGATCAAATTTGTTTCTTGTACTACCCTAAAATTGCATTACGTGGTAAATGGATCACATCATCCTATAAGGATTTTCAAGGGTTGCGCTTGGGGAAAATGTAGGTTAGATATTGGAAACAAAGAAGTGGGAGAGGTGAATGAGCAATCAACTAAATACATCCTTATATAGTGTATACATATGGTCCCTATATGCACTATTTTACACATAAATATATTTATCAATGTATTGTTGAAACATTTGTATACAAAAAAGTCCTTGCTAAGGTGAGTAGAAATTTTGTTTGGTAACATTCAACATAAGGAAATAATTTTACTGGAGAACAATTATTTTATTTCCCTACCAATTTCAATCTATTAGATCATACAAGTTACAAGTGTAATTTTAGTCATATATGAGATTCCAAGATCTAAATGTAATAGTTAGTTATATAATGATAGAGATCTCTCTTAAGTGTATATTAATTTTTTCATTAAACAAAATTAGAATGATATGAATTTCTCATATACAACAACAACTAGTCTACTAGACAAATTTACCAAGTCTTCATATTGGAAAATGCAAAATGATAGGGTTTACCTAGGTAAAACTTAGAACAATATTATTAATCATCATTGTCCATAGTTGACTTATTCCATGAGTTAGAGTCATTAGTCACCATATATATACCATTAGTGTGATTTTATTTCATATAAATGGATGAGAAAGTCATATTGATACTTGGATCTACCTTTTGCTGCTCCCAACGTGTGTCCTCTACTATTTCTCAGCTAAAATTGCTCAACAACTCAGCTCATAAACGTGCCTTGCTCCAACATCTAATGATCCTTAAAGCCCTGCAAACTTGTAATTCTATCCCTAATGGTGTTCAACAACTTCTCGCCTAGATCTTGACCCACCAACATACTTTTCTACTCGATCAATCCGAAAACGATTGAGTTTCTTGTGCCAAGCCAAAAATTAAAGATGGACGATATGTTTTTGCCATTTGAGTTCTCTCTTCTAGTGTTGTTTCTCCATCTAACTCAGCTACTCATTTGGAGCTTGAAGCTAGGAACCTCAAACAACTAATGCATATAGGGAAACCTCTTTTAGATATTTCTTATTCTTCTCTTGCCCCTTCTCAGGAAGTGGTTGAAGAAGCCATCTTATCCTTCAAGAAAGGGATCACTTGTTCATGTGACAACCCCCGCATACAACACCTTCTTGATTCTATGGGCATTGTTGCAGTAGCCATTAAAGATGAGTTTTTGAAACCAGATGCATCTATCGTCAACCTCTAGCTTCTTGGTCATTGTCCTCCCCCCTATAAGCCTTTGCTTCTAGTGCTCCCTTGACTCTATTAATCAAATGAGACAATGGAACCTATTGTTGTGGGAATTATTTGGCACCTCCTTGTCAATAAGGATGTAGAAAAATGTGTCATGTTAGATGCTATCACTAATCTTAAAGATCATCAGCTTGGTATCGGTATTTCTGGGGTGTTGTAGTCTTTCTACACGTTGTCTGTCGCCTTGTCAATGACTAACAACATTGTATCCCACTCACAATGGCCCTGGTTGACTTCATTAATGCATTCAAAATGGTGGAAAGATCCACCATATTCTACGATGTTCAACTTTATTGCCCGACTATTGCATGTTGGGTGGAGTTATGCTATAGCTCCCCAGATCTTCTATACATGGATCAAAGTGAGCCTCTTCTTTCCACAACTGATGTCTAAAAAGACGATCCATTGGGGCCACTCCTTTTTTTCTCTAGCTCTCCATCCTCTTATCATGCAGTTGAAAGATGAGTGTCGCCTCCACCTACTTGCTTTCTATCTCAATGATGGAACCTCATTGGTGACATAGAAGAGGTTTCCAAGGCTCTATCCCTTATCCAAGAATGAGGTCAAAGCATTGGTCTTCATCTTAGTACTAAGAAGACAAAAATCTTTTGGCTTTCGGCTGAACTAGGAGAGACCCACTTCTAGGTATGTTCCCTACTGACATATATCATCTAAAGCAAGGAGTGAAGATTGTAAGAGGTCATGTTTCCACAGACACGTGTTTTTCCATGGAACTTCTTAGGGTACGTGAGGAAAGAACTCTTTCCTTGATGGATCACTTGGGTTTGCTTCAGGATCCACAATTTGAGTTTCTTCTTCTCTAATTGTGTGTTGGGATGCCCAAGATGTTGTTTGTTCTTGGACAACACCCCCAACTTCTATTGCCTCTACATTGGATTGTTTTGATCGTGGCTTCACAAATGTCTACATGTATTGTTGTTGGTGACAACCCAAGATTTGATAATTTGTAGTGGTGCTTAGCCACACTTCCTATGCACCTTGGAGGGCTGGGAGTCAAGTATTCCCATGATTCCAGCAACTTTGTCAATGTTTCCTCTCAAAACCACACACAAGAACTCTAAAATGACATTCTATGAGAGGTCAACTTTGTACCTATGGGGTCCTCTTTCACCAGTGCACATACTGCAATATGTAATGTTTGCCAACCTTTTTTGGTCCAAGCTATCGTGTATGCATTCTTCCACTCCAAAAACCCAGTCTATTTTGGAAGGCATTTATTATCAAACAATGGTCTAACAATTCACTACAAGTACTATCTCCCCACGACAATTAGCTATTCTCTCTTCTCTACAAGCTGACCATGCACAAGACTTAGTACTTGCTATTTCCATTGATGGTCTTAGTTTGTCCATGTCACCCATTGAGTATCGAGCTATCCTTTGTTATCATCTCATGATCCCCCTGTACCTCGGTGATGAACAATGCCCTCTCTGCAACATTGTAGACTTGGATGTCTTTGGTGAACATGTTGTATACTGTGATACAAGACCAAGTTATAAGTTTTGTCATGATGTAGTTTATGATACTATTTTAGACCTTGTTTCTTGTGATGGGTTCAAGGTCCTAAAAGAAGCTCATGTGGATTTCTTGGCACAGGATATGACAGTCTCCACTCCCAGTAACCTGTTGATATCCTTTTATTCAATTGGAAACAAATGAAAATATACATTTTTGGACCTCATAGGAGTGTCTCCCATCATAAGAATGCTTTCTAGTAACTTGAAAGTAGGCTAGGCAGCCTCTGACACCATTGAACAAAAGGTTAAAAAGCATGGAGTACATTGTGCAACAATTCACCACCATTTTCTACCTTTTCCTTTTGATACCTTTCAAGTGTTTGTATATGATGTGAACTCTCATCTTTGACACTTCCAACATGTAACCAATAGGAACCTTATCTTGCCAACAACTAATTATAATAACTTTGTTTTTAGATCTATTGGCTTCACTATCTAGAAGAATTGGCAACCCAATTTGTTGCATGTGCTTCTGAAAATAAATTTTGTAATTATTTTAGAAATAAATGATGTATAAAAAATGTAAATGAAGATGTATAAGAAAAACTTATATTTGTAATTGAATATAAAATATGAATTTATTACATTTTACTACTAAAAATTATGGTATGAAAAATTATTGATGTTGGTAGAAACAAATTTTGTTAATATAAAAATAAAATTATTTTCTAAAATGTCATACGTCCAAGTTGAAATTTAGATAAAAGTAATGAATTTTATATTTTAGTTTCATTGAGTTGTTGAAATTGTTATTTCATTTAGATTCAAGTGATTGAAGGTGTGAAACATACTCTATGTGTTCTAGTCCCCTAAATGACTCTCCTTAGAGTCCTATGGCGACTGTTGAGGCAACTAGGGAGGTGGTGAGCTTTGCTCCTATAAATCCATGTAGGGCTTTAGTCTCTAGGTTCAAGTGCCTAGATGCCTGAGGAACTGACCCGCAAAAGCAGGGAATTGACTCTAATGGTGGAAGAAGAAGATATGTTGATACTCGAGGACAACCGGAAGGAGTAAGTAAAAGAAAGGATGAAACTAATATTTATGGGAATGCTTCTAACAGACTGAACTTTTAACTTTGCAGCGACGGAAAGAGTCTTCACCCAGATCTTATGATATCTAAAGAAGCTAATTTTTGTAAGATAGAGTGTGAGTTATTCATGATCTAGTTCTTACATTAGATAGATAAGGAAAAGGTGCTCAAAGGAGCACTATGGACCTTTAAAAACCATTTTCTACAGACGGAAGAGGTGGAAAAAGATGCCCAACCATCTTAAATTGAAATAAAGTACTACCCTTTCTTGGTTTGGTTGTGAAATATGCCTCTAGGGATCAAACCACCTGATATGGTTTGAGCCATTGTAGCAAGAATCGGTGAAGTCCTTTAAGTCGATGAAGAGGAGGTGGGGTGGGAGGCTCACTAAAAAGGATTATACTCGATGTAGAGAAGGTTGGGATGGGTATGAGGTGAAGGATAGCAAATATGGTCTTTGGTTAAAGGCCTCACTAAGGAGGAGGATAGTAGACAAGGATGAGAGAAATGGAATGGTCAATGCAGCCAATAGAAAACTAGTTTTTGGCAAACAACCAAGGAAGGAGGGGCTAAGAAGAAAAAAGAGAAACAACAAAGAGATGGAGGGAGAGTCACGTGAAAACGTTTTGAGCCGAACCACAAAAGGAGCATAGCATTCAAGGGTGGTGGGTGAAGGTGGCAAAAAATCTCTCACATACACAATAACACCTCCTAGAGATGCAAATACAATGGGAACATCTACCACAATTGGGCCTACATCCTATAATACCCAATCAAAAGAGTTGTCACATAATGAAGATATTATTTTACCCAAGAAAGTGGATAAATAATAGGTGGAAAAGGGAGAGAAGGTCAGATGCTCAACAATATGCCAAACTAATCACAACAAAAAACCCAACAACAACCCTGAGAAATGCACTACACCCATTAATCTATTAAAAGTTGGACTGGTGATAAGATGGAGAAGGGATATGCCACCATTAAACAAAGTGTTATAGGAGGGCACACTAAAGAGCATAAATATAGATAAGGGCAAACATAGTAGAGAGAAAAGGATAGGGAAGGAAGTGGATAGAAAAAAAGATGAAAATACCAGTAAAGTCAATAGAAAGGCTATTAGGCAAGAAGGTTTACACCCATGGATATGGATGTAAAGATGACATCTAAAAGACACAAATTGGACATCAAGGCTTCCAGTGACAATAATATCTTTAAAGTAACGATGACTGGTGATCACCAACACTATAAAGGATAATGAAAATGTTTACTTAAAACTGCCAAGGGATGGGTCACCCGAAGACAGTTTAGGTTCTTCAAAACTAGTATTGGAGAGAAAAACCCAATATAGTCTTTGTCATGGAGACCATGATAGACCAAAAAGAGATCAAGAAAGTCAAATGTAAATGTGGTTTCACTAATGGCATATATTTGAGTAGTGAAGGGAATTGGAGAGGCTTAGGACTATATTTGAGTGATACTAAAGTGAATGTCAAATCCTATTTGAACCAACACATTGTGTGCAAGTTGATTAATGAGGAGAATAATAAAGAATGGAATTCCAATGGCATATATGGCTGGGCTACGCAATAATATAAGAATAAAACATGGGACCTTTTGAAAAATATCTCTAATCAAAGCAACCTACCAAGAATTTGCATGGGTGATTTTGATGAAATCACTACTGATATGGAAAAAGAGGGAGGCAACAATTGAACTAAATCATCCAAGAAAGACTTCAAAAACACCATTGACAAACTTGGATTGGTAGATCTAGGGTGAGTTGTTTCCATTTTTACACCTCAACGGGGCTTCCAACTGGATACGATGATGATAGAACTTGGCCACTTGATGGATGATAATGAATGGAGAAGTATGTACATAGAGATCATGGTCAAGCACCTTTCTTTCACTTGGTTGGATTGTACTATGATTATGATCAATGCTAAAAGGGATGGGACAACTGGGACAACTCTGCTTTAAACTAGAGCCCTTATGATTCTCTGATGATGACTATGTTGGCATTATCAAAAAAATCTAGAAGGTGGATAACACTACAAAGATTAAAAAAATATTGAGTTGTGAGGTGCAAAGCTGAAAGAATGGGCCAACAAAAGATGTGGTGATTTGAGGAGGATAAAAAATAGTGAACAAAGATTGATCAATGTGCAAAAGAACAAGCCATCTGTAAATGCTAAAAAAATGTTAAGTGATTAATGAGGAGTTCCAAGAGCTAATTTGAAAAGATGAAAGCTACTGGTTCTCCAGGGCAAGGACACATGAGCTCTGGGATGGGAATAGAATCACAAGCAACTTTGATAACAAAGTGTCACAAAGAGATAAAATAGAATCAAAGGAATTGAAGACACTAATGGATAGTGGTGTGATGATGTTGGCAGGGTGGAATGGGTCTTCCAAGATCATTTTAATACTTCTTTTTCAAAATCTAACCGTCTTTATCTTGATGATGCTCTTAACATGTGTTGAAAAATACAGGCACAGAGTAAGGCAACGGAAAAAAATTATCTATCCATTTTCCCATAATAGAAAGATCGTGTCAACTACTATGAAATAGGAAGGTTGGTTTAACAAGTTTATACCTGGTTTGAGAGCAAGTCCAGCGACAACAATTCATTGCAATGAAACTATCTTCTAGTTTCTCTTAGATGGTGTCTGTGTTGCTCCTGTTCTTCTCCACAAACGACAGACTGGACAGCTTCTGTTGTAACTCATGTGGTCTCGCAATAGACTGTAGGTTGACATTGTCCTCCTTGAAACAACTAAATGACTCTTTCCTTAAGACTAGTCAACACAAACCTACTAGAACTCCTATCATCCTGCTAGAACGGACTGGTCAGAGTTGTCTCTTCTATTGGCATACTAGTCACAAACTTGCTCTCCCACAACAATGATCCTTAATTCTTCTCTCCTATAGTTATCCCTCCCTAGATGTGTAGGACGTTCTTGGGCTCTCTTGGTTACCACAACCAAAGAGGACAATAATTGTCAGAGCAACTGATTCTCAATTGTCTATGTTATGTTGTGGGAAGCTCCAGTACCCCTCTATTTATAGGAGGGGTTAGGGTCATGGTTCCTAATGTGTTCGGGATCTGTGCGGGAGTGGAAGGGATGGGATAATCTTGGATTTAAGCAACCAACGATATCTGAAATAGTCATCAAGCAGACCAAATGGTTGTTTGGTTGGTGAGATGGTCATTTTTCTCTGTGAGATGGTCACTTGGTAGTTTCTCAATCGCATATGAATGTGACAATTCAAATCCAATTAATACACGTCATGATGTCAATACTAATTCCTTGTTGCAATCAAATTTTTCAATGAACTAAGCGATCTTGTGCATGCAAGATGGTCATCTCACTCACCCAGATAGTCATCTGGTGAGCTGAGCCAAACTGATTGGTTTAATAGTTTGAACCAATCGATTCACACCTTAGTTTGGGCAGAACTTAGCCGTTTCAATTTTTTATCAGCCTGACAACCCAAATGGCCATCTAACACTTGAAAATATCATCGGGTTTGTCAAATGGCCATATCACCCTATGTCTATGAGACGATCGGCTGGGGTGCATTCAGGTGATCTGTTGTGGGAATTGGGTACCTAAACACTATAGTAATCAATCCAACCATCATTGAAGATTAAATTCCTCTTATGGATGTGTTCCATTGTCTGTGACCCTATAGGTCTCATATCATGTTGGTAGTTAATGTTCATGACTAACTTATGACATCACAAGTAGAGAGTGGTGCCTAGTCACACACCAATGCTATCCAAGTGAATCAAAAGTTGGAGAACAACTTCAACCTACCATCTATGTAAGGTGTTGTAGTGATTGTATAATTCCTTTGTCGTTAATATCCGGAGTGAACTCAAGGCATGGATCGTCATCCTTTCAACGTTCATCTCATGTTTCTTGAACTAAGAGCAGACTGTTTGAGATAATGTGAACTCAATATCATATACTGACTCACATGTGCATGCACATGCATTTCTTAGTCTCTCTTATCAAGTGGCTAGGATATCATACTCTAGTAGGAGGGACAAATCCCATCTCTATCACTCACGGTCTATCCCCATGTATCAAAGCTACCCAATCATTACCTTTTATGGCAACCCATATTTTAGGATAACGTTTAATGATGTCAAAGTATACCCAATGACATGTGGTGAGTGTAGTGTTTTTAGGTCTAAGAACACAATCACCACCTTCACTATGAGAGATAACTATGACTACCAATGATGGTTTCCATGTGTTACTTTCAAGGTGGGTTTGTCTGATACATTGTTCCCTAATGTGTATCTGTGTGCTTGGTTTGATGTCATATCATGACTAATGAGATTTAGTCATCAACCAACCCCCACACTCCAGCCTTATGTGTTATATATCTACCTTCCATAGTATCAACCAACTAGGGACATAAAAATAATGTGCATACTCTTAACTTTCATATGATCTCATTCTTCAGGTCACATACTTGAAGACATACATCATTGAGTATTTTCATTCTTTAGGCATTCATATTGTTACCTTATTATCTCATAACTGAATGAAACAAAATGAGTTGGAAGCTTGCCTTTATGATTATTAATCAAATCCTTTATGGTATATGCCATGTCAACCATCACATGATTGGCTCTCTGGGTATACCTTACCAACAACAAGATCTCAGCAGTAGTGGATAGTTAAATAGATGAATGGTGGACATGACCCCCACAGAGGAGGAAATATGACAAGTTATCAATCATATTCATCCGAACAAGGCCCCATGACCCAAAAGGATAAAGGCATTATTCTTTCCAAAAGTTGGGCAACATTGGGTGATGAAGTGGTGGAGTACATCCTAAGTTAGTGGAATAGGCAGATAAGATTGATGAAATCAATAACATGAAAAATTGTATATATCCCATAGAATAGGAACCCAAAGAAGAACACTAATTTTAGACCTATAAGTCTCTGCAATGTTCTTTACAAGACCATGTCAAAGATCCTAGAATTAAAGGTTTACTACCTACCATCATTATAGATAAACAAAGTGCTTTCTTTGGAAGAAGGTTCATCCCTCACAATGTCTTGGTTTCTTATGAAATGTTCCATACGGTGAAGAGGAAAGAAAGGGCAAAGAAGGTTGTATGGCTCTGAAGATGGACATGAGTAAAGCCCATGATAGGCTGGATTGGGTCTTCCAAGAGGCTATCCTTTACAAGAGGAATTTTGTCAAACATTAATGGAGTGTGTGACTTCTGTAACACACTCGGTGAACATAAATGGTAAAATAAGAGGCCACATTATACCACAGAGGGGACTGAGATAGGGGGACATCATCTCCCCCTATCTCTAAATAATTGTGTTGATCTTTCTCAACCTTATTCTCAAAGGCAGAGACTGAAGGGATAAACCATTGTATCTGCACAACCAGAGGTACCCTAGAGTGACACATTTATTCTTCATTGATGACAGTGTTCTCTTTGCTAGATTAAACCTCTGAGAAATCTTGACTATTGTTGGTGTGATCAGCTTGTATGAAGATGCTTCCGAGAACAATGTTAAACTTTCAAAATATGAGGTGTCTTTTAGTTAAAATGTAAGTGAGTCACACATATTGGAGATTCTTGATAGATTACATATTCCTAAAGTGGAGAAGCATTCAAAGTATCTTGGACTCCCGACGTCTATGGGTAGGTCCAAAAAGGCCATCACCAACCAAATTAAAGGGAGAATTTGGGAAAACTCTAGGTCTGGAAGGAGAAGGTTCCCTCTAAATAGGGAAATAATATCCTTATTGTAACAACTGTCTCGCGAAAATAGGATTAACTAATGCGGAAGCGAATTATTTGCAGCGGGTTACTGAAAATCACTGAAAATTTAAAACTTTTTGCAAAGAGATCCATTCACATGAAAACTCTTTAACCATGAACCAAAGTGTTTCCATTTCATCATGGATCACAAGTACACAGCCTGTACAATTCCTTTTTAAGGATTACAACATTGACTGCCCTATAACAAATATACACAGGAAGTATAAAACTTTGAGGCATTAAGCCAAAACTCCGATTGAATCATTTAAAACTCTGAGGACCTGAGAGTACAGAGACGACACATAGGACTACTATCTATATGACTTGACAGACAATATCTCCACCTGATATCTCATTGATGTCCTTGTTGTTGTTGTTGCTTCTGCTCATCTCTGTTCTAGGGATTTCCTGCCTTGCCTTCCATGCATACCTAAAAATGTTTTCCCACGGGGGTGAGACAATTGAAAATTGCCCCAGCGAGAGATATAACTCTCCGCCAAAAACATTATTATTGCAGTTTATCAAATTAAAACTGAGTAGGGGTTACTTTTACGTTATCAGGTAGAATTATTCATCATAGAACAGAATAAGATAATCTCCATTCTCAAGGAGGTCATTGCATCTACCCATGGTAGATAAGTAATTCATCTGTCTATTTTGCAGAGAATATAAAGAAACATAATTAACATTTATCTACTAAGGAATGCACAAAGAAATGCAACATCAGCCAATGAATCTCTGTATTCAATCCTTAAGCAAACATGCTACATGGCTGATTACATTTTACAATCACACTTATGCCCTGAGGAGATGAGGTATACCGCTCATACTCCAACCGACCACGGTTACGTAAAGCATCGGTACCACACATAGGTCAATGGAAGATCCGGTTTCTCATGACCTCAACTATCTCGATCAGTACAAGATAACATGCAGGACATCTTGTGTCTCTGCTAGATAGCTTTCCAGGGTATACTGGCAACATCGCTATTAGAGTTATAGCCCATAGCATATACTCTCTTCAGGATATGGCTCGTAGCCAATGCCCAGTATTATTTTTTGGAGTCATGGCCCGTAGCCATGCTCTTATTGGGGTATGGTTCGTAACCAATCCCATTCATAGGACATAGCCCGTAGCAATGCCTATGGGGTATAAGGATATAATTGCCCAATTACCCCCACATATTCAAAAATATGCGTTCCGAGTAAACTTGTTTCACCATTCAGCTAATTCTGACACTGATGGATCTGTGATCAGGGCAACTACATTATATGGTATCACTTGATTAATTAAGTACATTATCATATTCTTTTAGCATCAGCCAAGTTTCCAAACATAACTTAATAAGACAAATGCTATAAAGAAAACATGTACTATTTCCATTAATCACTTCTCAGTCTTTATAAGACATGGGGATCTCAGTCCCTCATTTCAATATTGGGAATTTTCATTCCTTTGCAACTCAATGCCATAATCATATGGTTCTGGGTATTCAAACCCTTAGCTCATCATTGAGCATTATTACCACTTTTTCAGGTAATTATCACCTTCAGGTCACCTGACCAAGGTAAATATTATGCTTATTACATAAACATCTTCTCATGGCACTTAAGGCCCCTTTACTTATCTTATTACCTCATACTAGGCAATAAGGTATAGCATGGCACATAAGGCCCAATAAACAATGTCAATACATAAAATGTCATAGCTCATACCTGGCTATGTTCATCATCACATCATACCTGCATGGTTAGTACAGATGATAATACATCAATTTCATATCAGCACCATGCAAA
This sequence comes from Alisma plantago-aquatica, assembly GCA_963693085.1. Taxonomy (NCBI): domain Eukaryota; kingdom Viridiplantae; phylum Streptophyta; class Magnoliopsida; order Alismatales; family Alismataceae; genus Alisma; species Alisma plantago-aquatica. The sequence goes on along the minus strand of OY856413.1, from coordinate 636,633,006 downwards.
ACAATATATAACATCATTATTCAAGGGTAACACCACTATTCCCTTACCAGGGTTAGGGTTTCCCATTTCTCATTAATTCAGACCCTCTTGAGTTAACCAACTTTATCTTGTATTAAGGTATTTCCCCTCTTAATACATTCCATCACAGAATACTCACCCTTAGCATATAATGCATAGGCCACACATTAGAATTGTCCAGCTATCTCACATGATATGGACTTATCTTAGTTTAAGGCATAACTTTATTATAAAGTTGTCTATAAACAATCGCAATGATACACCCTCAACTAGGGTTTCACAAGGATACACCCTCAACCAGGGTTCACAATGATACACCCTCCACTAGGGTTTCACAAGGTTACACCCTCAACCAGGGTTCACAATGATACACCCTCCACTAGGGTTTCACAAGGTTACACCCTCAACCAGGGCTTACAATGATACACCCTCCACTAGGGTTTCACAAGGATACACCCTCAACTAGGGTTTACTAACATCCTAATTAGTGATTTCACATGTAGACAACCTCTTATTAAGGTTATACATTGAATCAGCCTCAATTAGGGTTTACATCATGTATTGGGTCCATGCATTTGTTATGCATTAATGACTAGTACCATTAAAGGTATCTCCCACCTAATCACATTAGGTTTTAAAAACGGTTTGATCAATTAGACCTTCAATAGCATGAGGTATCCAATTGAATTAACCAAATTGAACCACACTCAATTCTAATCAATGGAACTTCAACCAATTGGATCATCAACTCAATCATCATTTGAATCATGGCTAACCTCTCAATTGGGACTTCATTTATGCTCTGATATCAATGGGATTAGGGTTTATAAACACCAATTAGAGCTTTGAAGTTGATCATCAATCATGCTACTAATTGTGTTTCAATTGATTGCATTGGACCTTCAACCATTGAATTCATGGAACCAATCATCAATTGGACCTATGCTCATACTTCAATTGAGTTTAATAGGTCAACCTTCAACTAATTTGACCCTCAATTGACCCTCAATTGGTCATCAATTAGTGCTTGATTCAAATGAATTAGGGTTTGGAATCGAAGATCCAACAACACTCATCAATGCAAGATTGGTTACTTTGAAACTATTGAACCATTATCCAAATTGGGTATGACCTGACCCCAAACGGTCTTGAGGTCGTTTGGATGACCTCCAAACGGTCTTGAGACCGTTTTCCCATCATATCACTCAAATCCAAGCCATCCAATTAAGGTTTGGATCATTGGATTGATCACCAAATCAGCATTGCATTGTATAACAGCTTGGTACCTTTAGACCTTCAAACACCTAACCATACTCAACCCTAGACCTCCAAAAGGTCTTGGGTGACCACCAAACGGTCTTGAGGTCGTTTGGATGACCTCCAAACTGTCTTGAGACCGTTTTCCCATCATATCACTCAAATCCAAGCCATCCAATTAAGGTTTGGATCATTGGATTGATCACCAAATCAGCATTGCATTGTATAACAGTTTGGTACCTTTAGACCTTCAAACACCTAACCATACTCAACCCTAGACCTACAAACGGTCTTGGGTGACCACCAAACGGTCTTGAGACCGTTTGGATGAGCTCCAAACGGTCTTGAGACCGTTTGGCCCATCCAACCTTTGGATTCTAGTGAAACATCATCATGGATTGGTCTATCAAGTTGATCAACAAATCAGCACTACATTGCAATATGATTAGTACCTTTGGACCTTCAATTGGTCAACTATACTTGACCCCAGACCTCCAAACGGTCTTGAGGTGACCCAAAACGGTCTTGAGACCGTTTGGATGATCCCCCAAACGGTCTTGAGACCGTTTGGGCCAACCCAAAATCTCAAATTAGCTCATTGTGATTTCAGCACTGATTTCAATTAGGGTTAGCCCAATTGATTAGCCTTCAACTCATGACTCGTTTGGAATTAATACATAAAATTTGGTGAGTCATTAGATCACGTCATAAGGAACAGTAATACCAAACGGTCAACGCTTGGTCAACGCACTCAAACGGTCTTGAGACCGTTTACCCAAAAAGTTCAATTAAATCAGATTGAAAATCAGCACTTAATCCAATTAGGTTTCCCTAATTGATTAGGCTTCAACTCACGATTCCTTTGGAGTTAATCCCTCAAATTTGTAGGGTTATTAATAAACATAATTATGAACAGGAATCCCAAACGGTCAACGCTTTGTCAACCATCTCAAACGGTCTTGAAACCGTTTTCTCAACCAGGTCAAGTTAATCAGGTTTAAAATCACCACATAATTCAATCGGATTGCCTAATTGATTTGCCTTCAACTCTCTATTCCTTTGGAGTTAATCCCTCAAATTTGGAGGGTTATCAGCCTACATAATTAGGAACACAATTCCCAAACGTTCAACGCTTGGTCAACCATCTCAAACGGTCTTGAAACCGTTTGCTCGCAAACGGTTTCAAGCCGTTTTCCCTTAAACGGTTTTCTGAAACCGCATAGCCAATCAAATTAAAACGATTTGGAGTAGCTATCAAAACGGTTTTTCTTGGTAATTTTCTTTGGATAAGCATCTCGGATGATGTCATAATCCCCTTCCTTCGAACAACCAAGAACAGCAACCGTTCTTGATGGAAATTGCAGTAAAGAAACAAGAGTGTATCAAATTGAAGAAATCAATCAACAAAGCATAGAGAATTGATGCAATAGCAATGTTTAAGGGTTTGAGTTATAAAACCCACCTCCAATTGAGCTCCAAAGCTCCAAGATCACGCCATTAATGGTGGATGAAGCTCTTGAAACTCCCCCTAGGCTCGTCCTCAAGCTTTTGATTGCAAAAGTTGGCTAGGGTTGAAGAGGAGATCGAAATAAGAAGGAATCCATAATTTATTTTCTATTTCCACCATGAAATCATGGAGAACGAAGGTCAAGGGCTTACCCACAGGTTGGGGACGTGCTCCCTGCTCCTCCCTAGCTCCTTGGTCGGTTTTGCAAGCAAGGGGAAGAAGAAAATCAGAAAAAGGCCTTTGTTTGGGCTTAGAAATGGCACTTTTATAAGGAAATTGATGAGAGAGAAAATGCCTTATAAAAATCCAATTAATCCCAATAAAGTGGCCGCCTCTTCCCCCTCAACTACCTTGGGTACGAGGCACCTTCCTTGCCTTTAATTTTCCTTCATTATCCTCAATTTAAATAAAATCAAATTAAGCACCTTAATGCTTATAATATAATATCCCACATGTGAGTGGATATTACTTTTCTTTATAAAAAGGTGAGTGGAATTTCACCTACTTAAGATATTTTCGTTCCTTATCTTGTTAAAGGAACTTACATATTTATTCAAAATCAACCCAAAACATTTTGTTTGAAAGCCCTTCAATTATTTTTATTCATTTTTGCCCTAAATCGAATTAGGGTTTCAATTAGGCATTATTCTTGATTATTTTAATGTCAAGATTCTCTCTCCTATAACTTAATTCAAATAAGGAGTCCCTCTCATTTTATTTTCTCTAAATGATGATAATAAACATTAGGGGCCTTGTTGAAGTGGTAATTTGCATATTGAACCCTAGATTTTGGGTAAATTGCACATTACACCAAAACTAGGTTTTAATGCACAAGGATTGCTTTACAAGCTTAATCTTGGTGTCCAAGCTTGTGGAAACCATACCACTACATCATATTCATTCTTATGATTTCTCAACCTCATAGGAACATATTATCATGCAACATTTGCAATTTAACCCCTCAACTTGGGTAATTTGCACTTTAGTCCAAAATAAGCAAACATTGCTTCAACATTGTTCAAACAGGACCAAAATTGAAACATAGGTTCCTTTTGAGCCTTAATTACTTTTCACAAGATGAGATTAAGAATATAATCATCTTTCTTAATCAAAACACCTAGGGTTAAAGCATAACCCAGGTCAGGGATGTTACAAATTATAAACCCCTAACAAGGATTTTGTCCCCGAAATCCCAGATAAAGGGAATAGATATTATTCATTCATCATATCATCATGTCTCTTCATAAAACCTCATTGTTATGTAGACATCATAGAACTTTGATCAGCACAAAGTTCCTTCGCACAATATTCTCATAGAGTCAAATGAGAACTTATCTTAAAGACATATTTAGTTGTTATGTTTATGCAAAGCATAAACCCCTAACATATGATGTTCATATCATTTTATATAATCAGACTGATTTCATAGTTGACCATTCCAGGTAGCCAATCTAAACCATCTGATAATTCTCATATACCAGAATCTATTACCCTGGTATCAGTCACATGTGTTGAAAACACATCATATTCTCATCTTTCTTTTACCATATTTACAACTTTATTGAACAGGGATCACCTCCCTTGTTCTCTTTCTCATCATATGAGGGTCATACTTTTACTTCCTCATATACACATACTGATCTGAATTCCTATCAGATCCTTCTTTCTTGTTCTTAATATATGATACATTTATCCATATCATATTTCCAATTTCATGATACTCTTTAGATTGTATCAGAATGATTTCTTGATCAGGGCAATCAAAAAGATATCAATCTAAGAGTTTCCATACTCACTTTATCATCAATAGTTGTACACCTGATCAGGGTTTACAAGTACTGAGATCAAGTAGTATGCACTTACATGCTATCATATTCCTTTCTTTTCATATTACCATAACATAAGATTTAACATCCCTAGATTTTATCCAGGCATCTCTTCTATACCTCTTCCTCTTTCATGGAGGTAAGATCAATATAGAGCATTTAAAAGAATACTGAACAGAATTCAAATTCTAGTTCTCATCATTTCATCCCTATATAGCAACCAATGGGGAAAACAATATCAACAATCTTTTTTTTTATAACAAAAAGGGTTTAGTGTACTCAACATGTACACATTTATAACATACCTTGTACTCATATCATGGTCTTACTAGTCTTATTACTGAAGCAAAAACTAAGCCATAGAATCTTACAGGTGAAAGGTTAAGACCTTTGCACTTACTTAGTGGCTACTTCCCTGGTACACTAGGCATTTATTGCACTATTAGTACCAAAAACTTGGCTTTTTTTTAAACCATTAGGCAAATGTCTCTAGAATTATAGAGACCATTCCCTACTTCTCAGCTTATTGCCCCTTCTTGGGCACTACCATCATAGATTTATTGAAATGTCTATTTTGAGAAAACAAGATTAACTAATGCGGAAGCATTCACTAAGCATCGGATAACCAGAAATCACTAAAAATTTTAAACTTTTTACAAAGAGATCCTTTAAAGGTAAAGCTTTCTCATAAAGCAACATGATAAGTTGTTTACAACTGATCCATCAGTAAAACTCTGTAAGGCAAGATACAAAAGTCTCTAAGGACTGGACCAAAAACTCGAAAGCACTAACTATTACTCCAAGGACCTCAGAGTACAGAGACGACATATAGGACTCTAACACTATCTACACATGACATAGCAGCCAATGCCTCCACCTGAAGCTTCACTGCTGTCCTTGGTACTGTTGATGCTGCCCTTCACCTATTGAAGGATTTCTGCCTCCTCGCCCACGTCCACCTAAAGGTTGAAATCTACGAGGTGAGACAATTATAAAAATCGTCCCAGCGAGAGATATAACTATTCGCCAGAAGCATAATTATTGCAGCATAAGATAATAAATGTACACAAAGAAGTTATGTATATTTGAGAGTAGTTAAAACAATGTTTAACAGATTAAACTATTCTTTCTACTAAAAGCAATGCAACTATAAATTGATAAAATCACATGTCACTTATCACATCACTAACTCCCTTCAGACTTGGATCATATATCCATTACCTGGCATTATTATTTGCGAAAGGATGGCATGTAGTCATACTCCTTCTCCCAAAGTGTTAGGATTCCAACTCCACAACATATCTGCATAACTTGTACATATGATATCAGACTTAACATTACTTATGTAATACAAGGGTTATTTACATTCATAACCCATTATTCTGTAGTTAAGCTTTTCATAGGATTATTCTGTAATAGAATTTCACATAGAAACACTTTGGTTTAGGTCATACCTCATATTTTTAATATTGGGATATCAATCCCTAACCATCTTATTAATATGAAATCCGGAATGTGGGAGTTCAAACCCCTAGACTAATCATAGCATTTGTTACCAAGTAACATCTCATTTTATCTGGTTATCTAAATAATATGACCTTTGAAGATCAAAAAATCATATTACTCGTGGCTCATTCAACCTATCAAGCTCATATGTTATCACTTACCAGATAACATGACATTTAGTTATACTCTTGAATTATAGGTAACAAGTGTTCTTAATGCAATTAGCATTATAAATCTTACCTGGATCTGATCACCTCTATATGAAACCTGTCAAGCTTAACTTTTATCAGTTATTCCATATACTCCCACATACTCTAAAGTATATGATCCAGGAGTTCCCTTTGTAAAACCTGTTTCACTATTATTTAAATTCTGACAATGATGGATCTATGATCAGGGCTCTACATGGTATGATTATACTTGATTATTAGGTACATATCAGTATTCTTTTAGCATCATACATGTTTCCAAACATTCAAGTACTAAACATGGCTATAACAGAAGAATACTAAATGTACAAGTATAACTCATATCAGTTATCAACTGGATATCAATTCTTAATCATCTTATCACTATGATTCAAGAACATGGGTGCTCACACCCTTATATCATCATAACACTTGCTATCAAGTGCCATATCAGCATCAAGTCATCTATTAGCATGACCTTGATTGAAGCAATGTATATACTTTTCACATATCATTACTCTAAAAGCTTATAATTGTTTTCAAGGAATATGACATCATAACTCATACCTGGCTATGATTACCTCATAATATCAACTTGTATGACTTATACAAATAAGGACATGCATATATAACAATGTCAGCACAATACCAAAACTTCTCAATTTCATAATAGGACACCACGGCCGTGCCACCTTGCACGGTCGTGCAAAGTAAGACTACCACGACCGTGCTCCCTTGCACAGTCATGCAAGCTAAGGCTACCACGGCCGTGCTCCCTTGTACGGTCGTGCTACATAAGATCATTCCATGATTCATATTTATAGATATATATAAAAATATGTATTCTAATCTTTCATTCTTTTAACTTGATTAGGTCACATCAACCCTTCAATCAAGTACATGCTACTATGGTTAACATAGTGTATCAAGCTATTAATCCTATAAACAATTAAGAATTCTCCCTTTAATTGGTTCTTAATCAATTATGTATTATTAGGGTTTCAACCTTCACACCTTCATTGATTATCATTACTAATCAATATTGGATCAATAGAACATTCATCATCTTAATTCTCAAGGATTCAATCACATTGGACCTCCACTTCATAAGGTATCCAATTGAATTAGGGTTTCCAATGTTGATTCCTTCAATCTTTGAATTCATGGAACCAATCATCAATTGGACCTATACTCATACCTTAATTGAGTTTAATAGGTCAACCTTCAACTGATGTGTCCCTCACTTGACCCTCAATTGACCATCAATTAGGGTTTAACTCAATTGAATTAGGGATTGGAATCAATAACCCTTCAACATATTTCAATGTGGGACTAATTGATTTGAACCTATTGAACCATCATTACATTGGGACATGACCTGACCCCAAACGGTCTTAAGGTCGTTTGGATGACCTCCAAACGGTCTTGAGACCGTTTTCCCATCATATCATCAAAATCCAAGTCAACCAATTAAGGTTTGGATCATTGGATTGATCACCAAAACAACAATTGATTACATTCCAACTTAGTATCATTGGATCATCAATTGCTTAACCATACTCACCCCTAGACCTCCAAACGGTCTTGGGTGACCTCCAAACGGTCTTGAGACCGTTTGGATGAGTTCCAAACGGTCTTGAGACCGTTTGGCTCACCCAACCCTTGGATTCTAGTGAAAAATCATTAGGGTTTGAGCTATTGAGTTGATCGTCAAATCAGCAATTGATTGCCTTGTAATTGTGTACCTTTGGACCTTCAATTGGTCAACTATACTTGACCCCAGACCTCCAAACGGTCTTGAATGACCTCCAAACGGTCTTGAGACCGTTTGGGTGATCCCCAAACGGTCTTGAGACCGTTTGGGCCAATCAACCCCAAACAATCAACTCAATTCAAAGCAAATCCAACACTTAGTCGATTAGGGTTAACACCATATCTTTTGTCCTTCAAACACTTAACCATATCCAACCCTAGACCTCCAAACGGTCTTGGGTGACCTCCAAACGGTCTTGAGACCGTTTTGGTGATCCCCAAACGGTCTTGAGACCGTTTGGGCAAGAAAACCCAAAAAGTCATATCAATCAAGTTGAAAGGCAGCACTTAATCCAATTAGGGTTTACATAATTGATTAGCCTTCAACTCACGATTCCTTTGGAGTTAATCCCTCAAATTTGGAGGGTTATTAACTAACATGATTATGAACAGGAATCTCAAACTGTCAATGCTTGGTCAACGCCCTCAAATGGTCTTGAGACCGTTTGGCCAAAAAGTTCAATTAATCAAATTGGAAAATCAGTACTTAATCAAATTAGGTTTATCCAATTGTTTAGCCTTTAACTCATGATTCCTTGGGAGTTAACCTATAAAATTTGGTGGGTTATTATACCACATCATTAGTAACAGTAATCCCAAACGGTCCACGCTTGGTCAACGCACTCAAACGGTTTGAGACCGTTTGCCCAAGAAGTTCAAGTTAAACAGATTGGAAAATAAGCACTTAATTCAATTTGATTTGCCTAATTGATTGGCCTTTAACCTATGATTCCTTTGGAGTTAACCCCTCAAATTTGGTGGGTCATTATCCTACATAATTATGAAAAGAAATACCAAACGTTCCACGCTTGGTCAATGCCCTCAAACGGTCTTGGAGACCGTTTACTCCAACCAACCTTGTGAAACTGTTTGCCCCTCAAACGGTTTTGCAAAACCCCCAAACGGTTTTGCAAACTGTTTGGCCAAAGGTGCAAGACCGTTTGCTAAAGTGACATAGGTATTCACGCCCCCCTTCTTCTACCTCCAGATCCAGGTCTGTTCCCCATGGTTTTAGATGCAAGAAAGCAAGGAAGGATGGGGGAAAGAAGAACAAGCTACTTTTGCAAGTACAAAGATATGCATAAGAAAGCAAAAGGTTTAGAGTTATAAAACCCGCCTTAAGGTCGTTCCTTGAGATCCAAGCTTCAAGTCTTTAATGGTGTCTTGAGCTCCAAAGGTCGTCCAAGGGTGTTTCTCCAAGGAAAGGTTGGGAAAAGATGGCTAGAAAGAAGAAACAAGTAAGGAAGACCATAAAACCAACCTTGCACCATGAATTCCTCCATGAATTCAAGCAAGATGATGATCAAAGCTTACCTAGAACTGCTTGGCCGTTCTCCTCTTCTCCAGAGCTCTGTCCTAAGTCGGTCTAAGCAAGGGGATAAGAAAAGAAGTGAAGGAAACGATCCTTGCTAAGTGAGAAAAGGTGTATATATACTTTAGGTGAAATTTCAACATAAGGACAACTTGTTTCTCCATTTCTCCTCTAGGTCCTTCCCTTATTATAAACAACGTTTCTCCCTTCTATACTTAAGCAAAACTCATCTTAAACCCAAGGTCTAAAGGTGAAGAAAGCCAACTTCTTACTAAGTTGCACATATAGAAGGGTTATTAGACTTATAACTTGATCATTTAATTTATAAGGGTTATCATTCTTATTTAATTATTCAATTGAAGTGACCTCTTCATCATTCTTACTCTTAATGATGCCAAGAGTCATAAAAGATACTCTAGAAGGTGTATTTTACAAGTTGCACCCCATATTTTGAGTAAATTGCACTTTACACCAAAACTAGAGTTTTAAGTACAAGGATTGCTCCACAAGCTGCATCTTGGTGCCCAAGCTTGGAGAATCCATCATACTTTATCATATTCATTCTTAGGATGTCTCAACACCAAAGGAACATCTTAACATGTGCAATTTTTAAGTTAACCCCTTTTAATTGGGTAATTTGCACATAGGTCCCTGTATTACAAAACAATATTACAACATTGTTCAAAAGGGACAGAAATGGAAATGTATGTTCCTTAGGAGATTTAATTACATACCAAAAGATAATCACAAGTATCTAATTACATAATTAATCAAAACTCCTAGGGTTAGTTCATAACCCAGGTCAGGGATGTTACAACAACATTGTTTTAAAAGGACAGAAATGAAATTATAGATTCTTCTAAAGCTTAATGACATATAAAGGGGTAATCACAAGCCTCTAATCATATTTTAAGCAAAACATATAGGGTTAGTTCATAACCCAGGTCAGGGATGTTACAAATTATATCCCCCTAACAAGGATTTCATCCTCAAAATCTCAGATAAAAGGAAGCAGATATTTTTCAAGTATCATATCTTGCTAATCAATTAATTTGGAAACATTCACTGAGAAGGTTCACTAAGAAATTTGTCTTGGAGGATTTCACTAAGTAAATTTACTAAGTGTATTGTTTCAAAGGCTTTTACTGAAAGAGTTCGTTAAGTATATTCACTAAGTATATTCACTAAGTTTGCTCACTAAGTATTCACTGAGTAAGTTTACTGAGTATATTCACTAAGTATGTTCACTAAGTTTGCTCACTAAGTATTCACTGAGTAAGTTTACGGAGTATATTCACTAAATATGTTCACTAAGTTTGCTCACTAAGTATTCACTGAGTAAGTTCACTGAGTATATTCACTAAGTACATTCACTAAGTTTGCTCACTAAGTATTCATTGAGTAAGTTCACTGAGTATATTCACTAAGTATGTTCACTGAGTATTCACTGAGTATATTCACTAAGTATGTTCACTGAGTATTCACTGAGTATATTCATTGAGTATATTCACTAAGTATGTTCACTGAGTATTCACTGAGTATATTCACTGAGTATGTTCACTAAGTGTAGGGTTTTAGGGGAGACAGAGAAGGCAGCGGAAACAAAAAATTTCTCCCCCAACCCATACCGAGGAAACGCGTCAACGTCTATATAATAGTAAAGTATGGTTTGTGGAATCATACCTTGTCCCGAGGCTTGCTCGGCGACAATACCTCACGCAATGCGCGGTCTTCAACTCCGGACTTCGACGGTGTCTGTGCAGCTCTTGGTCACACCGGGACTCACAACTCCTACTCGAACCGGACTGTCAGATGACAGTTGTCCTCCAAAGCGGCAGTGTCCTCCCGCCTCCGTAGTAGTCCACACGGACCACCTGGAACTCCACACTCCTTGTCCCACAAGGAAGTGGAAGGAGTCGCACCCTCCTGTAGACGTACTAGTCACCTACACGCTCTCCTACCTCCTGTTGCAACTGCAGTTGTCCTTCCCTTGCTGCACCTCCCTTTTACGGGAAGCACTTGCTCGGGCTCTCTCACGTTTACCAAAACCAGAGAGAACGACAACTCGCAGAGCAACTGGTTGCACTGAGCTGTACTTTGAGAAGCCCCCAATACCCCTATATATATAGGAGAGTCATGGGACAGGGTTCTCCATCCCGGGCAATGCGGGACTAAAGCAGGAGTAGAAGGGTTCGAGAATTTTCCACAAAAAGCAACCATTTCGCAACTTGAAATGATCGGTTCATAACTGAACTGATCGGTTCGGCCATTGAGCCGATCGGTTGGACCTAAGCCGATCATTTGGGGCACTCGAACCGATCGGTTGGTGCCCTGAACCGATCGGTTCATGGTCCTAATCCGGCTCAAAAAGACTTTCCTTGTTTCGTTCTCAATTGGTATCGTATACCAATGTTATTCCCAATCGAATTGGGCAATTTGAAACCAAAGGAAAATTCTTGCCGACATGACTTTCCCAACTGGTCGGTTGCACCAGTTGAGCCGATCGGTTCAACCCTTGAACCGGTCGTTTCAACCTGGGCATGAGCCATCGGCCTGGACACTCCAGCCGACCGGTTCAGCAACCTCAGCCGACCGGTTCATCACATGAGCCGATCGGTTGGGAGCACAGGTTGGGCAAAATCAGTCAATTGTGATTTCAATCAATCCGATACTCCAATCAATGCGTCCAACACCTTGAACCATATGATATTGAGTCATCGACTGATTGAGTGTTTAATTGAACTACTAAACTCCCTTAGTATTCAATCTAAACATTGCTTTGTGGACAAAACTCCTCTTCCAGGTTAAATCCTATGTGTGTGACCCTGTAGGTCCATTTCACGTTGGCAGTGAAAGTCCATAACACTTATGACTTCACAAGCAAAGATCGGTGCCTAGTCACACATCATTGCTACCCAAGTGAAAGTAGAAAGTTGGAGAACAACTTTCATCCTACAATCCGTGAATGGTGTTACAGCGAATGTATAATTCCTTTGTCACTGATATCCCGAATGAACTCGAGGCATGGAACAGTCATCCTGTCAACGTTCATTCACTTCCTTGATCTCAGAGTAGACTGGAAGAGATATGTATGACATCAGTATCATATACTGATTCACACATGCATGCACGCCTTTCTCAATCCTACTCATCAAGTGGCCATGGATATCAAACTCCCTCAGGAGGGACAAATCCCATATCTATCACTCGCCCCTCAAAAGCCCCATGTGTCAAAGCCACCCAATCATCACCTTTATAACAACCCATGTTTCAGGACTGCGTTTGATGATGTCAAAGTGTGCCCAACAACATGTGTTGAGTGTAGTGATTTCAGGTCTAAGAATCACACTCACCACCATCACTGTAAGTACTGACTGTGACTACCATCTCATGGTTCCATGTGTCAAACTCACGGTGGGTCTGTCCGGTACCTTGTTCTCTAACAAGTACCTATGTGTTTGGTTTTATATCTCCGTATCATGACTAATGAGATTCTGTCATCAACCAACACCACAATCTAGTCTTGTGTGTCATTGTTGTCTATCTACCTTCCACAATGACATCCGACTAGGGACATAACAAGAATGTACAAACTCTTAGCATCTGTATGATCTCATCGTTCAGGTCCTTAACCTGAAAGCATACGTCATTGAGTACTGTCATTCTCTAGACATTCAATCTATTCTATCACTATCTCATATGACTGAACCAGAATGAATTGGAAGCTTGCCTTTGATGTTTATCAAATCAATCTTAATGTATCCCACCAATCATCACATGATTGGCTCTCAGGGCATACATACCAACAGACTCCCACTTGCACTGCGAGCCAATCACCCATGAATCATATTCATAGTGATCTTCAAACATGTCCCACATGTTACTGTGCTCTAGTGCCAACATGGTGAGTAATGGCAACACCTTGCCAAAATCTGTATAAATTTCATGTCTCTCATCTCTTCTCTGTACATCACACGTATGAGATGGAGTTGTCGTAATATGCGATCTTGCATTCCATTTGCTAACCTTTAGCCACATTGCATGATCAAGGATTCCAGACTTGTCATCAATGAGTGGAATATAAGTTCATCTCATGAACTTTCAGATCCATATAGTATCCACTGTTGTTCACTAACACATAGATACTCGGCATTTCCCTTTTAAATGGCTTTATTGGAACATTTCCAATTATCAACAAACATTCACTTTTATACATCTCATGTATATATATTGCGATTAATTTTCTGTCCTTTCGGAAGTTCGCATCAATGTAACTCTTTACATCGAACTATTCCTTATCTCCATAGAACTAGTACTTCACAAGCACTTATCAAGTTCTCATGGTATTCCAGTAACCCTTACTGGAAATAGACAGACATCCACTCATCATGTCACACATACGAGTTATCAGGATGAGCACATCATATTGCCATGTCCTACATACAAGATGATGAATGCATTTTATTCTTGCCATGTCATACATGCAAGATAATGGGATGATTACATACATGATAGATCCATATCTATTCTTAGTGTTCCCATTCTTCATAAGAATTGGACACTAGGCCTTGGGATACTAATATCCATGTAGCATGGACAAGTTTTCTCCCACTGAATCTATGCATACTGAACACTTCAGTACAGATTGCCAATGTATGCTCTCTCTTTCCAGGTCAAGAGATTTTCGAGAACTATCTCTACAGATCTCTATTCCTATCACATAGGAAACATCTCTATCTTCCTTAAAGATAATTTCCACATTCGGATTTCCAATCTAGAACATTTCCATTTCACATCAATATGTGGAATGTGAACACGCTCCCACTAAATCACAGATCCCTTCTTTATCTTTGACATATCAGTCAAACCCTTTGACTATATTATCAAAATAAAGATCCAATTTTGAGTTGCTTGTACTCAATCAATCACATTGATTAGTCCATTGTAACTTATAGACTTCATTTGCATTAGTGGATTCATAAACCTTATAGGTTGTGTCACGTACACATCCTAGTTTTATTCCTCATAGGAATGCGGTTTTAGTATCCATATGCCAAATGTCTTAGCCATTAAGTTGCAATCAACAAGCATCATCCTTCTCAAAATGTTATCCATGTGTCTTAACATTTAAGACTTATCTGCACTTATGGATATGATCCAATGAGTGTTACCATCAAGGTCATACCTTATAGTTCACATGGAAGTCATTTAGGATGTAATGGTTTTAAGCCATAACTCAAGATTCGGTTCCTCATATTCATCTTGATAGTTGACTCATCACATGAACAACTCATCACATAGATAATTGAGGTGTATCTGTTAAAGATATAAGAACTCACAACCCTTGTGATTCTTAATTTCTTTTATTAGTGTGGGGTATTCTTTTATTAAGAAGAATTCAGTTATTTGATAATCATTCTCTAACTCCTTAGAGTATGATTCCTTCTTGATTCAGACATCACCATGCCTTAATCATGAGTTCACTATGATACACTATCATAATCACTCATAAGGATCTCAAACATTTGGTCCACGTATTTCATTCATTGATCTCATCAAGAATTAATACTTTACCAAATTTGTACTTCATTTATGATAATCTTGAACATTTCAAGACATTCATATTGGTATTTCTCTAAACACCATTTGAAGTATTAGCATTTATTCCAATAGGTATATAAATACATCACATGTATTATACCCAATAGGATAATCATTCTTCCACTACTTTAGTGAAGATTGATTAATCATGTCCAAGATATTCATGTCCCTTACTAGTTCTTCAACCAAAAGAGTCTAGTTTTATCCATCACATGGAAACTAGAAATGAATTTCTCATGATTAATGCTAATTAAATTGTTTGAGTTATCTATAACTTTTAGGTATCGTCTTATCTTATGCATATCAAATATCACAAGATAAATAAGGCATTGCCACAAAGATCACATCTTTATAAATTGAAACATCTATTTATTAATTGCCATCATTGTCATACAATATGCAAAATAAAGTGTTTCTATCTATTGGCAAGTATGAAATAGCAGTTCATAACTGTACTACATGCCTTATTGGCTGAAAATAAACTAAAGTATTCCTATCTATAAAGGCAACACTTGCCCCAAGTAAGAATGCTTTACACTTTACATCTTGATATCATATATCTCAAAAAGTGTTACAAGTTTATTTACATGACACCTTCAAGTAGAGGCTTCAGTCGCCTCCTTCTTCTTTTGTTCTTCCAGGTAGAGAGGACAATTCCTTTTCCAATGTCCTGGCTTTTGACAATGGTGGCAATTTCCTTTCTTGGTCACGCCTCCCTTGGCCTTGAGAGCTGAAGATGGCTTGGACTCCTGGCTAGCTTCAGAACCTTTCTTAGCTTTGCCCTTGCCCTTGCGCTTGGACTTGCCTTTATTGCTCGTGATCACCATCACGGACTTAGGCTTGTCCTTCTTCATCTGTAACTCGGCTGTCCTCAACATGCCCAACAACTCTGACAGTGGCCTATCAAAATTGTTCATGTTGTAGTTCATCAGAAACTGACTGTAAGATTCTGGCAACGATTGCAGTATCACGTCAGTAGCCAACTCTTGGCTCAGTGGAAATCCCAGTCTCTGCAGGTTCTCCACATACCCAATCATCTTGAGTGTGTGAGGACCAACTGGATCTCCTTCTGTCATGACGCACTTGAACAGCGCCCTAGAAACATTGTACCTCTCTTGCCATGCCTGATCTTCATACGTGTTCCTGAGATGCAGAATCATCTCTATGACACCCATGTTCTCATGTTGCCTCTACAACTCATGGTTCATTGAACATAGCATCAAGCACTTTGCATCAATGGCATCATCAGAATGCTTCTTGTAAGCATCCCTTTCTGCCTTTGGTGCATTAGAAGCGGGTTCCTCTGGAATTGGAGTATCCAGGACATAGAGCTTACGCTCTTGAGTGAGAACAATTCTCAATGTCCGATACCAGTCGTGGAAGTTTGTCCCATTTAGCTTGTCCTTGTCAAGGACCGATCGCAAAGAAAAGTTGTTGTTGTTTGTTGCCATTTGAACTACAAAAAGGAAAATATGCAATTTTAGTCCAAAACTCATTTTTGACTTATTTGATTGATTTGAAAATTTGACGATATAATTAGGCCTTTAATTAATTATCGCTCCCACTATTTTACTTCAAATTGATAGCCCTCACCATCAATTCGGAAGATTGCAGCGTACAACCTTCTAGTGGGCAAGATCCTGAAATCCTCTAAGTCATGGACCAGCTTGGGCTGTCACCCACAACATAGATCTCTCAGGTAGGCAACTTTTGCCAATTGCATCATATGCAACTCTTGATAAGATGTCATCTACAACTCCTTGCAATGATCATCTCCATGCCTCAAGGCGCTAGATCCTATCTAGGTCACCTTGTTAAGTCCAACCCAAAGCAAACACGATGAATATGCACCCTGCTTGGGCAGACCCACACATTCATCCTTCACGCTTCCACGAGATAGACGGTGCACCACGCTTGGGCGTGCCCACACTTGGTCGATCAAGCTTTTCACGTGTGTCGCATTTGGAAGGCATCTAAAACTTAATATTTAATGAGGGATTTGGTTTTATATACATATACATATCCAATCACCACAATACATAGTACGTATCATATACATGCTATATCCCACAGAAAACATGCACAAATGATAAAAAGTGATGATTATGGCCATCCTAATATGATTCCTCGAGCCAAGAGGAATCACGATCATCTAGGTCTACATCACATGCAACCTTTACAAGATGAACTCTGTGCCTTGCCATCCGAGTAGATCAACTCATCACATGAATGATCTGTACTCTCCAGCCAGTCGTCTGGGTGCCACCAGCCGATCGGTTGGCTCCTCCAACCGATCGGTTCGCCTGGTCGTCGTGCATCTCGTCATGTCTGCCACCCGCTCGTCTCACTCCTCGAACCGGTCATCAACCGATCGGTTCACTCCTTGAACCGACCGTCTGGAAGGTCAATCGATCGGTTCACTCCTTGAACCGACCGTCTGAGCAGTCGTCTTGATGTCCGCCGGTCTTTGACATAACAGGAAATAAAATCTATCCTATTTATTACATTGCTTTAAAAGGAAACCCCGAGTTACATTCGGGGGGAGCAAAGGTAGGAAAGAATCTCGAATTATTTCGAGTTACATCACGAATAAGAGAGGGAAGATCGGTGCGCAGACCGAGATGCAAGCAACCACAAACAACCACACATAGATAGGGGTTTATAGGCCATAATCATGCTACACACATCCACCACAAAACTCATTTAAGGGCGACGCGTATCGAGTGCATTAATAATACATATCATATATGTAATTAGGGATTTGTGGATTTAGGATTGGACATGCATAAAGCCAATATTATTCGCATCGCATGCAATAAATAAAGGCGACAAACCAAAATCGATCATATCGATATTCCTAAAATATAGAGCAGTTGACGTTGCTCTGAAACCACTGTAGGGTTTTAGGGGAGACAGAGAAGGCAGCGGAAACAAAAAATTTCTCCCCCAACCCATACCGAGGAAACGCGTCAACGTCTATATAATAGGAAAGTATGGTTTGTGGAATCATACCTTGTCCCGAGGCTTGCGCGGCGACAATACCTCACGCAATGTGCGGTCTTCAACTCCGGACTTCGACGGTGTCTGTGCAGCTCCTGGTCGCACCGGGACTCACAACTCCTACTCGAACCGGACTGTCGGATGACAGTTGTCCTCCAAAGCGGCAGTGTCCTCCCGCCTCCGTAGTAGTCCACACGGACCACCTGGAACTCCACACTCCTTGTCCCACAAGGAAGTGGAAGGAGTCGCACCCTCCTGTAGACGTACTAGTCGCCTACACGCTCTCCTTCCTCCTGTTGCAACTGCAGTTGTCCTTCCCTTGCTGCACCTCCGTTTTGTGGGAAGCACTTGCTCAGGCTCTCTCACGGTTACCAAAACCAGAGAGAACGACAACTCGCAGAGAAACTGGTTGCACTGAGCTGTACTTTGAGAAGCCCCCAATACCCCTATATATATAGGAGAGTCATGGGACAGGGTTCTCCATCCCGGGCAATGCGGGACTAAAGCAGGAGTAGAAGGGTTCGAGAATTTTCCACAAAAAGCAACCGTTTCGCAACTTGAAATGATCGGTTCATAACTGAACCGATCGGTTCGGCCATTTAGCCGATCGGTTGGACCTGAGCCGATCGTTTGGGGCACTCCAACCGATCGGTTGGTGCCCTGAACCGATCGGTTCACGGTCCTAATCCGGCTCAAAAAGACTTTCCTTGTTTCGTTCTCAATTGGTATCGTATACCAATGTTATTCCCAATCGAATTGGGCAATTTGAAACCAAAGGAAAATTCTTGCCGACATGACTTTCCCAACTGGTCGGTTGCACCAGTTGAGCCGATCGGTTCAACCCTTGAACCGGTCGTTTCAACCTGGGCATGAGCCATCGGCCTGGACACTCCAGCCGACCGGTTCAGCAACCTCAGCCGACCGGTTCATCACATGAGCCGATCGGTTGGGAGCACAGGTTGGGCAAAATCAGTCAATTGTGATTTCAATCAATCCGATACTCCAATCAATGCGTCCAACACCTTGAACCATACGATATTGAGTCATCGACTGATTGAGTGTTTAATTGAACTACTAAACTCCCTTAGTATTCAATCTAAACATTGCTTTGTGGACAAAACTCCTCTTCCAGGTTAAATCCTATGTGTGTGACCCTGCAGGTCCATTTCACGTTGGCAGTGAAAGTCCATAACACTTATGACTTCACAAGCAAAGAGCGGTGCCTAGTCACACATAAGTGCTACCCAAGTGAAAGTAGAAAGTTAGAGAACAACTTTCATCCTACAATCCGTGAATGGTGTTACAGCGAATGTATAATTCCTTTGTCACTGATATCCCGAATGAACTCGAGGCATGGAACAGTCATCCTGTCAACGTTCATTCACTTCCTTGATCTCAGAGTAGACTGGAAGAGATATGTATGACATCAGTATCATATACTGATTCACACATGCGTGCACGCCTTTCTCAATCCTACTCATCAAGTGGCCATGGATATCAAACTCCCTCAGGAGGGACAAATCCCATATCTATCACTCGCCCCTCAAAAGCCCCATGTGTCAAAGCCACCCAATCATCACCTTTATAACAACCCATGTTTCAGGACTGCGTTTGATGATGTCAAAGTGTGCCCAACAACATGTGTTGAGTGCAGTGATTTCAGGTCTAAGAATCACACTCACCACCATCACTGTAAGTACTGACTGTGACTACCATCTCATGGTTCCATGTGTCAAACTCACGGTGGGTCTGTCCGGTACCTTGTTCTCTAACAAGTACCTATGTGTTTGGTTTGATATATCGATATCATGACTAATGAGATTCTGTCATCAACCAACACCACAATCTAGTCTTGTGTGTCATTGTTGTCTATCTACCTTCCACAATGACATCCGACTAGGGACATAACAAGAATGTACAAACTCTTAGCATCCGTATGATCTCATCGTTCAGGTCCTTAACCTGAAAGCATACGTCATTGAGTACTGTCATTCTCTAGACATTCAATCTGTTCTAACACTATCTCATATGACTGAACCAGAATGAATTGGAAGCTTGCCTTTGATGTTTATCAAATCAATCTTAATGTATCCCACCAATCATCACATGATTGGCTCTCAGGACATACATACCAACACTAAGTATGTTCACTGAGTATTCACTGAGTATATTCACTGAGTATGTTCACTGAGTATTCACTGAGTATATTCACTGAGTATATTCACTAAGTATGTTCACTGAGTATTCACTGAGTATATTCACTGAGTATATTCACTAAGTATGTTCACTGAGTATTCACTGAGTATATTCACTAAGTATGTTCACTGAGTATTCACTGAGTATATTCACTGACTATGTTCACTAAGTATGTTCACTAAGTATTCACTGAGTATATTCACTGAGTATGTTCACTGAGTATTCACTGAGTATATTCACTGAGTATGATCACTAAGTATTCACTGAGGAAGTTCACTAAGTATATTCACTAAGTATGTTCACAAAGTATGTTCACTAAGTATTCACTAAGATCCTCTCATTTAATTTTTCTTATACACCTTAGATTGTTTCAAAATAATTACCTGATCAGAGTAATCAAAAGATAACAATCTAAGAGTTTCATACTTGCCTTATCTACAATAACCATATACCTGGCCAGGGTATATAAGTATTGAGATTAGGTAGTATGTATTTTACTTATCATCCTATTCTTTGCTTTTCATATCATTATACACGCAGAATTTATCACTCTAGGTTATTCTTCAGGTATCGCATCTATATCTCATCCTTTTAATACACAGTTAAGGGAGATTATAAATTGTTTTAAAGAATATTGAGTAAGATATGAATTTTTATCTTTCTTGTGTCCTTCTAGGACTTAGTCAAGAAATTCAAAAGCAGCTAACTTCCATATTTTTAACACATAGAATCCTAATATGTAATAATAAAACAATAATTATTTCATCTGACCTGTATGGGATGTTTGTCCACGTCCTCTATTATTATATTGCCTCCCTTGTGGGCCTTGCAGACTCTGTCCTTAAGGTCGAGTCATTATTGCATTCCTATCTGGACAATCCCTTGCCAGATGTCCCGGTTGTCTACATAAGTAACAGATCCTAGGTGCAAGGTGTCTATACGATCCAGTTACCGATGCTGAGGCTATGTCAGAGGGTCTTCTTGGAATACTACTATGGTCCCTATTTCCACTTGACACCCATTGTGTCTGGGTAGGGAATTCTGATATTGCCATTGGTGTAGAAAATCTTGGCTTCTTAAAACTTTCAGGCCTTTGTTCTTCAGGCTAGGTGTACATCTTCTTACTACTTGTCTGTTGTTTCACGGTTTCCAACCTCTCTATCCTTCTTACTGACTCCACAAAGGTGGCAAACCTTTCTCTGTTCTCCAAGGCAGACACAGGAGTGGCTAGTACAGCATTCAATCCTTTCTCAAAATGCCGAATTCGTTCTTCATCACTAACTGCCATCTGTGGACAAAACCGTAGTAACTCCATGAACTTAGCTTCATATTCGCTAACGTTCATCAGTCCTTGTGTGATCTTCTCAAATTGAGAGATCTTCTCATCTAGATACGTCTTAGGGAAGTATCTATTGACGAATTCTCGTCGGAAAACCTCCCATCCTATTTCTTCACCTGGTCTCTTATCTTCCTCTATCATCCACCAATTACCAACACTTCCTTTTAGGAGGTATACCGCATGCTTAACCTTTTCAGCTTCAAGAATATCAAGGATCCTGAAAGCCTTTTCCAGCTCTGTCAACCATAGATCAGCATCTTCTGGATCAGATGTACCAGCATAGTCTATGGCTCCCACCCGGCGAAGTCTCTTGAAAGTCTTGCCGGTTCCATAACCTTCCTGATGGGCTGGTGCCCTAGATGCAGATGGTGGCACCCTATCTGCTATGTGTGTTATGGCTGCCAGAAACTTATCAAATAAAGCATAAGTAGCTAGATTTTCTATCTCAGCTGGGTTAAACTGGGGTTGTTCAGGTACAGGCCCTTCCCTATTCTGGTCTCCTGCACCTCCTCCTGGTGCAGCAGAACTGCCCTCATCGGCATGCTCTTCACGTGGTCCAAACATCTTCAAGTTATTCTCCTTTTATGTGAGCAAAAGATACTATCAGATAATCTGGAAAACACTTAGAACAGAGTCTACAATCTTAGTCCTATGTCTCTGTAGACTCAGCGAACCTAGAGCTCTGATACCACTAATTGAAACGTCTATTTTGAGAAAACAAGATTAACTAATGCGGAAGCGTTCACTAAGCATCGGATTACCAGAAATCACTAAAATTTTAAACTTTGTACAAAGAGATCCTTTAAAGGTAAAGCTTTCTCATAAAGCAACATGATAAGTTGTTTACAACTGATCCATCAGTAAAACTCTGTAAGGAAAGATACAAAAGTCTCTAAGGACTGGACCAAAAACTCGAAAGCACTAACTATTACTCCGAGGACCTGAGAGTACATAGATGACATATAGGACTCTAACACTATCTACACATGACATAGCAGCCAATGCCTCCACCTGAAGCTTCACTGTTGTCCTTGGTACTGCTGATGCTGCCCTTCACCTATTGAAGGATTTCTGCCTCCTCGCCCATGTCCACCTAAAGGTTGAAATCTACGGGGTGAGACAATTATAAAAATCGTCCCAGCAAGAGGTATAACTATTCGCCAGAAGCATAATTATTGCAGCACAAGAGAATAAATGTACACAAAGAAGTTATGTATATTTGAGAGTAGTTAAAACAATGTTTAACAGATTAAACTATTCTTTCTACTAAAAGAAATGCAACTATAAATTGATAAAATCACATGTCACTTATCACATCACTAACTCCCTTCAGACTTGGATCATATATCAATTGCCTGCCATTATTATTTGGGAAAGGATGGCCTGTAGCCATACTCCTTCTCCCAAAGTGTTAGGATTCCAACTCCACAACATATCTGCATAACTTGTACATATGATATCAGACTTAACATTACTTATGTAATACAAGGGTTATTTACATTCATAACCCATTAGTCTGTAGTTAAGCTTTTCATAGGATTATTCTGTAATAGAATTTCACATAGAAACACTTTGGTTTAGGTCATACCTCATATTTTTAATATTGGGATATCAATCCCTAACCATCTTATTAATATGAAATCCGGAATGTGGGAGTTCAAACCCCTGGACTAATCATAGCATTTGTTACCAAGTAACATCTCATTTTATCTGGTTATCTAAATAATATGACCTTTGAAGATCAACAAATCATATTACTCGTGGCTCATTCAACCTATCAAGCTCATATGTTATCACTTACCAGATAACATGACATTTAGTTATACTCTTGAATTATAGGTAACAAGCGTTCTTAATGCAATTAGCATTATAAATCTAACCTGGATCTGATCACCTCTATATGAAACATGTCAAGCTTAACTTTTATTAGTTATTCCATATACTCCCACATACTCTAAAGTATGTGATCCAGGAGTTCCCTTTGTAAAACCTGTTTCACTATTATTTAAATTCTGACAATGATGGATCTATGATCAGGGCTCTACATGGTATGATTATACTTGATTATTAGGTACATATCAGTATTCTTTTAGCATCATACATGTTTCCAAACATTCAAGTACTAAACATGGCTATAACAGAAGAATACTAAATGTACAAGTATAACTCATATCAGTTATCAACTGGATATCAATTCTTAATCATCTTATCACTATGATTCAAGAACATGGGTTCTCACACCCTTATATCATCATAACACTTGCTATCAAGTGCCATATCAGCATCAAGTCATCTATTAGCATGACCTTGATTGAAGCAATGTATATACTTTTCACATATCATTACTCTAAAAGCTTATAATTGTTTTCAAGGAATATGACATCATAACGCATACCTGGCTATTTATTACCTCATAATATCAACTTGTATGACTTATACAAATAAGGACATGCATATATAACAATGTCAGCACAATACCAAAACTTCTCAATTTCATAATAGGACACCACGGCCGTGCCACCTTGCACGGTCGTGCAAAGTAAGACTACCACGGCCGTGCTCCCTTGCACAGTCATGCAAGCTAAGGCTACCACGGCCATGCTCCCTTGTACGGTCGTGCTACATAAGATCATTCCATGATTCATATTTATATATATATATATATATATATGTATTCTAATCTTTCATTCTTTTAAATTTGATTAGGTCACATCAACCCTTCAATCAAGTACATGCTACTATGGTTAACATAGTGTATCAAGCTATTAATCCTATAAACAATTAAGAATTCTCCCTTTAATTGGTTCTTAATCAATTAGGTATTATTAGGGTTTCAACCTTCACACCTTCATTGATTATCATTACTAATCATTATTGGATCAATAGAACATTCATCATCTTAATTCTCAAGGATTCAATCACATTGGACCTCCACTTCATAAGGTATCCAATTGAATTAGGGTTTCCAATGTTGATTCCTTCAATCTTTGAATTCATGGAACCAATCATCAATTGGACCTATACTCATACCTTAATTGAGTTTAATAGGTCAACCTTCAACTTATTTGTCCCTCACTTGACCCTCAATTGACCATCAATTAGGGTTTAACTCAATTGAATTAGGGATTGGAATCAATAACCCTTCAACATATTTCAATGTGGGACTAATTGATTTGAACCTATTGAACCATCCTTACATTGGGACATGACCTGACCCCAAACGGTCTTAAGGTCGTTTGGATGACCTCCAAACGGTCTTGAGACCGTTTTCCCATCATATCATCAAAATCCAAGTCAACCAATTAAGGTTTGGATCATTGGATTGATCACCAAAACAACAATTGATTACATTCCAACTTAGTATCATTGGATCATCAATTGCTTAACCATACTCACCCCTAGACCTCCAAACGGTCTTGGGTGACCTCCAAACGGTCTTGAGACCATTTGGATGAGTTCCAAACGGTCTTGAGACCGTTTGGCTCACCCAACCCTTGGATTCCAGTGAAACATCATTAGGGTTTGAGCTATTGAGTTGATCGTCAAATCAGCAATTGATTGCCTTGTAATTGTGTACCTTTGGACCTTCAATTGGTCAACTATACTTGACCCCAGACCTCCAAACGGTCTTGAGTGACCTCCAAACGGTCTGGAGACCGTTTGGGTGATCCCCAAACGGTCTTGAGACCGTTTGGGCCAATCAACCCCAAACAATCAACTCAATTCAAAGCAAATCCAACACTTAGTCGATTAGGGTTAACACCATATCTTTTGTCCTTCAAACACTTAACCATATCCAACCCTAGACCTCCAAACGGTCTTGGGTGACCTCCAAACGGTCTTGAGACCGTTTGGGTGATCCCCAAACGGTCTTGAGACCGTTTGGGCAAGAAAACCCAAAAAGTCATATCAATCAAGTTGAAAGGCAGCACTTAATCCAATTAGGGTTTACATAATTGATTAGCCTTCAACTCACGATTCCTTTGGAGTTAATCCCTCAAATTTGGAGGGTTATTAACTAACATGATTATGAACAGGAATCCCAAACGGTAAATGCTTGGTCAACGCCCTCAAATGGTCTTGAGTCCGTTTGCCCAAAACGTTCAATTAATCAAATTGGAAAATCAGCACTTAATCCAATTAGGTTTATCCAATTGTTTAGCCTTTAACTCATGATTCCTTGGGAGTTAACCTATAAAATTTGGTGAATTATTAGACCACATCATTAGGAACAGTAATCCCAAACGGTCCACGCTTGGTCAACGCACTCAAACGGTTTGAGACCGTTTTCCCAAGACGTTTAAGTTAAACAGATTGGAAAATCAGCACTTAATTCAATTTTATTTGCCTAATTGATTGGCCTTTAACCTACTATTCCTTTGGAGTTAACCCCTCAAATTTGGTGGGTTATTATCCTACATAATTATGAACAGAAATCCCAAACGGTCCACGCTTGGTTAACGCCCTCAAATGGTCTTGGAGACCGTTTGCTCCAACCGACCTTGTGAAACCGTTTGCCCCTCAAACGGTTTTGCAAAACCCCCAAATGGTTTTGCAAACCGTTTGGCCAAGGGTGCAAGACCGTTTGCTAAAGTGACATAGGTATTCACGCCCCCCTTCTTCTACCTCCAGATCCAGGTCTGTTCCCCATGGTTTTAGATGCAAGAAAGCAAGGAAGGATGGGGGAAAGAAGAACAAGCTACTTTTGCAAGTACAAAGATATGCATAAGAAAGCAAAAGGTTTAGAGTTATTAAACCCGCCTTAAGTTCATTCCTTGAGATCCAAGATTCAAGTTTTTAATGGTTTCTTGAGCTCCACAGGTCGTCCAAGGGTGTTTCTCCAAGGAAAGGTTGGGAAAAGATGGCTAGAAAGAAGAAACAAGTAAGGAAGACCATAAAACCAACCTTGCACCATGAATTCCTCCATGAATTCGAGCAAGATGATGATCAAAGCTTACCTAGAACTGCTTGGACGTTCTACTCTTCTCCATAGCTCTGTCCTAAGTCGGTCTAAGCAAGGGGATAAGAAAGGAAGTGAAGGAAATGATCCTTGCTAAGTGAGAAAAGGTGTATATATACTTTAGGTGAAATTTCAACATAAGGATAACTTGTTTCTCCATTTCTCCTCTAGGTCCTTCCCTTATTATAAACAACGTTTCTCCCTTCTATACTTAAGAAAAACTCATCTTAAACCCAAGGTATAAAGGTGAAGAAAGCCAACTTCTTACTAAGTTGCACATATAGAAGGGTTATTAGACTTATAACTTGATCATTTAATTTATACGGGTTATCATTCTTATTTAATTATTCAATTGAAGTGACCTCTTCATCATTCTTACTCTTAATGATGCCAGGAGTCATAAAAGATACTCTAGAAGGTGTATTTTACAAGTTGCACCCCATATTTTGGGTAAATTGCACTTTACACCAAAACTAGAGTTTTAAGTACAAGGATTGCTCCACAAGCTGCATCTTGGTGCCCAAGCTTGGAGAATCCATCATACTTTATCATATTCATTCTTATGATGTCTCAAAATCAAAGGAACATCTTAACATGTGCAATTTGTAAGTTAACCCCTTTTAATTGGGTAATTTGCACATAGGTCCCTGTATTACAAAACAATATTACAACATTGTTCAAAAGGGACAGAAATGGAAATGTATGTTCCTTAGGAGATTTAATTACATACCAAAAGATAATCACAAGTATCTAATTACATAATTAATCAAAACACCTAGGGTTAGTTCATAACCCAGGTCAGGGATGTTACAACAACATTGTTTTAAAAGGACAGAAATGAAATTATAGATTCTTCTAAAGCTTAATGACATATCAAGGGGTAATCACAAGCCTCTAATCATATTTTAAGTAAAACATCTAGGGTTAGTTCATAACCCAGGTCAGGGATGTTACATTTATTATCTGTCTGAACTCATGGCAGAGTCCACTTTCTTGCCATAAGTTAATCTTTTCCACATTTTCCCTTGTTCCCACATGACTAATTCATTCAGGAACTCTTTTAAAGCTCAAGCTTTCTGTATTAAGGACTGATAACCTAGGTTATAAGGCTAGCATCCAGTTCACTTATATGCATTATTGTTGCCCTAATCTGCCCAATAAGAGCATGATCATAGGATTCTCTATCATGGTCATGTCTTAATGGGGATTCTCAGGCACTCATTATATTCTTGTCTAATCCCTTGCACCTCTTCTTGGTGCAACAACATTGCCCTTAACAATGTGTTCTTTGTGCTCTCCAGTCATTTTAAAACTTTACCCTTTCTCTGCACAAGCAGAAATCATTATAGGGTATACTGGAGGATACTAACACAGACTCAACAACTTAGTCCTATGTCTCTGTAGACTCAACGAACCTAAAGCTCTGATACCACTAATTGTAACAACCGTCTCACGAAAATAGGATTAACTAATGCGGAAGCGAATTATTTGCAGCGGGTTACTGAAAATCACTGAAAATTTAAAACTTTTTGCAAAGAGATCCATTCACATGAAAACTCTTTAACCAGGAACCAAAGTGTTTCCATTTCATCTTGGATCACAAGTACACAGCCTGTACAATTCCTTTTTAAGGATTACAACATTGACTGCCCTGTTAACAAATATACACAGGCAGTATAAAACTTTGAGGCATTAAGCCAAAACTCCGATTGAATCATTTAAAACTCCGAGGACCTGAGAGTACAGAGACGACACATAGGACTATTATCTATATGACTTGACAGACAATATCTCCACCTGAGATCTCATTGTTGTCCTTTTTGTTGTTGTTGCTTCAGCTCATCTCTGTTCTAGGGATTTCCTGCCTTGCCTTCCATGCATACCTAAAAATGTTTTCCCACGGGGGTGAGACAATTGAAAATTGCCCCAGCGAGAGATATAACTCTCCGCCAAAAACATTATTATTGCAGTTTATCAAATTAAAACTGAGTAGGGGTTACTTTTACATTATCAGGTAGAATTATTCATCATAGAACAGAATAAGATAATCTCCATTCTCAAGGAGGTCATTGCATCTACCCATGGTAGATAAGTAATTCATCTGTCTATTTTGCAGAGAATATAAAGAAACATAATTAACATTTATCTACTAAGGAATGCACAAAGAAATGCAACATCAGCCAATGAATCTCTGTATTCAATCCTTAAGAAAACATGCTATATGGCTGATTACATTTTACAATCACACTTATGCCCTGAGGAGATGAGGTATACCGCTCATACTCCAACCGACCACGGTTACGTAAAGCATCGGTACCACACATAGGTCAATGGAAGAGCTGGATTCCCATGACCTCAACTATCTCGGTCAGTACGAGATAACATGCAGGACATCTTGTGTCTCTGCTAGATAGCTTTCCAGGGTATACTGGCAACATCGCTATTAGAGTTATAGCCCATAGCATATACTCTCTTCAGGATATGGCCCGTAGCCAATGCCCGGTATTATTTTGTGGAGTCATGGCCCGTAGCCATGCTCTTATTGGGGTATGGTCCGTAACCAATCCCGTTCATAGGACATAGCCCGTAGCAATGCCTATGGGGCATAAGGATATAATTGCCCAATTACCCCCACATATTCAAAAATATGCGTTCCGAGTAAACTCGTTTCACCATTCAGCTAATTCTGACGCTGATGGATCTGTGATCAGGGCAACTACATTATATGGTATCACTTGATTAATTAAGTACATTATCATATTCTTTTAGCATCAGCCAAGTTTCCAAACATAACTTAATAAGACAAATGCTATAAAGAAAACGTGTACTATTTCCATTAATCACTTCTCAGTCTTTATAAGACATGGGGATCTCAGTCCCTCATTTTAATATTGGGAATTTTCATTCCTTTGCAACTCAATGCCATAATCATATGGTTCTGGGTATTCAAACCCTTAGCTCATCATTGAGCATTATTACCACTTTTTCAGGTAATTATCACCTTCAGGTCACCTGACCAAGGTAAATATGATGCTTATTACATAAACATCTTCTCATGGCACTTAAGGCCCCTTTACTTCTCTTATTACCTCATACTAGGCAATAAGGTATAGCATGGCACATAAGGCCCAATAAACAATGTCAATACATAAAATGTCATAGCTCATACCTGGCTATGTTCATCATCACATCATACCTGCATGGTTAGTACAGATGATAATACATCAATTTCATATCAGCACCATGCAAAACAATATATAACATCATTATTCAAGGGTAACACCACTATTCCCTTACCAGGGTTAGGGTTTCCCATTTCTCATTAATTCAGACCCTCTTGAGTTAACCAACTTTATCTTGTATTAAGGTATTTCCCCTCTTAATACATTCCATCACACAATACTCACCCTTAGCATATAATGCATAGGCCACACATTAGAATTGTCCAGCTATCTCATATGATATGGACTTATCTTATTTTAAGGCATAACTTTATTATAAAGTTGCCTATAAACAATCGCAATGATACACCCTCAACTAGGGTTTCACAAGGATACACCCTCAACCAGGGTTCACAATGATACACCCTCCACTAGGGTATCACAAGGTTACACCCTCAACCAGGGTTCACAATGATACACCCTCCACTAGGGTTTCACAAGGTTACACCCTCAACCAGGGTTCACAATGATACACCCTCCACTAGGGTTTCACAAGGATACACCCTCAACTAGGGTTTACTAACATCCTAATTAGTGATTTCACATGTAGACAACCTCTTATTAAGGTTATACATTGAATCAGCCTCAATTAGGGTTTACATCATGTATTGGGTCCATGCATTTGTTATGCATTAATGACTAGTACCATTAAAGGTTTCTCCCACCTAATCACATTAGGTTTTCAAAAAGGTTTGATCAATTAGACCTTCAATAACATGAGGTATCCAATTGAATTAACCAAATTGAACCACACTCAATTCTAATCAATGGAACTTCAACCAATTGGATCATCAACTCAATCATCATTTGAATCATGGCTCACCCCTCAATTGGGACTTCAATTATGGTCTGATATCAATGGGATTAGGGTTTATAAACACCAATTAGAGCTTTGAAGTTGATCATCAATCATGCTACTAATTGTGTTTCAATTGATTGCATTGGACCGTCAACCATTGAATTCATGGAACCAATCATCAGTTGGACCTATGCTCATACTTCAATTGAGTTTAATAGGTCAACCTTCAACTAATTTGACCCTCAATTGACCCTCAATTGGTCATCAATTATGGCTTGATTCAATTGAATTAGGGTTTGGAATCGAAGATCCAACAACACTCATCAATGCAAGATTGGTTACTTTGAAACTATTGAACCATTATCCAAATTGGGTATGACCTGACCCCAAATGGTCTTGAGGTCGTTTGGATGACCTCCAAACGGTCTTGAGACCGTTTGCCCATCATATCACTCAAATCCAAGCCATCCAATTAAGGTTTGGATCATTGGATTGATCACCAAATCAGCATTGCATTGTATAACAGCTTGGTACCTTTAGACCTTCAAACACCTAACCATACTCAACCCTAGACCTCCAAACGGTTTTGGGTGACCACCAAACGGTCTTGAGGTCGTTTGGATGACCTCCAAACGGTCTTGACACCGTTTGCCCATCATATCACTCAAATCCAAGCCATCCAATTAAGGTTTGGATCATTGGATTGATCACCAAATCAGCATTGCATTGTATAACAGCTTGGTACCTTTAGACCTTCAAACACCTAACCATACTCAACCCTAGACCTCCAAACGGTCTTGGGTGACCACCAAACTGTCTTGAGACCGTTTGGATGAGCTCCAAACGGTCTTGAGACCGTTTGGCCCATCCAACCTTTGGATTCTAGTGAAACATCATCATGGATTAGTCTATCAAGTTGATCAACAAATCAGCACTACATTGCAATATGATTAGTACCTTTGGACCTTCAATTGGTCAACTATACTTGACCCCAGACCTCCAAACGGTCTTGAGGTGACCCCAAACGGTCTTGAGACCGTTTGGATGATCCCCCAAACGGTCTTGAGACCGTTTGGGCTAATCAACCCAAAATCTCAAATTAGCTCATTGTGATTTCAGCACTGATTTCAATTAGGGTTAGCCCAATTGATTAGCCTTCAACTCGTGACTCGTTGGGAATTAATCCATAAAATTTGGTGAGTCATTAGATCACATCATAAGGAACAGTAATCCCAAACGGTAAACGCTTGGTCAACGCACTCAAACGGTTTTGAGACCGTTTTCCCAAAAAGTTCAATTAAATCAGATTGAAAATCAGCACTTAATCCAATTAGGTTTCCCTAATTCATTAGGCTTCAAATCACTATTCCTTTGGATTTAATCCCTCAAATTTGGAGGGTTATTAATAAACATAATTATGAACAGGAATACCAAACGGTCAAAGCTTGGTCAACCATCTCAAACGGTCTTGAAACCGTTTTCTCAACCAGGTCAAGTTAATCAGGTTGAAAATCAGCACATAATTCAATCCGATTGCCTAATTGATTGGCCTTCAACTCTCGATTCCTTTGGATTTAATCCCTAAAATTTGGAGGGTTATCATCCTACATAATTAGGAACAAATTTCCCAAACGGTCAACGCTTGGTCAACCATCTCAAACGGTCTTGAAACCGTTTTCTCCCAAATGGTTTCAAACCGTTTGCCCTTAAACAGTTTGCTGAAACTGCATAGCCAATCAAATTAAAACGATTTGGAGTAGCTATAAAAACGATTTTGCTTGGTAATTTTATTTGGATAAGAATCTAGGATGATTTCATCATCCCCTTCCTTCGAACAACCAATAAAAGCAACCTTTCTTGATGGAAATTGTAGTAAAGAAACAAGAGTGTATCAAATTGAAGAAATCAATCAACAAAGCATAGAGAATTTATGCAATAGCAATGTTTTAGGGTTTGAGTTATAAAACCCTCCTCCAATTGAGCTCCAAATCTCCAAGATCACGCCATTAATGGTGGATGAAGCTCTTGAAACTCCCCCTAGTCTCGTCCTCAAGCTTTTGATTGCAAACGTTGGCTAGGGTTGAAGAGGAGATCGAAATAAGAAGGAATCCATAATTTATTTTCGATTTCAACCATGAAATCATGGAGAACGAAGGTCAAGGGCTTACCCACAGGTTGGGGACGTGCTCCCTGCTCCTCCCTAGCTCCTTGGTCGGTTTTTCAAGCAAGGGGAAGAAGACAATCCGAAAAAGGACTTGGTTTGGGCTTAGAAATGGCACTTTTATAAGGAAATTGATGAGAGAGAAAATGCCTTAGAAAAATCCAATTAATCCCAATAAAGTGGCCGCCTCATCCCCCTCAACTACCTTGGGTACGAGGCACCTTCCTTGCCTTTCATTATCCTTCATTATCCTCAATTTAAAGAAAATCAAATTAAGCTCCTTAATGCTTATAATATAATATCCCACATGTGAGTGGATATTACTTTTCTTTATAAAAAGGTGAGTGAAATTTCACCTACTTAAGATATTTTTGTTCCTTATATTGTTAAAGGAACGTCCATCCTTATTAAAAATCAACCCAAAACATTTTGGTTGAAATCCCTTCAATTATGTTTATTCATTTTTGCCCTAAATCGAATTAGGGTTTCAATTAGGCATTATTCTTGATTATTTTAATGTCAAGATTCTCTCTCCTATAACTTAATTCAAATAAGGAGTCCCTCTCATTTTATTTGCTCTAAATGATGCTAAGAAACATTAGGGACCTTGTTGAAGTGGTAATTTGTATATTGAACCCTAGATTTTGGGTAAATTGCACATTACACCAAAACTAGGTTTTAATGCACAAGGATTGCTTTACAAGCTTAATCTTGGTGTCCAAGCTTGTGGAAACCATACCACTACATCATATTCATTCTTATGATGTCTCAACATCATAGGAACATATTATCATGCAACATTTGCAATTTAACCCCTCAACTTGGGTAATTTGCACTTTAGTCCAAAATAAGCAAACATTGCTTCAACATTGTTCAAACAGGACCAAAATTGAAACATAGGTTCCTTTTGAGCCTTAATTACTTTTCACAAGATGAGATTAAGAATATAATCATCTTTCTTAATCAAAACACCTAGGGTTAAAGCATAACCCAGGTCAGGGATGTTACACTTATAAAACTAGTGATACATGGTATCCCCTCATATATGATGTGTATGTTGGTAAGGTATTCCCGTAGAGCCAATCATATGATGATTGACATGGCATAATTGCCTAATTGGATTTGATTAATAATAATAACATATATGAAGGCAAGCTTCTAATTCATCTATTTCACTCAGTTATGGGATAATGAGGATACAGAGTGAATGTCTAGAGAATTATATTACTCAATGGCGTATGTTGTCACGTTCCGACCATTGTGATGAGATCATACAGATGTTAAGAGTGCATATGCATATTCTCATTATGACCATGATCGATTGTTATTGTGGAAGGTTTATAGACAACAATAACACATAAGATCGGAGTGTGGGTTGGTTGATGACTAAATCTCATTAGTCATGATATGGTAATATCAAACCAAGCACACAGATACATGTTAGAGAATAGTGTATATCAAACCAAGCACACAGATACATTTTAGATAATAGTGTATCAGATAGATCCACTTTGAGAGTGACACATGGTTTTATGTTCATAGTCATCTCTCATAGTAAAGGTGGTGATTGTGATTCTTAGATTAGAAAACACTACACTCATCACATGTCGTTGGGTACGCTTTAACATCATCAAATGTAGACCTGAAACATGGGTTGTTATAATGGTGATGATTGGGTGACTTTGAGACTTGGGGATAGACTGTGAGTCATAGATATCAGATTTGTCCCTCCTATGGGAGTATGATATCATGGCCACTTTATTAGCGAGAATAGGAAACGCATGCACATACACATATGAATCAATATATGATATTGAGGTCACATTATCTCAGACAGTCTTCTCTTTGTTCAATAAACATGGATTGAACATTGAGAGGATGACTAACCATGCCTCGAGTTCATCCTGGATATTAGAAATAAATGAATTATACAATCACATCAACACCTTACATAGATTGTAGGTTGAAGTTGTTCTCCAACTTTCCATTTTACTTGGGCAGCACTGATGTGTGATTAGGCACCACTCTTTTCTTGTAATGAAATAAGATAGTTATGAACATTCACTTCCAATGTGATATGGGACCGATAGGGCGACACACATAGGAACTCATCTAGAAGAGGAATTTGATCTTAAACAACAATTGGATTGACCAAAGTGTTTAGGTATTCAATTCACACAATTGATTGCTTGAATGGATGACCAGGTCTACCAAACGACCATCTCACTGGGTTAGATGGTCGTTTGGGAAACCAGCCAAGCGTCTCAAGTAGTTGAGCTGGCCGTTTGGGGGTCAGGTTGATCAGAGATCGATTTGGTTAAGTTCTTCCCTTGAACTGGCCAGTTCAATGTGATTGAACCAACTGACTTGACTCAACTCACCAGACGACCATCTAGGTGAGTGAGACAGGCATCTCGGTTAGGTGAGATGACCTAGTTTTGTTGAATAAAGGTTTGGGATGTTTCCTGAATAGTTTCAATTGTTCCTTACTTTAGGAACAAGGAAATTAATATGAGATATTAATTGAATTTGATATAGCCAAATTCATTTTAGATTGGGAACTACCAAATGGCTATTTAGTAGTGTGAGATGACTGTCTCGCTCATTAGATGACCTTCTGGGTGTGTGAAATGGTCGTTTTGGCTATTGAAGGTTATGAAAATTCAAGATATTCTAGTTCTTTCCACTCCCACACCTTTATCCCATATCGGATAGAAATTGGGAACCTTGACCTTGGCCTCTTCTATATATAGAGGGGTATTGGGGGCTTCCCAGAACACAAAAATACAACATAGACAACTGAGAATCAGTTCCTCTGACAACTACTTTTCTCTCTGGTTGTGGTAAACAAGAGAGCTTGTGCAAGTCCTACCTAAAAAGGAGGGATATCCAACAGGAGAGAACAACTGAGAAGTTGTCATTGTGGGGGAGAGGGTTGGTGACTAGTACACCAACGGGGAGGACAACTCCTTCATGTCTGTTCTCAGTGAAGTATAGGAGTTCTAGTTGGTCTGTGTAGACTACTCTGGAGACATGATTCCTTTGGTTGTTGCTCGGAGAGAAAAGTCAACCTACAGTCTGTGGTGGACCACGGGAGTCATTGTAGAAGTTTCATATATATTGTTCATGATGAAAAGCAAGATCTACATAGCCATCATCCAAGAGATGCTTATCAGTAGTTGCAAAGAAGCAAGTTTAGTCGCTGGACTTGCTCCAGGACCAAGTATAACTTGCTAAAACCATCCTTCATGTTTCATAGTAGTTGACGCAGTCTTACTATATCGGGGAATATAGATAGATATTTTTTTTATTTCTGTTGCTATATTTTGTGTCTGTATTTTGTAAAAGTGTATCTTTAAGCTCTTGGAATGTCTGTTGCACAACATAAATTCCATGATCGCCAAAGTTTTGGTGTGATGCCATTGGAATAGAGAGAAAAATCCACTTGCGGAGTTGGAGTTTGCTATGCACACCTAAACTTAATGGCGGTCTAGGTTTAGATATCTCAAAATCCTTTAACCAAGCCTTACTGGCCAAGCAAAGATGGTGCACCTTGAGGGAGTGTAATACACTTGATGTGAGGGTCTTAAAAGCTAGGTATTTCAAGCACTCATATATCCCAGAGGCCAATAGGGGTTTTGTTCTGAGCTTCACATGGAGAGGCCTCTAGGGGTTAAAGAACTTTTGTAAAGAAGGCTTGTCTTGGTGGATAGGTGATGGAAGGAGTGTTGAATTTTGGGAGGATGATTGTTTACCAGTAGTGGGTCACTGCCCCTCCAGTGTGGCCAATTCACCAAGACTAAAATACAACCTGGTTTCTGATCTTATATGTGAGAATGGGGTTGAATGGAACTTGAGCTATTAGTAGTATCTTCTTGTTAGGAATTGCTAACTGCATTGCTTCTTTATCTTTCAGTCATGGTAATGGGTATGATCTTACTTTCTAGAGGATGGACCCTAATGGGTTATTCACTGTCAGATCTGCATATAAACTAATTGTCCTTGTGAGGGATTCTCTGAGAATAGGTGTTTCTGAATCCATTTCTAGGTCCTCTTGGAATGTTGTTTGGAAGACGAAGGGACCCCCAAAGATGAATCACTTCACTTGGAGGGCATTCTCCAATACCCTACCAACTTGTGAAAGATTTCATCACAAGCATTTTGCTCAGTCATCCATTTTCCCATTCTGCCTGAACAAAGAAGAAAGCTTCCTCCACGCATTTATTGATTGTAAGTGGACCGGAAAAAATTGGAAAATTATGAATGTGAGGGATCTTCTTAGAAAAAAAACTAGGGAAGTTCCTGGACTTCTTTGAGTGTTGGGCTAAATATCTGAAGAAAGAGGAGCTACTTAAAATTAGTAGTGGTTTCTAAGCTATTTGGATGGGAAGGAATGACTTTGTTTTTAACCAAAACGAACCTAGTCCACGTTTCTTTGTTGTTGGCATCAAATCCCTAGTTGATGTTTATAATGCTTATTGTCACACCCCGATCTCACACTAACCACTAATCACGAGATTAGGGCGCGAAGGAGGGATTAACACATAAACAAATCACTGCGAACTTTTTTCTTTTTAAAACCTCGCTCTGATACCATTTGTAACGCCCGGGCCCACTGCCCAAGGCTCTAGCAAGGTTTTAGAAATGATGACTGGCCCCACAGACCACCACTAGCCTTAACTGCGTGCTTTGTCCTCAAACACGTGCATGCCAGGATCAACTTCCCGACAGGTCACCCATCGCAGTACTACTCCAAGTTGAGCACGCTTAACTATGGAGTTCTTTAGAGATGGGCTCCCGGAAAAGGAGGTGCACCTTGGTGATATGGGTAGTCCAATCATTCCTTATAAGATCTTTTTATCCGAGGCCTCAAATCCTGGGATGTTACAATCTCCCCCACTTAGACTCTTGACGTCCTCGTCAAGGCTCAACTATAAGGCCTCATAATCTCTTCCCCATTTCAGTACAGACCCACAATGACCCATGGACACCCAGCTCCCGATCACGGAACACCAACGCAAGGGTGGCTACGTCAACCATGGACAGCCCTTTCCTACATGCTTGGACCGCATGGCTCAAGACTGGCATGCCATACCCATGTGGGCCCCACCTACTGAAGGGGAATTGGCTCTGATACCATTTGTAACGCCTGGGCCCACTGCCCAAGGCTCTAGTAGAGTTTCAGGAATGACGACTGGCCCCACAGACCACCACTAGCCTTAACTGTGCACTTTGTCCACACTGACGCGCAAGCCAGGATCAACTTCCCGACTGGTCACCCATCCTAGTACTACTCCAAGCTGAGCAGGCTTAACTATGGAGTTCTTTAGAGATGGGCTCCCGGAAAAGGAGGTACACCTTGGTGATATGGGTAGTCCAATCATTCCTTATAAGATCTTTTTATCCGAGGCCTCAAATCCTGGGATGTTACACTTATTGTCTTAAAGTTTTTGCCTTCAACAACTCCTCATCTCATTAAATGGCTCCATTCCCCTGTAGATTCTTGGAAAGTAAATACTGACACTTGGTGATCTACTGAGGCCAGTGCATGCCTGGGTGATGTGGTTAGAGAAGATAAAGGCATGATAATCACCACTTTCCAATTGAAATTTCCTTGTTTTTGGAATGTTGAGTTAGCTGAAGCCAAAGCTACCCTGATGGGTATTAGAGGGGTTGCAGATATGGGAGCCAACAACATAATATTGAAGAGTGATGCTTTGCTTGTTATTAATAGTCTAAAGGGAAAACACAAGGGCACAATCTATCTGGATGCTACTGTTTCTGAGATCCTCTCTATGACGGAGGCCTTTAGGGAGTTTAAACCTATTTTTTTCAAAATAAATGGAAATGGTATTGCCCACACAGTAGCATATTTGGCCTTTCCTAGTAGCCCAGTTTAATCCTTGTTTTCTAATCTCCCCCAACTGGATGATTATATTAGTGTCTCTAGATGCAAATGAAAGAATGAAGCACGTTTCAACTAAAAAATAAATGATACAAGGTGTAATTCTATGGGAAATAATTAGTGGAATAGTAAGAATGCTTCTAGTAGTTGTGAATTTGATTATATATATATATATATATATATATATATATATATATATGTATGTATGCATGTATACATATACACATATACATATATATATACATATACGTACATACATATATATACATACATACATATATATATACATACATATACATACATACATATATATACATATATATATATATATACATACATATATATACATACATACATATATATACATATATATACATATATATATATATATCTACAAACATATATATACATATATATGGGCCCATATTCGATACCTGCATGTTAGCTACCCCCCCCCCACACACTATTTTGGTTAATGTTTTTGGAGTTTTTTACTTTTGACATGCAGAGGGTTACTTTACTTTGTAAACATTTACTTTTCATGCATAGATAGTTACATTTAGAATAACTATAACAAATATACAATTATATATATAGTGTATTCAGCCCAGATTTACTTTTTTAGTCATATAATTACTTTTTTATCAACATAGTTAATTTTTTGTCCAGTGAGTTATTATTCTGACCATATATTTACTTTTTGAGCAGACATGTAGAGAAAATCCAGGCTACCTGCCCGATATGTAATGAACGCCCTAGGTATACATATATATCCATATATAAATATACATATTTATCCATATACATATATATGTATATATACACATTTATACACAAACACGTAAATATGCATACACACACACACACACACACACACACACACACACACACACACACACATATATATATATATATATATATATAGAGAGAGAGAGAGAGAGAGAGTTAGGCTAGAATACACTCTAGTGTATTCGGGGCAGAATACACTCGAGTGTACTCGGAGCAGAATACACTCAAGTAGTTTTCCATGATGCAATATTTTTTTCAAAAATCTAATTTGTTATCTTATTAAACATTTTGTGAATAGCTCATACACAAAATTTGAGCACATTTGGACATTTATAGGTCATGTTATAAAGACCGCAAAAATTATGCATTTCAAATTAGTTTTGTGCATCAATTTTGTTGCCCTTTGATGAGTGACTTACACTCATCCAAATGGGCTCAAAATTTGTATGTAGCCTAGTTATAGTATGATGGTGAAGATCAATGGTTTACATTTTGAAAAAAATAGTCTTGATATACAAATACACTTGAGTGTATTCGTGGGATCTGTTATATATATATATATATATATATATATATATATATATATATATATATATAATATATATATATATATATATATGAGACTATCATCTATTACCCGCTTGGGTAATCTGGAATTCACTACTTGTACTGTTTGAAAACTGACTATCTTGTCAATAAAGCAACTCTTTGGAAAAAAGTAACTATGTTGACCAAAAAGTAACTATTATATTGTGAGGTCGAAGACAATTGGGCATCTGTATAAGATAAAAGGGAATACTTTGTTTGCAATAGTCAATTCAAACAATTTTATATAAAATCTTATAAAAATTAATTTGGATGTGAATTGCACTTAATTTAATAAGAGGAGCCCCCTTCTTGTGTACAAAGTCCAAATTGGGTGAAAATGACTGGATTAAAATATGTGAAATGACGTAGGAAATGAGGATAAATGGATAAATGTAGGAGAAGGTAAAAATGTGGGATAATGTGATAAAAATGGAATGAAGTCCATAATTATCCAAATGAACATTATTGGATGATACATGCATTATGATTGGTTTGTGGTTTTTAGCTATGAGAAGTGTTTTAGCTTCTTGTTTGTGGGTATGGATGAAAATTTTAGTTGAAAATGAGTTATGATTATTTGATCCATTTCTTTCCATTTTGTAATTACTCAGCTAGTAAATGGATTATTATGGTTTGGATATTCAAAATTTACAACTAATGTGGATGGGTGATTTGGACTGAATAATTCTTTTTTAATGTAAAAACTACTGCAGTAAAAGGGTAATTGTCCCTTTTGTATGGCAGCCACACATCGTATACCATGATTTTTTGTTTCCCAACCTATGCAGGTTTGATTATGTTTGATAATATCTTGGAATGCAATTGCTTATATAAGCAGGAATGCATATTGCGGGTGCTTCATATTTGTGGGCTTCATATCCAACTTGCATCATGTCAGATCATGATATATTTCTTATGGCATATTAATTTTTCTTTCATTACTTGATCACATGCTGCAGGATATCTTAACACTATAGGGATCAAGATTCTAGCAACCACACTACAATCTTCAAGCTCCACCCAACATTTTGATGAATCCTAGACTAGTTGTTGCAACATTTTAAATGAGACTATTCATATATTTATTGGTTCTTTTCAGGGCAATTTGTTATGCAGTAATACTTTTTTGAAATCTTTACTTTGTAGGCAAGGGTATTTTTTATATGTACATGGTTTTTGGGAATAATGTGATACGTCCACCCATTGCATGAAAGCATAGATCTGCCATGCATAAATATTTTTTGTATTTCCAAGGAAATTTATTCCAAGTTTCTTATAGATATGTTCCCTCACATAGATATAGGCAACATCGATGTTTATCTTGAGGTCTCACATCACTTGAGGTCTCAGATCTTACCTTCTGGGTAATTCATTTGAGTTTTGCTTGTATGTGGATGAAAGACGACTTTATATATGTAAAGGAAAATGAGTTGTTAGAATGAAACAAGTATTATCCTGACACTACTTGTCTCTGATTATTT
Organism: Alisma plantago-aquatica; assembly: GCA_963693085.1. Classification (NCBI taxonomy): domain Eukaryota; kingdom Viridiplantae; phylum Streptophyta; class Magnoliopsida; order Alismatales; family Alismataceae; genus Alisma; species Alisma plantago-aquatica. Next base: position 636,591,540 of record OY856413.1, on the reverse strand, counting down.
CAGAAAACATCATCAGATGGATCTCAAGTATTCAGACCCTCTACCTTTCCTTAATGTAGGGAGGCCCAAGCAACCCACTTATGTACCTATTGAGGTGTGTTACTTCTATGAGTGTTGTTCTGTTTTCTCACTGTGTTGTTTTTGAATGTTTTGTTTTTGGTACTAAGTATAATATAGCATGGTGTTTTGTTCTTCCAGTTTAGTTAATAAATTATTTGTTTGTTTTTGTCCACTAACTAACATAACTTGGTGTTTTTCCTTTTGCAGAGGCACACTAAGTCATTGTCAACATTTCATAGGTCTGCTCTGGTTGAGAAGTCTAGGTAGAAGCCTCAAGAAAGAATGGGTGTTCTTAGTAATGTGGGTTCCTCCCTGATCCCTTAATTATTAAAACAACATTTGTATATTTGTCTTTTTTCCTTTACCCCCTCCATCTAAAATAATACCCTTTATGTAACATGCGATTGTGATGCAGGCCCTAAAAGCCAATAACTATGGTAATGATCCTCTGCTAACTATAGCTCTGTACTTGGAGATTAAAGGCCAATCTCGAGAGCTGACAACCTAAGACACAAGTAGAGCAACATAGAACACCCCAGATAAGAAAAATGAACACAACGACATATAGATTTGAGCCCAAAAAAAATAATGGGATGAAAAATATGCTAAGGAGTCAAAATTCAAAACTTACAGCAGCTATTGATGCCTTATCTGACTGCCCAGGGCTCCCATTGGACACATCCATTCCTAGTATAATAGTTGGCACATGGGAGATCTTTGGCATGGATGGAGGATGCTCATGGTTGTGGTGAACTTCTCTGCACAATGTGACACCCGTAGGCATATTCAGGATCTCATTCACTGTGGAAACATGAAGGGCGTTGTAAGTAAAATCTTTTAATGTATTTCGTTTAAATTAGTTAAAAAAAATACATAAAAAGATTTTACTGACAACGCACTTTAGGTTTCCACAATGAATGAGATCCTGAATAAGCATGTGGGTGTCACAACGTGCAGAGAAGTTCACCACAGTTGAGCATCCTCCATCCATGCCAAAGATCTCCCAAGAGCCAACTATTATACTAGGAATGGATGTGTCCCATGGGAGCCCTGGGAAGCCAGACAAGCCATCAATAGCTGTTGTAAGTTTTGAATTTTGACTCCTTAGCATATATATGGGTTTTTCGTCACATTACTTTTGTTGGGCTCAAATCTATATGTCGATGTGTTCATTTTTCTTATCTGGGGTGTTCTATGTTGCTCTGCTTATGTCTTAGGTGTGGTTGTTCAAAGTGTGGAGTGTGGGTGTACAAATGCATAAAAAACTATAGTTCACCAGTTATTGGAGTGTGGTTGTACAAGGTGTGGTCGTACAAATGTAGAGGATTGAATGTCAAGAATTCCAAGTCATTTGAGGTTGTATACCATGATTGGTTGTATAAGGTGTGGTTGTACCAGTTATTATGATACTAGATTGCAACATGACTTGGACAATATATCTCTGAATGTCAAGAATTCCAAGTCATTTGAGGTTCTATGTAAGCATTCTATGTGATAAGTACCTATGCTTGTGATATTGTCTTATGTTTCAACTAATTTTCAAGCTTGAAGTTACCTCATTGTTTTTGCTAATAAATCTGTAGGTGTCACAGTGCGTAGAGAAGTTCACCACATCTGAGCATCCTCCATCCATGTCAAAGATCTCCCAAGTGCCAACTATTATACTAGGAATGGATGTGTCCCATGGGAGCCCTGGGCAGTCGGACAAGCCATCAATAGCTGTTGTAAGTTTTGAATTTTGACTCCTTAGCATATGTATGGGTTTTTCGTCCCATTATTTTTGTTGGGATCAAATCTATATGTCGAAGTGTTCATTTTTCTTATCTGGGGTGTTCTATGTTGCTCTGCTTGTGTCTTAGGTGTGGTTGTACAAGGTGTAGAGAGTGGTTGTACAAATGCATAAAAACTATATTTCACCAGTTATTGGAATGTGGTTGTACAAGGTGTGGTTGTAAAAATGCAGAGGATTGAAATATGGATATGGATCAAATGAAGCACAAACTTCCAGTTCTCATTTTACTATATACATGCCATATATTCTACCTTGAAGAAAATGAAGGTGAATGAGATTCTCCATCAAAATCAATTATTTTTCTCCTACTTAAAGTTCATAAAATTGTTTGATATGGTACCATTAAAGATTGAAACTCTTCTAAACTCACTGCATCATGAATTTTATGAGATATGAAGTTAACCATTTTATCAAATGTGGTAATATTCTCCCTATATCATGAGTTCTACCATTCCATTATGGACGAATTACATATTAGTAACCATTATATAAAATGTGGTAATATTCTCCCTAATTGTTTGTGTCTTTACTCTCCAGGGTTCAGGAAATACAAAGATTATTCAGCAAAGATCTTTGAAGTGATATTCACTTCCACAGCTTTCCCAAGTTCCTGGATCATTTCTCAAGCTGAACTTCAAGCTATGCTCAGTGCCATCTGAAATGTAGTGTCCTTCAGATTCCAAAATGCGATATTTAGATTGGATGCATTCAATTATGGAAATTGGATTAAATTTGTTTTGAGGACTTTGTGCCCCTGATTTTTAAAAGTATTATACCATGCTTGCAAAAGGTGAAAGGCTTGGAACATGCACATCATTCAACAGAATTCGATCAGGTATGTTCTTCCATTCTTTCTCAACACCTTAAAGTCCTACATAACACGATTTACTAGTTACTTACATCTTGGAAGACATATCAAACAACATATGCACATGCCCCATATTTATTGCCTAATTCACTGATGTCATTACATATTTAACAAACTATTTGTTGTATATTGCAGGAACTACAATAATATACTTAGACATTTCAGTTAAGGTGTCTATTCCACACATGTTTTTCTTTAAACTTCCAGGAGGCTACATCTATTTATCCTACCCTCTAGTTTAAGGTTTTTAAACCTATTTGCTTATTGTGAGTAGGGTCTATTCAGAGTTGTGATGGTGTTTCTAAACATGGTAGTTCCTCACCTCATATCTGCCATGACCAAATTGCAAAACTGATGGGCAATTCGACAATCGGACTCCTGAGAACCACTAGCATTGGGAAAAATAATATAGAAAAATGATGTGATTGGTTGTCAAATTCCTTACACCTTCATATATATTTTGTTGTTTTAATTCCTATTCTAATCTAGTTGTTTGATTGCTAATGTAGTGTATATAAATCTGAATGGTGTGCTTATTATCGACCTTGTTATATTGTTCACTTATACATTGGATAATGAACCAATGACAAAAGAATTATGTGCTACAAGCTAGGAACATGCCAACCAACCATCCACTCTTCACATCTAAGTTGTATAGATAGGTAAATCTCTATTATACTATGTCTAGCTTTGATGGTTCATATACTAGAGCTGGAATGTAACATGAACATTGCTTTGATAGAGATGGAATGTAAATTTCTTTTTTGATGAACCAATGTACTGTCATACTAACTGTAATCATGTACTAGTGAGATTTTTATATGAACATTGCACTTCTATTGCTGCAACTTGCAAGAGGAATTAACAATTCCTGAAAGTTTGTTTTGGTAATGGTTTTTTCTAATTTCCGAGCTAAAACTTGAGAAGAGCATGAAATTGCATTAGTCCCTTAAAGGAAGCTATCAAAGGAAAATGAAATTGCAAAGCAAGAAAGAAAGGTTTGCTTGGCCATTTGTTAGTTAGTATGTTGGTGGATTCAACATGGATGTTGCAGCTGCTCTGTATTAGGCCACTTGTTGCATCAGAGGTTTAGAATCTGTAGCTCTTCCAGTTCTGGAGATCAGTGTATCTATCATCTCTGCCTAGTAGATGAAATTGGAAATCCCACATGTGATCTTTTTGGGACTGTTGTTGCAATCATGGGGATGTTGAGTACTGCTGCATATGTATTGTATGGATATGTTTGGACCTATTGTTGATAATGCAAGTGGCATTGTTGAGATGAGTCAGCAGATAAATTATTTGCCCTTATTATTTCTTGCTTTACACTAAACAAGCCCTTATTATTTGTTGCTTTACACTAAACAAGCACCTTCAGCATGGTTTTTTTTTTAACCATCTAGAACAAGGATACATGTATTTTTTGTTTAACTTTTTGCTTTGGACTTAGGTTGAGGCTTTGGACTTAGCTATCACCTTGCTGCTATGATTCCTGAACACAACAACCAACTGCACCCTTTTATCAACTATAAAGGTTGCATCCACATTGATTTTTATGTAGCCCACCTGAGGAACACGCCACCTGCATTCTTTTCTGTCCACATTAGTGCTTTTAAAAGATATGTTCTATAGTCTCATCTCTACGAAGCTATGATCCCAATGGAGAATGTTGTGATCTGTCAAGTAAGGCTGAACAGTCATGCTACTTAAATTTGTTAGGTGTGAAAACTATTGGGACTATCAAAGTTTGTCAGTATATATTTTATATGATTCTAAAATTGTTCTCTCAGTATTAAAGAGTTGTTTCTTTGGTTATAAATCATGATGCTTGTAGCGAACCAAGTGATCACCCTTCTTATACCTTGATTGTGTCAAGACTGTTTTGCATTGTAGTGCACCACACAGTAGACATAGAATGATGGATGCAAAGATTTGGAACCTACAACGATGGAGATCAAGAGCTAGGAAGACCAAAATGGAGATATGGAGCTCAACCACACTGCTATGATAGTGATTTGAATAGGGAGCCAGTGACTGGAAGGTACAATGCCTTCTTACTTATTTTCTTTGTTCTCTATTTTACCATGATCATATTTCCCTCTTATTCTTAATCAATAAGGGACAATCATTAATACTTTGGATTTTGTTTTTCCTTAATTGTTCAACTTTATAATGTTTTTTTATAATGGAAAAAGGATCAGCTTATTATCCACAAAGATCTCCAGCGTCTATCCATTTGACGCTATAATTCACACACTTTTCAAGGCTGAGATGCTACCTTATGCATTGCTAGATACATGAAACTGGTAACTACAAGCACATAACCAATTAAAACACTTCCAGTAGGTGGAAGTAAATGATAAAAAAGAAAGCTTAGTTCAACTTGTGTTTTGCTGGCATGATACAAATAAAAGATAAGTCACTTTTTAACTGTTTCTAGATTTGATGCCAATGACGTGCATGAATTATTTTCTGAGTCTACTTTTAAGCCTTTCAATTGTTGCACCCACCCTGCTTCCTACATCACTTTCACCAGAATTAGACGCCAATGGAACTACACTCCGCTCATCTACCTTCTCTACAAGTTTCAGATGGGCCCAATCGAGTGGAAAGCAAAAGGCAACTCCAAGTACAGAACCAAGGAGCATATTCCGCACTCGCCATCTCAAGGAATCAGGCAATATGAGACTAGATACAGCAGTAGTTGCTGAGCCAGCTCCATCAATGTTGAAGACATCATGTATGCCACGTTGTTCAGCAAGAAGATTTTGCAAACCATAAAATGCAGCAGTAAACATTGGTGTTGTATTCAATATACGGGGCAAGGTAAAACATCCTCCCCATGTAGTTCAATATAAGGGGCAAGGTAAAATGTCCTCCCCATGTAATTCTCAATTGATTATAAATAAAAAATATTCATACTTTTAGAAAAGTGAGTTTGTCTACAATTGACATTCATTTAGAAATAATGATAATGAATTAAAAACTAAATGACTAAAAGCCATAAAAATGTAGTAATACAGAACTAGTAGTCATTAGTGGCTATTTTTATACGCCATTAAACTCAATAACAATATTTTCATACACCAACATAATACAAAATAGTGGCATTTGTATAAAAGCCAATTGATGGATAGTGGCTTTTTTATAAATGCCAAATGATGTTTTAGTGGCCTTTATTTGGCATTTATTGGAAGCCACTAAAGATAAACATTTAGTGGCATTTACAACTTACGCCACTATCTTTCTAGTGGAATTGGTACTAGAGGCATTTTTTTAAGTGTCAACAAATGCCACTAAACATGTTTAGTAGCGTTTATTTTTTTTAGTGGCATTTCTAAAAGGCCACTAATGTGAGTGTTTGTTGTAGTGTTTGTTTCAACTTTAACAGAATTTATCATGACACTAGAAAAGGACCAAGAATTGTTTAAATGCATGTATGTTGAGCATGATAGATCACAAAAAATTACATTTATCTACTTAGATTACAATCCTCTCTTAGGATTGTCTTGATTTCATGACAAAAGAAGCGTATCCATACATCAAACATCAACTTGTTGAAGGTAGATCCAAAGTTGGGTTTCATGCTCTATATGAATCCATAAATGACCCTGACTTAGTATGGATCACTAACAGCTAGAAAAAACCAAAATATCACAGTTTGTAAAAAAAATGTAACGCCCCTGACCAGGGTTTTGGACTAACCCAGTTTGTTTTGGATTGATAAGTGCTTATAACCTTAATATAATCCTTTTGGATGCTTATAGAGCTTGTGGAGATCTGAAGTATCCATCTTCAACTTGTTTAGGTGATGTTTGTGCTTTCTGTGCTTATTTTGGGTCAAATTACAATTTACCCAAGTTGAGGGGTGATCTTACAATTTTTCACATGGAAAGATTGTCATTATTTCTTTGGAATCATGAGATATAGAATGATGCATAGTGGCGCCTTTTATGGACCTTGTTTGATGAGGTGGCATCATGTGGTGATGATAGGGTTTTCTAGGGTTTGCTTGAAGTTGACCTTGGTGCACATGTTGGAGTGTCGCGACCTAGGTGTGTTTTGCATGTGTCTCAGCCAAGACACTTTCCTTGGGTGTGGTGATCATAACCTAGATGGTCTTTTTTGTGTTTGGGTTGAGACACTTTGTCTTTCTATGGGGTGTCTCGACCTAGTTTGTTGAGGGTGCTTGTGTCTCAACCAAGACACTTGTGTGGTGTTTGTCTCGACCATCCTTAGTTGTCTCGACCGCGACCTATGTGTTAGGGACCATAAGAGGTCGAGAACCAACATAGGTTGTATCACCACCTCATGCATGTGTGTTTTAAGCTGTTGCATGTGTGTTCCTTGGGTGGACAAGTGTCCCTTTGGTGCCTTTAGGTGTTGACACCTAACCTCAACTCTACTTTCCTCCTCCTCAAGTATATAAGCCAACTTCTCTCTTTTCTAGGGAACCTTTCGGCCCTCCTTCCTTCTCCCTCTCTTTTTATTGTCCTTGGAGATTGGTAGAGTAAAGAAGGGCTGATCCTTGGAGCTTTGGTGATCAGAACCCTTGCATTTGGTGATCTTTGCTCATCTTCAACCTTGGTAAGTGTTTGCCTATCTTTGATGAAGTTTCCTTGGATCTTCTAACCTCGTCTTCTTCTCTTTTCTCAGCCTTAGATCATGGATCCCCCATGGTGGTCATTTTGGAGAGGAACCCCTCATCACAAGGGTTGTAGGCCATGTTTTGAAAAGGTGAACCCAAGTGTGAGGAAATTTCCTTTTCTCTTTCTTCCTTCTTCTTTTGGTTCATTTTAGGGATCTTTGCTCTCTTTTCATGAGCAACCTTTGACCATGGTACCTTCTCCTTTTTTAGTTGATCTTATGGCCAAAAGTGGAGCCTTTGGTGGAACTTCTTCCTCTCTTGGTGATCATGATCTTGGAGCTTGTGATCCTTGGATTTGATCTCCCTTAATGTGAGTTTTATAACTCTCTCACCTCCTCTATTATTAGCACTCTTAATCTTACTTGCATGTTACTATTTCTCTCTTTAAAATGTACCCTTATATGATAGATGATATCATGATCTCGAACTCAAGGAATGGTGGTTATCATGCTTAAAATGCTTAGAATCCAAAACCCTAATATAAAGTTCCCAGTTTTGGAGATGGATCCTTCTTGGTGTAATCTTCTATTTTTGCCTATAAGAATGACATTAATGAGATAGATGATGTTAAGATGGTAGATGATGATCTATAATCTAGGTTTTATGACTTTGTAGTTCTCTCACAAAGATAACTCTCTTTCTTAAACCCTAGTTTCTTTATGCATGATTTCTAAGTGACCTTGAGAGGATGATCTTCTCTCTCTTGGTTATGAATTTGTAACCTTGCGGGTGATATGAGTTTGAATGTCATAGTGAGTGTTTGTTGTGGTAAATATGATATGACACATGTTGAGTGAGCCTGGATAAGGCACGATGAGATACTTATGATACAAGATTGATGTGAATGGGTCAATGACCAGGCAGGTGCCTTGTGCATGATTTGAGGTGATATCCTCTGGAGGTGTGATTGAGGGATTGATATCCAACAGTGATGTGACTTTGGTGATAGCTTTGTGTGGTTGTGTGACAGTGATGATGGCCTTGTGAATGGATGTGTTGCACTGTTATGTCATGATATGACAAGTTCACACCTTATATGTTTCATATCTTCTAAAGTTGTAATATAGTTATGCTTGTTAGATTGAATTAGGATTTTGTATGTCTACTTGTGTGCTAAAGTATTAATTCACCCAAACAACATAACTAATAAAGTGAAACCCTAATAATGTGGTTGCCATATGCCATAGATCCATTCTAGTGTCAATCTTAGTGTTGGATGGTGAAACAATTTCTCCCTTTTGGAAGCTCAGAGTAATATATTGTTGAGTATACACATTCACATGATTAGTTATGGGCTATACCCTAGAAGGAGTGTGGTTGTGGGCCATAGCTCAATGATGTCACTCAGTGTATACATTCACAGGATTGGTTGTGGGCCATACCCTGGTAGGAGTGCAACTATGGGTCGTATCTCAGTTCACTAGCACCATTACCTATACTAAGGCGGTCTAGGGTGTTTATATGGATGACCATGGTTGAGTTGATTCTTCATTTGACTATATGCCACTTTTACTCTTATGCTAACCAAGAGGTGGTGGAAAAGTCATGGATTTTGGATCTTCCATAGACCTTGTATGGCACCGTCGGTTGCCCTTCACAGGGGGAGGTTGGATTTGGGTGGTACAACTCAAATCCTCATGGCATTAATAAAAGATGTAATACAACCGTGTAGTATATTTGTTTAGGAACAAATACAGATAACATTGGATGAGCCTTGCCCTGATTTTTTACTACTTATTTTATAACAGTTGTACATGTTCTTCATATTCCTTCTAAATGCATAGAATGTTCTACTGCTCAGTTCTAGATACAGGAACTGTTTATACAATGTTAATTGACCTTCCTATATCATGCAGTTGAGTTTTCTTATCTGTTTATATCATAATCTCCTATTTTAGTTATATCTACTTTTAATATATGTTGACAGAGAGTTATATCTATTATTGGGACATTTGGTCTCACCCTATGGGTTTCCACATCTCTTAGGTGGACGTGCATGCCGAGATAAGATTGTGTTGCTAAGGTAGAGATCCTAAGGCTTTATAGCTATTGGATCATGGATATGCGGCCACAGTTTAGTAATAGAGCCCTATGTCATACCTATACACTCAGGTCCTTGGGGGTGTTTTATAGACTTTGTACAATGGTTTGAATTTTTGGACATATACGATGATGGTTCAGATGTGATTTGTGTATGTGAACATGTTATCACATGTAATAGGTTGTGTCTAGATATCCAGTGAACTATATAATGTAACAACTTTTGATATGAATGAAATACAAGTGGCTCCAGATTATGGCTTTAGACATGGTTAGTTTAGCTTGATGCGTGGTTATGAAATTGGTTTTAATTTACCCTCTTTTGTGATAATGTTGTTGTTAGTGTTAATTCTGCGCTTGGTTTTGAGTAATTTCTCTTTGAGTGACAAAGGGTGTCATATTGGTGGTATCAGAGCTCTAGGTTCATTGAGTCTACAGGGACACTAGGACTAGGATTAAGATGTTGTCTAAGTTGAAAACATGATATAAAACATGGTGCATACTATCTAATCTCAGTACTTGAGTGCCCTGGCCAGGTATTCATATATTGAAGGAAAGGTGAGTATGGAACTCTTAGGTTGCTTTCTTTCTGATTAATCTGATCAAGTAGTCATTTTGAAACAACCTAAAGAGCATAAGTAAACATGAATCATGGTAATAATACCTTCATCTTGCTCTAAAGAAGGACAGAACTACATCATACCCTAATGGAATATGAATGACTGATAATTATAAGAGAAGAATATGACACTATAAAACATGAATTTGAACACAAATAAGATATAAGAGATCCTTGAAGTAGTAATTCTAAGAAGTTTCTAATATAAAATATAGAAAAATTCGTGTTAATAAAGTAACTCAAGGTGTAAAACTCATATAAGATGAAGAGAATTCCTGAGATAAGTATGACAAAAGGTGAAAAATGAAAATAATGATGAACTAATACAGTGGAATCTGAGCTAACCTCATACCAACCTATGTGAATAAGGAAGTTCTAAAATGAAAACCTTCATTATATATGAAAGAGTTAAAGAGGGGTGACCTCAGCTTAATGAAAGAAATATGAAATATGATCGTCTATCTCTTGATGGGGGGGTGGAAAATGTGCTAACATAAGAAAACATACTTGAGAATCATGAACAATAACCAAAAGAGAAGTGATCAGATGCTTTAACCTTAAAAATTCCTATAATGATAGCAAGGAAGCCAAGGTGAAAAAGGTCAGATGACACATAATAAGTTTTAAATCTATATAATGATGAAGAATGTTGGTAACCCCTTCCCTTGTTAGATGGATTGTTGAGGCAGTCACTAGTAAGTCTGATGTTGCGTTAGTAGATCAGAGTGGCACACCAGAAGGGTGGTGGGCCCTTAACTCATAGGTCTTGTGACATCACCAAAGTATATAGGAAGCCACGTGGGAGCTTGAGGAAGGGATGTGTAGGATGTATCTATCTCTTTTCGCTTGGTATTTTGGGGGAGAAATCCATGTTAGGGGTTTATGGCTTGTAAGGACCGTGACCTAGGTTTTAGAATAACCATGTTTGTTTTGGATTGATTAAGTGCTTATAACCTTAATCTAATCCTTTTGGATGCATATAGATCTTATGGAAAGCTTAAGTATCTAGCTTCAGCTTGTTTGGATGATGTTTGTGCTTTTTGTTCTTGTGTTGGGTCAAATTGCAATTTACCCAAGTTAAGGGGTTATCTTGTAATTTTTTACATGTAGAGTGTGCCATTAGTTCTTAGGCATCATGAGATAGATAATGATTCATAGTGGAGCCTTGTATGGACTTTGGTTGATGAGGTGGCATCATGTGGTGATGCTAGGGTTTACTTAAAGTTGACCTTGGTGCAAATGTTGGAGTGTCGCGACCTAGGTGTGTTTTGGATGTGTGTTGTATCATACCAGATCTAGAACCCTACCCTACAAGTTTGACCCCTTTTGACTTAGCCAAACAAGGTTTAGTATAACCCTAATGAGCTAATGCATGTAATTAGGCCAATAATATAACATAAAATGTATCACAAGTATTGTTTAGAGAGTAACATAATAAATCATATATGACACATATGGAGATACTAAGAATATAATTGGAGAAATAATGAACTAATGGGCCACTAATGGGACATATGACATATCTCATAAAAAGAAGTCCTAAAAGTAAAATCTAAGTTTAAAATCGTGTTCTTTGGGTCTCAATTACCTTGGGAGTCAAGTTTCACATTATTCACATAATAATAATTAATTTAATTCATTTTGGAAAGAGAAGATCTAAGTGTTCCCCAAAATATCAAATAAAATAATAAATGACTCAAAAAGAGGAAAATAATCTTAGATTCGAAATCTACATAGTAAACATAGACTTTGGGTGAATTTTCATCCAATTTGGAGAAAGTTTGCTTAAATGTGGAATTAGGAGAGAGAAAGTGTGTAGAACTGTCAAAATATTAAATAAATGCACAAACAACCTCAAAATGAAAAATTTATGGAAAATTCGTATCCAACACATTAAATATGACTTGTGGGTCAAGTTTCATAAAATTTTAATAATCTTAACGTCATTAATGAAGGAGGAAAGAGAAAAAAATTTTGATTAATTTAATCCATTAAAAGTTTTCAAAAGGCAAAACTAATTGGATAATTGAAATCTACATGCCTTAATTGACCTCTGTACAAAATTTTGTTTAATTTAGATAATGTTTGAGCCCTTAATTGAAGAGAGAGAAATGTAAATAATTTGATGTCTCATTTTATTCAATTTCTATTTGGATTGAGATTTCTGCTTTATTTCCTTGTCACACGTCATCTATACTCTTATTTTATTATATGCTTGATCCTGACCGTCTGTTTTGGGTGTGGGGTTGCGATTATCTCACCTTCCTTGCCTTCCTTGTTTGCAGGCTATAGTAACTGGGGCTACTTCTTGATTTCTTTGCAACTGTATCTCGCCATTTGGTCAACAATTCACAGATGTTTGTTCTCCTTCACCTTCCCAGTTTGTTCCCTAATCTCAGGAACCTATAATATCTCAGACTTGGGGCATCATATCGCGATTCTTCTTGGCGCCGCGGGTCACCCTTGTCTTTCCCCTGTTTCTCCCCTGCTCCTTCCTTCTTTTCCTTCCCCTCTTGCCTCTGGGCCATCAGGCCTCTCTGAATCATTTCAAAGACCTTTGAGAAACCCTGAAGTTCCTTTCGGTGGTTTTTCCTCAACCTTCTCTAGGTCCGAGCATGCTTCCCATACTCCGCCTTGTAACATCATCCTTTGGCTAGTCGGCCCAATACCTTAGGTCTTCGTGATCGCCAGAAAGGTTCTATTCTTTCTGATGGTGATCTCACGATGCTTTTCAACCAACCCATTGGCCACTGAGGTGAGTAACTCAAGTTCCTTTTTTTCTTGCTTTTCTTTCTTCCGTGGTGGGAGTCTTCTCTGAAGTTATTGGCTTCCTTGCTGGGTATGGTTTAGGTCTCCAAGTCTGTGGGGGTCTGGCGAGCTTATTGCTTTTATCTACAAGGTGTTTTGGTCTCAAATGATGGGTTTTTGATCCCTGGTTTGGAGCTTCAAAAACTCCCAGCTTGATACTTGTTTCATCGGTCAATGATTGGGGAAGGGGATGAATAGGAGCTAATGTTCGTATTTGCCCTTTTTGTTTTCATGTTTTTGTTTTTCTGACAAAGGGCAATCCAATCTTTTTAAGAGACCCATCTTACGTCCAGCCCTGTGCGGGCCCAGTCTAGTTGGCCGTCGTGGATAAGGCTACCTAGTCTTTCTTTTCCCCTGACGTGGATTTTCCTTACTGGCTGATTTTCAAAATTTCATAACTAATTATTTATAGCTCAAAAAATAAAATAAAATTTTTCTCAATTCAAAAAACTATACGCTTTCTAATGGTTTTGGTTTTGTTTCCTGAATCTGATTTTATAAAGAGGTGATTTTAATGGATCTAATTAAATAAGATAATAAGTTGTATAATTAATAACTAATAAATTATAAGTTAGAAAAATATAATAAAATATTTTTTGAACTTTGAAAAATGTAACCTAAAATATGGAGTGGTTTTTATAACCTAATTTACCAATAATAAAAAGGCAATTTTTAGGATTTTGAATAATTAATGGAAACCTAACCCTAATTCCACATATATACATCATAGGTTCTTTAGAGGCCTAGGCTTGGACCTAGACTTGGCTTTAGACAGCTTAGGCTCTGAAGTTGAGGTATATTGTATCCCCTATTATTATTTTTGAGCAATTAGCTGATATCATTCTTTCTCTTAGTCCTATGGACAATAGCCTATACACATTGCTCTTATCTTTTGATATCATGGTTCTTGTGAACTATCTTGTTTGTGGTAATCTTGGATATTCTCTTGATATCTATCTTGTGCCTTGGTCCATGTTGGTCTTATATAATGTTATGTGCCCACTTTAAAGTGGATGTTTATATGTTTGTGTTGTCCATTGTGTGATGGCAACATTGTATAACTCTGACTATACTTTTTACTTGCCTCTACATTTTACATGCTATATGATTCAGTAGCACTAGAGTAATGTAATTACATTGATTTTTTATGGCAGAAGTGTTATTTTCTGCCGAGCAGATGTGATATTTCCTACTCTTTTGGGACGGAAAAGAACCTCATACCCAGGGTTTTCAACTTTATGAGGGTTGGACCATTTTATATATATTTGGGAGATTAGCAATATTCCTTTCTCTAGCACGTTTCAAGTTTATGAGGCTTGGCCACCATTGTTATTTATATTGTTCTAGGGCTATGCTTATCTCACATGCATGCAGGTTGATGATGTTTATGAAGGGTTATGTGCCCAAATTGATGATGGGTTATGTGCCCAAAAATCTTGATGGGCTATGTGCCCAAATCTTGAGAGGTGCTTATGTAGCTCAAGTTTATTGTTTTATTAATGGCAAGTATTCTTTTGTTATCATATGATTACAATTTCTTTTCTCTTGATACTCATTTGGGTGGTCCTTGTCTTTTCTATGGGAAGCCTTTTATACTTGATGTCCCTTATTTTTTATAAATTTCTCAATTTTACTTCGTAGTATGCACATACCAGCCTTTGCTGATGTTTTCTATTTTCTCTTCTTACTGGGGTATGCTTCCAACCCTAGGTGGAGGACTTGGATAGCTAGGCATGTTGACCTGGACTTATATTGAAAGTTAAAATCTTCGAGAAAATCTTGAGGTGGTTTAGAGTTCCTCTACTTGGATCCTTATGGTGTAAGTTTAAGATATTCCCTTATTTTATAAATTGAATATAGTCAATATTTTACTTCCACTACTACACTTTGGTTGTTTTGAATACTATTATTAAGATTTGAAAATTTTACACCCACTCCATCATACCATTTTAGGTGTGTTTGGATTGGATGTTCTATTGTTCAAATTTTTAGTAAGGAGGTGTTTTCACTTCTTTATAACATGGTATCAGAGCCCATGGTATTCGGAATCTGACTATTTTAATTTTGTCTCCCTAATAGAATCCTTGACTTGGATAGTGACCTCTAGGTGATATGTTCACCCTAGATTTGATCTTTTTATGCAAGAAGGTTTGTTTTGAGGATGAGATTAGTTTATAAGGAAGTAGTATTTTAAGGAGGTCTTAATATGGAAATATTGTGACTTGGTTTTCACTTTTATTTTGGGTCCTAATCTCAGTTTTCAAATCTCAAAAGTTTTCACAAAAAATTATTTTTCATATAATACTATATGTACAAAATAAAATGTTTTCTCTGGATTTTCCTGAAGTTTTCTTGAACTAAGTCACAATGATGAGAAACTCTAGTTTGAGTAGAATCTAACCCTAGTTTTGACTTTGGAGTTGTGACTAGGTTTGATATAAAGGTGTAGTTGACCTATCCTATGAATTTTGGATGATCATATAGGGTTGATAGGTTAGAGACACAAGGACCTAAAACTCAACCCTAGATGGTGGCTTAATAGTTGGATACATAGGAAACATAAATCTCTAAAACTTTCACAGCTAAAAGAGATGTGAGTAACCCTAAAAGTTGATTCGTTTGACTTGTTAAGTTTAACCTTTGAAGTGGTGGAGAGTAGTTGAATGTTGATGTGTGGATCTATAGATTTCAAGGACAAAATCCTTTTTAAAGGGTGGAGTGTTGTAACATACCAGATCTAGAACCCTACCCTAGAAGTTTGACACCTTTTGACTTAGCCAAACAAGGTTTAGTATAATCCAAATGAGCTAATGCATGTAGTTAGGCCAATAATGGAACATAAAATGTATCACAAGTATTATTTAGAGAGTAACATAATAAATCATGCTTATAAAATCATATATGACACATATGGAGATAATAAGAATATAATTGAATGAATAATAAACTAATGGGCCACTAATGGGCCATATGACATATCTCATAAAAAGAAGTCCCAAAAGTAAAATCTAAGTTTAAAATTATGTTCTTTGGGTTCCAATTTCCTTGGGAGTCAAGTTTCACATTATTCACATAATAACAATTAATTTAATTCATTTTGGAAAGAGAAGATCTAAGTGTTCCCCAAAATATCAAATAAAATAATGAATGACTCCAAACAAGGTAAATAATCTTAAATTCATAATCTACATAATAAATACAGCCTTTGGGTGAATTTTCATCCAATTTGGAGAAAGTTTACTTAAATGTGCAATCAGGAGAGAGAAAGTGGGTAGAACCATCAAAATTTTAAATAAATGCGCAAACAACTCCAAAATGTAATATTGATGGAAAATTCATATCTAACACATTAAATATGACTTGTGGGTCAAGTTTCATAAAATTTGAATTATCTTAATGTCATGAATGAAGGAGGAAAGAAAATAAAATTTGATTAATTTAACCCATTAAAAGTTTCCAAAAAGAAAAACTAATTGCATAATTGAATCTACATTCCTTAATTGACCTTTATGCAAAAATTTGTTTAATTTAGATAATGTTTTAACCCTTAATTGAAGAGAGAGATATCTAAATAATTTGATGTCTGATTTTATTCAATTTCTATTTGGATTAAGATTTCCGCTTTATTTCCTTGTCACACGTCACTTATACTCCTGTTTTTTTTCGGGTCTGATCTTGACCGTCTGTTTTGGGTGTGGCATTGCGATTATCTCTTCTTCCTTGCCTTCTTTCCCGTTCTGCAGGCTACAGTAACCGTGGCTACTTCCCGATTTCATTGCAACTGTATCTCGCCATTTGGTCAACGATTCCCAAATGTTTGTTCTCCTTCACCTTCCTAGTTTCTTCCTGAGTCTCAGGAACCTATAATATCTCAGACTTGGGGCATCGTATCCCGATTCCTCTTGGCACCATGGGCTGCCCCTGTCTTTCCCCTGTTTCTCCCCTGCTCTTTCCTTCTTTTCCTTCCCCTCTCGCCTCTAGGCCATCGGGCCTCGCTGAATCATTTTGATGACCTTTGAGGAAACCCGGAGTTCCTTTCGGTGGTTTTGCCTCGGCCTTCTCCAGGTATGAGCATGCTTCCCCTACTCAGCCTTGTAACCTTAGCCTTCGGCTAGTTGGCCCATCACCTTAGGTCTTCGTGATCGCTGGAAAGGTTCTATACTTTCTGACGGTGATCTCGCGATGCTTTTCAACCAACCCATTGGCTACTGAGGTGAGTAACTCGGGTTCCTTCTTTTTTCCTTGCTTTGCTTTCTGCCGTGGCGCCGCGAGAGTCTTCTTTGAAGTTCCTGGCCTCCTTGCCAGGTATGGTATAGATCTCCAAGTCCGTGGGAGCCTGGCGAGCTTATTGTTGTTATCTACAAGGTGTTTTGGTCTCAGGTGATAGGTTTTTGATCCCTGATTTGGGGATCCGAAAGCTCCCAGCTTGACGCTGGTTTCATCGGTCGCTGATCGGGGAAGGGGATGAATAGGAGCTAATGTTTGTATTTGCCCTTTTTCATTTCATGTTTCTGTTTTTCTGACTGACGGCAATTCCGCCTTTTCCAGGAGACCCGTCTTGCGCCCAGCCCTGTGCGGGGCCAATCCAGTTGGCCATCGTGGATAGGGCCACCTAGGCTTGCTTTTCCCCTGACGTGGATTTTCCTTACTAGTTGATTTTCAAGTTTTCATAACTAATTATTTATAGTTCGGAAAAATAAAATAAAATTTGTTCCCAATTCAAAAAAATGTAAGTTTTCTAATGGTTTTGGTTTTGTTGTCTGAATCTGATGTTATAAATAGGTGATTTTAATGGATATAATTAAATAAGATAATATGTTCTATAATTCATAACTAATAAATTATAAGTCAAGAAAAATATAATAAAATATGTTTTGAACTCAGGAAAATGTAACCTAAAATATGGCGCAGTTTTTATAACCTAATTCACCAATAATAAAAATGAGATTTTTAGGGTTTTGAATAATTAATGGAAACCTAGCTCTAATTCCACATATATGCATCATAGGTTCTTTGGAGTCCTAGGCTTGGACCTAGACATGGCTTTGGACAAATTATGCTCAGAAGTTGAGGTATATTGTATCCCCTATTATTCTTTTTGAGAAATTAACCTATATTATTCTTTCTCTTGGTCGTATGGACAATAGCCTATACACATTGCTCTTATCTTTTGATATCATGGTTCTTGTAAACTATCTTATTTGTGGTAATCTTGGATATTCTCTTGATATCTATCTTGTTCCTTGGTTCATGTTGGTCTTATATAATGTTATGTGCCCACTTTGAAATGGATGTTGGTCTTATATAATGTTGTGTTGTCCATTGTGTGATGGCAATATTGTATAACTGTAACGACCCCGCCTCCCGGTAACCCCCAATTATGGGAGACCCGAAGGTCAGAGCCGTTATTCAATTAACAGGATCAAAGGTTCAACAAATAATCAGTAATAATTAATAAACTTTACCAACTAAACTGAAAATGGGTATAAAATAAAACTTTTCTTACCTTGGAAAAACTGGGATTTCTAAACTTCTATCCATGAAGATGTTAATCTAACTAATCCTCCTGTGCATGTTATTTCTCATTCAATTCCATGTATGTCACTTTACTGTTTGTTCTTTTCATTTGTACTTAAAACGCCGACAAACAAAACGTCGGTCAGCCGAAGCTGGTATGTGGGGGAAACAATAATTGTGCAACTATGTTAACAATGTAATCAACCAAATATCATTTAACAACCAAGATTACGTTTTAAGCAATACTACTCAATCATTGCCTATCCCCTTTCTCTGTAACGTCCATGCAGTGGACATGGATACCACCTCTCTCATATGGTAGATCCTTACCCCCATGGCCCTACCACACAGGTAGCCAATACCTAGGGTTACGGAGTCGCATGGTCCTACCCAAAGGTAGACCAATCCCTGACTCATGATGACTTGATGGACCTACCCCATTGGTAGCCATTTACTAAGTCATTTAATGACCTGATGGACCTACCCATTGGTAGCCATTTACTAGGTCAATCTATACAGCTACAGAGGGGACTAGGATCTGAGCTAGTAGGCACATCTCTTATGTGATAGTCATATTCACATTATAATTTGTATGAATTAAATGCAACCAACAGTTTAATTTAAGTCATCGATAAAACCTCGAAAATCCTCGGGAATCTAATTCGGGATATTCATAGGCGTAACCACATACCTGTTAAGCAGATTGAATGCAGAAATAACCAAAACATAGAAATCCCAACCAAGCAACTAATCATGCACATGATCCTGAAATAAATATATCAATTTCCTTTTATCAATATTTATCCAATATCCTCATATTCCTTAGGATTTCTATTCCAATTTTAGGGTTTCCTTGGCAATTAGGGTTTCACTTCATCTTTCATTATTTTAAACCCTAATTGAACACAAACCCTAATTATTTCCACATCTAATTATCAATTCCGGATTAAAGGCATAATTAACCATTAATCAAGCTCATTAAGCCTCTTTTTATTAAAGCTACTATTTTTATCCTCTTAATCCATGAAAATATCATTATATGTATTTATCATTAATTCATAGTTCATTATGATCCAAATCACATATGAACTCGATTTGCCATTAATTCCACCTTTTATTCATGTGAAAACCCTAATTACTACATTTAGGGTATTTATCCACAAATTAGGAACTTTAATGCTCGAAATAGCTTATATTCAGCATATTCCAACTTTAATCATGAAATTAATCAATTAAAGTCATTAATAGTCGAATTAGTCAACATTAGGGTTAATGTTCATTTTTATCATTAACAGGCTAAGATCAACTTTTATCATCTATTAAACCCTACTAATCACTTTAATCATACCAAAATAGGGTTCTTTAACTATTAACACATTAAAGTTGATATCTTCCATTATTTTTCAAATTGCATAAGGAATCAGGCTTCAATTATATTTTTATTAGATTCCCCTCATTTTTTTGAGCAAGATTCATATATTATGTGGGCTCTAATCTCCAAAACACAAGATAAACATAGCGGAAGCGATTCGATTAACAGCGGAATACGAAAAATCTCGAGAAATTAAAACTTTTCGAAAACGAGATCTCAAAAACCTGAAACTCCTTTTATAAAAGTAAGATGAACTGTTTACATCTCTAATAAATCACTTCTCGAGTGATTATATACATCAGGATACAAAATCTCAAGACTTCATAATTCTCAGATCAACAAACTCCTAGGACCTGAGTGTACAGAGACGACATAAGACTATTCTAACTACAAGACTAGACAGCACAGTGTTTACACCTGAAATCACTGTTGCTCCTGGTTTTGCTGCTGCTGCTGCTGTCCACCTGCAGATCGATTCCTTCGACCTTGACGTCCACCTAAAGGTAGAAATCTACGGGGTGAGACAATTTCAAATAATTGTCCCAGCGAGAGTTATAACTCTCCGCCAGAAACTTTGTTAAAAGCTATCAAAGGAATATCATGAGCAGGTAACTTAGATTACTCACAACAAGCTTGATAACAATTACTCACCTTTATTAAGGAATATGAAGAACATGTATACTAATACTTGAACAGGATATTAAATTCAAGCGATGTAATAACAATCAATGTTCTTCGTAGTTCAACCTAAGCAGTTATGCTACGCGGTTGATTATGTTTTACAAACATCATTATGCCCTGCGGAGATGAGGTATACCGCTCATGCTCCAACCGATCACTAGTAAGTCGCATCGGTATCATACTAGGTCATCAAAAGAGCCGGATTCTCATGACCTTCAACTACCTCAGTTAGAATGAGGATAAACATGCAGGACATCTAGTGTCTCTGCTATTATAGCTCACCAGGGTATTCTGGTACTTCAATATTAGAGTCACAATGGCATTCTGCACTCTCTTCGCTATCGGAAGATTTCATGTTTATCTCTCATCGATGCGGTATAAAAGATTTCCTCAGGAGAATAGTGTTACATCACCCTGACATAAACACATAGTGATGGGTTGATGGATTAAGATATATTCACATCAACTTCTACACTAGGATGTAAGGGTATTCACATCCATATTCCCCACATACTCAAAAGTATGTGATCCAGGAGTTCCCTTAAGAAAACCTGTTTCACCATCATTTAACTCCTGACAATGATGGATCTATGATCAGGGCTCTACATGATATGATTATACTTGGTTATTAGGTACATTTCAATATTCTTTTAGCATCATACATGTTTCCAAACATTCAAGTACTAAACATGGCTATAACAAAAGAATACTAAATGTAACAGGTATTACTCATATCAGTTATCAGATGGATATCAATTCTTAATCATCTTATCACTATGATTCAGGAACATGGTTACTTACACCCTTATATCATCATAACATTTGCTATCAAGTGACATGTCAGCATCAAGTCATCTATTAGCATGACCTTGATGTCATTCATGGCCCTCAAGGCATATCAGTTTCATATGATGCCACTTGCATCTAGGCAACATAGTTATTTCGGTTCATAAGCTATTGACATACTTTCAATGGATATGATGTCATGATCCTTACCTGGATATGATTATTCTCTTATAAGAATCTACATGATTAAATCAATTGATAATAATCAACAATTCATAGTCAGATTAGTAGTCAATAAGACAGAATTAACCTTTCAATTCAAGGTTAAACTTTTATGTCCTTACAAAGGGTAAGATTCCCTTGTTTATATCATTTAGGGTTATTCAACCCTTTCATTATGATTAGGAATAATAATTCCTCATCTCATATTTTGATCATACAATTCATGCTTAAAGGAAAATCATGGGTTTAGAGTTTATTGTTCATTTCAACATATTACCATGAACTAGGGTTTACTATTCACATTACTCATGATTACCCTTAAAACTAGGGTTTACTATTCACATTACTCATGATTACCCTAAAACTAGGGTTTACTATTCACATTACTCATGATTACCCTAAAACTAGGGTTTACTATTCACATTACTCATGATTACCCTAAAACTAGGGTTTACTATTCACATCATAGTAAAATGAGCTCATAGTATCATCATGAATGAGAAACATCATCATTGATTCTTTCAAATTAGGTTAAGACTCATCAATTATCTTAATTAGGGTTTTCATGATCTCTCATAAGTGGATCATGCCCTAATCCTGCATATTAATATACATTGAAGGTACTTTATTTGAGTTTTAACCATAAATGGTACTTTCTCTCTCCTTACTAATAGATGGTGATTATATCACTCTAGATAGGGTTGGTTTAAGTCCTCATTGATTAACATAAGCCAAATCACCACTGTCATGTCATTAGGATTTGAATAAAACAAGGTATCCTTTAATTGAACCCATTTAAGCTTTAAACGAGAGTGAACCCATTTGAGCTTAAACGAGTGTGAACCCATTTGAGATTAAACGGGTGTGAACCCATTTGAGCTTAAACGAGTGTGAACCCGTTTGAGCTTAAACGAGTGTGAACCCGTTTGAGCTTAAACGAGTGTGAACCCACTTGAACTTAAACGAGTGTGAACCCACTTGAGCTTAAACGAGTGTGAACCCACTTGAACTTAAACGAGTGTGAACCCACTTGATTTCAAATGAGTGTGAACCCACTTGAGCTTAAACGAGTGTGAACCCACTTGAGCTTAAACGAGTGTGAACCCACTTGAGCTTAAACGAGTGTGAACCCACTTGAGCTTAAACGAGTGTGAACCCACTTGAGCTTAAACAAGTGAACGAGTGTGAACCCACTTGAGCTTAAACGAGTGTGAACCCAGTTGAGCTTAAATGAGTGTGAACCCACTTGAGCTTAAACGAGTGTGAACCCACTTGAGCTTAAACGAGTGTGAACCCACTTGATTTCAAACGGTTGCAAACCGTTTAGACCTATTGGTCCAAGATCGTTTAATAAAGTTGGATAAGGACGAACATAGGTATTAACGCCCTTCATCTTCAACCTTGAAACCATGGTCTGTTCTTTACGAAAAAGTTTGCAAGAGTGCAAAGAAAGATGGGGAAGAAGAAGAACTAACTATTATTTGGAAGAATCAAAGTATGCATAACAAAGCAAGGTTTAGAGTTATAAAACCCGCCTCAAACGTTGTTCCTAGAGCTCCAAGCTTCCAAGCTTCAAGCCTTTAATGGCGTCTTGAGCTCCACAGGTTGGCCAAAGGTGATTCTCCAAGGAAAAGATGGAGATGATCGGCTAGAACAAGAAACCTAAGTGAATTAACCATGAAACCAACCTTATACAAGGATTTCCTCCATGAATCCAAGCTAGAAGATGGTTCTCTCTTACCTTAGAACAGGTTGGTCATTTCCCTGAGCTCCAGAGATTTGCCTTGGTCAGTTGAGAAAGATGAGAAGTGAGGAAGTGAAGGGAATACGTTTGGTTGTTTTACAAGGAACTAGGCTTATATACCTTAGGTTGTTTTCTACCATAAGGACCTCTAAAACATAGATTTATCATATAAGTCCCTTCTTCTTTCTAAGGCACGTCCAAGAATGATAATCTTATGCAAAGCTCATCAAAACTCAAGATCTAAGGGTAGAGAAAACCAGCATGCATACTAAGGTACATATATGAAGGGTCTCCTTACTCTTACTAGGTGTTTTCACTACAAAGGTCATCCTTCTTATCCAATTATTTAATTGAAGCGCCCCTCTCATCATTTCTTCTCTAAATGATGTAAATAGTCATAAAAGATATACTAGAAGGTATATTTTATAAGTTGCACCCGACATTTGGGTAAATTGCACTTTAATCCAAATTAGGGTTTTTAAGCATAAAGATCATTCCACAAGCTGCATCTTGATGCCCAAGCTTGGGAAATGCATATTACCTCATCATATACACTCATATGATATCTCATCATCAGAGGAACATCTTAACTTGTGAAATTTGCAAGTTAAACCCCTTAACTGGATAATTTGCACATAGGTCCCTGTATAACAAAACAATACTACATTCATTGTTTTAAAAGGACAGAAATGAAATTGTATGTTCCTTAGGAACTTAATTACATGCCAGAAGTTAATCACAAGTATCTTAATTACATGATTTAAGTAAAAACACCTAGGGTTAACTTATAACCCAGGTCAGGGATGTTACATATTACATGTCCCCAACCGAGCTACCGTTAAAAAGTTATGAATTTCGGAAGAAATACCTTACTTGAGCCAATCAGAACCTGCCAAGTATCCAACTCCTTGCAACGAGCTCTTTTGAAAAAATAACGGAATTACGACCCTGTCCTTACATAAGTGGCCGATCCAAACATACAAAATATTAAGAAATGCAACTAATTAAGCACTTTTCACATAAATAATATATACATATATTACAGTCGGGAACTTACTTTCACGTTCTTCCAAATTATTGGCTGGTTCTTTTTCATGGGGACCTTTCCTCCAGCCTTTTTGAACTCATCTAAACACCTACATGTTAATGTAACACAGTACATTGCAGAATTAAATAGTAATGTAATAACATATGTTAACGAATATGAAAATGAAATATTTCTCACCGAAATAATGCCATTTTCATTATGCATCCATATTTTGAATTCAATTTACTCCCCTTAGGATCTAGATAATAGACAGTGAACGTCTCGGGGACAATAACTAGTAACTCCCAATGCATACCACTAGAGGTAAAAAAGTTAAAAATTAATAACTCAAAATCCACGATAAAAATGTAATTTTATTAAGTCCAAATTATAATAAGCAATGTAAACTTACTCTACATTGAATGGAGCTATTATCACCGTATTCTTATTTTGAGAAAAATTTGTAAAAGCCTCACAACAATATTGTTGAACTGACGGAGGGTCTTTAGCTACTAGACTAATTAAAGATGGAATAAAAAATCCTACATGTTCGAATGTAAAATCTGCACATATCTTGTCTAAGTAGCTGCAAAATATGTATTAATTACGCATGCATTAATAAATAAGAAACCAGATCACCAGATCCTACACAAGGTATATGGATGTATAAAATAGATCTCACCTTATCCATTGCTCTATCACAGATGTATTTAGCCAATCATATCGAAACAACTCCAAAATATCTTGTATAAATAGTTTGCTTTCGTATGATTGACCTGCAACATCTGAATCTATAGAAACAATTATAGGGCAATTTATATCATGTTCTCCTAACCATATTGCCATACCCCTACAGTTAGGACCTAACAGGACAGGTAGGTCCTGTGGAACCGAACTGGGTAATGTAGGAGGTGGAAGTGGAGGCCTAGATGCTGTGGGTGTCTTCTTTTTAACCTGTATATATATAATTTCAGATCAACTGACATCATATACACACACTAACAATTTAACATAATGTAAATTTACCATACAGTTTCAGTAAAGAGGACATCCACTTTTAGCCACAATATCACTCCGCCTTTTGCCTCACCAAGCGTTTCAAAATCTGGGTGGGCATATGGTAATGGAAGATCCATCCACTTGGAGAATATATGTATCGGGCTCACACGAATCCAACCACCTGGTAATGGAGACCCGTGAAACATTTCTCCTAGTAGGGAAGGGTAAGATGATGCCTCTGCAATGACACATTCTTTACTTTTTAGACGGCATGTCTTCAACCCCTATAAATTTTTGTGTGAAGAATGTTATATACATATATACATATCATCTTTTTTTGAAACGACTACAATCTCATATATACATATCATCTTGAAAACATATCATATTGAATTAAAAAACTAGTTACTATGTCATAAAAATACTTACAACGGATGTGCTAGGTGGTGGGTCTACATGATTACTCCCAACCTCTACAGTAGGAGTAGAACGAGATGCCATAATAGGTACTGTCTGCTGAGTGGCAGTATGAGATGCCTGCCACTTTTTCAGTGCTTCTTTGAGTTTCCTATCAACTAGCGTATCTACCTATACATGGATAAAAGAAACGTTAGCTTCTAATTATTGAATTCTCTTTTACAGTAACATTATAAAGAAAGAATATATTACCTCTTCTTGTGATAGTCCCACTTTTGGGACATGTTTGCGCTGGGATGGCCCAAAAAAAGCTTTGATTCCCACACCAGTGCCTGCAGCCCTAACACGTCCACACTACTACAAAACTTGTTATAGCCGAAGGCCAAATCCCTGACTAATATTTGTGAATCCCTGACTAATAGGTGGTGGTCAAGGTTAATCCATGACCAACGTACCTTCGGCAAAAGCTTGGTGACCAATAGTAGTTAGTCAGGTCATATCCCTGACCAATAAAAATAGAAGCCTTGAGCAGACAACCTAAGTCAATTTAGGAAAGAATGCTATTGTAATTCTTATAAATTACATTCAAAATATTACATATGAGAAGTTATTCATCACCCATCAGGTGACAACAAAATGAATTTAACAAATTAGATCATTTCATTAAGCCTTCAATTATATAGTACACATCCAAAATACATGAATTGAACATCAAGTTTATCCAAAAAGGATTACTCAAAACCTCTAAAATCTCATTGATATAGAATCGATAGACCTCATACGAAACATCATGTTGTAAAACAATTGTTCAAGCTAGGAAAATATAGGCATGAACTGATCACATTCAAGTATTACAACCAGAATAGAACTCCAGACATCTTAACCCTCTAACATACACTAATTTTATCGCTGCATATTTTTCTTTAAGAACTTCCTCTTGCATTATTTCTGTTGCTTCCATATGGATTCTCTATCTATAATCGTATAAATTCCTTTCACATTATGAACTATCTTCATTTCTTCCATTTTATGACTTCTGTTATCCTGAAATACAATAAAGAAAAACATGATTACAAACATTAATTTACAAATAATTAAAAATATGTATTAAGATAACCATGACGGTAGTAGTACCAAAACTATATTGTTTAAGAATAATATATTTCATTTACTGTGAAATGTACATAAACAAATAAATTAATTTCCATGTGACCTTCAGTGAATATGTGGCTGTAGTTGTGCGTGTGCTAATGTGAAGCTATAACATATTTTAGATTTTAAAATGGATTTAATAGAATAAAATTTCATGTCAAACAAGTTACCTATCTCAAAAGCAATCAGCATCGAGGCTAAGTTTCCCAAGCACAGTGTGCAGCCCTGAGACTGAGATGAGCCTATCCCAATCCATGTCAAAGTCGAAGTTTGACTGTCTTAACTTGTTTCGCAAACGCGTCTGAGGTACTCCTTACGAACACCAGGAAGTGCCAGGAGGCAGTGGTGGACGGGGAGCTGGACCTCGCCGACAATATGGAGCCTGTGGCGCAGGAGCAAGTCGTGGTTGCCGTGGATGCTGCCTCCAAGTGAGTTCTCCATCGGTAAGACCGCACAGTCCGTGATCCAGATCTCAACGGCTTGGAAAGCCTTGTGGAGGTAGTAGGAAAGAGGGTGGAGCCATGGAGTAGAGAGGAGGAAGGAGTTAAAGAAGGTATGCGGAGAGGAGGATGGGGATGGAAGGTGCCGGAGACATATTGCCTTGGAGATGAACAGTCGCGGAGCGGTCAAGGCTCAGAAGGGACCGTATTGGGAAGGTAAAGAAATATATTTTCTTAATGAAAATCGGATAGGGTAAGGGTGGGAATCTAGAGAGTTCTTGAGGGGAAGTGGGGTTTATGGTCAGGGTCGAAAGACTTGTGGTCAAGGATACGCCTTGACGAGTACAATGAACCAGGTCAGGGATTCTAACTCTGACTATCTAACCTTGACCTTTAAAAGATTTTGGTGTAGTGCCAGGATGCTCTAGGTTACCCAGGGCAACTGTCAATTCATCCCTTATGCCCTCAGGGATGAACTTGCGTTGTTTCCTCAGCTCGTGCAGCTCCCGCTAATCGCCAAAACAAAAATTTGTAATTAAGTAAACACCACAAATAATCAATGTTCAAACGATTGTTGTAAGAGTTGTATTTTACCATTTTTGCGGCCGCCTCAGTAGTTGTGGGCTTCCTTATTTCTCCCTTCTTATTTTGCCTCCCAGCTATCCAGACATCATGGCAAGGCAGATGTGTGCTACCTATAGTAGAGGACTCCTGACTAGCAGCAGACTGAGCAGTAGCCTCAGACTGTAGTCTTTGGCGAATGCCGGCATACCCCTTTGGACCCATTGTGTGGTCATGCACATTCAGTGCACGCCTTGATTTTTGTGCCTCACTGAGGGCCTAGTTAGTATGCACATTAATGATTTGGTTAGTAACACTAAATGTTAATCTTGAATAGGTGAATACAACATATATTAATGAGATTGGGACTGACGCCTAATACCTTGAATTCATCAGTTTGTCTTGAAGCAACAAACGCGTCCCATTCTTCTTTGTCCAGGAAGTTCCACTGTTCAGTGGTTGTCTTCTTCCTCTTATCACCTTCTTTTATGTATTCTCCGGTGAGATTTGTCCTATAGTTCCTTAGGACTCTCCCACAACGTTGCATCACACATTTACGATGCAACTTTTCATCCAATTCAAATATACTCTGCAAAATAGAATTTCTATTAACTAGTATAAAAAAAATTAGTAATCTACAAAATAGAATTGCAAATTAATAGTAAGTCACGCATAAATCCTTCCATATTACGTCTTTCTTCTCCTTAGGAACTTTATGCCAAGAATCTATCTTACAACCGCAATGGCTACGAGTAACATACCCAAGATATGAAACAAACGAATTACGATTCACACCAGATGCATTTCCTGCATTATCAAAATCCACAACAAGTTTGGGTCCATTGCACTTTTGTGCTATTAACTTCTTCAGCATAGTGATGCCCCTTCTCTTGTCAACTTTTTGGTGCTGCTGATCAAGTGCCTCAAGTGCTTCAGATGGGACATGTGCATCATCAACCTAAAATTTGACAAAATAAACACATTTATAAGATATAACTATAAATGGACATATAGATATAAATATATGATATATTTTTAAAACTTACATTGTGAGGCAACACATTGATGTCCTCACCCTCACGGTAATCATTAGCACGGTCATCAAGACAATGCTCAACCATCTAAAAATTCACATTCACATTGTAAAGTTCACATTGTAAAGTAATTCAAATTGTAAAGCTCACATTGTAAAGTTCACATTCACATTGTAAAGTGATTCACATTGTAAAGTTCACATTATAAAGTAATTCACATTGTAAAGTTCACATTCACATTGTAAAGTTCACATTCAGAAAAATAAAACATACAAAAAATATAAACATGTCTCCAATATTGCGATTTTTTATCAATTAACAATCCTTCATTGTGATCTCCGCGCACATACAAGTCATCATTAGCTTCAATATTTGCTGGTGTTGGCAACCCAACTGAGAATGGACTGGAGTCATCATACTTATCATAGTACTGTTCTTCATCTATAGGATCTTCAATGAACTATCTTTTACCATGAAGAACAACTGACCATTTATCATTTGCAGGATCATCGATATAAAATACTTATTTCTCCTGTGATTCCAATATGAATGGTTCACCCTTCTCGCTAATCTTTTCAAAGTTCACTAAAGTGAAACCGAATTCATCCACTGTAACTCCTTTGGTGTTATCAACCCAATTACATTTGAAGAGCGGAATTCTGAAATCTATGTAGTCAAACTCCCATATGTCTTCAATGACACCGTAATATTACATTTTAGCTTCATGTGGACTCTTATCCTTTGCACTTGCAAAAAACATAGTCGATGCTTGAAGGGTGACCCCACTGTTTTGGACGTCACTCTTATCATCTTGGCGCTTTGTGTAATATGTGAATCCTATAATGTCATACCCTTCATAAGACATAATAGTCAATTTTGGTTTAAAGGCGAGGCATTTGATAGTTTCAGTAATATCATCTGGTGTTTGAGATAGTTGATGTAAGACTTTTTCTTCAAACCACTTAATAAATGTCTTATTATGCTCTCTAGCAAGCCACATTGTATTGGCTCGAGGATATTGTCTCTTGATGAAATTGGTATGTTCCTCGATATAAATGTTCACTTCGTCCATGTTATGTAAAATATACAAGTGACCTTGTTCCAACTGCTCACGGCTGATTACTTTCACACGTGATCCCAAAATTCCTTTACCAAATTGCTCGTCAATATTCTTGTCATTATCAGGAGTGTCATTACCACTGATAAAGTCATTGCAAAAATCCATAACCTCTCTCGCCACATAACCCTCAATAATACTCCCTTCAGGCTGATAACGGTTTTGAACATCACTTTTAAAAACGCTCATGTATCGTTCAAGGGGATACATCGAATGCAAGAAAACTGGTCCCAACATTTTCACTTCCCTAGTCAAGTGGACAACAAGATGTACCATGATATCAAAGAACGACGGAGGAAAATACATCTCAAGCTGACATAGGGTAACAACCACTTCTCTTTGCAATTTATCGAGAGTATCAGGGTCAATAACTTTGCTGCACAGTCAGTTGAAAAAGAAACAAAGTCTGGTGATTGCAAACCTTACATGCTTCGACAATATAGATGTAATTGCCACAAGCAATATTTGTTGCATTAGAGTGTGACAATCATGAGATTTAAGACCTATCAACTTTAGATCTTTCATTGATACCAATCTACGGATGTTGGATGAGTAACCCTGTGGCACCTTAACATTTACCAAACATTCACAAAAAGCTTTCTTCTCCTTTCTAGACAATGTGTAACAAGCGGGAGGTAAGTATGTTCTCCGATTTTCCATTTAACGAAATTCTGTTAATTCTGACCTTATTCCCATTTCACGTAGGTCCAGTCTGGATTTTATCCCATCTTTAGTCTTACCTGGTATATTCAACAAAGTACCAATGACACTATCACAAACATTTTTCTCAACGTGCATGACATCGATACAATGCCTGACTGTCAAAGAACTCCAATAAGGAAGATCCCAAAATATTGACTTCTTCTTGAATAAAGATTTGTCACTTTGTGTGGCCATAGTACATTGTAATCTCTTACCAAATTCATTGACAAAGTCTTTTACTCTTTCATAAACAACCTCCCCTGGTATAGGTTTAGGTGCACTCCGTTCCTAATCCAATCCATTGAATGCTTTGCTCTTTCTACGATACAGATGGAATTTTGTAAGAAACTTTTGATGACTGAGATATACAGTCTTACCTCCATGTTTTAGTCTTGTTGAATCAGTGTTCTCTTCACATATAGGACATGCTTTATCTCCTTTGACACTATATCCAGACAAATTCCCATATGATGGAAAGTCATTAATAGTGCAAAACAACATAGCATGCAAATGAAATGTCTCTCTTTGTGAAGCATCATAGGTCATCACACCTTCACCCCAGAGTTTCTTTAAGTCATCAATCAGAGGTTCAAGATAAACATCAATGTCATTTTCAGGTTGTTTAGGGCCCGATATCAACAATGACAACATTACGTACTTATTTTTCATACACAACCAGGGAGGAAGATTGTATATAATAAGCATGACTGGCCAAGTGCTATGTTGGCTGCTCAATGTCCTGTACAGATTCATCCCATCTGTACAAAGCCCAAGTCTTAGATTCCTGACTTCTTCACCAAATTCAGGGTACAATAGATCAATCTTCTTCCGCTGTGGGGAATCAGACGCATGTCGTAGGATCCCATCATTATTTTTCTTAACATCTGCATGCCACCTCAAATTCTTTGCATCTATCGGATTGGCAAACAAGCGTTGAAACCATGATATTATAGGTAGATACCACATCACCTTGACAGGAGAACCAATTTTAGACTCCCCCAAAGTCGTCAATTTATACCGTGACACACCACATTTTGGACAATCTTTCAAATCCACATAGTCCTTTTGAAATAATACACAATCATTCGGGCATGCATGTATCTTCTTGGCATCCATTCCCATTGGGCACAACAATTTCTTTACCTGGTATGTTGAGATTGGCAACTCGTTTCCTTCAGGAAATAATAATACACAATCATTCGGGCATGCATGTATCTTCTTGGCATCCATTCCCATTGGGCACAACAATTTCTTTACCTGGTATGTTGAGATTGGCAACTCGTTTCCTTCAGGAAGAATTTCTTTCAACAAAGACAATAATGACGTGAAGCTTTTGTCGCTCCATCTATTGTTAGCTTTCAGTTTATACAATCTCAACACAGCGCTAAGCTTCGTAAACTTAGTACAACCTGTGTATAACGATATCTCAACATCATGCACAATGTTTCTAAAAATGGGAGGTGGATCGGTGTGATCTACCCCACAACTATCCAACATCACATCAACGATGTCTACTGGAACTGGTTCATTCACATCTACGTCATCGTAGGCAATTTCTTCTTCCACACAAGCACTGCTATCGACATCCACTGGTTTCAGGTTTGAAATCTCTCCATGCCAGTTCCATTCTGTATAGCCTTGTATAATCCCATTGCACATGACATGACTTTTGATTTCGTCACCAGTGCTGACTTTCAAGTTGTTACCGCAATGCCTACATGGACAGTAGAACCTATCTCCAGGTTGTTTCCTATGTTCCTCGGTAAATCTAATAAACTGGTCAAGACTAGAAATAAACTCTTGGGTGCAGCGATTGCGAATGGACATCCATGATCTATCCATTCTATGATCAAAGAGAAATCAAGTATACATTACAATAAGATTAGGGTCTAGGGTTAACAAATACATGTGATGTCATTCTTATATATAATAAATGTGTACCACCTATCCCATTCTTGAACACTTAATCTCACTAGTAAGTGTATAATGTGTATTGGGTTTTCAAGAAAATTTCAACACATTTCCCCACTATTCTCCAAGTACATATGTACTCAGAGAACAAACGGGGAAATGTTGCCGAAATTTTCTTAAAAACCCAATACACATTAAACACTTACATCCTAAGTGAGATCAGGTGTTCAAGAACAGTCCCAAACCGGGGACTATCCAAGATTTACTCCTGGACGGGTTTCTAGGCCAACAAATACATGTATATATGTTGTCATTCCAATACCCACAATCCTAGTTTCATCATTCATATCCTAGGTTTCATGTAACATCATTTAATCTAGGTATCATATTCTATAACATTGATTTCAACATTTTGAGTGTCCATGCATGTTCGTCATCAAGATAAAGACACACATAATTAAACAACAAGAAGTAATATATGCAAATCAACAACAAGTCAATAACACCTGCAACAACACAAATGCACGATTCAATACTGTTATAATGTATTAATTAGGCATCAATCTTGAAGTTTTAACTAGAGATTCATATATCAACATACATACTACGTCACATAATCATTTTAGAAATTGAAGACTCACATGTGAGTTAAGTTTGAGACATCAATGTATCTTTAACACGCATGTTTCAAGGTTCAAAGCACATAATCAAATCAAATTATGATTCTAGAATGGACAAGTTTAATATAAGTAAATACAAATCAGTAGATAAGTAAATACAAATCAGTAGATAAGTAAATACAATTCAGTAGATATATAAATTCAATTCAGTAGATAAGTAAATACAAATCAGTAGAAGTAAATATGAATCAGTAGATAAGTAAATACAAACCAGTAGATAAAAAATACTAATCAGTTCATCGAAATCAGCAACTTAGGACAAAGTCCATCACTTAGCAGAGGAGGATGACCTTGGGAGGCGGAGGGCAGGGAGCAGACGGAGAAGGATGAGCAGGGAGCAGGTGGAGAGGACAACTAAGAGCCGGCGAGCACGGAGGGCCGACGAGCATAGAGCGCCGACGACCAGAGAGGGAGAGGGCCTACGAGCAGAGAGCCACCAGTGAGCACAGAGGGCCGACGAGAAGAGAGGGAGAGTGACGGTGTCAGTACCACGGAGCAGCGGCGCGAGCACGGAGGGCAGGGAGCGGCGTGTCGACGGAGCACGAAGCAGCGGCGGGCGGCAGAGCACGGAGCAGCGGCGGGCGGCAGAGCACGAAGCAGCGGCGAGCGGCAGAGCATGGAGCAAATCGCCAGACCTATTTTTGTGGGGATGAAACAGAGAAAGGGGAACAGTCATCTTCGCACGACGCTATAAAGTTAACCATAAGCGTCGGTTATTTGAAAAACCGACGCTAATAACAATAGTAGTCGGTTACCATAGCAAAATCGACGCCATAGGGGGTGTAAAAATTTCTGCGCGGTCAGCGCGAGAAACCCATTGGTGTCGGGTATTCCAAACCAGCCGATGATTAAAATGCGGCTAATTTAGTCGTCGGTTGTTTAGTTAATAACCGACGCCTGATGTTAAATTTTGAAGGCAATATTTTTTGATGGAAAATTTGGAATTGGCGGTCGATTTTAGGCATCGGTTTCTTATTAAGAAACCGACACTAAATGAAAAGTGATACCCGTGTCTGGTCGCCATTTATAGATAGATGTCAGTTTTTTTATTTAACCGACATTGTATGTGTTAGGCGTCAGTTTCCTGTATACAACCGACGCCTGTGAATGCGACTTTATAAGCCATTTCTATAGTAGTGTATACAGACCATGGAGTCTCTTACATTCTCTTATTTTTTGTTGGAGTAACATTTTATTTATCTATGAATCCTTTTTTATTTTTATCCTATTGTGATTGCAATGTATTAACTTTTCCACAAAAAAGAAGATACATGATTGAAAACTAATGAATATTTGGCAGATGTGGAAAGTTTAGCATTGTATCAGAGACCCAGTAAAGCATGGAGCCAAATTTCTATGATCTAAATTGGAATTTTACTCTCCTAGTACATAGTTCTAAACTAATAAACAATGTTCAATGTATTCTAATGTGTACTTAAAGCAAACAAAAACCACCTAGACCCCATGACCATGGTTGGAGAAACAAAAAAACATAGAGCCAACTGTCTATGATCTAAATTGGAATTGTAGAACCCATTTACATAGTTCTAAACTAATAAACAATGTTCAATGTATTATAGTGTGTAGTTAAAGCAAACAAAAACCATTTAGGCCCCATGTCCATAGCTAGATAAACCTCTTCGTGAATACACTATAAAAAATCAAGAAATCATTGTACATATTTTGACAAGATTGCGCATGTGACATAGATGGGACCTTAGGTATGAAAAGGATTTTTGTATGTGCAACAACAAATTAAATTGGTTTTTTTGTGGCACTTGCAAGGAAGCAAGAGAGACTTAGTCTTTGAAGGTATTTTTCATGAGGCATTTTTATTCCATTTATGACTTTTTTATTTTAGATTTGTAACCTTTATTATACATGAATATTTCACCAAAAAAAATCACTTACAATCTTCTTAGAAATTTACTTTTTGAATTGATTTCTTAGTCAATAAAATAACCAGTCCATAAATTTGGAAACATTCCATGTGAGTTTAATTATTTTTTTCTTAGGCCTTCTAATGGATTATCTTAATCTACATTTATTTTAGAGATGATTTTTTATTTTTTCAAGAATATTTAAAATTTACATATATCAAGAACTTTGTATATCTTCATATCTTGAAAATGTTTATTTGGACAGGTTGTTGATGTTTTTCTCACTTTCGTTGATAAATTTTGAAAAGTAACTTCTAATTCATTTGAAAATTATTCCATACCTTTTTTGGTCTCATTTTACAGCCATGAAAGACAAAATATAGTCTTAAATTGAATAATTGTATAAATTGAAATAAGTCACACATCTAGTTGGTTTTCCTATAAACTACAATGAAAAGGTTATAAAAATAGAAAATGATGTTTGGTTGTATATTTAATATATCAAACTAATTGTATATATCTTTAGACACAAACTAAATTATCTTATAAATTAATGTAAGTGACTATGCTAGCAAAATTAATTCTTGCTATACACACATAATCAAATGTTAGAAATGCTTACATATATAGAGCATTCTTATTAAAAAAATTGCTAGTAAGTGAATCTTTCATTTTTCAAGGAAAACAACTTTTTTTGCAAAATGATGTTTTTGTTATATTGTTTAACAATACAAAGATGCTACTACAAACTAGTATTATTACTTGTTTATATTCAATCAAACTCATGTTAGTTGACTTATTTTATTGTATTGAAACAAACAAAATAAATAGTTATTATAGTCATAACTCCTTCAATTTCTCATTTGCGATGGAAATTGCTATAGATAGATTTACCATGTAACAAATTTAATATAGAGGTTGACAAAGTTATTTATGTTCATGAATGATCTCCATTAGATAAGTATAATAAGTGTTCATATTGACTTTTCTTGATCATTTTTTCTAGATAATAAAGTTTGATGAACTTGTTTAAATCATTCAATTTGTTACTTTTTACATGCATATATATATTCAACATCAAACTAAGTTTCTACCCATCTGAAGTTTGTTGGTAAGAGAAATAAATTTATCTTACTTATGCTATAATATTGGAAGACATTTTCAATACACACAAAAAATTCAATTATAAGGGATGACATGATCTTCCTCAGTTTCTTCATTACTGAACTGAAATACCAAGAAAAAAATCTACATCTAAAACATTATTAAAAATAAAACAAGAAATAAATAGTAAATACATTTTTTGGTTCTCAAAATAAACAACAATAACCATAAATATTTGTGATTGACAATATAGATTTCAATATGTTTTCCTAGATACAACGTTCTACTTTTGCACATTGGGAGCATTGTCTATGATAAGTAAACATTTTCATGCATTGATTACTGACACAACAAGTTAATACAAATGGTATTTAGAAAAATCTAATAATTTGTAATCTAAAAAATATCAAAAGTGTATATTTATGCACCAAATTTTGAGAAGAAACAATTACTTTGACATTTTTATGTCATTCAATCACAATGAGGAGTTGATGAGAAATTCATCGATTTTGTAGCTTTGCTATCTTGAAAGAGATCAAAATTGTAAGATAACACCTATCGAGAGATGTCGTGCATTGAATCATTCATTGAAATTAGTCCCATTGGATAGTAATTGTTTACCTCGTGTACTATCTTGTTAGACCCACGGTTTTTTATTAATACACAAAAGAAATCAAGTTCACTATTTAAAAAAAAAATTGCAAGATGATAGACTGAACAAAAAAATTCTCATAAACAAAATCTTGGCGATGGTCAATAGCATTCAAACTACAAATAACTTACCTTAGATTGGATAAGAAGGCCTTAACATATCAATGAGAATGGCCATGCATCTGTTTTTGTGTTCATGTTGATTCTACCTCCAAAGAATCTGTTTTTACCCGTGATGAGGTAGAAGAAGTCATGGTAATTTTCTTAGTTTTACCACGACAACAAATAAATGGAACATTATTTGCTTGGCTAACTACTACTTCCATGGGAGCATTGTGTCCCCACTACAGCGGCTCTAGACGACATATAGAAAACCATAAACATTTCTTGGCATGCCATTGAAGAGAAAAGAATAAAGGTGTAGTTCATTCTACCACAGTAAAAAAATAAGGTCATAACCTCGTTGTTCGTGCCTTGAAGGACGAATGAAAAATATGTACATAATTTATTATATAAAGAGTTATTGAAATAAACAAGATTCAACAAAGTAGATCACACCATAATTTTTTTTCCAGGCAACGCCCCAATGACATATTCCAGGAATACCTTTCCTATAGGACACCATGGGAACATCGGATCCCCCCGCCGATCTGCACAACCATATCTAGGTGAAGTTACAACTGTTATTTCGTCCCTTCCACCACTTTTGACCTGGCAAGAAACCAAATTGTCTAATATTACGGTCAATGAAGAATTATTTTCACTCTGAATATTGGCATATAAACACGGACCACCATATATCGCATGGAGGCACAAACAAAGGGCTTGTAAATTCAAGAAGAATATACTTACACCTAGGTAGAAAGCATCTAAATTACATCCAGTCTAAGGCCATGGCCTCGTGAAGATGACGATGACGGTTTCAGATGTAAATTTAGATATGCATGTATACCTCTGCAGCAGCGGCAACCTAAACTGTCCCTGCCAATCATCAAACAAGAGTAGTTTCTGAATTAAAAGTAGTTTTTGCGCCTCAAGAAGCCCAACCGTTATCGTTGTTTCTGCACACAATGCAAGAACGGAAAATAAAACTAAGGCTCTTATTAATTGATGCATAAACATAACAATATTATATATATTCCGGAGAGACGTAACGTTATAAGAGGCATATTCTTTCAGGAGACCAAAAAGTAACGTAACAACCATAATGTGAGTGTTCAGCTATGCAAGAGGCATACTCTTTCAGGAGTCTAGAAAGCAAGGTAACAGTCATAATGTGAGATACGAAAAATGTGCTAGATACGTGATAACAGGAAGGACAGAGACGAGTTTTTGTGGTGTTGACGTTTAGTATGGTACTATAGTAGATTTTGTTTTGTTGTGAGCCTACATCATACACTTCGTAAAATAGTTTGAACTATAGGTTCACAAAACAAAATTATTTTGATTCCTGATCATTTTAAATAATAAATTTTGAAAAAAAAAATTATGTATACATATCTAGGTATATGTGGGTTGTATACATATATACATATATACATACTTACGTATATATATATATATATATATATATATATATATATATATATATATATATATATATATATATATATATATATATATATATATATATATATATATATATATATATATATATAGTCAGGCTAGAATACACTCGAGTGTATCCGGAGCGGAATACACTCAAATAATTTTTCATGATGCAATATTTTTTTTGAAAATCTAATCCATTGATCTTCTTAAACATCTCATGAACAACTCATACACAAAATTTGAGCACATTTGGATATGTATAGCTCATGTTATGAAGATCGCAAAAATTATGTATTTCAAATTAGTTTCATGTGTCGATTTTGTTACCATTCGATGAGTGACTTACACTCATCCAAATGGGCTCAAAATTTGTATGTAGCCTAGTTATAGTATGACGGTGAAGATCAACGGTTTACATTTTACAAAAAATAGTCTTGATATGCAAACACACTTGAGTGTATTCGTACGATCCGTACACTGGAGTGTATTCTAGCATGACTCTCTCTCTCTCTCTCTCTCTCTCTCTCTCTCTCTCTCTCTCTCTCTATATATATATATATATATATATATATATATATATATATATATATATATATATATATATATATATAATATCCGCACGGGTAGCTACCCGCGCACCCTTCCTGATATTTTTTTTTTCATAATTGTAGAGGAGCATTTTATCTAGCTCCCCAAAAATATTCATCCAAAAATAATATCATTTGTCCCCCCCCAAAATAAAAAAAACCCGTCCATATATTTACTGATTGTATATTTTCTGCGCAGTTACTTTTTTAGTCTTAGAGTTACTCTTGTGTACCACATAGTTACTCTGTTGATCTCAGAGTTACTCTTGTGTACCATATAGTTACTCTTTTGGATGGGCGGGTAGTAAAAAATCAGGCTACATATATATATATATATATATATATATATATATATCTATATATATATATATATATATATATATATATATATATATATATATATATATATATATATGGGCCCATCTTTATTGCCCGCGCGGGTAGCTACCCTCCCACCCTTCCGATCACTTTTTTCAATTTTTTTTTTCGAAATTGTAGAGGACTATTTTTTCTAGCTCTCCAAAAAATTTGAGCCAAAAATAATATCATTTGCCCCTCCAAAATCAAAAAACCCGTCCTTATATATATCTGCTGTATATTTTGTACAGAGTTACTTTTTTGGTCAGCAGAGTTATTTTTTTGACACTATAGTTACTTTTTTTACAGCAGAGTTACTTTCTTAACTAGGAGAGTTACTTTTTTGGCTGCAGGGTAGCGAAAATCAATGCTACCCGCGCGGGCAATGAATGAACACCCTATATATATATATATATATATATATATATATATATATATAATACCCACACGGGTAGCTACCCGTGCACCCTACCTGATATTTTTTTTTACAATTGTAGAGGATCATTTTATCTAGCTCCCTAAAAATATTCATTCAAAAATAATATAATTTGCCTCCCCCCAAAAAAAAACCCGTCCATATATTTACTGACTGTATATTTTCTGCGCAATTACTTTTTGGGTCTTAGAGTTACTCTTGTTGGTATGTATACCCTGAGAGCCAATCATGGGATGATTGGTGGGATACATTAAGATTGATTTGATAAACATCAAATGCAAGCTTCCAATTCTTTTTGGTTCAGTCATATGAGATAATGATAGAACAGATTGAATGTGTAGAGAATGACAATACTCAATGACATATGCTTTCAGGTTGAGGATCTGAACGATGTGATCATATGTATGCTAAGAGTTTGTACATTCTTATTATGTCCCTAGTCGGATGTCATTGTGGAATGTAGATAGACAATAATGACACACAAGACTAGATTGTGGTGTTGGTTGATGACATAATCTCATTAGTCATGATATAGAGATATCAAACCAAACCCATAAGTACTTGTTAGAGAACAAGTGTACCGGATAGACCCACCGTGAGTTCTACACATAGAACCATGACATGGTAGTCACAGTCAGTTCTCACAGTGATGGTGGTGGGTGTGATTCTTTGACTTGAAATCACTACACTCAACACATGTCATTGGGTACACTTTGACACCATCAAACGCAGTCCTGAAGCATGGGTTGTTATAAAGGTGATGATTGGGTGGCTTTGACACATGGGACTTTTGAGGGGTGTGTGATAGATATGGGATTTGTCCTTCCTGAGGGAGTTTGATATCCATGGCCACTTGATGAGTATCATTGAGATAGACGTACGCACACATGCGTGAGTCAGTATGTGATATTGATGTCATACATATCTCCTCCAATCTACTCTAAGATCAAGAAAGTGAATGAACGTTGACAAGATGATTGTTCCATGCCTTGAGTTCATTCGGGATATCTGTGATAAAGGAATTATACATTCACTGTAACACCATTCACGAATTGTAGGATTGAAAGTTGTTCTCCAACTTTCTATTTCACTTGGGTAGCACTGATGTGCAACTAGGCACCGCTCTTTGCTTGTGAAGTCATAAGTGTTATGGACTTTCACTGCCAACGTGAAATGGGCCTAGAGGGTCACACACATAGGATTTAACTTGGAAGATGATTTTATCCACAAACGATATTTATATTGATTACTAAAGGAGTTTAGTAGTTCAATTAAACACTTAATCAATTGATAGCTCGGTATCATAGTGTTCAAGGTGTTGGACCGATTGATTAGAGTAACAGATTGATTGAAACTGCAATTGACTAATTCTGCGTAGTCTACACTCCCAACTGATTGGCTCATGTGATTAACCGATCAGCTCAGGTTAGTGAACCGATCGGCTCATGTGATGAACTGATCGGACATGTTGAGATGACCGGTTCAAGGGTTGAACTGATCAGCTCAACTGGTCCAAATGAGCGAGTTGGGAAAGTCAAGTTGGTGAGAAATTTCTTTTCGTTTCACTTGTCCAATTTGATTGGACCAAGGATGGGTATTTGGATCAATTCAAAACAAAAGAGGAAAAGTCAATCGCGAACTGACCAGGGCAGTGAACCGATCGGCTCATGTGTCTCAACCGACCGGTTTAGGTGTGAATCGATCAGCACAGGTCCCCAACTGATCGGTTCATGCTTGAAATGATCAGTTCAGATGACGCAGTTGGTTATTTTGTGGAAATTCTCAAAGCCATCTACTCCTGTTTTAATCCCACATTGCCCAGGGTAGAGAACCCTATCCCTTGACCCTCTTATATATATAGGGGTATTGGGGGCTTCTCAGAAACACAACACAAACACCAGTTGCTCTGTAATGTTGTCATTCTCTCTAGTTGTGGTAACCAAGAGAGCCCGAGCAAGTGCTACCCGATAAGGGAGGCACAACGGGGAAAAGACAATTGCAGAAAGGCAACTGGTTGCAGGAGAGTGTGTCAGTGACTAGTATGCCGAGAGGAGGGTATAACTCCTTCCGATTCCTTGTACGATAAGGAGAATGGAGTTCCAGGTGGTATGTGTAGACTACTTCAGAGGCGGGAGATTTCTGCCGCTCGCAGGATAGCTGTCAATCCCGACAGTCTCAGTGAGACCAGGAGTTGCACAGACACCGTCTAAGACCAGAGGTGAAGACCGCGCAAGCCGCGAGATAATGTGATAAGATGGATTTCTATCTTAATTTCGAGGACGAAATTTATTTTAAGATGTGCAGGATGTGATGGAGTGGACTTTTAAAAATTCTAAATGTCCAATGACATAAATGAAGTCAGGCATTTGAGTTATATTGTAAGTTACCTTGAGTGGTCAATATAAGAGTTTGGCACCAAAGTTAAATGTAAGGTAGTTTATATGATGATAATCATGTGGTACAATTTTA
Organism: Alisma plantago-aquatica; assembly: GCA_963693085.1. NCBI lineage: Eukaryota > Viridiplantae > Streptophyta > Magnoliopsida > Alismatales > Alismataceae > Alisma > Alisma plantago-aquatica. Next base: position 636,549,308 of record OY856413.1, on the reverse strand, counting down.
ATGAAGTCTAGAGGTTGCTACAAGGAGTTATAAGCCTTTAATAATGATGAGGTATATGGCATATTAATGAAAATGAAACCAAGTTGTAACTCAATTCAATGTCACGCTCTTTGTTTTGTGTGAGCTATGCGATCACCTGACACCAAAACCTTGACCCTTGGGAAAGAAGTAACCACGGATGTCCTGAGGTAAGGCGTTTGGATGTGAGATCGACGGGTTGCAAGTTATCTCCTAGAAAGTAGTTGGATTATAATAGTAAGCAAGTAGTTCCACGATCTCTCCACCTATGCATAATGTGGTCATGGGTGAGGCACGTATCGAAGCATGCAGTTGCTTCAGGGAGGTTAGTAACCCTCTCACAGATCCCTTAGCCTACCAAGTGACAAATCCAGTTTCCCCAACCTTGTCTCTCCACCGCAATGGCTGAAGAGCACGGAACTGGAGAACACATACCAAACTTCAAGGAGGAGCCACGAGTGGGAAAGATGAGGGTCTCGTAGATGACCCCTGGTCAGAGAACATGCCACACAATGGTGGTCATTGTCCAGGAGACGACGCACGTTGGCATCGAGTTTCGAGTGCAGAAAGGAGGCTGCGAGACAAGGAGGAGCAGGCGGAGGTGTAGTCGAAGCTCTGAGTAGATTGCAAGCCGTGAGGAAGAGGCTTCGGCGGCTATCTAGAAGAACAGACCTTGGAGGAAATCCCAACAATGGCGGACTCGCAGATGGCGTTGAACGCGAGAAGAGGACTTCGTGTCTTGCTCGACGGAGATGCGGCCATTGCTCACAGTGCAAAGCAACTCGATGGTGGCCATGCTGGAGGAGAGTCTCAGGGTGAAGGCAACGTTTCCCTAGAACAGGGAGGAGCCACGAAGACCTAGAAGGCACACAGGTCGGCAGGTCGAGTGGAGACAGAGGCGTCGTGAAGGTGGAAGGCTAGCGCATGCCTCTATATATATATAAGCTTAGATGATATATATCTACACGTGTGTGTGTGTGCATGCATGTATGTATGTATCCATATATATTTGTGTCTGTGTTCACTTTGGTTAATACTTATTAATGTTTACTTATGTGGATCTTTTGTGAAAAGAAACATAATCGATCAATGTGTACAAGTTTGTACAATTTCAATTTGTAGTTTTTTTTAACTTTAGTTCTCAACCAATCATGAAAGACTACACATGATTCTATCATGAACTAGAAAATATATTTGACCTTAATGCAGTGTATTACAATTTGACATCGTTCTAACGCTATTGTTTTCACACATTATTCAATTGTCATTGGCCCCCACAACCATGAAATCTTGGCTCCGCCCCTAGTCACCTTCTGTCTCTACAGTGCATGTCGTTGTAGCATTGTCAAAGTTGTAGAATCTTTTGTCTTTGCCATGGTTCTTATGGGCAAGAAAGGCTGAGGATGTAGTATCTCATGACCAATAGAACTAAGCCACAGTTTTCGGTTAATGCTTTCCAACCCTTTGTTGTTTAGCTCCGCCGTCTTGATTTTGTCAAGACTGCCCAACTGGATCAGGCTTTGTGGGGTGTTGTATACTGGTAGATAATAATCTAACCGGTCCCTGGTGTCATTAGTGGCCATGGTTAAACTAGTTTCTTCATACACGGATGATAACTTTGGCATGGTACCTGCCGCTTATACTTAGGTAATTGTGAGACAATGTTTGATATAAGTGACGGCTAATCTATGTGCTATGTGATAACTGTGGATACCAGGATGCTCATGGGAAAAGAACACTGTCATGATGTGCTTCTCGGTAGCAAAGCCCTACAGCTTCTTGGACCAAAGTAAACGATCAAATGATCTAAAATGGGTGATTGTGACATGTGTGAACGTAACTTCGAAAGATATAAGTTGATGAGAAGAGCCGATTGACCAACAAAAATAGGGTGGAGTGACTAACAATCACATAATTTATGGAGTGGCAATTAATGTTGGCTTTCTGGTAGGACAGTGTTATTAGGGAAACGTTTTTATGGATCGCGGTGATTACTATTTATGCAGTGTGCACCGTAACAATATAATTGAATGGAGATAGACTTTTTAGAGTTTATGTTCTAGAGTTCAATCAATCACAGAATTCTTCATCATAATGGATTGATTAGTCTATTGATTCATTTCACGAGTCCAATGAATTACGATAACTACAATGACGGAAACTTAGTAGTAACCTTTAGTAAAGTAGACTAGTAGATATTGCAAAAAATCTTGCCTCATTTATTCCTGCAGAGTACATCATCCTGATAAAACTACAAAACTCCCTCATTCTCTGATTGTGTGATTGCACTGTTTCTTCTAGTATGTAGTTTTTTCAATGTTTAACACACACTAACAATCCAAATGAACAAATTTGACAGAAGAAAATCGACACTAGAACAATGTATACATATATATTTCCGTTTACTACCAAGGACGTCTAGAAAACCAACCTCGATCAAAAGTGATGTACCTAGATACAAACCACATATTTTCATTGACACGCACCCGTTTGAATTATTAAACTGCTCTGCATCACTCAGCACAAGAGCTGAAGAAGATGATGCATGTTAGGTGACCGTATATATATGCAAATGGCAGCCGGTGAAAGGGTGACAAGTAGTGTGATCACACTTACACTAGGAGACCGATCCGAAGTGATTGCACTAGTCCATCTATTCCATCGACGACAGCTACAACTTATCTTCAGAGTACATTGGAGGTGGCTGCTATTGGAATAATGCATGAAAAATAATGCAAGGCTAGCTATTGAACAATGGACGACTCATACGTGTCTGTTGCATACCGCAAGCTTTAATAAAGAACCACCAACATGCAATATATACATCTACCCTGCCGTGTTGGATAAGCTGGTGTTCCTGTTAAATAAACCAAGTGGAACCTTCCCGTCCGTCCATGTTGGCTCCAAGATTTTAAGCGTGTGTACGATGCATAGAATTATGACAAAAGTAAACAGTGATGGATCCATGTGATTGCGGTAGGCGATGTTAGAAGCGACACGATTTGAAAGTTTTGATCCGGAAATTCAAACTCAATGCAATAGATGCAACAAAAGAAAGGGAAGAAAAAAAAGTGTGTGTTGTGATTAGACGGGATGACTAGTGGATGTTCAGGATATACTTTATGGAGGGCAAAGAGCTTGGATCTTGTACTTGAACTCTCTATCTCTCTCTGTCTATGGTTGTATATTATTGGTGGGTCCAAAGTTATGCATATTATATCAATAATAATGATAGAATAGTCAAGTAAAATATAATTTTTTTTATAAGATATATTTGTAAGGACTCATATCAATAGATAAAAATGTACAATCAAATTTATATTTTTAAATATTACCCATAATTTAAAAATCATTTAGATACATAGAAATGTACATGAGGTAAATCCAATGAGTGGACATTTAGAAGTTGTGTAACCGACTAAAAAGTAGATAATAAGTTACAAATAGGAATCTTCAATGTCCTAAGAGTAAACTAAGAATCGTATGAAGCTCAAAAACTGCTAATAATAGATTAAAGTGGCATGGTATCTTCAAAATAGAGAAAACAAAATGCTTGAAGCACGTCTAGACATTATGTCTTTACACAATGAAATCACAATTCTATAATGGTGAGTAATGAAGAACTTTGACATATTTGCTAACTGATAACCTCCAAATAACAATTAAAAGTTCTCAGCTTGTTGATTCGATTACCATCTATCCTCTAAAAAATAACAGTGTCTCTTGGTCATCGAATCAAAGACATGGTCTGACATATTATTTGTTTTTTTATTTCTTACTTGGCCATCCTATATAAATTGATGTTTCATGTTAGAGATTCAAAAGGATGCATCGATATGTCAATTGGATTGAAGTAGTTGAAATGAAATACCTAAACATATGATTTGTATATTCAACAAGGAGTGTAATGTATTCAATCTATCTTTCGATCCATTCCATAGTGTTTTATTAAAGAAATTATAAATTATGCTTTTAAGAAAAATTCTACGGTGTCTACACATCATTTTCTTCTATTGTGTCCATGATTTAAGATGACTCAAATGCATATCTCATCAACATGGATCCCACAATTTCATGTGTGGCCACACCAATGGACAATGTCACCATGTCCCTTGGTTCGTGTAAACATATTATGTTGAAAGCATGAATTCATGAAAATTAATATAAATATTATAAAATATTGACAATTTTTTCTACCAACTTAAAGACTAGAGAACTATAGTATTGGTTTATTATAGAAAATCATAAAGTTTTTAGAAAATCTGGATAGGTGATGCACTGATGCAAAACTGCAAACTATGACTAACTAAGTTTGGATGTTTAATGCATCACCACAGAGTAAGTGACATCGTACATTTTCACACTACTACAGAAATGACTTATAACGTCACATTTACAGGCATCAATTGTATACAAGAAACGAACGCCTAAACCCTAGAACGTCGGTTGAATACAAAAACTGACATCTATATGTGAAGAGAGGCCTGACACGGGTATCACTTTTAATTTAGCGTTGGTTCCTTAATAAACAACCGACGCCTAAAATCGACTGCAAAATCTAAATTTTCTAATGGGAAAAAATTATCTCCAAAAATTAACATACACCGTCGGTTATTAACTAATTAACCGACAACTAAAGATTTTTCGTGAGACAGAAATTGGGCACATTGTTATCGTCCATTTTCTTGTAATAACTGATGCTGATGTGTTTTTGCGCGCTATCGCCACGAAAGTTTTCACCCCTATTTGACGTCAGTTTTTTACGACAGCCAACACTGATTATTTTTAGTGTTGGTTGTTTTCAATAACTAATGCATATTTTTAACTTAATACACCCGCGCGTGCTAGGCTCTTCCCCTTTCTCTGTTTCATTCTCGATTGTGAGAGCTTTGGTCTGCCGATTCCCTGCTCGCTACCACTGCCGCCATGCCTGCCGTTGCCACTGCCGCCGCCGCTCCAGCTGCCACTCACCTACTCACTGCTCACCGCTAGACGCATGTTGCTCTCCGCCGCCACTCCGACCGCCGCTACACACCTGCTGCTCGCTGCCGTCACTGGACACCTATTGCTCGCCGCCACCGATTGACAGCTGCTCGCTTCTCACCTCCACCGCATGCTGGCCATCCTCCTCCACCTATTGGCCTCCCTGCCCTCTGCCGGCCGTCCCTGCTCCGCCGCCGCCCAAAATCGGCCTAGGGCTGCGCAGCTCTTGCTGATTCATCGGGAAGCCTCCTGGTTGCTTCTCTGCCCTGCTCAACTCCGACTACTGTAGTTGTTGCAAGATAAGGTACATATATCTTTCTCACTTTTATTTCCTCCCTCTAATACCTTCAACAACCAATACCTTCGGAAACAGCAGTGCCAGCCACCAATAGTATTAAAAAAATGATATCTACATCTCTAACAGCAGACTAATTTTTCTACCAAAACATTTACGACAGACTAATTTTTCTACCAACACATTCACTGTAAAAACATGATATCTGAATCTCTTGATATGTGTATTTCTTGTGATTGGGGATTGGTTTAAAAATTGAATTTCATTGTCTACACACTCGACTATCTTTTTGTCCTTATAATCATAATACTTTATTTTTTTCATATGATTTGGAGATAAATCTGAACCAAGTGAAGAATAGCTTTTATCTAAGCATTTGGAGATATGTGTATTTCTTGTGATTGTGGATTGGTTTCAAAATTTTGATTTCTGATCTTTTATGTATGTACCAATTTGTATTAAACCATGTGGTCAATGGTTTGTAATTCAAGATAATACTTTAATTTAGGACAGTAGTTTGAGTCTTTTATGTATGTACCACGAATGTGTTCTTGTGACCTTAAGTGTAATTCAAGTCTAATTTGGGTATTCATAGCTGGTGTGCATTATGAAATTAGAGCATCAATAAATCAACAATGAAACTAGATGTGTTATATTTTCTTGGCCTAGAAACCCATCCAAGATTTACTCATTAGGAGTTAATCTTGGATAGTCCCCGGTTTGGGACTGTTCTTGAAGAACTAATCTCACTTAGGATGTAAGTGTATAATGTGTATTGAGTTTTCAAGAAAATTTTGGTAGTATTTTCCCATTTGTTCTCTAAGTACATTTGTACTTGGAGAACAACAGGGAAATGTTGTCGAAATTTTCTTTGAAAACCCAATACACATTATACACTTACTAGTGAGATTAGGTGTTCCAGAATGGGATATTGGTACACATTTATTATATATAAGACCTTAAACCCTAATGTTTTAACCATAAACCCTAATCTTTTAACCCTAGACCCTAATCTTGTTTCTCTTTGATCATAGAATGGATAGATCATGGATGTCCATTCCAAATCATTGCACCCCAAAGTTTATTTATGGTCTTGATCAGTTTATTAGACTTTCTAAGGAACATAGGAGACAACCTGGAGATAGGTTCTACTGTCCATGTAGGCATTGCGGTAACAACTTAAAAGTCAACACTGGTGACGAAATCAAAAGATATGTCATGTGCAACGGGATTGTACAAGGCTATACATAATGGCACTAGCATGGAGAGATTTCAAACCTGAAATCAGTGGATGTCGATAACAGTGCTTGTGTGGAAGAAGAAATTTCCTTTGATGATGTAGATGTGAATGAACCAGTTCCAGTAGACATCATTGATGTGATGTTGGATAGTTGTGGGGTAGAGCACACCAATCCACCTCCCATGTTTAGAAACATTGTGCATGATGCTGAGATATCGTTATATATAGGTTGTAAGTTTACAAAGCTTAGCGTGACATGGAAAATATCGCACACTTAGAGTGACATGGAAAATATCACACTAACAAATTCACTCGGGGTTGAAATCCCTGAGCTTTTACCAAAACCTCATGCAATAATACCTCCCGCAAGCGGACATGTCTTATCGCAATATAGTTAATGGTCGAATCCCAAAGGACAATGTTTTAAAGAATTTTTGTCAGTCGAATCTAGCTCAAGTGAGACTAATATTTAGAATGATTGATTTGATTGAGGTTAATTAAACTAATTATAGGAAAGAAAATGAGCAGAATCAATATTTTTTTAGATTAAATGATATGGAATCACTGGGATGGTATCAGGTTTCACCACCACTGCACATGCAAATACATCCAAACACATAACATCTAGGCAAGCATCTAACTATCCAAATGGAACTGTTGTAAACCCCCAGAGGGATGTTTGGGCCTGCGTAAGCATCCTCTTAGGCATCTGATTTCTCATCGCCATCCAGATCATGCACTTATGGTTCCGAAGATACAACATCCAACTAAGGTTGTGGTCCTCCCTGAGGGATGTTTAGACCACAGAATTGTCACCGTGGGCTAGATGGATCATCCCCTCACGGATCATACACTTACCACCTCAAGGAACCCCATTCTATTTCTAGTTTAGGAGTCAACCGCGCTAATTGACAAGCATGTAGGTAATAAGTCTGCAAGCAAACATCGACGATTAACAAGAAGATACAACATCCAACTAAGGTTGTGTTTCTCCCTGAGGGATGTTTAGACCACAGAAGCATCACGGTAGGTTAGATGGCTCATCCCCTCACGGGTCACACACTTACAACCTCAAGGAACCCTATCAGATTTCTCGTCAAGGTGTCTACCTCATTAATCAACATTCTATGCTACAAAGAGAAGAACAAGATGAAAGAAAGTAGGTAATCGACTACAAGCATATCAATTAGCAATGAAATGAAAAGTTATATACATTGCCTTAGAATGTTAAATGAAAAGACATGAATACATGGGCAGCAGGGCTAATCCCGGTACCCCAGAGAAAAGGAACTACTCACTTATGTTGTGAGAAATCAGAAGAATAAGAAAGAGAGAGGATTCTGCCATGAGCACAATGTAGAAGGTGGTTGCAGCTCAGTGAAGATGATGCGGTCTCCTACGTCATGTCGGAGCAGATCTGGACGATGTATGAGGGATGCCAAGATAGACTGGGTAGTCTTTCTCACTCCTCATTCCTTTTCTTCTCGGTCTCCTGGAGTTGCAGTAGGAATGGCAGGTGAAGTGACAGTGGCAGGATCATACCAACATTTTAGGCATCCTGGCGGCGTCCTAGATCCGATGCCCAAATGAGGACCCTGCTGGTCCTATTTATAGGCTCAGGTTTGGTTCTCATGTTTTTGGTGTGAGTCCTCCATACGGTTTGGTCCAAATGGTTCGGTCACTTTTTTTCCCAAACAATTTAGAATAAGAGACCCTACAGTCTTACTTTGTACTGACCAAATGGTCTGGGTTGTGTTCTTTTTCAAACGGTCTCATGAACTTTTTCATACGGTCTTGCATGCTTTTCTCCATACAGTTTGCTATGATACTTTTCAAATCGGTCTCACAAGTTTAGCTGAAATGGTGTCATATAAACCTTTTCAAAACAGTCTCGGTAGCCGTCCTCCAAATGGTCTTGTACATACCTTTTTCAAACGGCCTCGTATTCTTTTTCATACGGTTTGGTAATGCTTGCACTTTATCAAACGGTCTCATGCAAGTAGCTTTTCCATACGGTTTGCTAATGCTTTCTCCATATGGTTTGCTAGTGCTTGCACTTTATCAAATGGTTTCATTGCAAGAGTGACTAAACGATCTTGGTTTACAGCAGACCAAACGGTCTTGGACTCCCTTGTTGAAATGGTTTGGTCGCAGTGAATCCTCCAAATAGTTTCATGTAATCACGGCTCTAAACGGTCTTTGCTTCCCGATCAGTTTGGGATGCAAATGACCAAACAGTCTTGATATGTAAGTGACCATTCAGTCTTGGATCAGCAACAAACGGTCTTCAACAACAAACAGTTTGGGGAGTGCTCAACCTTCACACGGTCCTGTATTCTATGGACGTCCAAACAATCGTCGCTCCTTGCCCAAACGGTCGTCGTGATTGATCTTGGTCTGAGATCATGCAGTTGACGGCGGATGAGTGGGTGACGGAAGTGGCTAAGGGAGAGGGATGAGACGTCGAAGTTGTTGGTTCCATGGTTGAGTTCGAGGAGCAAGGTGTCACCGGGAGCATGGTAGTCAGACGGCGGTGGTGCTGAAGACAGCATGCTCGACAGAGGTGGAAATACCGCAGGGTGCAGGTGTGAACATGCCCACGACAGATGATGAGGGTGCCGCGAAGCTACGGGTTAGGGTAGTGGGTCCTGTGATGCGGGAGGAAGAAGGAAGAAAGGAAGCGGCTGCGGGAGGGTTGCTTCAGTTGGCGAGGTTAGAGGTGGATGCAGTTAGGGTTATCCGATGCGGTGCAAGGAGGAAGAAGAAGGCAGAGGACGTCAAACGATCTCGGAGGCAGGCTTCTCTTCATGGTTTCGGGATCATGAGAGTTCTCACGATCTTGAGACCGTGAGGGCACTATTGGTTTCCAAACCGTGAGGGCAACCTATTAGAGCAAGTGAGAGGATAAACCGAGAGGGCCAAACCAAATATGGTCAAGATCGTTTGGAGAGGGAAAGGGCTCAAGATCATTTAAGAAGATGAAGGTAGACCGTTGATGAGTGATCTGATGGTGAAGAACAACTAACACCCAAATGGTATGGAAATCAAGTTAGATCCAAATGGTTTTGAGGTGAGGTTGTCCATACGGTCTTGAGACTGAATGGATGAAACTGATTGGTCAAGACCGAATGGTCAAGACTGTATGGTTGAAACCGATTGGTCAAGACCGAACGGTCAAGACCATATGGTTGAAACTGAATGTCCATTACTAAGGATGAGTGAGGGTAGATCAAGGGTAGATAAAGGTGGGTCCCACTCATTTGGGTTTGATGTGGATGATGGTTGATTGAGATGAAGATCGAATGATGGTGATTTTAGTTGATTAGGGTTGAATGGAGGTAGGTGACAACTGATTGTTCAACCTCATCAAGACCTGCATAAAATCAACTTAAACTCAGTTAAGAACCTTCATAATTGAACCAATTAGGAAATTTTGCACATTTTGATATTTAGTAACTGAAATTGGATGTATTGAATCAAAAAGAGCCCAAGAAGGCGACTACAAATCATGATGAATATGCATTCATCAAAATACCCTGAACTTAAACATTGCTCGTCCTCGAGTAATACATAATCTGAAACAGTCGCCAAATGAATAATTTCTGGTCATGTGATTGCCTCCTCTTTACATCACGGTTGTTTCCTTTTTGCTTAGTATGACTACACATCTCAACTTCCTGAGATCACTGAACACATCTTACCAAATCTTAGTTCCTGAGTTTGCTTTCCAACTTCACTTCCTCCTCACTTTTTCCAACAACAAGCATGTCAAAGAGGTTTGTAAGAGTCCAGAGATACCCGAAGAACAACAAGTGCACATTTGATCTGATGCTGGTGTATTTCAGGGCGGTGGAGGCATTTATTTGTGCCTTTAAGTAGCAAAGGGAGTGAAGGGAGGTATGGAAGTAAGAAATAAATCACTCCTCTATTCGACACGAGATTTTTATTATATTATTTACAGTTTCATTAATTGCATTTTTTTGTGCGAATCTCTCCTCTATTCGACTCGAGATTTCATTTCTTTTTGTGTGCGCTTTGCCATCTTTTCTTGGTGGTACGCCCCTATTTATTTGTGAGGGGTATGGAAGAAGTGGATATAAAGGGAAGTGGCATGCCACCCCGAACTTATGGTTTGGCACTATTTTGGCTATTTTTGTTTCTTTTTGATGAATGGAGGGGTACGGACATGATAGAAGAAGTGTAGAAGAGTGTTTAGATCAGAATGCAACTTGATTTACAATTCAGTGTACCAGGTCGTTCTCTTTATCGTACTCTGCTCAAGTAATGACATGATGGGGATCCGGTGGGGATTTCATGTTGTTGTTCCACTAGTCAGTTAGGAAGCAAGTTGTATTTAATCCCTATCAGTTTGACAGACACTTGCCATTTTTGCATAAAGATCATGATGTTAGGATTCATAAGCTTCACAAGATGATTTCAATCAAAAGGCTAGTTTTCATAAAGTGGTCCTTTTGAGAATCTACTTCGAATAAGGAGGGTATAATGATTTGAAATGCATAGATATTGAAAAAGTGTCAAAACTTCATCCGACATCTGTTCAAATTTCTTTTGAAAACTTTAAAATTTTTGAAAATTTTATTTGAAAATTTTGGTCAAAAAATGTGACAATGAAATCTTAAGTCTGATTTAGATGGGTGAAAGTGGAGAGTAAGATATGTACCTCCCACCCTCCACCTCGAACTTTGAAATTTGCTCATCCCGAGAAAACTCTAAATCCTAGATGGAGGGAAATTTCATGCCGTTTGGACAATTATATGTGGTTGCGTTCCAATCAGCGTGTTTCCTCCATCTGAAAATCTCAAACATAAAGACCATTCAAAACTCAAAATAGCATCTCGCGATGCAATTTTATTTGGTGTAAAATTATCTAAAAGGTAAAAACAAAATTAAGGAAAAATCCTAATTCGAAATTAAAAGTAAATACAAATTTATTTATCGGGTTGCCTCCCGACAAGCGCCTTTGTTTTACGTCGATGGCTCGACTTGATTCCATCAAATTCTACGGTGGATATGTTGGATTGGTGAGATCCAACTTCATTTCAGAGCCTGTATCAGCAGAGGTGAAATATCTCTTCAATAGTTGACCATTTGCCACGAATTCGCCTGACTTTTCACTCCATAAAGAAAAAGCACCATATGGGGCGATGCTCTTGACAATGTAAGGCCCCGAACAACGAGAATAGAGTTTCCCTGGGAATAACCTTAGTCTTGAGTTGAACAAAAGAACTTGGTCTCCCACTTGAATGTCCTTCCTCTTGAGATGACCATCGTGCCACAACTTTGTGAATTCTTTATAGATTCTAGCATTCTCATAAGCTGTCATTCAGATTTCTTCCAGCTCCTAGAGTTGTAGAATCCTAGCTTAGCCTGCTTCTTTCATATCAAAATTCAGTTGTTTTATTGCCCACCATGCCTTGTGTTCTAATTCTACTGGAAGGTGGCATGACTTTCCATAGATTAGTCAAAAAGGTGTAGTCCCAAGGGGAGTTTTAAAAGCAGTTCAGTAGGCCCACAAGACGTCATTGATGTTTACTGACCAATCTTTCCGATTGCAGCCTATAGTCTTTTCCAAAATAGCCTTGAGTTGATGGTTAGAAACCTCTACCTCTTCCACTAGTTTGTGGATGGTAGGGTGAGCCTACTTTGTGAGTTACACCATATTTCCTCAACAATGCTTCAAAGCTTCTTTCTAGGAAATGAGAACCTCCATCGGAAATAACATTGTGTGGAACTCTGAATCGGGGGAAAGTGATATCTTTGAACATCTTGATGACATGTTTGGAATCACTAGTGATAGTTGGTATGGCTTCAACCCATTTTGAGACGTAGTCCACCACCACTAGGATGTATGAAAATCCATGAGAAGATGGGAATGGACCCATGTAGTCCACCCCCAAACATCAAATATCTCTACTTCTTGCCACAGGTTCAGCGACATCTCATCTCTCTTTGTTATGTTGCCTGATCTTTGACATTTGTCACATGATAAGACAAAGTCATGGGAATCTTTGGATATGGTTGGATAAAAGAATCCACATTGCAAAACCTTCAAGGTAGTGTTTTTAGAGCTCATATGTCCTCCAACTGGTCCTGAGTGACATTGTGCCAAGATACGTTGAGCATCTTCCTCAGCAATACACCATCTCTATAGACCATCAACACATAGTTTGAAAAGGTACGGCTCATCCTACTAGTACTGTTTCACATCATGCATAAATTTCTTTAGTGCATTTCTAGTGCATTCAGGATGGATAACCCCAGCAACAAGGTAGTTCACATAATCCGAGTACCACAGTGTAGCTTTTGAGACCTTCATTAGTTGGTTGTCTGGAAGGGAGTCGTTAATCAAAATCTTCTCAGTGTTCTGAGTGTGGATGCAACTGAGGTGGTCTGCTACCACATTCTCTATACCCTTTTTATCTCTTATTTCAAGATCAAATTCCTACAAGAGGAGAATCCATCGAATTAGTCTAGGTTTTGTATTTTTCTTTGCCAGAAGGTAACAGATAGCAGCATGATCCGTGTAGAAAATGACATTCGAACCAATTAGGTAGGATCTGAACTTGTCAAAGGCATACAAGACTACCAGAAGTTCTTTTTCGGTAGTGGCATAATTCCTCTAAGCTTCGTCAAGTGTCTTTGATGCATAGTAGATCACATAGTGTTTCTTTTCTATATATTGGCCTAAGACAGCACCCACTGCGTAATCACTTGCATCACACATAATTTCAAAAGGATGGTCCCAATCGGGAGCTCTGATGATGGGTGTGGTTGTAAGGATATGCTTTAGTTTGTTGAAACTTTTAACACATTCTTCGTCAAAATTGAATTCAACATCCTTTAGTAACAAATTTGTCATTGGCTTGGTTATCTTTGAGAAGTCCTTTATAAATGATCTATAGAAATCTGCATGACCTAGGAATGCTCGAACTTCCTTTACATTGATAGGGATAGAAAGCTTGGAAATCACTTCTATCTTGGCTTTATCTACTTCAATTCCTCGATTACTGACCCTATGGACGAGGACAATGCCTTCCTTCACCATAAAGTGACACTTCTCCCAATTCAGCACAAGATGTGCTTCTTCACATCGTTTGAGAACAAGGGAGAGGTGTTTTAGACATGAATCAAATGAATCTCCGTACACAAAAAAATCATCCATGAAGACTTCCGTAATTGTTTCAGTGAGACCGGTGAATATGGCAGCGATGCAATGCTGGAAAGTTGCAGGTGCATTGTAGAGGCCGAACAACATTCTTCTAAATGTGTATGTTCCGAATGGGTAGGTGAAAGTAGTTTTCTCCTGGTCATCTGGATGTATGGGTATTTGATAGAATCTAGAGTAACCATCAAGATAACAAAAATATTCTTGGTGAGCCAATCTTTCTAAGACTTGATCGAGAAAAGGCATTGGGAAGTGGTCCTTTCGAGTCACCTTGTTTAACTTCCGGTAATCAATACACATCCTACACCCTGTGACTATTCGAGTGGGGATGAGTTCATCATTTTCATTTCATATCACAGTAGTTCCACCTTTCTTTGGGACAATATGCACCAGACTGACCCATGGCAAATCTGAGATTGAGTAGATGATTCCAGAAGTGAGTAATTTAACAACTTCAAGGCGGATGACTTCTTTCATATTAGGATTAAGTTTCCTTTGGTGTTCTATGGTCGGCTTGTGATCTTCCATCATGGGGATTCTATGCATGCAAAGTGCTTGACTAACCCCGATGAGGTCACTCATCTTGTAGACAATGGCTTTTCTTCTTTCTTTTAATTCCGTCAAGAGTTTGTCTTCTTGTTCTATCATTAGATCTGAATTAATGATAACTGGACAGACTTTGAGGTCATCTAGAAATACATATTTCAATCCTTTGGGTAGGGGCTTCATTTCAGGATCTTGTGTCTTTTCACATGGTTTTTCAGTAACATTCACAACTTTAAGTTCTTCAAAAGTTGCTTCAACATCTTCTTCAACAGAGTCGAGAGATTCGATGCAACCTTTCACTTGTTCATCAATAGGTTCTTCAACTGATGGGTTCTTTAGAGAAACTTGTAATTGATCGTCTGATTCATGATTCTCTTGAGTGATAAGTGACATCTTCTCTATGCAATTGACAAGATATACTTCTTCTTGAATGCTTGGTCTTCACATACTTTCAAAAATTTGAATTCGAGAGTTTCTTTACCGAGTCTAAGAAGCAAGGTTCCTGCTTCAACATCAATTAGGACTCTTGCAGTGGCGAGGAACGAATTTCCAAAAATGAGAGGGTATCTGGCGTCTTCTTTTATGTCCATGATGACAAAGTCACACGAAACATAGGAATATTTTCCCACCTTGACAGGTACACCCTCAATAATTCCTAACATACATTTGATTGAATTGTCTGCAAGTTGTATAGTCATGTCAGTTGGGAGAAGTTCAGCAAACCCTAGCCTTTTGCAAAGGCTGAGTGGCATGATGGAGATGCTAGCACCAAGATCTGCCAGCCCTTTCTTGAATGAAGAATCACCAATATGGCAAGAAATCCCAAAGGATCTTGGATCTTTATGCTTCTTTGGCATCTTACTATGGATGATATCTGAAGTGGTTCTAGCTAACTTGATTGTCTTATATTATTCAGTTATATATTTCCTGGTGAGGAGTGACTTTAAGTACTTTATCCAGGCTGGTATCTCAGCCAGCGCATCCAAAAAGGGTATATCAACATGAAGTTTCTTCATAGCTTCTGTAAACTTATTGAACCGAGTATCAAGCTTGGTTTTCCTTAAACAAGCAGGGAAAGGTATACGAGGCTTGTATATAGGGATATCAGGTTCTGGTGTTTCAGTTTCTTCATCAATAGGTTTCTCAGGACCTTCCTTGTCTGTCTTATCAGTAGTTACTGACTATTTTGGTTGAGACTCAGGTGTTGTTGAGTCTTGGACAATCACAGGTTCATACTCATCTGTAATAGCCATAAGTGTCTTGACAAGAGGATCAGAATAGTCTTTTCCCAACCTGGTGGTGACTGCTTTTAATTGTTTGGGATGCTTAGGATTGTTCTCGGGTTGACCAACAAAGGTTCCAGTAGGTGGCTTCATGGTAGCTGCAAGTTGAGCTAGTTGAGATTCAATAGCCTTCTGATGGGCTTGCTGGTTAGCTATCATTGTCTGCTGTGACTGCAACATCTTCTCAATGGCCGACAAGTTGTCATTAGGGGAGATGGGGTTGGCTTGTTGCCCTTGTTGTTGGTTTTGGTAAGGGGCTTGGTTGGGATTCTAGAACTGAGAATTGTTTAGATAATTATTGTAGTTCCTATTCTGAAATTTACCCCTAAAGTTTCCTTGATTCCTGAAATTTTATTGTTGCACTACCACAGAAATACCTTATAACGTCACATTTAGAGGCGTCAGTTGTATACAAAAAACTGATGCATAAAACCTACAACGTCGGTTGAAGACATAAACTGACATATATATGTGAAGACCGGCCAGACACATGTATCACTTTCTATTTAGCATCGGTTTATCAGTAAGCAACCGACATCTATAAATGCCCTCCAAATCCAAATTTTCCAGTGCTAAAAAATTACGTCCAATGTTTCACATAAGGCGTCGGTTGTTTACCAAATCACCGACGACTAATGGTTTTTCACGAGATAGAAATCGGGCCCACTTTTGTCGTCGATTTTTGTGAAATAACTGACGCTGATATGCTTTCGCGCACTCCCCCCATGAAAATTTTTAGGGTTTAGGTTGCCCAATTGGTGTCAGTTAGTTATGGAAACCGACACTTTTTTTTTAATAGGTGTTGGTTTTAAAAAAATCAACGCCTATTGTCAACTTAATAGCCCCCTAAAACAGACTCTTCCCCATTATTCTCTATTTCATCACGCGAGCTCTCTGTCTCTGGCAATTCATTTTCCGTCGGCTGCTCGTGTGTGCTCAATGTTGCCGCCGCCACCGTGGCCTGCTCAATGCCACCGCTGCCTACTCAACTCCTACTCAACGTCACCGCTGAACTCCTGCTCCATGCCGCCACTTCCTGCTCAACTGTCTACTCAACACCACCGCTACTGCTGACTGAGCTGCTCATCTACTCATCTTCTTCCTCCACGATCAAGCTCACTTCCGACAAATTTGCTCCTCTTCTTCCTCCACGAGCTCGCTACTGACAGGTACAATTAATTTCTTCTACTCTTCTCCCTGTTCAATCGTCCTCCTACTCTTCTTCTTCCTTCTCCTCTTCTTCCTCATATGGCCTTGATGTCGGAGGCGGCTGTTAATAGTGGTAACTCAACAAATGTAGTGGTTGCAAGGGCACACTATCGTAAAAATTTATTTGCATTGAGCATAATGTACACATTTATTCTTAGTTAGAGAACCTGAAAATGAATGTCCTCATTTAGCCATTCAAGAAGCATGGAAGTGTGTATGGATAAGAATCATAGTGGACTTAGATTGTATTTTTGCAATTAAGGTTACACATGCACCATATTTTCTGATTTCCCATTTATAGTAGCATGGACTAAGAGAGCCTCACTAAAATTGATGCTTATTGACACCTAATTAATTCATTATAACAGAATTGCGTTGACTGCACTTGTGCTCTTGGGCTGAATTGAGTTGTCTATCATCCATTTGCGTTGTTGACTTGCATATATTTGTTCTTCAGCCTTCAAGTGAGGCATAATCTCACTCTCCCAATGTGCCATTAGGCTTCATTTTGATTCAAATCTTGTACTTGCATATATTTGTGCTTCTAATCCTCACGCTTGACCTAATTTAGTAAATTTTGATGCATGTTGAAATAAGATTCAACTTGTCCATTCTAGCATCCTAATTTGATTTGATTATTTGCTTTGAACCTTGAAACATGCGTGTTAAAGATACATTGATGTTAAATCTCAAACTTAACTCACATGTGGGTCTTCTATTTCTAAAATGATTATGTGACTTGGGGAAAAACCCTGTTGAAATGTTGGTTCTTGGTCATAAATTTGCACAATCGTGGGAAGTGCCCACGGCCGTGGTGAGGCTTGCACCACTTGATTATCCTTTAAACTTCATCATTCTTGGATGTCTTTGCTTGGTGACGACTCTTGGCCATTGGAGGTAGGTTGAGGGAGATTTTGGGGCCTCCTTTGGGCCTCCCCATGAGTAGAGGAGCCCTAGAACTCCTTCTTTCTCTCTCTTCCATCTAAGGCATGGTCCAAGTACATGAAAATAGTGCAAAGAACATCATAAGTGCATTTGGTAATGATAAACACATTAGGGGAAAAGCTTGTAATCTAACATGTTTAGATGTGATTTAAGTACAAAAAGGCACAAGATGGAGCCCTAAAATAGGGCTACATCACCCCATGATTCAAATCTTTGATATATGGAATTGTGGTTTATTTACTATTTAGTATTTACTGACAAGCATGATTAAATGATGTTACACAAAACTTAGGATATCAATGATGAAACTAGGATTGTAGGTATAAGAATGACAACATACATGTATTTGTTGGCCTAGAAACCCATCTAAGATTTACTCATTAGGAGTAAATCTTGGATAGTCCCCAGTTTGGGACTGTTCTTGAACACCTAATCCCACTTAGGATGTAAGTTTATAATGCGTATTGGGTTTTCAAGAAAATTTCGATAGCATTTCCCTGTTTGTTCTCTAAGTACATATGTACTTGGAGAACAGTGGGGAAATGTTGCCGAAAGTTTCACGAAAACCCAATACACATTATACACTTACTAGTGAGATTAGGTGTTCAAGAATGGGATAGGTGGTACACATTTGTTATATATAAGAATGACATCACATGTATTTGTGTGCACTGAATGTGCATGACCACACAATGGGTCCAAAGGGCTATGCAGGCATTCACCAAAGACTACAGGCTGAGTGTACCGCTCATTCTACTGCTACTCAGGAGTCCTTTACTATAGGTACCGCACCTCTGCCTGGCCATGATGTCTGGATAGCTTGGAGGAAAAACAACGAGGGTGAAATAAAGAATCCCGCAACTGCTGAGGCAGTTGCAAAAATGGTAAAATACAACTCTTAGAGCAATCATTCGAATATTGATTATTTGTGGTGTTTACTTACTTACCAATTTTTGTTGATGGCAATTATCAGGAGCTGCACGAGCTGAGGAAACAAGGCAAGTTTATCCCTGAGGGCACAAGGGATGAATTGACATTTGCTTTGGGTAACCCAGAGCATCCTAGACGTGTTAGGGGTGTAGGAACTGGTGTGGGAATCAAAGTGTTCTTAGGGCCATACTAGCACAAACATGTCCCAAAAGTGGGAATTTCACAAGAAGTGGTATCCTATTCTTTTTCTAGAATGCTACTGTAAAAGGGTATTCAATAATCAAAAGATAACATTTCTGTTATCCATGTATAGGTAGATAAGATAGTTGATAGGAGAGTCGATGAAGTAGTTGATAAGAGAATCAAGGAAGCAGTTGATAAGACACTCCATGAAGTAATGAGCAAGTGGTAGGCATCTTTGTCTGCCACTCAGACAATACCTATGGCATCCCGCTCTACTCCTACTGCAGAGGTTGGGAGTAATCCTATTGACCCACCACCTAGAACATCCACTGTAAGTATTTTTATGACATAGTACCTAGTCTTTTGAAGATGATATGTTTTCAAGATGATATGTATATATGTATATAACATTCTTTATGTAAATTTGTAGGGGTTGAAGCCATGTCGTCTAAAAACTAATGAATATGTTTTTGCAGAGGCATCGACTTACCCATCCCTTCCAGGGGAAATGTTTCATGGGTCTCCATTACCAGATGGTTGGGTTTGTGTGAGCCCGCTACATATATTCCCCAATTGGATAGATCTTCTATTGCCATATGCCCACCCAGATTGTGAAAAACTTGGTGAGGCAGAAGGCAGAGTGATATTGTGGCCCAAAGCAGATGTCATCTATACTGAAATTTTATGGTAAATTTACATTACGTTAAATTGTTAGTGTGTATATATGAGGTCAATTGATCTGAAATTATATATACAGATTAAAACGAAGACACCCAGAGCATCTAGGACTCCACCTCCACCTCCTACATTACCAAGTTGGGTTCCACAAGACCTACCTGCCCCATTGTATCTTAATTGTAGGGGTATGGAAGTATGGTTAGGTGAACATGATATAAATTTCCCTATAAATGTTTCTATAGATGCAGATGCTGCAGGTCAATCATACGAAAACAAACTATTTGTACAAGATATTTTGGATTTGTTTCACTATGATTGGCTAAATACATCTATGATAGTGCTATGGATAAGGTGAGATATTATTTATACATCCATATACCTTGTGTAGGATCTGGTGATCTGGTTTCTTATATATTAATACATACGTAATACATGTTTTGCAGCTACTTAGAAAAGATATGTGCAGATTTTTCATTTGAACATGTAGGATTTTTGATTCCATCTTTGATTAGTCTAGTAGCTAAAGACCCTATGTCAGTTCAACAATACTATTGTGATGCTTTTACAAATTTTGGACAAAATAAGAAGACGGTGATAATAGCTCCATTCAATGTGGAGTAAGTTTACTTTGCTTATAATTTGGACTTAAGAAAATTACATTTTTATTGTCAATTTTGAGTTATTGCTTTTTAACTTTTTTACCTCTAGGGGTACGCATTGGGAGTTACTAGTTATTATCCCCGGGACGTTCATTGTCTATTATCTAGATCCTAAGGGGACTAAATTTAATCCAAAATATGGACACGCAATGAAAATGGCATTATTCTGGTGAGAAATATTTCATTTTTATATCTGTTAACATCAATTATTACATTACTATTTAATTATGCAATTTACTATGTTACATTAACATGTAGGGGTTTACATGAGTTCAAAAAGGCTGGAGGACAAGTCCCCAGGAAAAAGAACCAACCAATAATTTGGGAGAACGTGGAAGTAAGTTCCTGACTCCAATGTATATATTATTTATGTGAACTGTGCTTAGTTGTATTTTTTAATATTTTGTATGTTTCAATTTATAGTGTGCTACACAAGACAATGATTGGGCATGTGCATACTATGTGATGCGATTTATGCACATGATTATCAAATATGCCGTAGTGGACATCGATACCATACCTGAGGTATTATATATAGTCTCATTAGATAATATGAAATATATCAATCTTATTTATATATTATGAATTATATATACACATCATTATCTTTGTAGGTGTTTAAAGCTGACCCCACTATAGGTAAGGCCTTATCAGATGTACATGCTTCCTATACGATGGAAGAATTAAATGATGTAAGAGAAGAATGGGCAAAAGCCATACAAGTAATGGGGGTTTTAAAATATAATTAGGATGTTGATAGCGATAATGACTAAAGAATGATATTTTGTGTAACATACTAGATCTCAGACCCTATCCCAGAAGTTGACGCTTTGGACTTAGCCAAACAAGGTTGAAGGTTAGACCTAAATAGATGTTTCGTATAATCCCAATGAGCTAATGTATTTATAGATCACCTTAATGTAGACTAATACTCTAACATTAATCTTAGGTTTATAATGGCTACATAAAATATGCCACATAACTCATTTTGGTGGTAATATGAAGATAAGAAACTTAATTGGATGAAAAATTTAGATAATGGGCCGTTAATGGGCCATATGACATATCTCATAAAATTAAGTCTAAAAATTGGAAACAAACTTCAAATTCAAAATCTACATATCAAAATTAGTCTACATGTCAAATTTCATCTAATTTGGATAACCTTGAAATATTAGGATAAGTTTAGGAGAGAGAAAGTTAGTAACTGACATAAGTAATGAATAATGTGATTATATAACTTCACAATATGGAAATTATGTCAAATTCATATTCAACACATTAAAGATAACTTGTGGATAAAGTTTGGTCCGATTTGGATGTTGTTTGTGTGAGTTATGCAACTTTAGGTACATTCTGGACTTTTCTGCAATTTACCCAATTGGGAGGTTTTCTTTGAAAATTGTCACATGAATTATAATCCTTAGATATATTCTTATCATTCTCGAATTTTTTGGGCTTTGGGGCTCCTAGTTATACTTGGTTTGGAAGTATTTCTCTTCAAGGACGTTTTAGGGTTTTTCCTCTTTAAAAGATAAGGATAAGGATGAAGATAAGGATAAGGATG
Source organism: Alisma plantago-aquatica (assembly GCA_963693085.1). Classification (NCBI taxonomy): domain Eukaryota; kingdom Viridiplantae; phylum Streptophyta; class Magnoliopsida; order Alismatales; family Alismataceae; genus Alisma; species Alisma plantago-aquatica. Next base: position 636,527,586 of record OY856413.1, on the reverse strand, counting down.
AAGATAAGGATAAGGATAAAGATAAAGATAAGGATAAAGATAAAGATAATGATAAGGATGAAGATAAGGATAAAGATAAAGATAAAGATAAGGGTGAAGATAAGGATAAAGATAAAGATAAGGATATGGATAAAAGAGAGAAAGTATGGGTAGTAACTAAGGGAGGTGTTGCATGGACATAAAATGTCTAGAATTTTGACACATGTACACCTCAAGCTGAACCCCTTTCATATACACGAAGCTATATATATCCCTTCCTAGATCCAAATTTTAAATCATTGCTCACTCCCTATTTCCTCTAGCTTAGAGCATCATTCCTACTTTGTTTTGCCATAAAGGTGTTGTCCCAAGGTAAAAGGAGTTACCTACCTTGGTGAAGAAAGCTCCTAGGGTTCCATATTTCTCTATTTAGGATTTGTTAAGCTCATCCTTGGTGATTTTGACCAAAACTAGGTTTTCACCTCTAAAGTAGAGAAGGTGATCTTTGCTCAAGAAAGGAGTTTGGATTGGAGTAACCAGACATTCTAATCCCAGAATCCTTTCTGTTTGAATCTTCTTACCTTCCTAGAGGCCTTTGGGGACCAAGATTTGGATCCAGAAGTGCTTTGGACTTTGGGACTTTGATATTGAGGTATGTTGTATCCCCTATTCCTCTATAATGAGCAATTCACCTATCTTTTCATTCTCTTGAATTTGACCGACACAATATGTCTTATCTTTTGATATCATGGTTCGTATGAACTATCTTGCTTTTTATGGACTTGGATATTTTCTTGATATCCTACCTTGTGCCTTGGTGCATGTTGGTCTCTTATATTGGTATGTGCCACTTTGAAGTGGGTGTTATATGTTTGTGTTGTCCATTGTGTGATGGCAACCTTTGTATCATCTTCTGACTAAACTATTTACTTGCCTCTATATTTACATGCTATGTGATTCAGTAGCACTAGAGTAGTGTAATTACATTGTTTTGGGGCAGTGTTCCCTTATTGTTTATTTGGAGGGTGGCAGTATACCATTCATCTGTAATCGAGTGTGGCAGTAATCCATACTCAACTTTATATATTTGGGAGATTGGCAGTATTCCTTTCTCTATCAGGTTTCAAGTTTATGAGACTTGGCCGCCTTTGTGTTTATATTGTTCTAGGGCTATGCTTATCTCACATGCATGCAAGTTATTGATGTGGATTGTGGGGTGTGTGCCCTACTTTCTTTTGTGCCAACATTGCACAATCTTTATTGTTTTGATCATGGAAAGTATCTTCTTTTATTATATGATGGTTCTTTTCTTTTATGCCCGATTGGGTAGTCCTTATATCTCTTGTATGGGAAACATTTTACATTTGAAGTCCTTATTGCTTAAATTGCTCAAATTTTCCTTTAGCATACACATACCAACTTTTGCTGATGTATTTCTTTTCTTCTTCTCCTTTGTGGGGTATGCTTCCAACCCCAGGTTATATCAAGGAGAGGCAAACTTCAACATCAACCTTGTAGCTGAGCTTTTGGGAGACTTGAAGAGGTGGTTAGATGACCCTCAGCTTAATCTTTGGCTTATATGATTAGATTTCCTTTTTGACACCTATATGTGGTGAAGTGTTGTATCATGTTATCGAGCATTGTAAATTGTTAGATAATGATCTTTTCCGCTGCTACTCCTTGTGTAATGATACATACATGTTGAAAGAATTGGTCTCCATCCCTTTGATGGAAAATTTGATGTGGTGTTTGGTTTTAAGGGATGTGGTCTTTTCTTTTTAGTAGAGGAGTGGTTTCACTCCTTTACACCATGGTATCAGAGCCACTAGCAGTCAGTTATCTAACTATTTCAAACACATCTCCCTTTAGTATGTTTACCTTTATCTTAGGTTGCTTACACCTAGTATCCTTGCCTTGTGCAAGAAAACCTTATGGATGGACATAACTCCTTTGTTGACAACCTAGGAGGCTTTGAGACACCTCAGAACCCTAAGTACAGGATGCCTAGACAAGACCCTCATGTTACCCCTGAGAGTCAAACTTCTGATCGGAATACTTCTGTTGCTACTAATCTTACTCCTGATCAAGAGCTGACCCATAGTTCCATAGTTAATCTTTCCAAGTTATGTTTCCTTTTTACATGTTGCATATGTAGTTGGATGTAAGAAGTATAGTTGAACTTTTTGTACCTGAAGTTTAGTTTGATATAATAAGATGAACCTTTTAAGGGGTGAGGGAAGTTTTCTTATGGATGTTTTGATTTCTAGGACGAAATCCCTTTAAGGGGTGGTGTGTTGTAACATACTAGATCTCAGACCCTACCCCAGAAGTTGACGCTTTGGACTTAGCCAAACAAGGTTGAAGGTTAGACCTAAATAGATGTTTCGTATAATCCCAATGAGATAATGTATTTATAGATCACCTTAATGTAACCTAATACTCTAACATTAATCTTAGGTTTATAATGGGTACATAAAATATGCCACATAACTCATTTTGGTGGTAATACGAAGATAAGAAACTTAATTGGATGAAAAATTAAGATAATGGGCCGTTAATGGGCCATATGACATATCTCATAAAATCAAGTCTAAAAAGTGGAAACAAACTTCAAATTCAAAATCTACATATCAAAATTAGGCTACATGTCAAATTTCATCTAATTTGGATAACCTTGAAATATTAGGATATGTTTAGGAGAGAGAAAGTTAGTAAATGACATAAGTAATAAATAATGTGATTATATAACTTCACAATATGGAAATTATGTCAAATTCATATTCAACACATTAAAGATAACTTGTGGATAAAGTTTGGTCCGATTTGGATGTTGTTTGTGTGAATTATGCAATTTTAGGTACATTCTGGACTTTTCTACAATTTACCCATTTGGGAGGTTTTCTTTGAAAATTGTCACATGAATTATAATCCTTAGATATTTCCTTATCATTCTCGAATTTTTTGGGCTTTGGGGCTCCTATTTATACTTGGTTTGGAAGTATTTCTCTTCAAGGACATTTTAGGGTTTTTCCTCTTTAAAAGATAAGGATAAGGATGAAGATAAGGATAAGGATAAAGATAAGGATAAGGATAAAGATAAGGATAAGGATAAAGATAAAGATAAGAATAAAGATAAATATAAGGATAAGGATGAAGATAAGGATAAGATAAAGATAAGGGTAAGGGTGAAGATAAGGATAAAGATAAAGATAAGGATATGGATAAAAGAGAGAAAGTATGGGTAGTAACTAAGGGAGGTGTTGCATGGACATAAAATGTCTAGAATTTTGACACATGTACACCTCAAGCTGAACCCCTTTCCTATCCACGAAGCTATATATATCCCATCCTAGATCCAAGTTCGAAATCATTGCTCACTCCCTATTTCCTCTAGCTTAGAGCATCATTCCTACTTTGTTTTGCGATAAAGGTGTTGTCCCAAGGTAAAAGGAGGTACCTACCTTGGTGAAGAAAGCTCTTAAGGTTCCATATTTCTCTATTTAGGATTTGTTAAGCTCATCCTTGGTGATTTTGACCAAAACTAGGTTTGCACCTCTAAAGTAGAGAATGTGATCTTTGCTCAAGAAAGGAGTTTGGATTGGAGTAACCAGTCATTCTAATCTGAGAATCCTTTCTGTTTGAATCTTCTTACCTTCCTAGAGGCCTTTGGGGACCTTGATTTGGATCCAGAAGTGCTTTGGACTTTGGGACTTTGATATTGAGGTATGCTGTATCCCAATTCCTCTATAATGAGCAATTCACCTACCTTTTCATTCTCCTGAATTTGACCTACACAATATGTCTTATCTTTTGATATCATGGTTCGTATGAACTATCTTGCTTTTTATGGACTTGGATATTTTCTTGATATCCTCCATTGTGCCTTAGTGCATGTTGGTCTCTTATATTGGTATGTGCCACTTTGAAGTGGGTGTTATATGTTTGTGTTGTCCATTGTGTGATGGCAACCTTTGTATCATCTTCTGACTAAACTATTTACTTACCTCTATATTTAAATGCTATGTGATTCAGTAGCACTAGAGTAGTGTAATTACATTGGTTTTGGGAAAGTGTTCCCTTATTGTTTATTTGGAGGGTGGCAGTATACCATTCCTCTGTAATCGAGTGTGGCAGTAATCCATACTCAACTTTATATATTTGGGAGATTGGCAGTATTCCTTTCTCTACCAGGTTTTAAGTTTATGAGACTTGGCCGCCTTTGTGTTTATATTGTTCTAGGGCTATGCTATGTGACATGCATGCAAGTTATTGATGTGGATTGTGGGGTGTGTGCCCTACTTTCGTTTGTGCCAGTATTGCACAATCTTTATTGTTTTGATCATGGCAAGTATCTTCTTTTATTATATGATGATTCTTTTCTTTTATGCCCAATTGGGTAGTCCTTATATCTCTTGTATGGGAAGCATTTTACATTTGAAGTCCTTATTGCTTAAATTGCTCAAATTTTCCTTTAGCATACACATACCAGCTTTTACTGATGTATTTCTTTTCGTCTTCTCTTTTGTGGGGTATGATTCCAACCCCAGGTTAGATCAAGGAGAGGCAAACTTCAACATCAACCTTGTAGCTGAGCTTTTGGGAGACTTGAAGAGGTGGTTAGATGACCCTCAGCTTAATCTTTGGCTTATATGATTAGATTTCCTTTTTGACACCCATATGTGGTGAAGTGTTGTATCATGTTATCGAGCATTGTAAATTGTTAGATAATGATCTTTTCCGCTGCTACTCCTTGTGTAATGATACATACATGTTGAAAGAATTGGTCTCCATCCCTTTGACGGAAAATTTGATGTGGTGTTTGGTTTTAAGGGATGTGGTCTTTTCTTTTTAGTAGAGGAGTGGTTTCACTCCTTTACATTTTGTAAATGAATTTTTCTAAATTGTCATATGCGTGAATGTTTCTTCATGTGTCTGAATGTTTATACATGTTTGAATGTGAAAATGAATGGAACTGCAGGTTGCTACATGAATGTTTCTACATGTGCATATGGGAATGTGAAAATGAAAGGAACTGTAGGTTCCTACATGAATTTTCTACATGTGTCTGAATATTTCTACATGTGTGAATGTGAAAATGAAATGAAATGTAGATTTGTGGCATGTTTCTACATGTGTGTGAATCTTGTTAAATTTGCAGGTTTGTGGCCTGTTGTTCGATGATATCAATGGATGTCATAAACTTGCAGTTCAGTTCCACTAAACTGTAGGTTTCTTTATCCTGTGATCAACCACAACATGCCTACAAACTGATAAGAAAAAAAAATCAAAACATAGGCATCGGTTATTAGTCAAAAACTGACAACAAAGGCTTACAACGTCAGTTAATAGCAAAAAACTGACGTCTAACGTGGCCAGACAACAAGGCCGTGCTGGCCCGAACGACCATGGCGGCAGGTGATATGGCATCTGTTATTACTAAGAAACCAATGATGATGGTGTCCTAGATGGTGCCCTTTTGTGGCACGAAGGGTTTGGGCGTCTGTTTCCCTACTAATAACCGACGCCTATAGTGTCCCTGCTGACGCCTTTTTTGTGGCGCAAAGGGTTCGGGCGTCAGTTTCCCCACTAATAACTGACGCCTATAGTGCCCATACTGGCACCCTTTTTGTGGCACGAAGGGCTCTGGCATCTGTTTTCCCACTAATAACCGACGCCTATAGTGCCCCTGCTGGCGCGTTTTGGGTGGCGCAGATGGTTTTGGCATCGGTTTTAAAGCTGACGCCTAAGGGTTCACCTTTTAGTGTCACCCACATGGTTTCGCTTTTTAACCGTCGCCAAATGCCTTAAATAATCGACACCAAAGGATGGTTCTGTAGTATTGTTGGTTATACTAGAATCCTGGTGGGCCTCGTTGCTAATTATTTGAACTAAATTATCACGAGTTTTCTACTGCTGAAGGATTTCCATATTAAAAACCAGGGTGGTTCCTTTTCTGACTCGGATTGTAATATCCTTGACCAGGGATGGTGTTGACAACATTAAGATTTTTCATTTGACCATTATCTCCTTGTCCACATGTGTTGCTTAGAACAAAATTGTAGAGAATATTGCATGCTAAAGTGGAATGATCAGTACCTTTACATGCTTCACAAAACAATGATGTTGACTTGATCTGTTCTTGTGGTTGTGGGAGTGAATGTCTTATTTCAAAAGCAGCAAGGGATGATTCAATATGGTCTTGCTTTATAACTAAGAGTTTGAGGGTCTTAGTGATAGACTCGTATTCAGGAATAACTTCAGCCATAGCTACCTTCAACACTCTTTTTCCTACAGACCTTCCCCAATTAGCTTGATTCTCACCTCCCAGGGTGACGACCCTCCATGCGCTGTCATAACTTTGGCGCATGAAGTTTCCTCCAGATGAGGAGTCTAAGAATCTCTTGATATCATCGTCCACACCTCTATAGAAGATCTCAATAAGCTGATTCTTAGGGATTCCATGATGTGGACACTTGCGTAGAAGATATTTATATCTTTCCCGTGCTTCAACAAGGGTTTCTCCAGGGGCTTGAGTGAAAATTGTTATTTGACCCCTAATTTCATAGGTGAGAGAAGGGGGGGGGTAAATTTTTTCCAGAAAAAACATTTTGAAGTTGTTCCCAAGTAGTGATGGGTTCGCATTGTAGGGAGTTGTACCAACTTATAGCTCTAACAACAAGGGAATATTTAAAGAGACGGAGTTGAATGGCATCGTCTGTTACTCCATTTTGTTTTTTCATAGCACATAGATCGATGAACCTCAAAAGATGGTCTTGTCTATCTTCTCCTTGTTTACCATAGAATGGGTTGTTTTGAAGCAGGGTGATCCAATGTGCTCGTATCTCGAAATTTGGAGCATGGATGGGAGGAGGTTGAACTGGGTGATGAACATCGACATCTTTAGGGATTGAAAACTCCCTAAGATCCTTTTGTAGTTCTGCTTCTTGCGCTGTGCTTGTGCTACTAGGATTTCTTCTTGAACTACGGCTCTGGCTTCTTGCATGAGCCTTTCTCTCTGTGCATTGATGGCTTGAGCCACCCTTCGGGCTATTTCCTCCTCTTGAGCCATTCTTGCTTGGTTCTCTCTGTTTTGACGATGAAAGGTTCTGTCTATCTCCGGATCAAAGCTGGCAGTGAGTCTGGGATTGTTCAAATGGTGCATTCACAAGTCCTTCTTGAAGTACCTGAAATAAAAGGATTTGAAGTAAGATTTATGGGGAAGAGTGAAATTCAAGTAGATGATCAATGGTTTCAAAAAGAAAAAGTAAAATCCTAGATTAGCCTTAAAAGAACTAGATTTGACTAACTGATTTCGTTGTCCCCGGCAACGGTGCCAGAATTTGATGTGGCAAATATCGCACTAACAAATTCACTCGGGTTTGAAATCCCTGAGCTTTTACCAAAACCTCGTATAATTATACCACCCGCAAGCCAACGGGTCTTATCGCAGTATAGTTAAGGATCGAATCCCAAAGGACAACATTTTTAAGAATCTTTGTCAGTCGATTCTAGCTCAAGTGAGACTAATATTTAGAACGATTGATTTGGTTGAGGTTAATTAAACTAATTGCAGGAAAGTAAACGAGCAGAATGAAAGTTTGTTTTAGATTAAATGATATGGAATCGCTGGAATGGTATCGGGTTTCACCACCACTGCACATGCAAACACATCCAAACAAATAACATCTAGGAAAGCATCTAACTATCCAAATGGAACTATTGTGAACCCTCCTCGAGGGATGTTTAGGCCCGCGTAAGCATCCCCTTAGGCATCTGATTTCTCATCACCATCTGGATTATGCACTTACGATTCCGAAGATATAACATCCAACTAAGGTTGTAGTCTTCCCTGAGGGATGTTTAGACCACAGAAGCGTTACCGTGGGCTAGATGGCTCGTCCCCTCATGGATCATACACTTACAACCTCAAGGAACCCCATTCTATTTCTAGTCCGAGAGTCAACTGTGCAAATTGACAAGCGTGTAGGCGATAAGTATGCAAGCAAACATAGACAATTAACAAGAAGATACAACATCCAACTAAGGATGTGGTCCTCCCCGAGGGATGTTTAGTCCACAGAAGTGTCACTACAGGTTAGATGCCTCATCCCCTCACGGGTTACACACTTACAACCTCAAGGAACCCTATCAGATTTCTCGTCAAGGAGTCTACCTCATTAATCGACATTCTCTGCTACAATGAGAAGAACAAGATGAAAGCAAGCAGGTAATCAACTACAAGAATATCAATTAGCAACGAAATGAAAAGTTATATACATTGCCTTGGAATGTTAAATGAAAAGACATGAATGCATGGGCAGCGGGGCTAGTCCCCACACCCCAGCAAAAAGGAACTACTCATTCATGTTACGAGAAACAAGAAGAATAAGAAAGAGAGAGGATTCTGCCATGAGAACGATGTAGAAGGTGGTTGCAGCTCGGTGAAGATTATGCAATCTCCTATGTCATGTCGGAGCAAATCTAGATGAAGATCGAGGGACGCCAAGACAGATCGGGTAGTCTTTCTCACTCCTCCATCCTTCTCTTCTCGGTCTCCTTGAGTTGTAGTAGGAACGATAGGTGAAGTGAGAGTGGTAGGATCATACCAACGTTTTAGGCAGCCTGGTGGCATCCTAGATCCAATGCCCAAATGAGGACCCTGCTAGTCCTATTTATTGGCTTGGGTTTGCTTCTAACATTTTTGGTATGAGTCCTCCATACGGTCTGGTCGAAACAGTTTGGTCACTTTTTTGCCCAAACGGTTTAGAATAAGAGACCATACGGGTTTGATTTGTACTGACCAAATGGTCTGGGTTGTGTTCCTTTTCAAACGATCTCATGCACTTTTTCATACGGTCTTGCATGCTTCTCTCCATACAGTTTGCTATGTTGCTTGTCCAATCGGTCTCACAAGTTCAGCTCAAACGGTTTCATACAAACCTTTTCCAAATGGTCTTGGTAGCCTTCCTCCAAATGGTCTTGTACACACCTTTTTCAAATGGACTCGTATTCTTTTTCATACGGTTTGGTAATGCTAGCACTTTATCAAACAATTTCATGCAAGTAGATTTTCCATACGGTTTGCTAATGCTTTCTCCATACGGTTTGCTAGTGCTTGGACTTTATCAAATAGTTTCATTGCAAGAGTGACTAAACGGTCTTGGTTTATAGAAGACCACACGGTCTTGGACTCCCTTGCTCAAACGGTTTGGTCGCAGTGAATCCTGCAAACAGTTTCATGTAATCACGGCTCTAAATAGTCTTTTCTTCCCGATCGATTTGGGATGCAAATGACCAAACAGTCTTGATATGTAAGTGACAATTCGGTCTTGAATCAGTAACAGACGGTCTTCAACAACAAACGGTTTGGGGAGTGCTCAACCTTCATACGGTCATGTGTTATACAAACATCCAAACGGTTGTCGCTCCTTGCCCAAACAATCATCGTTATCGGTCTTGGTCTGAGATTTTGCAGTTGATGGAGGAGGAGTGGGTGACGACAGCGGCTAAGGGAGAGGACTGAAGCGTCAAAGTTGTTGGTGCCACGTTTGAGTTCGAGGAGCAAGGCGCCGCCGGGAGCCTGGTAGTCGGACGACAGTGCTGCTGAATATGGCATGATCGATGGAGGTGGAAACACCACAGGGTGCAGTTGTGAACATGCCCGTGAAAGATGATTAGGGTGCTGCGGAGCTACATATTAGGGTAGCGAATACTGCGATGCAGGAGGAAGAAGGAAGAAAGGAAGTGGCTATGGCAGCGTTGCTTTATTTGGTGAGGTTACATGTGGATGTAGGTTAGGGTTAGCCAGTGTGGTGGAAGGAGGAAGAAGAAGAAGGCGGACGTCAAACAGTCTCTGAGGCAGGATGCTCTTCATGGTTTCAGGATCATGAGTGTTCTCACGGTCTTGAGACCGTGAGGGCACTCTTGGTTTCCAAACCGTGAGGGAAACCTGTTAGAGAAAGTGAGAGGGTAAACTGACAGGGCCAAACCAAATATGGTCAAGATCGTTTGGAGAGGGCAAGGGCTCAAGATCATTTAAGTAGATGAAGGAAGACCGTAGATGAGTGATCTAATGGTGAAGAACAACTAACACCCAAATGGTATGGAAATCAAGTTAGATCCAAACAGTTTTGAGGTGAGGTTGTCCGTACAGTCTTGAGACCGAATGGATGAAACCAATTGGTCAAGACCGAATGGTCAAGACCGTATGGTTGAAACTGATTGGTCAAGACCGAATGGTCAAGACCATATGGTTGAAACCGAATGGCCATTACTAAGAATGAATGAGGGTAGATCAAGGGCAGATAAAGGTGGGTCCCACTCATTTGGGTTTGATGTGGATGATGGTTGATTAAGATGAAGATGGAATGATGGTGATTTTAGTGGATTAGGGTTGAATGGAGGTAGGTGACAGTTGATTGTTCAACCTCATCAAGACCTACATAAAATCAACATAAACTCAGTTAAGAACCTTGATAATTGAACCAATTAGGAAATTTTGCACTTTTTGATATTTAGTAACTGAAATTGGATGTATTGAATCAATGAGAGTCCAAGAAGGTGACTGAAAATCATGATCAATATGCATTCATCATAGTGATGTGTTAGATTGTTTAAGCTGAAAGCTAACAATAGATGGAGCGACAAAAACTTCACGTCATTGTTATCTTTGTTGAAAGAAATTCTTCATGAAGGAAATGAGCTGCCAATCTCAACATATCGGTTAAAGAAATTGTTGTGCCCAATGGGAATGGAGGCCAAGACGATACACGCATACCCGAATGATTGTGTATTATTTTAAAAGGACTATGTGAATTTGAAAGATTGTCCCAAATGTGGTGAATCAAGGTATAAATTGATGACTTCGGGGGAGTCCAAAACCGGTTCTCCTACCAAGGTGATGTGGTATCTACCTATAATACCATGGTTTCAATGCTTGTTTGCCAATCCGATAGATGTGAAGAATTTGAGATGGCATGCATATGTTAAGAAATATAATGATGGGATCCTACGACATGCGTCTGATTCCCCACAATGGAAGAAGATTGATTTATTATACCCTGAATTTGGTGAAGAAGTTAGGAATCTAAGACTTGGGCATTGTACAAATGGGATGAATCCGTATGGGACATTGAGCAGCCAACATAGCACTTGGCCAATTATGCTTGTTATATACAATCTTCCTCCCAGGTTTCGTATGAAAAATAAGTACATTATGCTATCGTTGTTGATATCGGGCCCTAAACAACCTGGAAATGATATTAAAGTTTATCTTGAACCTCTAATTGATGACTTTAAGAAACTCTGGGGTGAAGGTGTGATGACCTATGATGCTTCACAAAGAGAGACATTTCATTTGCATGCTATGTTGTTTTGCACTATGAATGACTTTCCAGCATATGGGAATTTGTTTGGATATAGTGTCAAATGATCTAAAGCGTGTCCTATATGTGAAGAGAACACTGATTCAATATGACTAAAACACGGTGACAAGACTTTATATATTGGTCATCGAAGGTTTCTTCCAAAATTCCATCTGTATCGTAGATTGCGCAAAGCATTCAATGGACAGAATGAGGAACGGAGTGCACCTAAAACTATACTAGGGGAGGATGTTTATGAAAAAGTAAAAGACTTTGCCAATGAATTTGGTAAGAGATCATAATATACGACGACCACACAGAGTGACAAATCTTTATTCAAGAAGAATTCAATATTTTGGGATCTTCCTTATTGGAGTTCTTTGGCAGTCAGGCATTGTATCGATGTCATGCACGTTGAGAAAAATGTCTGTGATAGCGTCATCGATACTCTATTGAATATACCAGGTAAGACTAAAGATGGGATAAAATCTAGAATGGACCTACGTGAAATGGGAATAAGGACAGAATTAAAAGAAGTAGTTAGTAGCGATCGGAGAACATACTTACCTCCCGCTTGTTACACATTATCGAGAAAGCAGAAGAAAGCTTTTTGTGAATTCTTGGTAAATGTTAAGGTACCATAGGGTTACTCAGCCAACATCCGTACATTGGTATCAATGAAAGATCTAAAGTTGATAGGTCTTAAATCTCATGATTGTCACACTCTAATGTAACAAATATTTCCTGTTGCAATTCAATCTATATTGCTGAAGCATTTAAGGTTTTCAATCACTAGACTTTGTTTCTTTTTCAACAGTCTGTGAAGCAAAGTTATTGACCCTGATACTCTCGATAAATTGCAAAGAGAAGTGGTTGTTACCCTATGTCAACTTTAGATGGATTTTCCTCCTTCGTTCTGTGATATCATGGTACTTCTTGTTGTCCACTTTACTGGAGAAGTGAAAATGTTGGGACCTATTTTCTTGCATTGGATGTATCCCTTTAAACGATACATGAGCATTTTTAAAGGTGATGTTCGAAACCGTTATCGGCCTGAAGGGAGCATTATTGAGGGTTATGTGGTGAGAGAGGTTATGGATTTTTGCAATGACTTTTTGAGTGTTAATGATGCTCCTATTAATGACAAGAATATTGAGGAGCATTTTGGCAAAGGAATTTTGGGATCACGGATGAAAGTAATCAGCCGTGAGCAGTTGGAACAAGGTCACTTGTATATTTTACACAACATCGATGAAGTGAGTGTTTATATCGCCAATTTCATAAAGAGACAATATCCTTGAGCCAATTCAATGTGGCTTGGTAAGGGGCATAACAAGCCATTTATTAAGTGGTTTGAAGATAAAGTCTTACATCAACTATCTCAAACACCAGATAATCTTACTGAAACTATCAAATGCCTCTCCTTTAAACCAAAATTGAATGTTATGTCTTATGAAGGGTTTGACATAAATGGATTCTCATATTACATAAAGCGTTAAGATGATAAGAGTGTTGTCCAAAATAGTGGGGTCACCCTTCAAGCGTCTTCATTGTTTTTTGCAAGTGCAAAGGATAAGAGTCCACGTGAAGCTAAAATGTCATATTACAGTGTCATTGAAGACATATGGGAGTTTGACTACGTAGATTTCAGAATTCTGCTCTTTAAATGTAATTGGGTTGATAACACCAAAGGAGTTATAGTGGATATATTGGGTTTCACATTAGTGAACTTTGAAAAGATTGGCGAGAAGGGTGAACCATTCATATTGGCATCACAGGAGAAACAAGTATATTATATCGATGATCCTGCAAATGATAAATGGTCGGTTGTTCTTCATGGTAAAAGACAGTTCATTGAAGATCCTATAGATGAAGAAGAGTACTATGATAAGTAAGATGACTCCAGTCCATTCTCAGTTGGGTTGCCAACACCACCAAATATTGAAGCTATTGATGACTTATATGTTCGCGGAGATCACAATGAAGGATTGTTAATTGATAAAAGATAGCAATATTAGAGGCATGCATATTTATATTTTTTATATGTTTTATTTTTTTAAATGTGAACTTTACAATGTGAATGTGAACTTTACAATGTGAATTACTTTACAATGTGAATGTGATCTTTACAATGTGAACTTTACAATGTGAATGTGAACTTTCAGATGGTAGATCATTCTCCTGATGACCGTGCTGATGATTACCGTGAGGGTGAGGACGTCAATGAGCCACCTAACAATGTAAGTTTTAAAAATATATCCCTGAGGTTTCTATCTATATGTTCATTTATAGTTATATCATGTAAGTGTGTTTTTTTTTGCCACATTTTAGGTTGGTGATGTACCCCCTGAAGAATTGGGGCACTTGATGAACAACAAAAAAAATTTGAGAAAGTGAGGGGCATCACAATGATGAACAAGTTACTATATCAAAGGGGCAATGGACCCAAACTGGCTGTGGAGTTCGATCATACAGGAAATCCAGTTGGAGTGAACTACAACTCATTTATTTCATATCTTAGGGTTCTTACTCGCAACCATTGTAGTCCTATTTTTGAATCCTAGCATAAAGTTCCTAAGGGTAAGAAAGACTTAATATGGAAGGAACTATGCACGAGTTATTATTATTTGCAATTCTATTTTTGTAGATTACTAATTTTTAGGATACTAGTTAATATCAATTCTATTTTGCAGAGTATATTTGATCTGGATGAAAAGCTGCATCGTAAATGCATGATGCAATGCTATGGGAGGGTCCTAAGGAACTATACGACAAATCTCACATGAGATTACATACGCGATGCTGAGAAGAGGTTCTTGATTGATTTCCAATTCTAGACATTGATCACTTTTTGACTAACTCAACACTAATAATTTTTGTTTGTATTCTCTTTAAAAAATAAATTTAGGTAAAAGACAACCACTGAGAAATGGAACTACCTGGACACCAAATACTGGGAGGACTTTGTTACCGAAATAAAAATGGATGAATTCAAGGTATTAAGTGCCGCTCCCAATTTAATTAATATACATTCTTAGGTATTCACCTATTCAAGATTAACCTTTAGTGTTACTAACCAATCAATGTGCTTACTAACAAGGATATCAATGATGCTAAAAAAGAAAGGTGTGCACTGAATGTGCATGACCACACAATGCGTCCAAGAGGCTATGCAGGCGTTCACCAAAGACTACAGGCTGAGCCTACTGCTCAGTCTGCTGCTACTCAGGAGTCCTCTACTATTGGTCCTGCACCTCTGCCTCGCAATGCTGTGTGGATAACTGGGAGGAAAAAAAAGAAGGGAGATATAATGAAGCCCGTAACTGCTGAGGCGGATGAAAAAATGGTAAAATTCAACTCTCAGAGTAATCGATTGATATTGATTATTATTATGTTTACTTACCAATTTCTGTTGATGGCAATTAGCGGGATCTGCACGAGTAGAGGAAGGAAGGCAAGTTCATCCCTAAGGGCACAAGGGATGAATTGACAGTTGCTATGGGTAACCTAGAGCGTCCTGGACATGTTAGGGTGCAGGCGACGGTGTGGGCATCAAAGCGTACTTTGGGCCATCCCAACACAAACCTGTCCCAAAAGCGGATATTTCACAAGTTGAGGTAACCTATTCTTTTTTTAGAATGTTATTGTGAAAGGGAATTCAATAATTGACTACGTTTCTTTTATCCATGTATAGGTAGATGAATTAATTGAGAGGAAAGTCCAAGAAGCAATGGTGAAGTGACAGGCATCTCAGATGGCCACTCAGACAGTACCTATGATGTGTTGCGCTTCGATTACTCCTACTGCAGAGGTTGGGAGTAATCTTGTAGACCCACCACCTAGCACATCCTCTGTAAGTATTTTTATGACATAGTACCTAGTCTTTTCAAGATGATATGTATATGTATATATGTATATAACGTTCTTTACGTAAATTTGTAGGGGTTGAAGCCATGCCATCTAAAAAGTAAAGAATATATCATTATAGAGGCACATCCTTACCCATACCTTCCAGGGGAGATGTTTAATGGGACTCCAGTACCAGCTGGTGCTGTTGATGTGAGCCTGATACATATACTCCCCGATTGCAAGGATCTTCAACTGCCATATGCCCTCCCAAATTTTGAAACGCTTGGTGAGGCACAAAGCGGATGTCGTCTATATTAATATTGTATGGTAAATTTACATTACGTTAATTTGTTAGTGTGTATATATGAGTCAATTGATCTAAAATTATATATACAAGTCAAAAAGATGACACCCGCTACAACTCGGCCTCCACGTCCACCTCCTCAACTACCAAGTTGGCTTCCAAGGGACCTAAACGCCTCGTTAGGTCCTAATTGTAGGGGTATGGCAGTATGAATCAGAAAACATGATCGAAAATTCCCTATAAATGTTACAATTCTGGAAGATGCTACCGGTCAATCATATGATAACAATCTATTTATACAAGTTTTGCATACATATTAATGCATAGGTATTAATGCATGTCAATCATACAAAAACAAGCTATTTTTATAAGATATTTTGGAGTTGTTTCATTATGATTGGCTGAACACATCTATGATAGAGGTGTGGATATGGTGAGATCTTGTTTATACATCCATATACCTTGTGTTATATACGGTTATCTGGTTTCTTATATATTAATGCATACGTAATACATGTTTTGCAGCCACTTACACAAGATATGTACAAATTTTGCATTTTCCCATGTGGGATTTTTGGTTCCATCTATGATTAGTCTTGTAGATACAGACCCTTCTTCAGTTACTTCATACTATTGTGATGCTTTTCAATATTTTGGTAAAAATAAGAAGACGGTGATAATAGCTCCATTCAATGTCGAGTAAGTTTACTTTGCTTATAATTTGGACTTACAAAAATTACATTTTTAATGTGGATTTTGAGTTATTAATTTTTAACTGTCTTACCTGTAGTGGTAGGCATTGGGAGTTACTAGTTATTGTCCCCAAGACGTTCACTATCTATTATCTAGATCCTGCAGGGAATGAATTGAATACATTGTATGGACACGCAATGAAAAGGCCATTATTCTCATGAGAAATATTTCATATTTTTATATCTGTTAACATATATTATTACATTAATATTTAATTATGCAATTTAATGTGTTACATTAACAAGTATGACTTTACAAGAGTTCAAAAAAGCTGGAGGAAAGGTCCCCAGGAAAAAGAATCAACTACTAGTTTGGGA
The DNA here is from genome assembly GCA_963693085.1 of Alisma plantago-aquatica. NCBI lineage: Eukaryota > Viridiplantae > Streptophyta > Magnoliopsida > Alismatales > Alismataceae > Alisma > Alisma plantago-aquatica. Next base: position 636,511,021 of record OY856413.1, on the reverse strand, counting down.
GAATGTGAAAGTAATTTCCCGACTCCAATGTGTATATTATTTATGTGAGCTGTGCTTATTTGTATTTTTGAATATTTTGTATGTTTCAATTTATAGTGTGCTACACAAGACAACGGTTGGGCATGTGCCTACTATGTGATGCAATTTATGGACCTAATCATCAAATATGCCATAATGGAAATTGATACTATACATCAGGTATTATATATAGTCTCATTAAATAATATGAGATATATCAATCTTATTATATATTATTAATTATATATATACGTCATTCTCTTTGCAGGTGTTTAAAACTGAATTCAGCACAGGTGGAAAGTTATTAGATGTACATACTCCCTGTACGAGGGAGGAATTAGATGTTGTAAGAGAAGAATGGGCAAAAGCCCTACAAGTAGTGGGAATTTTTAAATATAATTGGGACAATGATGACAATGATGAATAAAGATTGATATTTCTAAACTTTGTTCTCATAATTATTTTTGTGTGAAGGTGAATGACTTTTTCTGATCAATACATGAATGTCTGAATGTGAAAAGAGATGGAATGAATGGAACTGAATATGAATGTAAATGACTTTGCATGTTTCTACATGTATCTGATCAATACATGTGTCTGAATGTGAATGGCTTTGTAGGTTTGTGGCCTGTTGTTGGCTGATATCAATGGATGTTGTAAACCAACAGTTTAGAACTGAACTACAGGTTCTGCATCCTATGACCAGCCATACAATAGGCCTACAAACTGATAAGAAAAAAAAAATCAGAACATAGGCATCGGTTATTTGTATAAAACCAACACCAAAGACATACGATGTCGGTTATTAGCAAAAAACTGATGTCTCTTTAATGGCTAGCGTCAGTTATCAGTAAGAACTGACACCCATTGTGGCTAGGCATGGCCGTGCTGGCAAGGATATGGTGTCAGTTATTGTTTAATAATCGACGTATTTAACCATGATATAGCATCAGTTTTCATTAAGTACTGACACTTATAGTTCCCTTGCTAGCGTGTTTTCGGTAGTGGGAAGGGTTAAGGCATCAATTAGAAATTGACGTTGAAGGTGTTGACTTTAAGCGGCTCCCACTTGGGTGTCACTTGGAAATCGACGCTAAAGGCTCTAAATAACCGATGCCAAAGGCCTTTTCTGTAGTAGTGTATCAATTATCAAGGGAGTCAATGAGCGCATAATCTCAGTGATTGTCTCATGAAGTAGTAGCATCCAGAGATGGTGAAACAAGCTCAAGTAACTTGACTAATAGTTCAACAACCAATCCTTACCCTAGCTGTGCATTAAACAAATGAACAAACCGATGTTCCACCTAAGGATACATGGATGTGGCGTGTCAGCAACCGAGTGGTACACAAGTTAGAATCATTTTCAATCATGTTTTGGAGGTTTTCCTTCATTGCACAACTATTGCACGTTGGGTTGAATTCTTTTAGATCTGATTTGCTCCTCTCTAAATGGATCAGAGTGAGCCTCTTCTCTCCATGGATGGGGTCTAGCAAGGTGATCCATTGGGGCTACTTGTTTTATCATTGACTCTCCATCTTCTAATTTTTCAACTGCAGGTTGAATGCCACATTAACCTTCATGGTTTCTATATTGGTGATGGCACCCTCATCGGTGACACTGTCGACGTCTCCAGGGTGCTACTAATTATCCAACAGTGAGGCCTAGAATTTGTTCTTCATATCATAATTAAGAATACAAAAATCTTTTAGCCTTCAGAGGATCCAAGATGAACCCAAGAGTTTGGTATGTTTCCTACTAACCTATCTCCTCCTATGTGCATAGTGAAGATTTCAGGAGGCCCTATTTCCACAGATTTAGGTTTTGCCTTGGCGCTTCTCAAGAAATGTGTGGATAAAACTCTTGCCATGATGGATCTCTTAACTTTACTTCAGGACCCATAATATGAGCTTCTTCTTCTCCAGTCATGTGTTGGAATGCCCAAGATGTTTTTTTCTCTTCAAACAACACCCCCAACATCTATCAGCTCTGCGTTGGATGATTTTGACCATGGGCTTCGTTAGTGTCCAACATGTATTGAGGTTTGCAATGACCCACACTTTGGTGATCCATAGTGCTGCTTGGCCAAACTTTCTATGAACCTTGGAGAGTTGGTCATCAAATCTTTTCAAGATGATAGCAAGTTTTCTTATGTTTCCTCTCGAATCCACACCAAGGAACTCCAAGGCCACAACTTGTAAGAGGTTGGATCTGTGCGTACATTATTGTAATGACCGCCACCAAATGACAGCCAAATCATTACTAATTATGCAGAATAATCATAAGCAGCGGATTAACAAAAAATCACTAAAATTTAAAACCATTTTGCAATGAGGTCCTCTTCCAGGAAGCTCTTAGTGAAAGATCCAAAACATATACATATCATGATTCACATTGTACGACACTATTTCATCTCATTTTGAGGATAACATATAATAGTTTCTCTATCAAAACATATACTGGAGAAACATAAAACCTTGAGTTATACAAGCTAAAATCTCAAATCATTCATGAAACCATTATGAACTGACTCCAAGGACCTGAGAGTACAGAGATGACACATAGGACTTCTATCTATAAGACATGACAGAAAGTACAATCAACCTGAGCTGCTACTGCTGCCCCAGTTGTTGCTCTCCTTCTGCAGAAAGGTCTCTACCTCCTCGTACACGTCCACCTAAAAATTGTGGATCTCATGGGGTGAGACAATTGTCCCAGCGAGAGATATAACTCTCTGTCGACCATATTATTATCACATATAAGCATTATAAAACTGAGTAGAGGTTCTTTTATATTAACTAGCAAGATTAATCACTGTAGGAAAATGACAGAGTAATAAACCATATATCCAATTTAAAAGGAATGTAAAGAAACATAAATAACATCTATAAACTAAGATGTATAACTAAAGTATGCATCAACCAATGTTTTCCATATTCGATCATGAAGCAAATACACTACACAGATGATTACATTTTGCAATCACACTTATTCCCTGAGGAGATGAAGTATATCGTTCATGCTCCAACCGACCACAAACTTCTCACAAGTCGGTACCATACAAGGTCAATGACAGAGCCGACTACCAAGACCTCTCCAGCCTCAGTCAGTACGAGACAACTGGCAGTGACATCTCATTTCAAATTGCAAAAGAGCATGCCAGGGTATAGTCGCATCTTCACTCAAAGTTATAGTCGCAACATGAACTCTCTTAGGGGAACAATAGACACACGACTGTCCCCAGTTATAAAATCATTGAGTCATGGCATATAGCCATACTCTGAGCCACATGCCAGTTCACCGTGCTCATTACTGAGTCTACGACCATTGTTGCACTCGTGCCAGGATATGGCATATAGCCAATCCCCAAGATTGTGGACGTAAGGGGATCAACTCACATATGGTCATCCAAGATCACACCCCCGCATATTCAAATCTATGTGCTCCAGGTTATCCCATGGGAAAAACCCATTTCACCATTCAGCAAATTTTGACGCTGATGGATCTATGGTCAGGGCAACTACATTTTATGGTTTCTAATGATATATTAAGTGCATTATAGTATTCTTTTAGCATCAAACAAGTTATAAGAATCAATCATAAAAAAATGCTTACAAAGAAAGGTGTAATACATCTATCAAGTACTTTTCAAATCTTTGGAACACATTTAGATACATAACACTTGGGATCTCAGTCCCTTATCATATTACTGGGGATTATTATCCCTTAATCATTATCATCATCATGATTATATAATCTGGTTATTCAACCCTTTATTCATTACTGAATAATGTCACCTCTTATCAGATAACCATTACCTCTAGGTCCTCAGACCTAGGTATATATCACACTTGTTATATAAGTATTTCACATGGCTCATAAGGCCCATTAAACATCTTATCACCTCTCACTAGGGAACAACTATTCACATGGCTCACAAGGCCCATTAAATATCTTGTCACCTCTCACTAGGAAACAACTATTTATATGGCTCACATGGCCCATTAAACATCTTGTCACCTATCACTAGGAAACAACTATTCACATGACTCACAAGGCTTATGCAATAAGAGAAATACAACCTTCCCATTATTAGGGTTAGGGTTTCCCTTTATAGCTGAATAGGGTTTCAAGTTCGTATTATCAATCCAAACCCTAATTCATTGCTCCACACATCTAGGAAAATATTTTGATATCATAAGTATTCAATCATACTTATTTATTCTCATCATTTATCATTAAATGATTAATAACACAAAGTATGAGTTTCTCTCATCCTTACTAGTATATTGATTATATCATACTTTATTAACTTGGCTTAACCCTTTCTCAAAGTATGTTATCCTACACTTATCAAAGTGCATCAAAATCATTACATCTTAATGTAACAATTGACATGACACACTTCATGTGTTACTCATCCAAGTATATTGGATTTAAGGTGCATCAAGTTGTATCAACCTTGAGGTGCCGGATGTGATATTAATCATGCCTTGGTGTATCACTTCCCTCATCACTTTTAACTTACTTAAGTTCATCAACTGATCTTGTATTAAGGTATTTCCCATCCTAATACTTTATGCACTAACTCATCAAATTTATCATGTAGTGTATTGGCAATAAGTCACACACTTGAATTACATAACTATCATCAAGTGATAAGGACTCATCTCGGGTTAAGGCATTATTGATATAGGGTTGACCATTATCAACCACTTTAGGTGTTTCACCTATCAAGGTATTAATAACACCATTATTTGATATTACACTCATCACTCCTAATAGTGTCTTTCCCTCACCTTTATAGGGTGTATGGGGTTGAATCATGTATGTCAAGTTGATCACATATATTGGGTTAGGTGTATATCAGGTTAGGTATCATCATATCCCTTATACCCTTACCCATCAAGGTATCAACCTTACAAATCATATGGTGTATCACCTTCACCATACATGGGGTAACATCCTCACCTCACTTGAAGATATTGGCCACACCTGTGGCATACAACTCACAAAAACATAATTAACTAATGCGGAAGCGTTCACTAAGCAGCAGATTACCAAAAATAACTAAAAATTAAAACTTTTTTATCAAAAGATCCATTAAAGGAAAACTTTCTCACATATAACCAAAATAACATAATTACATTCGTGTTCAAACGTACATATTCTGTATCATCTCCTTTTGAGAATTACAAGCATTAACTGTCCTGTCAGGCTAAACACAGGCAATATAAAATCTCGAGGCACTGAGCCAAAATCTCGAAAGCAATAACTACTACTCCGAGGACCTGAGAGTACAAAGATGACACATAGGACTCTATCTACATCTATACAACGCATAACAACCAGTGTCTCCACCTGAGAGACTTTACTGTTGTTCCTACTGCTGCTACTGTTGTCCTTCACCCACTGAAGGATTCCTGCTTCCTCGTCTGCATCCACCTAAAAATGTGATTCCCACGAGGGTGAGACAATTGTAAATTTCCCTAGCGAGAGATATAACTCTCCGCCAGAAACATTATTATTGCATCTTAAGAATATAAATATACACAAAGGAATTATATTTGTTTGGTAGCAGTTAATTCAATGTCTAACAGATTAGAATATCATTCTTATCAAAAGCAATACAACTATAATTTGATAGAACAAAATGTCACTTATCCTTTAAGGAATATGAAGAACATGTATAACATTTATTCACTATAGAATCATCCCCATATCTTTAATTCTCTTCAGGCTTAGGTCATATGTCTAATGCCTGGCATTGTCATTGGGGAGTCATGGCCTGCAGCCATACTCTTTTCACAAAGTGTTGGGATCTTAGTCCCTCAGCTCACCAAGAACAATTCCATTCCTTAAAAGGTTCATCATCATGTTTATAGTATCTGGGTATTTGAACCCAAAACTCACCATGGCTACTTATTATCACTTATTAGGTAACTTAATACCTTCAGATCATTTAACCAAGGACATCCTAAATCTTACTATATAATGTATTGCACATAGTACACAAAGTTCTATGATTCTTACTACACAAAGCATATGAAGGCTTATAAAGCCTATAAAACATTCTTAATAACAGAGCATCATAGCCCATACCTGGCTATTCTCATCTTCTCAACATATCTGCATGATTAGTAATCATGATATAATTACATATCAATATCATGCAATTTGAGGGTGACCTTATTACATTCATAACCCATTAGTCTGTATTTGAGGTTCACATAGGATTAACTTGTCATAGGATTTCACATAGCATTGACTTGCGTTAAAGTTTCACATAGCAATACTCTATAATCATTCATCAATAAATGAATTATCAACACACCATGAGTTTCTCTCTCATGTTTGCCAGAGTATGATTACATCATAGTTGGTAGGTTTGGATTAAACTTTTCATAAAGCATGTTAGCCTACCTTCAACAGAGTGCATTACATCTAAATGTAACCATTGACTTGACACATCTCATGTGTCATTCATTCAATTATACTGGACTTATTACACATCAAGGTATACTAGTATTGGAGGGTTGGATGTGATATCTATCATATCTTGATGTATCACTTCCCTCAACACCATTATCTTACTTGAGTTTATACACTTAGCATATATTAGGATATTCCCCATACTAATACTTTATGCACCAGTTCATCACATTTATCATGTAAGGTAGTGGTTATTAGTCACTCACTTAGAATATGCAACCATTGCTAATGATATAGACTCACCCTTTAGGTCAGGGACTATTAGTATAAGGATATCCATTATCAACCTCTCTAGGCATTACATTTGTCATAACATTAATTACTATTCCACTATTAGGAATAGCATTCTCCATACTTATAATTTGAGGATTCACATAGCATATTCCATATATTTGTGGATTTCACATAGTATTACTCTTCAATAGAGTTTTATATAATCATCCTTGTATATCAGGGTTTCACCTAGTATTATGTGAAATTAGGATTTCACAACACATCACCTAGTGCTATGTCTTCACATAGGTTTAGTGGCACTACCCTATATTAGGGTTTCATATATCTTTATCCCATTTTAGGGATTGGGGTTTACCATTCACATCCAGGGGGGTTTCTCTTTCCTCATACCCAAATTATGGTTTCCTTCATTGCTACACTAAGTTAGGGTTACATCATCACCCTAGATTTACAATAATACTCAGTTTTGCCCTAAATTAGGGTTTCACTCATAGCTTTACTCTAATTAGGGTTTCACACATAGCATTGCTCTAATTAGGGTTTCACACATAGCATTGCTCTAATTAGGGTTGGGGTTCATTGATTAGGATTTCATGATCTCATTATTATGGATCAACCCTTATCACATAGTTTACTCATAATGAGAGAATTAGGGCTTAATTATATAAGAATTCATCTCTCTCATTCCATCTCTCATCCTCTTTAGGGTGTTAATTACACCAAGATTAATCTAGGTCAACTCTTCACTTGAGTACACATAGCTAGGGTTATCCTTCACAATCATCATGGGTCTACATCTTTAATAATCACATAATTGATTGACCTTTGATTGTATTAGATGTCCAAATGGTCTAATCAATTAAACCATCAATTATATAAGGAATTCAAAGGGTTTGACCAATTAAACTTTCAATTCCACAAAATGATCAATTGGGTTATCGATTGAAATCTTCAATTGCATTAAGTATCTAAATAGGTTCACCATATTGGACCATCAATTACATGAGATGTACAAATGGATTAACCATGTTGATCTTCACATAGTTGATTACTTAGACCCTCAATGATCTTAGTTCTCATACATCAATTGGTTGAAAACCTTTTGAACAAGTTGTACTTGAAACCAATTGGACAAGGTAGGTATTGAAACCATTTGCACTTTGGGTCTCCAAACGGTTTGAGATCATTTGGTCCCAAACCGTCTCGAGACCATTTGATTCCAAATGTTCTTGAGACCATTTGCCCATTCCATCATCAAAAACCATGGCATCCAATTAGGGTTTTGGACCATTGGATTGATTATCAAATCAACACTTAGTTGCAATTCAATTTGGTATCTTTGGATCATCAAATACCCAACAATGCTCAACCCTAGACCTACAAACGGTCTTGGGTGACCCTCAAATGGTCTTGAGACCGTTTGGGTGATTCCCAAATGGTTTTGAAACCGTTTGGGTCAATCAACCCAAACCGTCAACTTATTCAATTGCAAAATCAGCACTTAGCCGATTAGGGTTGATACCATATCTTTGGATCTTTAAACACTTAGACATACTTAACCCTAGACCTCCAAACGGTCTTGGGTGACCCCCAAACGGTCTTGATACTGTTTGGGTGATCCTCAAACAGTTTTGAAACCGTTTGGGTCAATCAACCCAAACCATCATCTCAATCAATTGGAAATTCAGCACTTAGTCGATTAGGGTTTGCAATGAAGTAATCATTCACAATTGAAACCTTCAAGATAAAACCAATTGAAACCATTGGATCAAAATCCAAGAACCACAGCATATATCTTCAAATGGTCAACCATCTCAACTGGTCAACCATCCCAAACGGTTTGGGACCCAAACCACCAAACGGTTTGCAAACCATTTGGTCACCAAACGGTTTGGTGAAACCGTTTGGTCCCAACATTGAAACCGTATGCCCTAGATATTTGGGGAGGTGTGTGCTTATGATGATGTCATCATCATCAAGCTCCAAACTCATGAAATCTTCTGTGATTTCCATGGAGATTGCATCAATCAACCAAACTTAATTTCGGAAATGTAGAAATGATCACCAATTGATAAGGAATTGACTGCAATAATAAAATTAAGGGTTCAAGTTATAAAACCTACCTGCAATTGAGCTACAAAGCACCAATCTCACGGAAACAATGGTGGATGCAACTCCTTTCACTATTCCAAGGGTCGTCCTCAAGCTTTGAGTGAAAAGAATTGGTTAGAGTTGAAGAGGGGATCGAGATATGAAGAATTTATGCATTTATTTTCGATTTTCACCATGGATTCAAGGTGAAAGGAGGTCAAGAACCTTACCAACAGGTTGAGGGTCGTCCTCCTGCTCCTCCACAGCGCCTTGGTCATTTTCCAAGCATGGGGAAAGAAAGAAATCTGAGAAAAGCCTTTGTTTTGGCTTGGAAATGGTACTTTTATAAGAAAATTGATGAGAGAAATTCTCTTATAAAAGTCTATTTATTCCAAAATTGTTGCCACCACTTCCCCCTTGGTTTCTTTCATGCAAGGGAATCTCTATCCCCACCGAGATCCCTTCCATTATCCATGAATTAAGGGAAAAGAAATTAAACACCTTAATCCTTATAATAAGAATATCCATATTTGAGTGAGAATTCTTTTTCTTATAATAATGGTGAGTGGAATTTCACCTCCTTAGGATATGATCGTGCCTTTGCAAGGATTTAATCTCATCCAAAAACATCTGAATCCAACCATTTTAATTTTGGTTGAAGGCCCTCTAATTAATACATACATGTTTTCCCTAAATTGAATTAGGGTTTCACTTAGGATTAAATCTTGATTATTTTAATATCAAGATTTTCTCTGCTCCAACTTAATTCAAATGAGGCGCCCCTATCATTTTATTTGCTCTATATGATGCCAAGAAACATTAGGGACCTTATTGAAGTGGTAATTTGCATATTGAACCCTAGGTTTTGGGTAAATTGCACATTACACCAAAACTAGGTTCTAATGCACAAGGATTGCTTTACAAGCTTAATCTTGGTGCCCAAGCTTGTGAAAACCATACCACTACATCATATTCATTCTTATGATGTGTCAAAATCATAGGAACATCTTTTCATGCAACATTTGCAATTTAACCCCTCAACATGGGTAATTTGCACTTTAGTCCAAAACAAGCAAACATTGCTTCAACATTGTTCAACTAGGACCAAAATTGAAACATAAGTTTCTCATGAGCCCTAATTACTTTTCCCAAGATAAGATTAAGCATCTACTCAACCTTATTAGGCAAAACACCTAGGGTTAACACATAACCTAGGTCAAGGATGTTAAAATTATAAACCCCTAACAAGGATTTCGTCCTCAAAATCCTAGAAAAAGGAGGGACAGATTATTCAGTTGTCATACCCTCAAGTCTCCACATAATATGTTAATATCATGGAGATATCATGGATCCTGTAATCCACACAAAGTTCCTTTCATTAATTCAACCTTATCAATGTTTATGTTTATGTAAAGCATAAACCCCTAACATATGATGTCCATATTATTGAAAGGAAAAAGCGTAAAAGAGCATACTTCAACCATCACTCAAGAACATTTATCAAAAGAGAAACATATATATCTAATAGAGATAATTTACTCATTAATCCTTTATTCATTTAGGAAAGTTCACTCAACAAACTCTATGTAATTGGGAATGTTCACATAGCTTTTCCTTTTAGTTGGGAATGTTCACATAGCTCTTCCTATTAGTTGGGAATGTTCACATAGCTTTTCCTTTTAGTTGGGAATGTTCACATAGCTCTTCCTTTTAGTTGGGAATGTTCACATAGCTCTTCCTATTAGTTGGGAATGTTCACATAGCTCTTCCTTTTAGTTGGGAATGTTCACATAGCTCTTCCTTTTAGTTGGGAATGTTCACATAGCTCTTCGTTTTAGTTGGGAATGATCACATATCTCTTCCTATTAGTTGGGAATGTTCACATAGCTCTTCCTTTTAGTTGGGAATGTTCACATAGCTCTTCCTATTAGTTGGGAATGTTCACATAGCTCTTCCTATTAGTTGGGAATGTTCACATAACTCTTCCTATTAGTTGGGAATGTTCACATAGTTCTTCCTATTCGTTGGGAATGTTCACATAGCTTTTCCTATTAGTTGCATTATACTCTCTAGATTGTTTCAGAATGACTACTTGATCAGAGTAATAAAAAAGATAAAAATCTAAGAGTTTCATACTTGCCTTATCTTCAATAATCATATACCTGGCCAGGGTATATAAGTATTGAGATTAGGTAGTATGCACTTTACTTACTATCATATTCCTCACTTTTCATATCATTATACACACAAAATTTTCCATTCTTGAATTTTTTTAAGCATTACTTCTAAATCTCATCTTTCAACACATAGATAAGGGAGATTATAAAACATTTTAAGGAACACTGAGTAAGATATAAATTCTTATCTCCCTTGTGTCCTTATAGGACTAGTCAAAGGAAGTTCAAAAACAACTACTTTTATATCTTTAACACATAGAATTAGAAAACGAAATATCAGAATGACTTTATTTCATCTGACCTGTTTGGGACGTCTGTCCATGTCCTCTATTGTTACTAGGAAACTGCCTCCTTTGTGATCCTTGCTGACTTTGCCCCTGAGGTTGAGTCATCATTAGATTCCCATTTGGACAATCCTTTACTAGATGTCCCGGTTGTCTACATTGATAACAGATCCTAGGTGCAAAATAGGGTCTGTGAAGTCCAGATACTGATGTTGATGCTATGTTGGAGGCTCTATTTGGAACATTACTATGATCCCTATCCATACTTGACATCCATTGTGTCTGGGTATGGAATCTCGATGATGCTGCCGATGCAGAAAATCTCGGCTTCTTAAAACTTTCAGACCTTTGTTTTTGAGTCTTAGTGTACACTTTCTTGCCACTAGTGTATTGTTTCTCGATTTCAGACCTCTCTATCCTCCTTACTGATTCCATAAAGGTGGCAAACCTCTCCCTATTCTCTAAAGTAGGCACAGGAGTGGTCAGTTCAGCGTTCAACCCCTTCTCAAAATGTTGAATTCTTTCCTCATCATTAACTGCCATTTGCGGAAAAACCGCAACAACTCCATGAACTTAGCTTCATATTCACTAACGTTCATCTGTCCTTGTTTGATCCTCTCAAATTGAAAGATCTTCTCATCTAGATACGTCTTAGGGAAGTATCTACTGACAAATTCTCGTTGGAATACCTCCCATCCAATTTCTTCACCTGGTCTCTTATCTTCCTTTATCATCCACCAATGGCCAGCACTCCCTTTTAGGAGGTACACAACATGTCTTACCTTTTCAGCTTTAGGGATATCAAGAATCCTGAAAGCCTTTTCTAGTTCTGTCATCCACAAATCAACATCTACTAGATCAGATGTACCAGCATAATCTATGGCCCCAACCTGGCAAAGTCTCTTAAAAGTCTTGCCGGCTCCGTAGCCTTCATGGTGAGCTGATGCCCTAGGTGCAGGTATTTGCATCCTACCAGTCACGTGAGTCATGGCAGCTATAAATTGCCCAAACATGGCTTGAAGGGCTGAGTTCCCCATGTTAGCTTGATTGAACTGGGGCTGTTCAGGTACGGGCTCCTCTCTATTATGGTCTCCTACACCTCCTCCTGGTGCAGTAGTGCTGCCTTCCGCAACATGTTCTTCATGTGGTCCAGGCATCTTGAAGTTCTTCTCCTCCTATGTGAGCAGAAGATACTATCACATAAATTGGAAGACACTTAGAACAGACGCTACAACCTTAGTCCTATGTCTCTGTAGACTTAGCGAACCTAGAGCTCTGATACCACTTAATTGTGGCATACAACTCTCAAAAACATAATTAACTAATGCGAAAGCGTTCACTAAGAAGCAGATTACTGAAAATCACTAAAAATTAAAACCTTTTTATCAAAAGATCCATTAAAGGAAAACTTTCTCACATAGAACCAATATAACATAATTACATTCTTGTTCACAGATACATATTCTGTATCATCTCCTTTTTAGAATTATAAGCATTAACTGTCCTGTCAGGATAAACACAGGTAGTATAAAATCTCGAGGCACTGAGCCAAAATCTCGAAAGCACTAACTACTACTCTGAGGACCTGAGAGTATAGAGACGACATATAGGACTCTATCTACATATATACAAGGCATAACAGTCAGAGTCTCCACCTGAGGCTTTACTGCTATTCCTGCTGCTGCTGCTGTCCTTCACCTACTGAAGGATTCCTGCTTCCTCGTCTGCGTCCACCTAAAAATGTGATTCCCACAGGGGTGAGACAATTGTAAATTTCCCCAGTGAGAGATATAACTCTCCGCCAGAAACATTATTATTGTAGCTTAAGAAGATAAATATACACAAAGGAATTATATTTGTTTGGTAGCAGTTAATTCAATGTCTAACAGATTAGAATATCATTCTTATCAAAAGCAATACAACTATAATTTGATAGAACAACATGTCACTTATCCTTTAAGGAATATGAAGAACATGTATAACATTTATTCACTATAGAATCATCACCACAACATTAATTCTCTTCAGGCTTAGATCATATGTCTAATGCATGGCATTGTCATTGGGGAGTCATGGCCTGTAGCCATACTCTTTTCACAAAGTGTTGGGATCTTAGTCCTGGAGCTCACCAAGTACAATTTCCATTCCTTAACAGGTTCATCATCATGTTTATAGTATTTGGATATTTGAACCCAAAATTCACCATGGCTACTTATTATCACTTATTAGGTAACTTAATACCTTCAGATCATTTAACCAAGGACATCCTGAATCTTACTACATAATGTATTGCACATAGTACACAAAGTTCTACGATTCCTACTACAAAAAGCATATGAAGGCTTATAAAGCCTATAAAAAATTCTTAATAACAAAGCATCATAGCCCATACCTGGCTATGCTCATCTTCTCAACATATCTACATGATTAGTAATCAAGATATAATTACATATCAATATCATGCAATTTGAGGGTTATCTTATTACATTCATAACCCATTAGTCTGTATTTGACCTTCACATAGGATTAACTTATCATAGGATTTCACATAGCATTGACTTGTATTAAAGTTTCACATAGCAATACTCTATAATCATTCATCAATAAATGAATTATCAACACACATCATGAGTTTCTCTCTCATGTTTGCCAGAGTATGATTACATCATAGTTGGTAGGTTTGGATTAACCTTTTCATAAGGCATGTTAGCCTTACTTCAACAGAGTGCATTACATCTCAATGTAACCATTGACATGACACATCTCATGTGTCATTCATTCAATTATACTAGACTTATAACACATCAAGGTATACCAGTATTGGAGTCTTGGAAGTGATATCTATCATATCTTGATGTATCACTTCCCTCAACACCATTATCTTACTTGAGTTTATACACTTAGCTTGTATTAGGGTAATCCCTATCCTAATACTTTATGCACCAGTTCACCACATTTATCATGTAAGGTAGTGGTCATTAGTCACTCACTTAAAATATGTAACCATTGCCAATGATATAAACTCACCCTTTAGGTCAGGGACTATTAGTATAAGGATATCCATTATCAACCTCTCTAGGTGTTACATTTGTCATAACATTAATTACTATTCCACTATTAGGAATAACATTCTCCATACTTATAATATGAGGATTCACATAGCATATTCCATATATATATGTGGATTTCACATAGTATTACTCTTCAATAGAGTTTTATATAATCATCCTTGTATATCAGGGTTTCACCTAGTATTATGTGAAATTAGGATTTCACAACACATCACCTAGTACTAGGTCTTCACATAGGATTACTGGCACTACCCTATATTAGGGTTTTATATATCTTTATCCCATTTTAGGGATTGGGGTTTACCATTCACATCCAGGTGGGGTTTCTCTTTCCTCATACCCAAATTAGGGTTTCCTTCATTGCTACACTAAGTTAAGGTTACATCATCACCCTAGATTTAGAATAATACTCAGATTTTCCCTAAATTAGGGTTTCACACATAGCTTTACTCTAATTAGGGTTTCACACATAACATTGGTCTAATTAGGGTTTCAAACATAGCATTGCTCTAATTAGGGTTGGGGTTCATTGATTAGGATTTCATGATCTCATTATTATGGATCAACCCTTATCACATAGTTTACTCATAATGAGAGAATTAGGGCTTAATTATATAAGCATTCATCTCTATCATTCCCTCTCTCATCCTCTTTAGGGTGTTAATTACACCAAGATTAATCTAGGTCAACTCTTCACTTGAGTATACATAGCTAGTGTTATCTTTCACAATCATCATGGGTCTACATCTTTAATAATCACATAACTGATTGACCATTGATCGTATTAGATGTCCAAATGGTCTAATAAATTAAACCATCAATTATATAAGGAATTCAAAGGGATTGACCAATTAAACTTTCAATTCCACAAAATGATAAATTGGGTTAACCATTGAAATCTTCAATTGCATTAAGTATCTAAATAGGTTCACCATATTGGACCATCAATTACATGAGATCTCCAAATGGATTAAACATGTTGATCTTCACATAGTTGATTACTTAGAACCTCAATGATCTTAGTTCTCATACATTAATTGGTTGAAAACCATTTGAACAAGTTGTACTTTAAACCAATTGGACAAGGTAGGTATTGAAACCATTTGCACTTTGGGTCTCCAAACGGTTTTAGATTGTTTGGTCCCAAATTATCTTGAGATCATTTGGTCCCAAATGGTATTGAGACCGTTTGGTCATTCCATCATAAAAAACCATGACATCCAATTAGGGTTTTGGACCATTGGATTGATTATCAAATCAGCACTTAGTTGCAATTCAATTTGGTATCTTTGGATCATCAAATACCAAACCCTGCTCAACCCTAGACCTCCAAACGGTCTTGGGTGACCCCCAAACGGTCTTGAGACCATTTGGGTGATTCCCAAATGGTTTTGAAATCGTTGGGGTCAATCAACCCAAACCATCAACTTATTCAATTGCAAAATCAACACTTAGCCGATTAGGATTGATACCATATATTTGGATCTTTAAACACTTATCCATACTTAACCCTAGACCTCCAAATGGTCTTGGGTGATCCCCAAACGGTCCTGAGACCGTTTGGGTGATCCCCAAATGGTTTTGAAACCGTTTGGGTCAATCAACCCAAACCATCATCTCAATCAATTGGAAATTCAACACTTAGTCGATTAGGGTTTGCAATGAAGTAATCATTCAAAATTGAAACCTTCAAGATCAAACCAATTGAAACCATTGGATCAAAATCCAAGCACCACAGCATATATCTTCAAATGGTCAACCATTCCAAATGGTTTGGGACCCAAACCACCAAACGGTTTTCAAACCGTTTGGTCACCAAACGGTTTGGTGAAACCGTTTGGTCCCAACATTGAAACCATTTGCCCTAGATATTTGGGGAGGTGTGTGCTTATGATGATGTCATCATCATAAAGCTCCAAACTCACGAAATCTACTGTGATTTCAATGGATATTGCATCAATCAACCAAACTTAATTTCAGAAATGTAGAAATGATCACCAATTGATAAGGAATTGATTGCAATAATAAAATTAAGGGTTCAAGTTATAAAACCTACCTCCAATTGAGCTTCAAAGCTCCAAGCTCACGGCAAAAATGGTGTATGAAACTCCTTTCACTATTCCAAGGGTCGTCCTCAAGCTTTGAGTGAAAAGAATGGGTTAGAATTGAAGAGGGGATCGAGATATGAAGAATTTATGCATTGATTTTCAATTTTCACCATGGATTCAAGGTGAAAGGAGGTCAAGAACCTTACCAAAAGGTTGGGGGTCGTCCTCCTGCTCCTCCACATCTCCTTGGTCGTTTTCCAAGCAAGGGGAAAGAAAGAAATCTGAAAAAAGCCTTTGTTTTGGCTTGGAAAGGGTACTTTTATAAGAAAATTGATGAGAGAGAAAATCTCTTATAAAAGTCTATTTATTCCAAAATTGTTGCCACCACTTCCCCCTTGGTTTCTTGCGTGCAAGGGCATCTCTATCCCCACCGAGATCCCTTCCATTATCCATGAATTAAGGGAAAAGAAATTAAGCACCTTAATCCTTATAATAAGAATATCCATATTTGAGTGGGAATTCTTTTTCTTATAATAATGGTGAGTGGAATTTCACCTCCTTAGGATATGCTCGTGCCTTTTCAAGGATTTAAGCTCATACAAAAACATCTGAATCCAACCATTTTAATTTTGGTTGAAGGCCCTCTAATTAATACATACATTTTTTCCCTAAATTGAATTAGGGTTTCACTTAGGATTAAATCTTGATTATTTTAATATCAAGATTCTCTCTCCTCCAACTTAATTCAAATGAGGCGCCCCTATCATTTTATTTGCTCTATATGATGCCAAGAAACATTAGGGACCTTAATGAAGTGGTAATTTGCATATTGAGCCCTAGGTGTTGGGTAAATTGCACATTACACCAAAACTAGGTTCTAATGCACAAGGATTGCTTTACAAGCTTAATCATAGTGCCCAAGCTTGCGAAAACCGTACCACTACATCATATTCATTCTTATGATGTATCAAAATTATAGGAACATATTTTCATGCAACATTTGCAATTTAACCCCTCAACTTGGGTAATTTGCACTTTAGTCCAAAATAAGCAAACATTGCTTCAACATTGTTCACCTAGGACCAAAATTGAAACATAAGTTTCTCATGAGCCCTAATTACTTTTCCCAAGATAAGATTAAGAATCTACACAACCTTATTAGGCAAAAAACCTTGGGTTAACACATAACCCAGATTAGGGATGTTACAACACCATACTTTAGTGTATTGACCATTACATGTTCTAGGGTATTAACCACCTTACCACTTTTTTCATCTAGTGTGTTGGGTTACCCACGATATTGTTTTAGAGATGTTTTCTCAACACCATGTCATCCAAGAGGTGTATGCTTAACCCAATATCGGTTTAGAGGTGTATGCTTATTTACCATATCACTTTAGAGGTGTATGTGTGCTTACCATATCGGGAAAGAGGTGTATGCTTGCTTACCATATCACTTTAGAGGTGTATGTGTGCTTACCATATCAGGCAAGAGGTGTATGCTTGCTTACCATATCACTTTATAGGTGTATGTGTGCTTACCATATCACCTTATAGGGGTATGTGTTCTTCACACCATATCGGTCAAAGAGGTGTGTGTGCTTCACACCATATCGGGCAAAGAGGTGTGTGTGTGCTTCACACCATATCGAGCAAAGAGGTGTGTGTGTGCTTCACACCATATCAGGAAAAGAGGTGTATGCTTGACCTCATATCGTGCAAAAGGTGTATACTACATTACCATATCATGCAAGGAAGTATAAACGCATATCCATATTGTTTTAGTGGTGTAAGTGTATCACCATATTGGGTTAGAGGTGCTTGCTTATGTGCTTGAACCTGATATCACATTATAAGGTGATACCATCATCTTCAAGCTCTAGACCTTCATTCTACTTGTTCTAGTACATGGATTACATGTCTAACCAACTACTAGAACTCATATATATATCAAGTATTCAAGAAAACTTCGGAATTGAAAGTAGATCATCAAATATAGCAAGAAAGATGGTGAGTAATAACATGTTTGGGTTCAAGTTATATAACCCGCGTTAAGAACAACTTAAAAGCTCCAAGATACAAATCTCCACGTTCCTAAGGTTGAAGATGACTTATCAAAAATCTAAGGCTTGTTCACAACTCCTTCATATATAAGGAATCACCATAGTTAAGAACTTGGTAAAGAAGAAAAGAAAGGAAGATCATAACCCTAGATCCATGCTTCAATCCAAGGTTGAAGATGATCATGGCCTCACCTTAGGGTTAAGACTTGAGCTCCTTCTTTCTCCTTAGAACCTTGCATGTTACATCACTACTCATGCATGATATTCCCTCACTTGTGGCTGATATCTCCTTCACTTGTAGCCAATATCACTTCATTTGGTCGATATCAACTTGTTATTACCGATATCAACATGCTATGGCCGATATCACTTGCTATGGCCGATACCCAAGGCCCTATGCACGATACCACTTTACCTATGCACGATACCAAGACTCTATGCACGATATCTAAGAGCAAGGAGGTGGTATGATTTGAAAATTTTCACTAAAGGGTGAAAGGAAGGGTATATATACTTGAGGTTCATGGGAGAGAGTGTAAGAGGTGTCATCACCTTACTACTAGGAGGTGCCACATGGCCATGCATGGATTGACACATGTACTTGCATGCATTCCATATTTATTTTTCCATGCAAAATAAAAACTTGAGGATAATGCAAGGGATAAGGGTTGCCCCCCATTGATTATCTTTGAGGACAAGCCACTTTCGCTCACATTTGTATTATATTCACAATTGAATGCAACCTTTCCCAAGGAAAGTTGCAAGCCGGTTTCCATTGCTTTATTGAGGTTCTTAGCTCGTGTTTGCAATGTCAAAGAGTTAACAACACGATATGGGTCTCCTCTTTGGTTCCTTGGCCGATAGGGACTCCCATTTAACACTACAACTCGATACACTCAATACAAGCTCAAATTAAGGTTTCCATTCAACCCCTTTCTTGGTCTTTTCATCACCAAGAATACTACCACTCATAAATGATTCAAACATGGTGTCTCATTATTTATCTCTCCTTTAAATGATACACAGAGGAAGTAGGAACACTCTATAGTTGGTAATTTGCATATCAACCCTATATTTTGGGTAAATTACACTTTTCACTCAGACTATCATATAATGCACAAATAGTTTGCAATTAAGCTCAATCTTGAAAATAAACTTCACAAGAATCCTAAATTACTTTTCAAAAGATTAAAAAAGTTGTAAGTAACTTACTTTAGCAAAAATTCTAGGGTTAAGTCATAACCCTCTTTTGTTACTACATACGATGCCATCCATAACAAATTTCCATCATTTTGTTGGTCCCAGTTATCACGTAGACCTTCTGCCACTCCAAAGGTCCAATCTATTCTAGAAAATGATTACTAAAAAATTATTGTCTAGCAATTCACTATAAGTGACATATCTCAGAGATAATTAGTTATTCTCACTTCTTCCAAAGATAACCACTGACAAAACTTCCTACATGTCATTCTCATTGATGTGCTTGGTTTGTCCATGTCGCATATTAAGTATAGAGATACCCTTCATTATTGACTCATGATTCCCTTACACCAGGTGAGAATGTTCTCCGCTTTGCAATACACACAGACCTCAATACCTTCTTTGGTCATATCGTTCATTGTCAGACAATACCTGGATATATGTTTTGACATGATTTAGTTCATGATACTCTTTTTGACCTTTGCTCTAGAGCTAGATTAGAGGTCCTAAAAGTGGTCATATGGCCTTTCTTGGTGCACGACTTGATGATATTCACAACCAATGTCTTGTTGGCATATTGTTATTTGATTGGACATATGATAAAAACACATGTATTAACCTCACCAGAGTCTCCTATCTGTCGGGTGTTCTTTTAAGTAACTTTCAAACAAGCCAGGAAGCTGGTGATGCCATTGTATGAAAGCTACAAAAGTAGCTTGTATGGAAAGTCCCCATCACTTCTTACCTTTTACTTGTTATACCTTTGAAGTACTTGCTAATGATGCAACATCTATTTTGTGACACCTTCAACACGTCACCAATAGAAACCTTATGCTACCGTCTTCTACGTCCTATAATTTTATTTTAGATCTATATGTTTCGCCATCCAGAAGGAACTCATAGCCGAATTTGTTGTTTGTACTTCTGTGAAGGTAATTTGTAAAATATTTTAGATGGTTGAGATTCTGCGTTGTTATAGATGTGATGAAAGGCAAAAACATACGTATCTATAACATCCATTTAGATTTGGCAAGGTCAACTATTTAATAAACTTAAACTATAAGATATAAAATTGAATTCAACTAATTGGATGCATTATCTAATATAGTTACCATATTTCTATTCGTATGCCTACTCCTAGAATAGTACTTTTATTGTGAAAGAAAAAATGTATGTTGTCATGGAAATGAAAAAATCATAATGCTTGACATCATCACCTTCCATATCTATAGTGCATGCCATTGTAGCATTGTCAAAGTTGTAGAATCACCTATTCTTGCCATGGTTCTTATGAGCAAGAAAGGATGATGAGAATGTAGAATCTCATGACCAATAGGGCTAAGACACCATTTTGGGTCAATGCCAATCACCATTGTCAACCCTTATTTGTTTAGTTCCCTCATATTGATGTTGTCAAGGTACCCAATTGGATCGGGCTTTGTGGAGTGTTGTATACTTGCATATAATAATCTAACTAGTCCCTTTTATTATAGTGTCCATGGTTAAACACACTTCTTCTTACATGGATGATAACTTTGACATAGTACCTACCGCTTATACTGACATGATTGTGAGATAAAGTTTGATATGAATGATGGGTTGTCTACGTGCTATGTGGTAACTGTAGCAAACCTTACGATGAAATTATCTAAAATAGGTGATAGAAACATGTGTGAATGTGGTTTGGAGAACTCTAGGTTGGTGAGAAGAGCCAATCAACCAACAAAAATAGGGTGGAGTGACTAACAATCACATAATTTATGGAGTGGCAGTTATTGCTGGCTTGCAGGCAGTGTCGTTAGGGAAACATTTTATGGATTGTAGTGATTACCATTTATGCAGTGTGCACCGTAAGAATACCATTGAATGGAGAGAGACTTATTTGATATTTTGATCAAGAGTTCAATAAATTGTAGAATTCTTCATGATGAATGATTTAATAGTCTATTGATTCATTTCACAATCCCAGTGAATTACAATAACTATAATGATGGAAACTTAGTAGTGACCTTTAGTAAAGTAGAATAGTAGATATTGTGAAAAATCTTGCCTCATTTATTCCCATAGGGTACATCATCATGGACAAACCACATAACCCCCTTATTCTTTGATTTTGTTATTGCATTCCTTCTTCTAGGTTGTAGTATTATCTGATTGTGTGATTGCATTGCTTCTTTTAGACTATAGTTTCTTCAATGTTTAACATAGTCTAACAATCCTAATGAATAAAATTGACAGACAGAATTCGATAGTATAACAATGTATACATATGCCTGTATATAATTCCGTTTACTACCGAGGACAAGGGAGAACATCTAAAAGACCAGCCTCAATCCAAAGTGATGTACCCATATACAAACCAAGTATTTTCATGGAAACTTGTTTGAATTATTAAGGTTCTTTGCATCACTCAACACAAGAAGAGATGAAGAAGATGTTGCATGTTGGGTGACTGTATATGCAAATGACAGCCGATGATAGTGTGAGCAATAGTTTGGTCATGCTTACACAAGGCGACTGAAGTGACTGCACTAGTCCAATTATTCCATTAATGACAACTACAACATGACTTTGGAATACATTGGGGGTGGTTTCTGGTTTGAGTAATGCATTAAAAATAATGTAAGGCTAGTGATTGATCAATGGACGGCTCATATGTGTCTATTGCAAAATGCAAGCTTTAATAAACAACCACCAACAGGAAATATGTAACATCCCTGACCTGGGTTATGCTTTAACCCAAGGTGTTTTGTTTAAGAAAGATAATTATATGATTGATATTATCTTTTGAGAAGTAATTAAGGCTCAAGAGGAACTTATATTTCAATTTTAGTCCATTTCGAATAATGTTGAAAGTAATGTTTACTTGCTTTGGACTAAAGTGCAAATTACCCAAGTTGAACGGTTAAATTGAAAATTGTGCATGATAATATGTTCCTCATGTGTTGAAGCATCATGGGAATGAAAATGATACAGAGGTATGGCTAGTGAAAGCCTGAGTACCAAGAAAGAGTTAATAAAGCAATGTTTGTACATTAAAACCTAGTTTTCATGTAGTGTGCAATTTACCCAAAACCCATGGTTCAATATGCAATTTACCACTTTAATAAGGTCCCTAATATTTCTTGGCATCAATTAGAGCAAAGCAAATGGGAGGGGAGTCTCATTTGAGATACTTTGAAGGAGAGAGAATCTTGATATTAAAATAATCAAGATTTAAGCATAAATGGAACTTTACTTCAAATTAATGCAAAAATAAATAAAATAATTGAAGGACCTTTAACCAACAATGAGATGGTAGGATTTTTTCAAGTGTGAACACCCTTGTGACTTTTCTAGGCCATGAAAAGATCTAACTTGAGTGGAGAGCCCACTCACATTAAGTTAATGGAAAGTAATATCCACTAAAAATGGGATATTAATATAATATGATTAAGGTGCTTAATTTCTTTTCCGTTAAATCATGTATAATGGAAGGGAATTTGGAGATAATGAATATATATATGCATGCACGGAATTGAGGAGGAATAGGTGGCACACATTTTGGAATTAAAGGATTTTTATAAGGCATTTTGTCTCTCATTGATTTTCTTATAAAAACACTCTTTACCACTCAAACCAAGGACTTTTTCGAATCCACTTCTTTCCTTTGCTTGAAAAAACATTCAAGGAAGCTAGGAGAAATAGGAAGACGACCCCAACCTGTTGGTAAGCTTATTGACCTTCATTCATCTTGATTTCATGGTGGAAATCACAAATCAATGCATGATTTCTTCATATCTCGATCCCATCTTCACTTCTAACCATCCCTTTTCACTCAAAAGCTTGAAGAACGAACCTCATGGTGTGGAAAAGCTTCTTCCACCATTTTTGACGTGAAGCTCCAAGCTTTAAATCTCAATTGAAGGTGGGTTATATAACTTGAACCCCTATTCTTTGTTATTGATTTCAATTTCTCAATCAACTATGTTCAATTGCTCTTCTTTCAATTCCTTTGATTAGTTGATGCAATTACCATGATAATGGCAGTAGTTTTTGATGGACAAAGTCGTGATGATGATAACATCATCTTAGGCTCACTTTCCAATAGGTTTGAGTTGCAAATGGTTTCACGAGTTTGGTCCAAACGGTTTCACCAAACCGTTTGGAGACCAAACGGTTTCCAAACCGTTTGGAGACCAAACGGTTTCCAAACCGTTTGGAGGCTTGGACACCAAACCATTTAGAGGAATTGACCGTTTGGATGGGTTGACCATTTGGGGTCAGACCCTTAGAACATGCTGGATGATGATCCATTTAATCCAATTGATTAAGTCAATATATAGACAATCTCCAAGTGGAAACCCTAATCGGCTATGTGCTGAAATTGCAATTTTTTAAGTTAAACGTTTGGGTTGATTTTCCCAAACGGTCTTAAGACCATTTGGAGGTCACCCCAAATGGTCTCAAGACCGTTTGGAGGTCAACCAAGACCATTTGGAGGTCTAGGGTTGATTATGGTTGAGTAATTGAAGGGTTAGAGATATCAAATTGAAGTGCAATCAACGGTTAATTTGATGATCAATCCAATGATGCAAAACCTAATTGGGTTTCACAAATTTTAATAATTAATGAGGCAAATGGTCTCAACACCGTTTGGAGGTCATCCAAATGACTTCAATACCGTTTGAGGTCATGTCATACCATACTTTGATGGTGGTTCATTGACTTCAATTGGATTAGTTCCACGATGATAACCATTGATGGTTCCTCAAATTCAAAACCCTAATTGATCGGTTCTTGATTATAAATCCTAGTTCAATTTGGTTAGAAACCCTAATTGATGACCCAATTGAAGGATGATTCAATACTTCAATTGATGAATGAATCAAGGATGTAATTGATAGTCGGTTCATGGATTGGAACCTTGAAATGATTAAGTGTTGAAAGACCTTTTTGGTCCATTCGATTTTGAGAGGGTTTGAACCAAATGGTCTCAAGACCATTTGGGACCAAATGATCCCAAACCGTTTGAAGATCCAAACGCATGCGGTTTCAACACATTCTTTCTTAAACGGTTTCAAACTGTTTGAACTCTAAATCCAAGACCGTTTAGGGCCTAAGTAGGAAAGATCGTTTGAGGTTCAAAATGGTTAATCCAATTGGATATCTAATGTATTTGAAGATTCAATTGGTCAATTCATTTAGATACCACATGTAATTGAAGGTTCAATTGATCAAATCTTCTCGACACCTAATGTACTTAGGTGAGTGGTACCCTTAGTGGGATTAATCATTGATGCATGAGGATGCAATAATGCAATACATCATGTTAAACTTAAATGCATGTATTGGAAATAAGTTTAGTATTCAATTAGGGTATTGTAACGACCCCGCCTCCCGGTAACCCCCAATTAAGGGAGACCCGAAGGTCAGAGCCATTAATCAATTTACAGGATCAAAGGTTCGGCATATAATCAACAATAATTATAAAATTCTACTAACTAAACTGAAATTGGGTACAAAAATTAAAACTTTTACTTACCTTTATAAAACTTGGAAATCTAACTATCCACAGCTTGAAATACTCTATCTAATCCTCCTTGCACTTTATTTCTTAATTTCACGATGTGCCACTTTACTATTTGTATTTTTCAGGATATTACCTAAAACACCGACAAACAAAACATCGATCAGCAATTGCTGGTATGTGGAGGCAACCAAAATTTCACAATTAAGTCTAACAATTTAAGTATTGCAATCAAAGTAATTAACAAGTCAATTTATATTTTCCATGTGACAATCCCCACCGCTTTTGCCCTAACCCTGGATTTGACTTAAGGCCACCTTCTCAATCCTGAGCTTGGTGCCTGGGAGTCACCCCTCATGGTGCTCCTTAGTCTTGCCTCATCGACCACCTTCTCATTCCCGAGCTTGGTGTCTAGGGTCACCTCTCATGGTGCCCATTGGTCTACCCTCCTGGGACTGACCTTTATGGCATCTTCCATCAGGGTGGCATGTAGGTGCAGGATTTACACATTTATATTAAATGGTGATAGTCATAGTCACTTTATAATTGCAATATGAACATCCAAACAGTTTAGTTGCATTCAATGCGATTAAACATCTGGGAATCCATTGGGAAACTAAAGTGGTTATTCATAATTAACCACATACCTGTTAAGCAGATTTGAATGCAGAAATAACCAATCAACCAAGATTCAAGCAAGCGCACACACAATTATTCCTGAAAAAGGCATCCAATTTCTTTATCATTAAATTCATCATCTTGATCCATTCATCCTAGTTGTTGCCTAGGTTATTTCCCCCTTTTAGGGTTTTCACCATAATTAGGGTTTTATTAGGGTTTTTGCCTTCATAACGCTTTTATTGCTCTCTTAGTTCATAAACCCTAATTTCAACATCATAAGCCCAATTAAAGTCGATTATTTCTCTTTTATACCAGAACTACCTTGTTTATCCTTTTAAGTTATTTCAAGGTCATTAGACTCAATTATCACCTTTAGTTTCTTTCAGATTAACAACTCATAATTCATGATGGTCTAATTCCCATATGAACTCTATTTATTATTTATGTCATCAAGATCCAATTCACATATGAACTCGATTTGCCATTAATTCTACCTTTTATTCATGAGAAAACCCTAATTACTATATTTAGGGTATTTATCCACAAATTAAGAACTTTAATGCTCAAATAGCTTAGACTTAACATATTCCAACTTTAATCATGAAATTAATCAATTAAAGCCCTTAAGAGTGGAATTTACCAACATTAGGGTTTCAAGGCCCATTAAAGAATTATTCATACACATTAAACTCGAAATTAAACTAATTACATGCAAATTCATCCTTTTTGTTCGTAATGTGTCCTTTCATCATTTACAGGTTAATACTAACCCTAATCATCCATTAAACCCTTATAAATATATTATTCATCTCAAAACAGGGTTCTTTAACCATTAACACATTAAAGTTGATATCTTGCATTACTTTTCGAATTCCAGGAGGAATTAGCTTTTAAAAATATTTTTATTGGGTTCCCCTCGTTTTTCTGAGCAATTTGATATACAGTTTCACTATATTTCGAGTTACTAATAAAGAGATACAATTTTTACAAAATTTGTTTACCTGGACCAATCATGGGGCGCCACATCACCCCGTCCATGCAATGCAGGCGCGACTTGTTTGGGAAACATTTCGAATTGACGATTTTACCCCCCACATAAGTGGCTGTCTTCTTTGTACCCCAGAGGGTAGAACCATCCAGCTACTGTTTGGTCGTCTCCTTCCTTGCGGCGCACGACCTGGCCGCCGATAGCCCACCTTCCGCGGGCCACCCTCCCTTCTCGGGGTATCAAGGACCACCGCCACCTGTTCCACTAGCTCCGCCCTGCCCTGACGCACCTAGGGCTCTCCCAAACAGCTGCCAAGACGGTTATTCCTTCGCAAGGGAAGCACACGACTGCTGCCATAGTTGCAGCAGGTCGGCAGACCTCAGGTAGATGCTGCTTGGAGATGGCAGCGTAATTACGGTGGCCGGTTCCTCGTGGTTGATCGTGGATGTCTCTAGCCTCAAGCAAGATCAAAAACACCCCCCCCCCCCCGTCGCTCCAAGGATAGGGCCTACACCCTCGCTAGGGTTTAAGAATGAAAATATGGAAGAAGGATGTGCAGGATTCCCTCTCCCTCTCTTGCACTCAAACTAGGGCCTTACCCTTTATATAGGGTGAGTATCCATGCCATAGGACGACCACCTATGGGTTAACTTAGCTCTATTCCCAATAGGAAACAAATTCCTTCATGGAAACGAAAACTTTCTCTCTCTCCTTTATTCTTTTGCTATTCCTTTCTCTTTAAATATTAAGATTTTCGAAAATTATTTCCTCGTTATGCCTTGTACTTGCCTTTTAATTAATTGGCATGGAATAATGTTATAAAATACTTCCTTGTATCAATATTACAAAATTCATTAATACTATACCACATTATGCTCTTATTTTGCAATCTTGGTATTTTCTCTTTCTTTCCCCTTTATTGGGGCTCCTTGGATCCCAAGAAACTCAAAGAATTCGAAATTCCTTTTTAAGGAATACTCATTATCCTTAAATGCATCAATATGCATTATTTCACATTATCTTGTTTATTTCTTCATTAAAAAATATCTTTTTAAGGTTTTCTCTTTATTTCTCTTTTATTTTTCCTCATTGGTTTTTCTTTTTACATTAGGAATCCTTGGGATATGAAATCCCACTAAGGATAACTCAATTGCACCCCTTTTCACTTGTTTTCCATATTTTATCATTATTTTCAATTTCTTTCTTAATAAAGAAATATGTAATTGATCTTTTCTTTTATTATTGCTTTTCTTTGCAATTTTGTACTTCTTGGAACCTAAGAGGCACTAAATTCATTCTTGAATTACATTCCTTTGCCTTCTAGAGGTTTCCACACTTTTCTTTCTTCTATTAACTCAATTATTCATTACTTAATTGAATTTCCTTGTTATTGGGCCCAATAGCCAACAAAGCCCACAAATAATCAACAAGGCTATTTTAAATGAAATTCATTTATTCACAACAAATTATATTATTATTTGTCCAAATATCTTTAATATGAGGTATTACATTCCTCACCAAAGGAACCCAAAATTTGGGGTTATAACATCCTTCCCCTCTTATGAGAATTTTGCCCCCAAAATTCCATCAAGCAAGCAAACAAATAGGATAAGTCTTCTTATGTCCATCAGGGCTCCCATGTGGCTTCACCCTTTCCATGGTGTTTCCCAAGAACCTTCATTATCTCATTTCCTTCCATCTGAGTTCTTTCTTACCTTGGTATATCGTACCCTCATAGGTGACTCGGGACTTTTCAACCTTTCAAAGGTTGAATAGGTTCAGGGCTCAACACCTGGCTTGGGTACCTCACATAGTGCTCTAGACCGGACTCATGCAACACATAATTTTATCCTGAGGGGTAAGGTTAAACACAAACATCTCCACCAATCCATCTCAAAAGGACCCATATATCGGGGACTCAGCTTTCTCAGTTGTAGCTTAGAGGGGTCGGATTTTCACATCACATATTCTCCCACTGTGAACTGCATATCAGTCTGCTTTGCATCAGTTCGTGACTCATGTCACCACAGACTCTCTCTCTCAGCCATAGCATGATCAAAGCGACTTCATCTGCACACACTTGTGGTTCTTTTCTGGCTTTCGAGAGGCCTCCTTCACCAACATCATCATAATGAAGTGGTGACTGACACAACCTCCCTATAGAACTTCTTGCATCCCGATAAAGGTTATGGTGGTTAACATCACATCGTTAGAACTGTCTCTTGGTATCACCCTAAATGAGCACACATGCTCTCATCAGACCCTCTAGTCCAGATCATACTGTCCATTAGTATGGGGTGATAAACTGTACAAACACTGAGCTCTTCATGTATCTACTTCCACCTCATGGAAGTGAACCTTTGGGTCACATCAAGAACCTTTGAATTCGCATCATGGTGTTGTTGAACCATCTCTTTTCATATGTAGTTCAACCAGATCTGTCCCTTGATAGAACTCTTCCTTTCTCATGTCATCTAGGTAAGGCGATCTACCATAACCCATATTGTATCTTGACCTTCTTGGTCTAGGAGAGACTCACAACATCCATAGTGAAGATCTCCCATTCCCTCTCGGGAACCTTTTTTATACTTTATATCCATGCACTGGGTTAATGTTGTTCGTCCTTCACCTCCTGGCTTGCATGGCCACATGCTACATGCAACTTTGTTTTAAGCATCCAGAATGCTACCATCACTTACCATCTTTGTAGTACCAAGGTATATCATGTCCTCCTGTATTGTTATGATTCCTCAAGCTTGATACCTCGGAAACCCTAAACCACTCTCAAAAGGGTTTTATTACCTTCCTATCCAAAGAAGTGTATCTGAGGTTCTATCACCATCCTTTCACTACATCAAGGACTAAACTGGCTACCCAAGCAACCATTAACTTGGTCATCATATCTTATTACATCCAAGTGTTAGCCAAAACACATCTTCTTTCCAAACATAGGGTTAGTCAAACAACCTCAACTTCTTCTAGCTTCCAGCTTAACTAGGTAGCTATATCTCAACCAGAGCATTCATTACCACTTCTTATCCTTAGGTGTTAGGTAACATACACCTCCATGTATTATACTTATCGTCTCATCTCAAACTCTGAGCTCATCCTCATGGTGATCAAACTCAACTTTGCATAACTTGCAAATTCCACATAGCTCATGATAAAAACATCCTTATAAGATGACTATCTTATTTCTCTTTAGTGTTTGCAAACCATCCATGTATCATTCACTTTACCAGGTTATGTTATCTTCTCTGTCCCCATATCTTGTGGCAATGTTCCAAACCACATTATCTTTTATCCTTGGTGTATGGCATGCGTACTGTCCTACCTCTCACTCCCATAATAAGAGGAAATAAGCATTTGTCTGCAATCCAAATACAGAGTTCTTCCTGTTCCAAGAGTAGAGATGGTACATCCCACCTTGCCAGTACACCTTTAAAGCTAAGTTTGAAATGTGCCTCACCTGTCTCTACATCATAAACATCATGATATCAAAGTTACTTCCATGGAAAACTGATCTCGAACTTACTTGGTCCAAGCACAAGCCTTAGTCATCTCCTCGAGGTCTATAGGGTGCCGACACTTTTGGGGTCATCCCTTTTCCCTTATGCATCCAGAGAGTGTCCTACTCATCTGCCCTTTGGGTCCCATGAGTCCATGAAGGTGATCAATCTCCTAACCCATGACCCTCAGACAATGATAGCTGTTACCTCCCAACCCTATGGTCATGTGCAACTAGGGAATTAGGCAACTCCGTCTTTCATCGGTCTTATCCCTACCTGACCCTTGGATAGACTTAGGATTCTATTATTGTACATGTCTAACATGGAACCTTACCCAAACATTCATCATCTCTCTTCTTGCATTCATGGGCTGACTTCCATCCTTTCATAAGGGTCATGGCGTCCTGCCTACCTTGGTCGAGCCCCATACCGGTTACCTCCATGGTAACACATCCACATGCACATAGAGATGGTTATCTATAGGTCTATAGGTTCATTCTCATGCCATGTACTCTTCACTTAGCTTCTCAAGATCCTACGGAACCTCCTTAGGTTACCCCAAAACTAACCAAACTGGTAAACTCCCTACCAAAGGGTCGCTCTCCCAGGATGGGAGGAAGCTACACCTTTATAACCAAGGTCACAAGCATCCTTAGGGTTTACATCCATATGAGCATGCTTAAACCATCAACTACTAAGGCACAAGCGTACCTACAAAACCATGCTAGGTCACACTTGTTCTCATCCTCAACATCATATTAATTGTTGTGAGGGGTTCATCAAACATACCCTTAGCGTAAGGGATTTCCTTTACCTCTACACATGAGGACCTCTACACATGAGGAGTACCATGCTCGAAACTATAGACTCAAATCTCATCATGAGCATCGGATACACTGCTTCCTCTCTTAGGCCTAGGAACCCTAGGTTCACTTTTGGGTATCCAACTACATAACCTCTTAACCACAAATCAAGCATGTCCAAGGTACGTCATGTACTTCCATGATCTTTTTACTCGAGCAACGCTTCGGAGTTGAGTCCTCTTCTAGGGCAACCAACTAGGTATAAAGCCTCACAACTGGTTGCTTAAAACTCCTCAGGGTATGAAGCACTCTTTATCTCATCTAGCAGGTAACCACTTATACCATGGGTACTAGAAGCATCGTCCTCTTTCTAGGAATTGGTTCCTCTAAAGGCAACCAATATATCAAAAACCTCCAGGGATCAAGCATAAGTCAACCACTATCATCCACGTAGGTCGCATCATCCTCAACTCCCCACTATTCCTCAAGTTCGGGGTTTTAGACTTCCAACCTCCTTGTTGGGGTCCTGCTTCCTCTCTCTAGAGCTAAAACCACCTCCAACCATACCTACTAGAGGTCCCTTTTCCATGAAGGCTCATGCTCTCAAGAAAACCCCTATGTGGTTGAAGCCTATGCTCAACTCAAGTTTGGCTCAAGATTATTCATATCTCTTTATGCTTATCTCATAAGCCATCCATCATGTCCTTCTGGCCTTAGTTTTAACCTACTGTTCACATTACTGATGTACTCAGGGTGCAAGCTATATCCTACTTGCAACAGCCCATAAGGTTTATATAGGTTCATCTCTAACCTTATCCAGGAAGGAGCTATCCTTTACTCAAACATGCCCGATCCTTCTCAGGGTTGGGGTGCCAAAGGTGCTAGGCCATCTAACCTCTCATGGCTCATATGGCAAACCAAACATCTGGTCAACCATGGCATCTAACTCATCATGTCATCTCTCTCTCTCTCTCTAATCTTCACTTAGGGTTAGGGTTAACATCATCCTCAAAGGATGTGCTAGGTCTCTACTTTTAATGGAGGTCTCTACCTCTAAGACTAACTCTCTCTACACATCCTCCTGACAAGGAGGTCTATCCTCAGGTCTCTCCTGAAGGCAATGACAACTCGTGTCATACGACCTAAGCATGTATCTATTCCTTTATGCTTACTCTATTAAGCTTATGTCCATGACATCTTATTTACATGTTTTTTTTATTAATTTGGTGGAGGATTCCTTAGACCTTATTAACTTTACCTGTGCCTCAAGAGGGTGAGGAGAAGAGAGAAAACCCTAATCCTTAAGGTCCTTAATAGAATTTGAGTCGATAAGGGATGAACAAGATGAGAGATTCCTAAAGGTATCTTATTTCGATTCATACCCTAAGACTTTGGCCAGGAAGCCACACAATCCGGGAGTCCTCGTATTCTGACTAGCGGTGCGGAGGAAAATCTTGCCAGCCCCCAGAAGTGATCCTTTTCTAGACACCTCAGTCTTTCGGACACTCCTATAATAACTCCCTCGGTTCTATGGAATTTGTAAAATTTAATAATTATTGATGATTAGATGGAGAACCTACACTCTGATACCAATTGTAACGACCCCGCCTCCTGGTAACCCCCAATTAAGGGAGACCCGAAGGTCAGAGCCATTAATCAATTTACAGGATCAAAGGTTCAACATATAATCAACAATAATTATAAAATTCTACTAATTAAACTGAAATTGGGTACAAAAATTAAAACTTTTACTTACCTTTATAAAACTTGGAAATCTAACTATCCATAGCTTGAAATACTCTATCTAATCCTCCTTTCACTTTATTTCTTAATTTCACGATGTGCCACTTTACTGTTTGTGTTTTTCAGGATATTACCTAAAAAGCCGACAAACAAAACATCGATCAGCAATTGATGGTATGTGGAGGCAACCAAAATTTCACAATTAAGTCTAACAATTTAAGTATTGCAATCAAAGTAATTAACAAGTCAATTTATATTTTCCATGTGACAATCCCCACCGCTTTTGCCCTAACTCTGGATTTGACTTAAGGCCACCTTCTCAATCCCGAGCTTGGTGCTTGGGAGTCACCCCTCATGGTGCTCCTTAGTCTTGCCTCATCGAACACCTTCTCATTCCTGATCTTGGTGTCTAGGGTCACCTCTCATGGTGCCCATTGGTCTACCCTCCTAGGCCTGACCTTTATGGCATCTTCCATCAGGGTGGCATGTAGGTGTAGGATTTACACATTTATATTAAATGGTGATAGTCATAGTCACTTTATAATTGCAATATGAACATCCAAACAGTTTAGTTGCATTCAATGCGATTAAACATCCGGGAATCCATCGTGAAACTAAAGTGGTTATTCATAATTAACCACATACCTATTAAGAAGATTTGAATGTAGAAATAACCAATCAACCAAGATTCAAGCAAGCGCACACACAATTATTCCTGAAAAAGGCATCCAATTTCTTTATCATTAAATTCATCATCTTGATCCATTCATCCTAGTTATTTCCTAGGTTATTTCCCCCTTTTTAGGGTTTTCACCATAATTAGGGTTTTATTAGGGTTTTTGCCTCCATAATGCTTTAAATGCTCTCTTAGTTCATAAACCCTAATTTCAACATCATAAGCCCAATTAAAGTCGATTATTTCTCTTTTATACCAAAACTACCTTCTTTATCCTTTTAAGTTATTTCAAGGTCATTAGACTCAATTATCACCTTTAGTTTCTTTCGGATTAACAACTCATAATTCATGATGGTCTAATTCCCATATGAACTATATTTATTATTTATGTCATCAAGATCCAATTCACATATGAACTCGATTTGCCATTAATTCTACCTTTTATTCATGAGAAAACCCTAATTACTATATTTAGGGTATTTATCCACAAATTAAGAACTTTAATGCTCAAATAGCTTAGACTCAACATATTCCAACTTTAATCATGAAATTAATCAATTAAAGCCCTTAAGAGTGAAATTTACCAACATTAGGGTTTCAAGGCCCATTAAAGAATTATTCATGCACATTAAACTCGAAATTAAACTAATTACATTCAAATTCATCCTTTTTGTGCCTAATGTGTCCTTTCATCATTAACAGGTTAATACTAACCCTAATCATCCATTAAATCATTATAAATATATTATTCATCTCAAAATAGGGTTCTTTAACCATTAACAGATTAAAGTTGATATCTTCCATTACTTTTCGAATTGCAAGAAGAATTAGCTTTTAAAAATATTTTTATTGGGTTCCCCTCGTTTTTCTGAGCAATTTGATATATAGTTTCACTATATTCCAAGTTACTAATAAAGAGATACAATTTTTACAAAATTTGTTTACCTGGACCAAACATGGGGCGCCACATCACCCCGTCCATCCAATGCAGGCGCGGCTTGTTTGGGAAACATTTCGAATTGACAATTTTACCCCCCACGTAAGTGGCTGTCTTCTTTGTACCCCAGAGGGCAGAACTGTCCAGCTACTGTTTGGTCGTCTCCTTCCTTGCGGCGCACGACCTGGCCGCCGATAGCCCACCTTCCGCGGCCCGCCCTCCCTTCTCGGTAAATCAAGGACTGCCGCCACCTGTTCTCTCTCCTTTATTCTTTTGCTATTCCTTTCTCTTTAAATATTAAGATTTTTGAAAATTATTTCCTCGTTATGCGTTGTACTTGCCTTTTAATTAATTGTCATGGAATAATGTTAGAAAATACTTCCTTGTATCAATATTACAAAATTCATTAATAATATACCACATTATGCTCTTATTTTGCAATCTTGGTATTTTCTCTTTCTTTCCCCATTATTGGGGCTCCTTGGATCCCAAGAAACTCAAAGAATTCGAAATTCCTTTTTAAGGAATACTCATTATCCTTAAATGCATCAATATGCATTATTTCACATTATCTTGCTTATTTCTTCATTAAAAATATCTTTTTGAGGTTTTCTCTTTATTTCTCTTTTATTTTTCCTCATTGGTTTTCCTTTTTACATTAGGAATCCTTGGGATACGAAATCCCACTAAGGATAACTCAATTGCACCCCTTTTCACTTGTTTTCCACATTTTATCTTTGTTTTCAATTTCTTTCTTAATAAAGAAATATGTAATTGATCTTTTCTTTTATTATTGCTTTTCTTTGCAACTTTGGACTCCTTGGAACCCAAGGAACCTAAGAGGCACGAAATTCATTCTTGAATGACATTCCTTTCCCTTCTAGAGGTTTCCACACTTTTCTTTCTTCTATTAACTCTATTATTCATTACTTAATTGAATTTCCTTGTTATTGGGCCCAATAGCCAACAAAGCCCACAAATAATCAACAAGGCTATTTTAAATGAAATCCATTTATTCAAAACAAATTATATTATTATTTGTCCAAATATCTTTAATATGAGATATTACATTCCTCACCAAAGGAACACAAAATTTGGGGTTATAACAGGTATGATCCTTAATAAAGAGATCATAAAACCCTAATTGAGTTTATTGATGAACTCAAACCCTAAATTAGGGCAATTATGAGAGAAACCCTAATATAGGAGGATAATGTGATATGAATTTAGGGTAATGACATGAGTAACCATAATTCAGAGTTTTGTGATGATAAACCCTAATTGGGAAGGAATAGTAAACCCTAATTGTGGATTATTGAATGTAAACCCTAATCTAGGGTTATGTGATGTGAATAGTAAACCCTAATTCTAAATAGGGTGAAGTTGTATGAAACCCTAAGTCTGGATTATGCTATTTAGCATGAAACTCTAATCTTGGACAATGAGATAGTGAATCATTGGTCCTAATTGATTAAAGGGGAATGATTAACCCTGATTGCTATAAAATGGAAAACCCTAACCCTGATATGGGAATAGTGGTGTTACCCTGGGATAGCATGGAATTGAAATATGAGTGATATATCTATTATCATCTGTACTAACCATGCAGGTATCCTGAGATGATGAACATAATCAGGTACGAGCTATGATGTTTTATTATTGAAATTATTTATTGGGCCTTGTGTGCCATAATATGCCTTGTTGCCTAGTAAGAGGTGACAAGAGAGTTAATGGGCCTCAAGTGACAGATAAGATGCTTGTGTAGCAAGTGTCATGTTTACCTTGGTCAGATGACCTGAAGGTGATGGTTACCTGAAAAAGTGGTAACAATGCTTAGTAATGAGCTAAGGGTTTGAATACCCAAAACTAGATGTTTATGGCATTAAGTTTGAAATGAGGGACTGAGATCCCAATGTCTGATAAAGACTAAGAAGTAACTGATGAAAACATTACATGTTTCTTTATAGAATTTGTCCTAAATAAGTTATGTTTGAAAAACTTTATTGATGCTAAAATAATATGATAATGTACTAAATTAATCAAGTGAAAGCTATTCATGTAGTGCTCTGACCATAGATCCATCATCGTCAGTAGCTGGTGATGGTGAAATAGGTTTTCTTACGAGATCTCCTGGAGTTCGCATATTTTTGAATATGTGGGGTTTGATGGGTGAAAATATCCTTACGTCCTAATGTGGGAATTGATGGAAGGTAAACATTAAACCTCTCAATCCTTCATTGTATGTTCCAGGGTGGATGTATCACTAATCTCCCGAAGATGTTAATGCCAGATTGATGGAGGTAAACATGAAATCTCTCGATCATGAAGAGAGTGCAGCCACCACTGTAACTCTATAGTGAGTTGCCACTATACCCTGGCAAGCTATGTAAGTAGAGACATAAGATGTCCTGCATGTGATCTCACACTGACCGAGATGTGGGAAGTCATGGAAGCCGGCTCTTCCATTGACTTTGTATGGTACCGATTTTGACTTCGCAGTGATCGGTTGGAGTATGAGGAGTATACCTCATCTCCTCAGAGCTTAAGAATGTTTGTAAAATATAATCAGCCGTGTAGCATATTTGCATAAGATTGAAATACGAGAACCACTGGTTGATGTTATCCTGCTTAGCATGTTCTTGATACATAAATGTTGTTTATGTTCTTTAATTTGTTATTGAATAAGAGACATGCTTCCTTGTCAAGTTATAACTAAAATACTTGAATAGGAATGATGCTCTAACCTGCATTGACAGTAATTTATCTACTATTGAAATATATTATCCCAATGCTCAGTTATTTCTATTAAACTACAATAACAATGTTACGGTAGAGAGTTATATCTCTCGCTGGGGCAATTGTATAATTGTCTCACCCCCATGGGATTCAACGTTTTAGGTAGACGCAGACAAAGAGGCAGAACCTCTGTAGTAGAGGAAGAGCAGCAACAGCAACATCAAGGATAACAATAATATCCCAGGTGGGAATACTAGTTGTCAAGTTTGTACAAAAAGTCCTATGTGTCGTCTCTGTACTCTCAGGTCCTAGGAGACAATAGATAGTGTTGTTAAAATAAATCTGGGATTTTGATCTGATGATACATGGAATGTACAATGTGGACCAGTATGTAAATATAATATTGTGGTTCTTGTTTATATAG
Source organism: Alisma plantago-aquatica (assembly GCA_963693085.1). Lineage (NCBI taxonomy): Eukaryota > Viridiplantae > Streptophyta > Magnoliopsida > Alismatales > Alismataceae > Alisma > Alisma plantago-aquatica. The sequence goes on along the minus strand of OY856413.1, from coordinate 636,473,399 downwards.
TTTTCTGGTAATGGATCTTTTGATAAAATGTCTTAAATTTTTAATGCTTGTCAGTAATTCTGCTGCTAACGAAATGCTTTCGCATTAGTTAATCATGTTAGATGAGTTAATAACATTTTGTTCGAACGGTGTATCACAAGATTAGTAGTATCAGAGATCTAGGTTTGCTGAGTCTACAGAGACATAGGATTAAGGTTGTTGAATATGTTCTAAGTGTCTTCCAGTTTATCTAATAGTGTCTTCTGATCATATAGGAGGAGAAGAACTAGAAGATGTCTGGATCGCATGATGAACATGCTGCTGAGAGCTGCGTTGCTGCACCCAGAGGAGGTGCAAGGGACCAGAATAGGGAGGAGCCTGTACCTGAACAACCCCAGTTCAATCAAGCAGATATGGAGAACCCAACTTTCCAAGCCGTGTTTATACAATTTATGGCAGCCATGACTCATATGACTAATAGGATGCCACTACCTGCACCTAGGGCACCTACCAACAATGAAGGACAAGGAGCTGGCAAGACCTTTGAAAGGCTTCGCTGGGTGGGAGCCACAGAATATGCTGGGACAGCTGATCCAGCAGATGCTAACATGTGGCTGACTGAGTTGGAGAAGGCATTTAGAATCCTTAACATTCCAGAAGCTGAAAAGGTGAGGCATGCTGTCTACCTTATGAAGGGGAGTGCTGGTCATTGGTGGATCATAGAGGAAGGTAAAGGGCCAGGAGTTGAAGTCAGATGGGATGAATTCTGATGGGAATTTGTCACTAGATACTTTCCTAAGACGTATCTAGATGAGAAGATCTCTCAATTTGAGAGGTTGAGGCAAGGACAGATGAACATTAGAAAATATGAAGCTAGGTTCATGGAACTTTTGTGGTTCTATCCACACATGGCAGCTACTGATGAAGAGAGGATTCAGCATTTTGAGAAAGGGTTGAATGCTGAATTAAACACTCTGGTGTCTGCATTGGAACTGGGAGAGGTTTGATACTTTTATGGAGTCTGTGAGGCAGATTGAGAGGTCTGTGATCGAGAAGTGACAGACCAGTAATAAGAAAGTATATCCTCAATTTCAAGGACCCGTGTCCGAGAGTTTCAAGAAGCTGAGGTTCTCTGCACCACTACCACCAAAGTTTAATACCCCTACACAGTGGACGTCAAGTAGGGGTAGGGGTCGTAGTTTTACCCCAAGTAGAGCCCCTAGTACAACATCAGCATCAGTGACAGAACCACCCAAGCAGAGTTTGGGAAACTACAACTGCTATCAGTGTGGAAGGTTAGGACACTTGAAGAGAGATTGTCGTGAGAAAGTCAGAACTGTGACTCAACCCTAGAGGCAGAGTCAGCAAGGCTCACAGAGGAGACATTTCAATAACAATGCTAGAGGATGTGGACAAGCGTCCCAAGCTGGATCGTCGACACCTAATAACCAAGCACAGGGTCAACAACAAGCAATGACTAAATTCTATACCATGAATCAGCCTGAAGCAATTGTCAACCCTCGGGTTGTGACAGGTTAGATGGAACTGTTTATTTCTGGTATGTCTTCGTCTTGCTTCGTATCTATGTCAATTGATCTGGGTGCTACACATTCTTTTATCACTCAAGAAGTGATTTATGACTGCAACATGACTGCTAGTCATAGGACATATAGTTTGATGCTAGAAACTCATTTGCTGGGATCTGCAATGTTGTGGGAGGTGTGTTCTCCCTACAACCTTTCTTTTTCTAAACATCACATTCAAGTGGATCTTATACCACTTGAGATGTAGGGTTTTGATATAATCCTTGGAATGGACACCTTAGAGAAATATAAGGTTATCTTGGATTGTAGATCCAAGCAGGCTGTGTTCACAAATGATGGTGACACATGGATCTTTCAGGGAGATAGAAAGATTCTTCCAACCTGTCTAGTGTCAGCTATGGTAGTTGAGAAGCTGATGAGACAGGGATGCTTTGCATGCATGGATCATGTGGTAGATACCACAATGGAGAGCCCTCATCCTTCTGAAGTTCTGATAGTCAGGGAATTTGAAGATGTATTTCCTAAATAACTTCCAGGTGTTCCTCCGTCCCGAGAGATTGATTTTGATACTAATATAATCCTGGGCATGCAACTGATAGAAAAAACATCGTATAGGATGGCACATGCTGAGATGGAAGAGCTCAAGACACAACTGTAGGAGGTGCTTGAGAAGGGTTTTATCTGACCGAGCACTTCACCCAGGGGTGCTCTAGTTCTTTTTGTTAAAAAAGAAAGATGGGTCGATGCGGTTATGCATTGACTATAGATAGTTAAATAAAGTAACTATAAAGAATAAGTATCCTCTGCCAAGGATAGACGACTTGTTTGATCAGTTGTGTGGTGCAACTATCTTTTGTGAGATAGATCTGAGGTTGAGATACCATCAGTTGCATATCAAGGAGAGTGACATATCTAAATCTGCTTTTAGAACAAGATATGGTCAATATGAGTTCATAGTTATGTTGTTTGGAATAACAAATGCACCAGCTACATTCATGGAACTCATGAATAGAATCTTTCAACCTTTTCTTTATCAATGTTTAGTCATCTTCATAGATGACATCTTGATCTACAGTAGAGATGCTCAACAACATGAGCAGCACCTCCATCTGGCTTTGACCTTGCTAAGAGAGCATAGGCTATATGCTAAGTTTAGCAAATGTGAGTTCTAGTTACCAGAAGTTTCTTTTCTAGGACACATAATATCTGCTTCAGGTATTTGTGTTGATCCTAAGAAGGTAGAATCTGTCCTGCAATGGGAACAGCCAAAGACACCGATGGAGATTCGTAATTTTCTTGTACTAGCAGGCTATTATAGAAGGTTCATTAATAACTTTAGTTCTATAGCCTTACCCCTAACCAAGTTGACCAGGAAGGATATTCCTTTTGTATGGAATGACAAGTGTCAACATTCTTTCCAGTTGCTGAAAGAAAGGTTAACCAGTGCACCCGTGTTAGTGCTACCTAAGAAAGGAAAGGGGTATATAGTCTTCTGTGATTCATCCAAGAACGGTCTAGGATGTGTGTTGATGCAGGATAAACAAGTGATTTCTTTTGCTTCTCGACAACTTAAGAAACACGACAACTTAAGAAACACGAGGAGAACTATCTGACACACGATCTAGAGCTAAATGTTGTGGTCCATGCCTTGAAGATCTGGAGACATTATCTCTATGGAGAAACATTCTAGATTTTCACAGACCATAAGAATCTGAAGTATATCTTCTCTCAGCATGAGCTAAACATGAGGCAGTGCCGCTGGATGGAATTAATCAAGGACTACGATTGTATAATTGATTATCATCCAGGGAAGGCTAATGTGGTAGCTGATACACTAAGTAGAAAATCATCAACACCAGCCTTAGATAAAGCATAGTTAAACTCCTAAGTGTGCTTTAAAAGAGATATGTTTAAATCCTTAAGGCAAGACAATGTACAATTTAAAGTGTCATTGTTAGCCAGGCTGTTAGCTGAGATGCAAGTAAAACCTACTCTGAGGTAGAAGATTAAGGAAGCACAACAAGCTGATATTGTGATTCAACAGATCAGGTCAGAGTATGGTAGTAAAAAGTGGGATGGCTTCCATGATTCAAATGATCAGGTAGTTTGTTACCATGGTAGGATGGTAGTACCTGATGCTTGGAAGAATCTCATTCTTCTATGTATGTTATGCATCCAGGGAGCACCAAGATGTATCATAACTTAAAAGATGTGTATTGGTGGCCTGGTTTGAAGAAAGATGTTGCTGAGTTTGTTATGCGGTGTCTGGTGTGTCAGCAGGTTAAAGCTGAACATCAGAAGCCCGCAGGAACAATGCAACCTCTACCTATACCGCAGTGGAAATGGGATCATATAACCATGGACTTTGTGGTTGGTTTGCCAAGAACAACCAAAAGTCATGATTCTATTTGGGTGATAGTTGATAGGTTGACAAAGACAACACATTTTCTTCCTGTCAAAACAACCTACTCAGCGGAGAAGCTTGCACATATATACATAGATGTGATAGTGCGTTTGCACAGGGTTCTAGATACTATCATTTCTGATAGAGGTCCCTAGTTTACAAGTCATTTTTGGGAACGGATGCATAAAGCTTTGGGTACGCAATTAAGGTTTAGTACAACCTTTAACCCACAGACAAATGGACAATCGGAAAGGACCATATAAACCTTGGAGGACTTGCTTAGGGCATGTGTCCTTCAATTTGAAGGAAGTTGGGATCTACACCTGAGCTTGATAGAATTTGCTTATAATAATAGCTATCAACACAGTATTGAGATGGAACCATATGAATCTTTGTGTGGTAGACATTGTAGATCTCCTTTATGTTGGTATGAAATAGGAGAGTATCAACTTTTGGGTCCTGAGCTAGTACAGCAAACAACTGAGATGATTAAAGTCATACAACAACAATTGAAAGCTGCCCAGGATAGATAGAAATCTTATGCTGACAAACGTTGTAGACCCTTAGAATTCCAAGTTGGAGGCAGAGTATACCTTAAGGTCTCACCTTGGAAAGGTATCCTGAGATTTGGAAAGAAGGGGAAGTTAGCTCCTAGATTTATGGGACCTTATCTGATCATTGAAAGGATGGGAAAGGTAGCCTATAAGATGGAGTTACCACCTGAGTTGTATAGATTGCACCCAGTGTTTCATATCTCTATGTTGAGGAAGTGCCATCCTGACACAGAGTTAGTTCTGCAACCTGTGGAGGTAGAACTAAATGATGATATATCGTATGTTGAAGGACATGTGTTGGTTCTTGACAGAAAAATTAAAAAGCTGAAAAAGAAACACATTAGTCTTGTAAAAGTTCTCTGGCATCACCATGGAATTGAAGAAGCTACGTGGGAGCTAGAGGAAGAGATGAGGAGGAAATATCCTACTCTTTTCTCTTAATGTTTTTGTTGATGATTTTGGGGACGAAATCCTTGTAAGGGGTGGATAACTTGTAGCATCCCTGACCTGGGTTATGCTTTAACCCTAGGTGTTTTATTTAAGAAAGATAATTATATGCTTGATATTATCTTTTGAGAAGTAATTAAGGATCAAGAGGAACTTATATTTCAATTTTATTCCATTTTGAATATTTTTGAAAGTAATGTTTACTTGCTTTGGACTAAAGTGCAAATTACCCAAGTTGAAGGGTTAAATTGCAAATTGTGCATGATAATATGTTCCTCATGTGTTGAATCATCATGGGAATGAAAATGATGCAGAGGTATGGCTAGTGAATTCCTAAGTACCAAGAAAGAGCTGATAAAGCAATGTTTGTACATTAAAACCTAGTTTTGGTGTAATGTGCACTTTACCCAAAGCCCTGGGTTCAATATGCAATTTACCACTTTAATAAGGTCCCTAATATTTCTTGGCATCAAGTAGAGAAAATAAAATAAGAGAGGCGTCTCATTTGAGCTACTTTTAAGGAGAGAGAATCCTGATATTAAAATAATCAAGATTTAAGCATAAATGGAACTTTATTTCAAATTAATGCAAAAATAAATAAAATAATTGAAGGACCTTCAACCAAAAACGAGATGGTTGGATTTGTTCAAGTGTGAACACCCTTGTGCCTTTTCTAGGCCACGAAAAGATCTAACTTGAGTGGAGAGCCCACTCACATTAAGTTAATGGAAAGTAATATCCACTAAAAATGGGATATTAATAAAATATGATTAAGGTGCTTAATTTCTTTTCCCTTAATTCATGGATAATGGAAGGGAATTTGGAGATAAGGAAGTTATCTTTGCATGCACAGAATTGAGGAGGAAGAGGTGGAAAATTTTTTGGAATTAAAGGATTTTTATTAGGCATTTTCTCTCTCATTGATTTTCTTATAAAAGCACTCTTTACCACTCAAACCAAGTACTTTTTTGAATCCACTTCTTTACTTTGCTTGCAAAAACGTTGAAGGAAACTAGGAGCAGCAGGAAGACGACCCCCAACCTTTTGGTAAGCTTCTTGACCTTCATTCATCTTGATTTCATGGTGGAAATCACAAATCAATGCATGATTTCTTCATATCTCGATCCCATTTTCACTTCTAACCATCCCTTTTAACTCAAAAGCTTGAGGAATGAACCTTGTGGTGTGGAAAAGCTTCTTCCACCATTGTTGACGTGAAGCTCCAAGCTTTTTAGCTCAATTGAAGGTGGGTTATATAACTTGAACCCCTATTCTTTGTTATTGATTTCAATTTCTCAATCAACTATGTTCAATTGCTCTTCTTTCAATTCCTTTGATTAGTTGATGCAATTACCATGATAATGGTAGTAGTTTTCAATGGACAAAGACTAGATGATGATAACATCATCTTAGGCTCACTTTCCAACAGGTTTGAGTTGCAAACAATTTCAAGAGTTTTGTCCAAACGGTTTCACCAAACCGTTTGGAGGCTTGGACCCCAAACCGTTTAGAGGAGTTGACCGTTTGGATGGGTTGAACATTTGGGGTCAGACCCTTAGAACATGTTGGATGATCCATTTGATCCAATTGATTAAGTCAATATATAGACAATCTCCAAGTGGAAACCCTAATCGGCTAAGTGTTCAAATTGCAATTGTTTTAGTTAAAAGTTTGGGTTGATTTTCCCAAAAGGTCTCAAGACCATTTGGAGGTCACCCCAAATGGTCTCATGACTGTTTGGAGGTCAACCAAGACCATTTGTAGGTCTAGGGTTGAGTATGGTTGAGTAATTAAAGGGTTAGAGATATCAAATTGAAGTGCAATCAATGGTTAATTTGATGATCAATCCAATGATGCAAAACCTAATTGGGTTTCACAAATTTTAATGATTAATGAGGCAAACGGTCTCAAAACCATTTGGAGGTCATCCAAACGACCTCAAGACCATTTTAGGTCAGGTCATACCATAATTTGATGGTGGTTCATTGATTTCAATTGGATTAGTTCCATGATGATAACCATTGATGGTTCCTCGAATTCAAAACCCTAATTGATGGGTTCTTGATTATAAATCCTAGTTCAATTGGTTTCAAAACCCTAATTGATGATCCAATTGAAGGATGATTCAATAGTTCAATTGATGAGTGAATCAAGGATGTAATTGATAGTCAGTTCATGGATTGGAACCTTGAAATGATTAAGTGTTGAAACACCTTTTTGGTCCATTCAGTTTGAGAGGGTTTGGACCAAACAGTCTCAAGACCGTTTGGACGTTTGAAGATCCAAACCCATGCGGTTTCAACACATTCTTGCTTACACGGTTTCAAACCATTTGAACTCTGAATCCAAGACCGTTTAGGGCCTAAGTAGGCAAGACCATTTGAGGTTCAAAATGGTTAATCCAATTGGATATCTAATGTATTTGAAGATTCAATTGGTCAATTCATTTAGATACCTCATGTAATTGAAGGTTCAATTGATCAAATCTTCTGGACACCTAATGTACTTATGTGAGTGGTACCCTTAGTGGGATTAATCATTGATGCATGAGGATGCAATAATGCAATACATCATGTTAAACTTAAATGCATGTATTGGGAATAAGTTTAGTATACAATTAGGGTATGATCCTTAATAAAGAGATCATAAAACCCTAATTGAGTTGATTGATGAACTCAAACCCTAAATTAGGGCAATTATGAGAGAAACCCTAATCTAGGAGGATAATGTAATATGAATTTAGGGTAATGACTTAAGTAACCCTAATTCAAAGTTTTGTGATGATAAACCCTATTTGGGAAGGAATAGTAAACCCTAATTGTGGATTATTGAATATAAACCCTAATCTAGGATGATGTGATGTGAATAGTAAACCCTAATTCTAAATAGGGTGAAGTTGTATGAAACCCTAATTCTGGATTATGCTATTTAGCATGAAACTCTAATCTTGGACAATGAAATAGTGAATCATTGGTCCTATGTACAAACTTGACAACCAGTATCCCCACCTGGGATACTACTGTTATCCTTGATGTTGCTGCTACTGCTCTTCCTCTGCTATAGAGGTTCTGCCTCTTTGTCTGCGTCTACCTAAAAACTTTGAATCCCACGGGGGTGAGACAATTATACAATTGCCCCAGTGAGAGATATAACTCTCCGTTGTAACATTGTTATTGCAGTTTAATAGAAATAACTGAGCATTGGGATAATATATTTCAATAGAAGATAAATTACTATCTATGCAGGTTAGAGCATCATTTCTATTCAAGTATTTTTGTTATAACTTGACAAGGCAACATGTCTCTTATTCAATAAGGAATTAAAGAACATAAACAACATTTATGTATCAAGAACATGGTAAGTAGGATAACATCAACCAGTGGTTCTCGTATTTCAATCTTATGCAAATACGCTACACGGATGATTATATTTTACAAACATTCTTAAACTCTGAGGAGATGAGGTATACCACTCATACTCCAACTGAACACTGTGAAGTCAAAATCGATACCATAGAAAGTCAATGGAAGAGTCGACTTCCATGACTTTCCACATCTCGGTCAGTGCGAGATCACATGCAAGACATCTTGTGTCTCTACTTACATAGCTTTCCAGGGTATAGTGGCAACTCGCTATAGAGTTATAGTGGAGGCTGCACTCTCTTCACGATCGAGAGATTTCATGTTTACCTCCATCGATCTGGCATTAACATCTTCGGGAGATTAGTGATACATCCATCCCAAAACATACAATGAAGGATTGAGAGGTTTAATGTTTACCTTCCATAAATTCCCTCATTAGGACGTAAGGATATTTTCACCCATCGACCCCCACATATTCAAAAATATGCAAACTCCAGGAGATCTCATAAGAAAACCTGTTTCACCATCACCAGCTACTGACGATGATGGATCTATGGTCAGAGCACTACATGAATAGCTTTCACTTGATTAATTTAGTACATTATCATATTCTTTTAGCATCAGTGAAGTTTTTCAAACATAACTTATTTAGGACAAATGCTATAAAGAAACATGTACTATTTTCATCAGTTACTTCTCAGTCTTTATTAGACATTGGGATCTCAGTCCCTCATTTCAAACTCAATGCCATAAACATATAGTTCTGGGTATTCAAACCCTTAGCTCATTACTGAGCACTGTTACCACTTTTTCAAGTAACCATCACCTTCAGGTCATCTGACCAAGGTAAACATGACATTTTCTACACAAGCATCTTATCTGGCACTTGAGGCCCATTAACTCTCTTGTCACCTCTTACTAGGCAACAAGGCATATTATGGCACACAAGGCCCAATAAATAATTTCAATAATAAAACATCATAGCTAATACCTGACTATGTTCATCATCTCAGGATACATGCACGGTTAGTACAGATGATAATAGATATATCACTCATATTTCAATTCCATGCTATCCCAGGGTAACACCACTATTCCCATATCAGGGTTAGGGTTTCCCATTTTATAGCAATCAGGGTTAATCATTCCCCTCCTATGTGTCAGCTCTGTACTCTCAGGTCCTAGGACACAGTAGATAGTGTTGTTAAAATCAATCTGGGATTTTGATCTGATGATACATGGAATGTACAATGTGGACCATATGTAAATATAATATTGTGGTTCTTGTTTACAGAGTTTTCTGGTAATGGATCTTTTGATAAAAAAAATTTATTTTTTTAGTGATTTTCAGTAATTCTGCTACTAACGAAATGCTTCTGCATTAGTTAATCGTGTTAGATGAGTTAATAACGTTTTGTTCGAATGGTGTATCACAAGATATATACATCTACCCTGCCATGTTGGATAAGTTGGTGTTTCTATTAAGTAAACCAACTAGAATCTTCCTATCCATCCATGTTGGCTCCAAGATTTTAAACGTTGTGTAAGATGTATAGAATTATGATAGAAGTAAACAATGATGGATCCATGTGATTGTGATAGGCGATTTTAGATATGTAACGACAAGATTTGAAAGTTTTAATCTAGAAGTTCAGCCTCAATACAATAGATGCAACATACGAAAGGGAAGAAAATAGAAAAGTTTGTTTTGTGATTAGATGGAATGACTAGTGGATGTTTAGGATATAGTTTGTTGAAGGGAGAGAGATTGGAGCTTGTGCCTGAACCTATATCTCTCTCTGTCTATGGATGTTTATTATCTGTGAGCCCAAAGTTATACATGTTACATTAAAAATAATTATGGAAAAGTCAAGTAAATTATAATTTAATTATTCAATTAGATATATTCGTAAGGCCTCATATCAATAGATAAATTTACAATCGAATTTATATTTTGAGATATCTAACCATAATTTAAAAAACATTTAGATACATAGAAATGTGTATGAGGTAAATTTAATGGGTGAAAATCTAGAAACTATTTAACTAGCTGAAATGTAGATAGTAAGGGCATGTTTGGTAGTGTGCAGTTGAGGCACACGTGTGTTTAAGAAAACTAAATTTCCAAATGAGTGGAATTTGAACGATAACATTTTATTTGGTTAAGTGATGTTCAAACACTTGTAGTTGGTTTTAATATGTTTGGTTAGACCACTATTCTATCAGTATGTATGCCCTGAGAGACAATCATGGGATGATTGGTGGGATACATTAAGATTGATTTGATAAACATCAAAGGCAAGCTTCCAATTCTTTCTGGTTCAATCATATGAGATAATGATAGAACAGATTGAATGTCTAGAGAATGATAGTACTCAACGATGTATGCTTTCAGGTGGGGGACCTGAATGATGAGATCATACGGATGCTAAGAGTTTGTACATTCTTATTATGTCCCTAATCAGATGTCATTATGGAAGGTAGATAGACAACAATGACACACAAGACTAGATTGTGGTATTGGTTGATGACAGAATCTCATTAGTCATGATATGGAGATAGCAAACCAAACACATAGGTACTTGTTAGAGAACAAGTGTACCAGACAGACCCACCGTGAGTTCGACACATGGATCCATGACATGGTAGTCACAGTCAATTCTCACAGTGATGGTGGTGAGTGTGATTCTTTGACCTAAAATCACTACACTCAACACATGTCATTGGGTACACTTTAACATCATCAAACGCTGTCCTGAAACATGCGTTGTTATAAAGGTGATGATTAGGTGGCTTTGACACATGGGGCTTTTGAGGGGTGAGTGATAGATATGATATTTGTCCCTCCTAAGGGAGTTTGATATCCATGTCTACTTGATGAGTATGATTAAGATAGGCATGTGCACGCATGTGTGAATCAATATGTGATATTGATGTCATAAATATCTCCTCTGATCTACTCAGAGATCAAGAAAATGAATGAATGTTGAGAGGTTGACTATTCCATGCCTTGAGTTCATTCGGGATATTAGTGACAAAGGAATTATACATTCACTGTAACACCATTCACGGACTGTAGGATTGAATGTTGTTCTACAAATTTCTATTTCACATGGGTAGCACTGATGTGCGACTAGGCAACACTCTTTGCTTGTGAAGTCATAAGTGTTATGGACTTTGACTGCCAATGTGAAATGGGCCTGCAGGGTCACACACATAGGATTTAACCTGGAAGAGGAGTTTTATCTACAAGTGATGTTCAGATTGATTACTAAAGGAGTTTAGTAGTTCAATTAAACACTCAATTGATTGATAGCTCAATATCATAGTGTTCAAGGTGTTGGACCGACTGATTAGAGTATCAGATTGATTGAAGCTACAATTGACTGATTTTGCACAGTCTGCACTCCCAACTGATCAGATCCTGTGATGAACCGATCAGCTCATATGATGAACCGATCGGCTCAACAGGTCCAAATGAGCAAGTTGGGAAAGTCAGGTTGGTGAGAAATGTATTTTCGTTTCACTTGTCCAATTTGATTGGAACAAGGATTGGTATTTGGATCAATTCAAAACAAAAGAGGAAAAGTCAATTGAGAACTGACCAGGGCAGTGAACCGATCATTTTAGAAGTGAACCGATCAGCTCAGGTGCCCCAACCGATTGTTTCAGGTGTGAACCGATCGACTCAGGTTCCCAACCGATCGGTTCATGCTTGAAACGATCGGTTCAGCTGGCACAGTTGGTTGTTTTGTGGAAAATCTCGAATCCTTCTACTCCTGCTTTAATCCCGCATTGCCTGGGGTAGAGAACCCTGTCCCATGATCATCCTATATATAGGGGTATTGAGGGCTTCTTAAAGTACAACTCAGAACACACCAGTTGCTCTGCAAAGTTGTCATTCGCTCTGGTTGTGGTAACCAGGAGAGCCCAGGCAAGTGGTACCCAATAAGGGAGGCATAGTAAGGGAAAGACAACTGCAGAAAAGTGACTGGTTGTAGGAGAGTGTGTCGGTGACTAGTACACTGATAGGAGGGTGCGACTCCTTCCGGTGCCTTGTATGACAAGGCGATTGGAGTTCCAGGTGGTCCGTGTGGACTACTACAGTGGTAGGAGATCTATGCCGCTTGAAGGATAGCTGTCAATCCCGAACGTCCCGTTGAGACCAAGAGCTGCACAAACACCGTCTAAGGCTGGAGGTGAAGACCACGCAAGCCACAAGGTAACGTCACCAAGAAAGCCTCGGGACAAGGTATGAATCTATAAAACCATCCTTCCTATTGTATAGACGTTGAAGTGATTCCTTTATTCTGGGTTTGGAGAAAAGAACTTTTTTGCTTCCACTGCCTTCTCTATCTCCCCTAAAACCCAACAGTGGTATCAGAGCCACATCAACTGCTCTATACTTTAGGATTATCAATGTGATCAATTTTGGTTTGTCACCTTTATTTATTGCATACGATGCGAATAAAATTGGCTTTTTGCATGTCCAATCTTAAATCCACAAATCGCAATATACATATATGATATGTAATATTAATACACTTGATATGTGTCACCCTTAAATGAGTTTTGTGGTGGATGTATATTGTGGTTATGGCCAATAAACCCTATGTATGTGTTCTTGGTTGAATGTGGTTGCTTGCATCTCGGTCTACACACTGATTCCCTACCTCCTTTTCCTGATGTAACTCGAGATAACTCAAGATTTCTTTCCTACCTTTTCTCCCCCTAAATGTAACTTGGGATTTCCCAATTTAAATATAAATAGGATAGATCTTTTTATATTTCTTGTTATGTCAAAGAACGGAGGACAATCTGATGACAACTGAGACGATCATTTCAAGGCGTGAACCGATCGGTTGGCGTTCCAAACGATCGGTTCAAGGACTAAACTGATCGGTTGTTGACCGATTCATGGAGTGAGATGATCGAGTGGCGGCCATGAGGAGATGCACGATGACCAGGCGAACTGATCGGTTGGAGGAGCCAACCGATCGGCTAGTGGCACCCAGTCGACCGACCAGGGTGAGCAGGTCATTCATGTGATGAGTTGATCAACTCAGACAGCTATAACACTTCATCATGGATAGGTTGCATGTGATGTAGACCTATATGACCGTGATTCCTCTTGGCTTGAGGAATCGGATGGCCATAATCATCACTTTTATCATTTCACATGTTTTCTGTGGGATATAGCATGTATATGATACATACTATGTATTGTGGTGATTGGATATGTATATGTACCTATAAAACCAAATCCCTCATTAAATATTCAAGTTTTATATGCTTTCCAAATGTGACACACGTGAAAAGGTTGATCAGCCAAGTGTGGGCATGCCCTAGAATGGTGCACCGTCTATCTCGTGGAAGCGTGAAGGATGGATATCTGAGTCTGCCCTAGCAGGGTGCATATTCATCATGTTGGCTTTAGGTCAGACTTAACAAGGTGACCTAGATAGGATCTGGCACCTTGAGGCATGGAGGTGATCATGGCAAGGAGTTGCACATGACATCTTTCAAGAGTTGCATATGATGCAATTGGAAATAGTTGCCTACCTGGAAGATCTAAGTTGTGGGTGACAACCCTAGCTGGCCCATGACTTAGAGGATTTTAGGATCTTGACCCACTCAAAGATTGAACGTTGTAATCTTCTGAATTGATGGTGAGGGCTATCAATTTCAACAAAAATAGCGGAAGTGATGATTAATTAAAGTCCTAATTATATTGTCAACCTTTCAAATCAATCAAATAAGTCAAAAATGAGTTTTTGGACTAAATTGCATATATTTCCTTTTTGTACAATAAATGGATAATCAACAATAATCACTTTATTTGTGATCGGTCTTTAAGACCAACAAATTAAATGGGAGTAATTCCACGACTGGTTAGGACGTTGAGAAGTGTTCTAAATCAAAGAGCAAAAGCTCTAAGTCCTAGTTATACCAGAACCAGATGAACTCGATCCCACCACACCAATGGATGAAAGTATGCTTAAGGAAGCATACCGAGGATGCCATTGATGTGGAGTGCTTGAATGTTGTATTCTCTGAACTATGAGTTGTAGAGACAACAAGAGACATATGATGTCTCCATGACACTGTCCTAGTATGTCATGACAGAAGGAGATCCAATAAGGTATTCACACACTCAATGTGATTGGGTATGTGAAAAAACCTGACAAAGAAGGATTCCCTCTGAGCCAAGAGTTGGCTATTGGTATGATACTGCAAATGTTGCAAGAATCATATGACATGAACAACTTTGACAAGCGTTGAAAAAGTTGTTGGACATGTTGAGGACAGTAGAGGCAAAGATGAAGAAAGACAAAACCCTAATCTTTGATCGATGAGGGGTAAGTCTTAAAGGCAAGGACAAGGGAAAAGCAAAGAAGTGTTCTGATGCTAGCCAGCAATCCAAGCCATCTTTAGCCTCAAGGCACAAATGAAGAAGGACACTCCTAAGTTTGTGATGTTGATCAATAGAAAAAAATGGCAAGTCCAAGAGAAAGGGTAAGGGAAAAGCTAAGAAGGGTTCTGATGCTAGCCAATAGCCCAAGTCGTCTTCAGCTTCAAGGCACTTAGGAGGGTGAACGAGGGAATTTCCCTTGATATCTTGAGAACAAAAGAAGAATAAGGAGGGGATGAAGATCTCCACCTAAGGTATCATGAAATGAATTTCTTCTGAGGTATATGATACCAAAATGAAGATCTGACATATATGATATGTAATATCTACAAAGAAGTGATGGCCTTTACAAAAGGACCAAGAAAGAAGTACTCATCATTGGAGCCAGTGTTGCTGCCATAGATAGGAGTACCTTTTAGTTTATTTCAGCCTAAAGGACACAAAATAGAGTTATGAACTGCTATTTCATATTTACCAATAAATAGAAACACTTTATTGTTGCATCTTGTTGTGACAAGGATAACTATCAATAAAGTTGATGTTTCAATTTCAAAGATATGATCTTTGTGGAAATGCCTTGTTTATCTTGTGGTACTTGGTATGCATAAGATAAAATGATACCTAAAAGTTATTGATAACTCAAACAATCAAATTAGCATAAATCATGAGAAATTCATTTCTAGTTTCCATGTGATGGATAAATCTAAACTCTTTTGGTTAGAGAACCAGTAAGAGACATGAATCTCTTAGACATGATTAATCAATCTTCACTAGTGGTAGTGGGAGAATGATTATCCTATTAGATATAATACATGTGATGTATTTACATACCTATTAGAGTTAATGATAGTACTTCAAACAGTGTTTAGAGAAATACCAATATGAATATCTTGAAGTGTTCAAGAATATCATAAATGAAGTATGAATTTGGTAAATTGTTAATTCTTGATGAGATCAATGAATGAAATACTTGAACCAAATGTTTGAGAACCTTGTGAGTGATTATGATGGTGTATCATAGTAAACTCGTGGTTAAGGCATGGTGATGTCTAAATCAAAAGGAGCAATACTCTAAGGAGTTAGAGGATGAATATCAAATAACTAAGTGCTTCTTAAATAAAGAATACTCCACACTAATAAAGGACATTAAGAATCACAAGAAGTTATGAGTTCTTATATCCTTGACAGATACACCTCGATTATCTATGTGATGAGTTGGTCATGTGATGAATCAGATATCTAGATGAATATGAGTAACCATATTTTGAGTTATGGTTTATGACCATTACATCCTAAATGACTTCCATGTGAGCCATAAGGCATGACCTTGATGGTATCACCCATTGGAATGAAATCCATAAGTGTGAAGGAGTCTTAAGTATTAAGACACATGGATAAAATTTTGAGAAGGATGATGCTTGCAACTTAATGACTAAGACATTTGGCATATGGATACTAAAACTGCATTCCTATGAGGAATAAAACAAGGATGTGTACGTGACACAACCTATAAGGTTTATGATTCCATTAATGCAAATGAAGTCTATAAGTTACAATGGACTAATTAATGTGATTGATTAAGTACAAGCAACTAAGAGTTGGATCTTTACTTTGATAATATAGTCAAAGGGTTTGACTGATATGACAAAGATAAAGAGAAATCTATGATTTAGTGGGAGCATATTCACATTCCACATGTTGATGTAAAATAGAAATGTTCTAGAATGGAAATCCAAATTGGAAATTATCTTTAGGGAAGATAGAGACGTTTTCTATGTGATAGGAATAGAGATCTATAGAGATAGTTCTCGAAAACCTCTTGACCTGAAAAGAGAGAGCATACATTGGCAATCTATACTGAAGGGTTCAGTGTGCACATATTCATTGGGAGAAAACTAGTCCATGTTACATGGAGTTAGTATCCCAAAGAAAAATGTCCAATTCTTATGAAGAATGGGAACACTAAGAATAGATATGGATCTATCATGTATGTAATTATCCCATTATCTTGCATGTATGGACATAGCAAGAATAAAATGCATTCATCATCTTGTTGTATGTAGGACATGACAATATGATGTGCTCATCCTGATAACTCATATATGGGACATGACGAGTGGATGTCTGTCTAGTTCCAGTAAGGGTTACTGGAATACCATAAGAACTTGATAAGTACTTGAGAAGTACTAGTTCTATGAAAATAAGGAAGGGTTCACTGTAAAGAATTACACTGATGCGAACTTCCGAAAAGGACAGAAAATTAATCGCAAAATATATATGAGATATATAAAAGTGAATGTTTGTTGATAAATGGAAATGTTCCAATAAAGCTGTTTAAAAGGAAAAGTCGAGTATTTGTGTGTTAGAGAACATTATTGGATACTATATGGATCTGGAAGTTCATAGAGATGAACTTATAGATATTCCAGTCATTGATGACAAGTTAGGAGTGCTTGGTCATGCAATGTGGCTAAAGGTTAGCAAAGGAATACTAGATCACATATTTTGACAACTCCATCTCATACGTGTGGCATACATAGAAGAGATGAGAGACATGTAGTTAATACCGACTTTGGCAAGGTGTTGCCATAACTCACTGCGTAAGCACTAGAGCATAGTAACATGTGGGACATGTTTGAAGATCACTAAGAATATGATTCAAGGGTGATTGGCTCACATTGCAATTGGGAGTCTATTGGTATGTATGCCCTGAGAGACAATCATGGGATGATTGGTGGGATACATTAAGATTGATTTGATAAACATCAAAGGCAAGCTTCCAATTCTTTCTGGTTCAATCATATGATATAATGATAGAACAGATTGAATGTCTAGAGAATGACAATACTCAATGACGTATGCTTTCAGGTTGAGGACCTGAATGATGAGATCATACGGATGCTAAGAGTTTGTACATTCTTATTATGTCCCTAATCAGATGTCATTATGGAAGGTAGATAGACAACAATGACACACAAGACTAGATTGTGGTGTTCGTTGATGACAGAATCTCATTAGTCATGATATGGAGATATCAAATCAAACACATAGGTACTTGTTAGAGGACAAGTATACCAGATAAACCCACCGTGAGTTTGACACATGGAACCATGACATGGTAGTCACATTCAGTTCTCACAGTGATGGTGGTGAGTGTGATTCTTTGACCTGAAATCACTACACTCAACACATGTCATTGAGTACACTTTGACATCATCAAACGCAATCCTGAAACATGGGTTGCTATAAAGGTGATGATTGGGTGGCTTTGACACATGGGGCTTTTGAGGGGTGAGTGATAGATATGAGATTTGTCCCTCCTGAGGGAGTTTGATAACCATGGCCACTTGATGAGTAAGATTGAGATAGGCGTGCACATGCATGTGTGAATCAGTATGTGATATTGATGTCATACATATCTCCTCCAATCTACTCAGAGATCAAGAAAGTGAATGAACATTGACAGGATGATTGTTCCATGCCTTGAGTTCATTCGGGATATCAGTGACAAAGGAATTATACATTCACTATAACACCATTGATAGATTATAGGATTGAAAGTTGTTCTCCAACTTTCGATTTCACATGGGTAGCACTGATGTGCGACTAGGCACCGCTCATTGCTTGTGAAGTCATAAGTGTTATGGACTTTCACTGCCAATGTGAAATGGGCCTGCAAGGTCACACACATAGGATTTAACCGAGAAGAGGAGTTTTATCCACAAATGATGTTTAGATTGATTACTAAAGGAGTTTAGTAGTTTAATTAAACACTCAATTGATTGATAGCTCAATATCATAGTGTTCAAGGTGTTGGACCGATTGATTAGAGTATCAGATTGATTGAAACTGCAATTAACTGATTTTGCACAGTCTGCACTCCCAACCGATCGGCTCATGTGATGAACCGATCAGCTCAGCTTGGTGCACTGATTGGCTCAAATGATGAACCGATCAGCTCAGGATAGGTTGAGATGACCGGTTCAAGGGTTGAACCGATCGGCTCAACAGGTCCAAACGAGCAAGTTGGGAAAGTCAGGTTGGTGAGAATTTTCTTTTCATTTCACTTATCCAATTTGATTGGAACAAGGATTGGTATTTGGATCAATTCGAAACAAAAGAGGAAAAGTCAATCGGGAACTGACCAGGGTAGTGAATTGATCATTTCAGAAGTTAATCGATCGGCTCAGGTGCCCCAACTGATCGGTTCAGGTGTGAACTGATCGGCTCAGGTCCCCAACCGATCGGTTCATGCTTGAAACTATCGGTTCAGCTGGCGTAGTTGGTTGTTTTGTGGAAAATCTCATATCCTTCTACTCCTGCTTTAACCATGCATTGCCCGGGGTAGAGAACCCTATCCCATGACCCTCCTATATATAGGGGTATTGAGGGCTTCTTAAAGTATAACTCAGAACACAAATTGCTCTGCAAAGTTGTCGTTCTCTCTGGTTGTGGTAACTAGGAGAGCCCGAGCAAGTGCTACCCGATAAGGGAGGCACAGTAAGGGTAAGACAACTGTAGAAAAGCGATTTGTTGCAGAAGACTATGCAGTGACTAGTACGCCGATAGGAGGGTGCGAATCCTTCCAGTGCCTTGTACGACAAGGCGATCGGAGTTCCAGGTGGACTGTGTGGACTACTACAGAGGCGGGAGATTTCTGTCGCTCGGTGGACAACTGTCAATCCCGACAGTTCCGGTGAGACCAGGAGATACACAGACACCGTCCAAGACCAGAGGTAAAGACCGCGCAAGCCGTGAGGTAACGTCGCCGAGCAAGCCTCCGGACAAGGTATGACTCTACAAACCATCCTTCCTATTTTATAGACGTTGACGCGATTCCTTTATTCTGGGTTTGGAGAGAAGAATTTTTTTTATTTCAACTGCCTTCTCTGTCTCCCCTAAAACCCAACATATTCATGAGGTGGAGTACCTAGTTTGCTCGCTACCATAGTAATACCTTTCTGTTTGTGGTCCTTTTATCCGTCATAGTGGCATGAAGAGTGAGAGATGCCATTTTAAACACCCATAGTAGCAGATGCCAGCAAATATAGGCTACTGTCAGTACAAAATTACAGAAAACAGACCTACGTATGTGCAGACCAAGCCAACTGCATCCAACCATCTCCCAAATGGTGCAGTACAAATGTTGGATTTTTTAGCATCCCGACTCTAGATGTGAGAATTGCAATTCCTACAACTACACCCTACTGCTCTTATCCAAACGAAATTATTTCTGAAAACTTGGTCATTTGAATGTAATGAAAATCAAGTACATCCTATCAAACTAGCCCTAAGTTACAAACATGATTCTTCAATGGCCTAAGAGTAAAATGAGAATAGTATGAAGCTCATAAACAACTAATTATAAGATCTTAAAGTGGCAAGGTATCTTCAAAGTAGAGAAAACATGAATGCTTGGAATACATCTCTAGACATTATGTATTTATACAATGAAATCACAATTATGTAATGGTGTGTAATGAAGAAATTTGACATATTTGTTATCTGATAACTTCCGAACAACAATTAAAAATTTCTCAGCTCATTGATTCAGTTACCATCTATCCTTTGAAAAATAACAATGTCTCTTGGTCATAGAATCAAAGTCATTGTCTAACATTATTTTCTTTCCTTTTATTTTAATTTTTTACTTGGCAGTCCTATATGAATTGATGTCTCATGTTAGAGGTTAGAAAGGATGCATCTATATGTCAATTGAATTGAAGTATTTGAAATGAAATACCTAAACATAAGATTTGTATATTGAACAAGGAGTGCAATGTATTCATTTTGTCTTTTTGTCCATTCTATAGTGTTTTATTAAAGGAATTATAAATAATGTTTTTAAGAAAAATTCTACAGCATCTACCCATCATTTCTTCTATTGTGTCTAGGACTTAAGATGACTCAAACACATATCTCATCAACATGGATCTCAAAATATCATGTGTGGCCATGCCAATGGACAATGTCATTCATGTCCATGTGCTTCATGTAAACATATTATGTTGAACGCATGAATTCCTGAAATTTAGTATAAATAATAATAAAATATTGACAATTTACCATAGGTTTGTTACAAACAATCATAAAGTTTTCAAAATCCGTATAGGTGAGATGCACTGAAAGCAAAACTGCAAACTATGACTAAGATTGGATGTTCAATGGAGCACCGCGGAGTCAGTGAGACGTTTTCAGTTATCAAGGGAGTCAGCGAAATGGCCGGCGTACGATAAGTGACTGTCTCGTGCATTGTTAGCATCCAGAGACGATGGCGATGCAAGCTTTGAGCCATAGCCAATAGCTCAGCAACCAATCCTGACCCGCCTGCGCTCTGAACAAACAAACAGACCGCTGTTCCACCTAAGAAGACATGGAAGCTGCGTGTCAGCAACTGAGTGGTACTCAAGTTAGAATCGTTGTCAATCTCCAGCGATCAGTAACAATCCTAAAGACAAGGCTAAAGGAGAGTTTGGAACGATGCAACGGTGCCGTGATTGGCTTTGCATTTACCATCATCAGAAAGCGTCAAAGTACAGAATGGCATACTACGACACATGCTCCAGACTCTGAAGCCGAGTGCTTTTCGTTTCCATTCTTGTCGATGAAGGTAACATGCACACAATCGCTTCGTGATATGAATAGAAAGCATGCAACAGACGTTACAATTATGCACATCTACTCGTTCTAATAACTGGAGAGCTGCATGATTGGTGTCTTGGTGACATGGTGTATAAATGGCACCCAGGGATGGGTTGGGCGCCAGTGTGCATCAATGCAGGGACACTTGACGTTGCAGTGGCAGCATGTGGAAATGGCGATGCCAGCCCCAACCAACGGGTATCAGCTATCTTGGTATCCGGCCAAGGAACAATCGAACAGACTGATGTTTGTGCCTTGGAAGAAAGGACCTCGAAGGTGTTTTTCAGCAGAACTGTTACAACATGAAATATTGTCAATCGAATGGCTACCGGTAACAATCCTACGTAAAGGTAATCGAGAGACTGGAACTATGAACGCTAGATCCAGCTCTGAATGAGATAGCATTTTCGACGCATACTGAAAATGCATCTCAGCCATTCAATTCCCAAACTCCTTTAGTGATATGTGTGTACAGTGAAAGATACTTTATGTACTAATCCCTAGATGGATTTTTGGGACTGTTGTGATGTTTTGAGGAGGTCCTGAAAATACACTTTTTGGACCAGTTCCTGGCTAGGAACTATGTACCGGAGCCATAATTGGAATTGGCATTCACAAATCACCACAAACGTACAGCAAGGGTCGACGTCTGTACTTTGTCTATGCTAAAGCAAGTTGAAATCCGAGCATGCTCAGTATTGGCTATGCCTATGCTCAAGCAAGTTGAAATCCGTGCATGCTGCCTGTACTGTCTTTCGTTTCCATTCTTGCCAGCGAAGCTAATGCAATCGCTTCTTGATAATAGCAAGCATGGAACCGACAGACGCACCAACGAGATGTACAATATTTATACATAGACACGAGTTCAAATAATTGGAGTATTATTGCGCTACGCACCGATCAGTATTAATGCCAAAGAAGATGCTATATCAAGGGTGGCATTGTACAAATGGCACTGAATGACGGGATATACGCCGGCCTGTACCGATGCAGCGACACGAACGAGGGTATCAATCCGATGGTGTAGATATAGTGTGGGTTATACTAAAACTATAAGGAATATGATACTTGGATCAAGAGTGGCATCTATAATGGGATCTTTTTATCCTGTATGAGAACAAAATTATGAAAAGAAGTAAGTTACTTCCCTCTATAGTTTTGTTCTCTTGCATACAAGAGGACAAAAAATGTCCCAATATGAGTGTCATTTCTGGTCCATATAGCAGAACTCAAAGTATAATAATGTTACGCAGCACTATATCCACTGCATGTTTTAACATATAAAGTCATATCAATGTTGTTAAAAATCATGATTAACCGACTCACACTACACCAGGCGATGTACAAATTGTTTATTAATTTAACAACAACATAATTTTTTAAAAAAATAATTAAAGTCACTATGTAGATAACATGAAACAACAATATTATATTCATATTACATAATAAAAAGACATCAAATCATATATTAATGTAGATAAACATTCTAACTATTTTTAATACTAGTAAATACAAATATATTATTTCCCAACTGCCTCATGTATTTTTTAAAGTTCAAACAATATCTCTATTCTAAAATAGCTCATAAATTTTGCACCACTAATATACATTCTTTCATTTAAAAAACAACATTATCTTATTTGAAACAAGTCCTCCAAGTCTCTCTTCTCTTTTAGGTCATGCTTTTCTTTTATAAACATGTAAACTATCTTTATTTTTTCTACACGTTTATTTCTAATGAAAGAGAAGAATGACAATATCTAGGCTTTTATACAATGATATATATTTTAATAGAGAGACATAAAAGTTGCATTATTAATATAGGAGAATAGTAAAATTTTCAAACTAATTATGAAGTGATTAATTATCACTACTACAGAAATAGCTTATAACGTCACATTTAGAGGCATTGGTTATATCCAAAAAATCGACGCCTAAACCCTACAACGTCGGCTGAAAACACAAACCGACATCTATATGTGAAGACCGGCCAGACTCGGGTATCGTTTTTTATTTAGCATCGATTTTTCAATAAGAAACTGACGCCTAAAATCGTCAGCCAAATTCAATTTTTTCAGTACAAAAAATTACCTCCAAAATTTTACATACGACGTCGGTTGTTTACCAAATAACCGACGACTAAAGTTTTTTCGTGAGATAGAAATCGGCCCCGTGAAAATTTTTACCCCCCTTTGGCGTCGATTTTTTATGGAAACCGACGACTATTGAACTTAGGTGTCAGTTTCTGAAACAACCGACGACAATGATAAACTTAATAGCACTTATGAAATAGACTATTCCCCATTCTCTGTTTCATCGCGATTTCACCAGCGCCGCTAGGTCTCTGGCAATTCTACTCGTCTGCCGCCGCCGCCTGTCACCGTCTGCTCGGCCGCCACCGTCTGCCGCCGCCGCAAGGAGCTTGGTCGACATGCCACTCGTCTGCCGTCGCCTGCTTGTGTGCTCAACACCGCCATACTACTTCCCCTACTGCTATAGGTAAGGAAATCTTGAATGAGAACTAGTATGAGAGCCGATAAGGCTCGCTGGTGAAACCAGATATTATCAGGATGTCCTCCGCGTGCAGGCAGTTGGGAGCAGGAGGAGGATCGATCGACGCATTGAATTGATTACGATTTGCAAGAGTTGGCTAAATTCTAAGTAAGGTCCTAAACTGTGAATGTATGTGAAGGATATATCGATAAATTGTTCATAATTTACTGCAAGAAGTACATGATTGCTATATGGTTTCTTTTTTTCGTATCTTCAAAATTTTGCAACAACATCATGTTTGTAACTTTATATACTTACTATCAATTTAAACTTTGAAGATGACGTTCATGTTGCTACTGTGAGTTTCCCATTTTTTTATGTGACGGTGTCAATCATATATGTTTTTTTTTATCGATCAATCATATATGTTAGGAACATACAAAAATTCAATTTTGGTAGGTAAGTTACATGAAATGAGACTTATTTTCAGATTTTGTGTCATGCAAATATGAAAAAAAAATCATAGAAGATATGTTAGTTTAAAATTTTTAAATAAATGATGAATGATAGGATACCTACATTTATGTGTAATGATTATCTTGATGATGAACATGCATGTACATTGGAGATGTTGAAATTAATGTTATGGAATACGATACCTAGACTAGTGTATGATTAAGATTACAAGATGTTGCTATTGTAAATCAACCTAGGATATGAACAAATCTTGTGTTTGCATATATTTGTGCTTCTAATCCTCATGCTTGACCTAATTCAGTAAATTTTGATGCATGTTGAAATAAGATTCAAATTTGTCCATTTTAGCATCCTAATTTGATTTGATTATGTGCTTTGAACCTTAAAACATGCGTGTTAAAGATACATTGATATTGAATCTCAAACTTAACTCACATGTGGGTCTTCTATTTCTAAAATGATCATGTGAACTCCTAAATTAGTAACATATATTATTCTTTCTGCACCCATATACCTTATGAATAATGTATGTACCCTAAGGTGATTAAATACCTAAGTCTTGACTTGAAATATAACTTTAAAATCCAATACACATTATACACTTACTAGTGAGATTAGGTGTTCAGGAATGGGATAAGTGGTACACAAATTGTAGGTATAAGAATGACAACATACATGTATTTGTTGGCCTAGAAACCCGTCCAAGATTTATTCAATAGGAGTAAATCTTGGATAGTCCCCGGTTTGGGTATGTTTTTGAACACTTAATCTCACTTAGGATGTAAATGTATAATGTGTATTGGGTTTTCAAGAAAATTTCGATAGCATTTTCCCATTTGTTCTCTAAATACATATTTACTTGGAGAACAACGGGGAAATGTTGCCGAAATTTTCTTGAAAACCCAATACATATTATACACTCACTAGTGAGATTAGGTGTTCAAGAATGGGATAGGTGGTACACATTTATTATATATAACACCTAATCTCGTAACCCGAAACCTTAATATATACTTGTTTACTCTTTGATCATAGAATGGATAGATCATGGATGTCCATTCCAAATCGTTGCACCCCAGAGTTTATTTCTAGTCTTGATCAGTTTATTAGATTTTCTGAGGAACATAGGAAACAACCTAGAGATAGGTTCTACTGTCCATGTAGGCATTGCGGTAACAACTTGAAAGTCAACACTGTTGACAAAATCAAAAGCCATGTCATGTGTAACAGGATTGTACAAGGCTATACAGAATGGCACTTGCATGGAGAGATTTCAAACCTAAAATTAGTGGATGTCAATCGCATTGCTTGTGTGGAAGAAAAATTACCTCAGATGATGTAGATGTGACCGAACCAGTTCTAGTAGACATCATTGATGCAATGTTGGATAGTTGTGGGGTAGATCACACCGATTCACCTCCCATGTTTAGGAACATTGTGCATGATGTTGAGATACCGTTATAAACAGGTTGTACTAAGTTTATGAAGCTTAGCACTGTGTTGAGATTATATAAGCTGAAAGCTAACAATAGATGGAGTAACAAAAGCTTCACGTCATTATTGTCTTTGTTAAAAGAAATTCTTCCTGAAGGAAACGAGCTGCCAATCTCAACATACCAGTAAAAGAAATTATTGTGCCCAATGGTAATGGAGGCCAAGAAGGTACACACATGCCCGAATGATTGTGCATTATTTCGAAAGGATTATGTGGATTTGAAAGATTGTCCAAAATGTGGTGCGTCAAGGTATAATTGACGACTTCGGGGAAGTCCAAAACTGGTTCTCCTTCCAAGGTGATGTGGTATCTACCTATAATATCACAGTTTCAATGCGTGTTTGCCAATCCGATAGTAGCGGAGAATTTGAGGTGGCATGCAGATGTTACGAAAAAACATGATGGGATCCTACGACATACATCTGATTCCCTACAGTGGAAGAAGATTGATTTATTGTACTCTAAATTTGGTGAAGAAGTCAGGAATCTAAGACTTGGGATTTGTGCAGATGGGATGAATCCATACGGGACATTGAGCATCCAACATAACACTTGGCCAGTTATGCTTTTTATATACAATCTTCCTCCATAGTTGTGTATGAAAAATAAGTACGTTATGTTGTCATTGTTGATATTGGGCCCTAAACAACCTGAAAATGATATCGACGTTTATCTTGAACCTCTGAATGATGACTTAAAGAAACTCTGGGGTGAAGGTGTGAAGACCTATGATGCTTCATGAAGAGAGACATTTTGTTTGCATGCTATGTTATTTTGCACTGTTAATGACTTTCCAGCATATGAGAATTTATCTGGATATAGTGTCAAAGGATCTAAAGTGTGTCCTATATGTGAAGAGAACATTAATTCAATATGACTAAAACATGGCGTCAAGACTGTATATCTTGGTCATCGAAGGTTTCTTCCAAAATTCCATTCGTATCATAGGTTGTGCAAAGCATTCAATGGACGGAATGAGGAACAAAGTGCACCTAAACCTATACCAGGGGAGGTTTTTTATGAAAGAGTAAAAGACTTTGCCAATGAATTTAGTAAGAGATCACAATGTACCATGGCCACATGGAGTGACAAATCTTTATTCAAGAAGAAGTCAATATTTTGGGATCTTCCTTATTGGAGTTCTTTGGTAGTTAGACATTTTATCGATGTCATGCACGTTGAGAAAAATGTCTGTGATAGCATCATTGGTACTCTGTTGAATATACAAGGTAAGACTAAAGATGGGATAAAATCCAGAATGGACCTATGTGAAATGGGAATAAGGACAAAATTAACAGAAGTAGTTAGTAGCAATCGGAGAACATACTTAGCTCCTACTTGTTACACGTTGTCTAGAAAGGAGAAGAAAGCTTGTTGTGAATGCTTGGTAAATGTTAAGGTGTCACAGGGTTACTCATCCAACATTCGTAGATTTGTATCAATGAAAGATCTAAAGTTGATAGGTCTTAAATCTCATGATTGTCACACTCTAATGCAACAAATATTGCCTGTGGAAATTCGATCTATATTGGCAAAGCATGTAAGGTTTGCAATCACCAGACTTTATTTCTTTTTCAATAGTCTGTGTAGCAAAGTTATTGACCCTGATACTCTCGATAAATTGGAAAGAGAAGTGGTTGTTACCCTATGTCAGCTTAAGATGTATTTTCCTCCTTCGTTCTTTGATATCATGGTACATCTTGTTGTCCACTTGATTAGGGAAGTGAAAATGTTGGGACCAATTTTCTTGCATTGGATGTATCCCTTTGAGCAATACATGAGCATTTTTGAAGGTGATGTTCGAAACCGTTATCAGCTTGAAGGGAGTATTATTGAGGGTTATGTGGCGAGAGAGGTTTGTTGACTCAAGGTCAATTAGGTCAATGTTGACTCACATCTAAATTGACTAAACCCTTGTTTTGATGATGACTAACCATTCCACATATTGGTGTCTAATGCTTCTACATTGAGTGATTTCAGATTAGGTTTAGACACACTCCAAATGCCCTAACTTGCGCATATCAAATTGGAGAAAAGACAAGTCAAAATAGC
This sequence comes from Alisma plantago-aquatica, assembly GCA_963693085.1. Classification (NCBI taxonomy): domain Eukaryota; kingdom Viridiplantae; phylum Streptophyta; class Magnoliopsida; order Alismatales; family Alismataceae; genus Alisma; species Alisma plantago-aquatica. The sequence goes on along the minus strand of OY856413.1, from coordinate 636,445,538 downwards.
TACAAGTGTGCAATTTGGGATCTCTATGTAAATGACCTTAGAATTGCTTTGTAACCACTTGTAATGATTGTATGACTTGTAATTAAGCTTAGAAAAATTATTGGGACACAAAAATCCATCATTTGTATAGTCAAACGAAAATTCCAAAATACCCATAACAGGGATTTTGTCGGCCGAATTCCAAACTCGGCCGATCCATATATTCTGGGATTTTTGTGAGATTCGGCCGAGTTGCAAACTCAGCCGATTCCCGTTCGGTCGAGTTTCTAGCTAGGAAACTCGGTCGATCCACTGATCGGTCCAAGATGAAAGTAGACCGATCGGTCGAGTTTCTCCAAAGGAACTCGGCCGATAGTCTAGCTTTCAGCCTTGTCTTTTAGTGGTTCGGCCGAGTTAACTTTATATAAACTCGGCTGATCAGACTGTACGAAAAAGTGCAGAAAAGTGATTCTAGCCGTTGTGGAGTTGCAACAAGTGAAAATAGATCCGTTGCAAGCCACAAAACGGCTAGTTTTCATTCACAAGTGTTCCCAAAGGCTAAGAGGCATCCCCAACAATAAATTGGACCCCTTGGGCTTCATTTCAAGGTTGAGGATTCATTGCAAACTCTTTGTGAGGTTCCTATTCTATAGTTGAGTGCTTCCTACAGCCTCCTCTCTCTCTCTAAGCTTAATCACTTGCTACATCCATTAGAGTGAGTAGGAAATCTGTAAGAGAGCTAGTCTCATTTGTATATCTTGTGAAGCTCTCACTTCCACAACCTCCCCATCTCTTCATTTCAATCATGAAGATGAAGGTTCTCTCTCTTGTCCGAGAGAGGTGAAGAAGAACAAGGGAAGGAGTCCCTTGGTGAAGATCAAGGCAGAAGACTTGGAGCTAGAGTGGGTAAGCCCTTGGAGAAGGCAGAAGACTCAAGCTCAAGTGGGTAAGTCCTTGGTGGAAAGCTTCTCTGAGTGAAGGTGAAGTCAAAGGCGGAAGATCCAAGAAGAGTGGGTAATTCCTGCAAGGCCGAAGACTTGTGCAAGAGTGGGTAAGTCCTTGGAGAAGGCCGAAGACTCTTGCAAAGTGGGTAAGTCCTTGGTAAGGTTGAAGACTCTTTGTATTGGATAGGTAAGTCCTTTGTGGGTCATGTGTTGTATGTCTTATTAATGAATATAAGATTGCAATTGTTTGAAGTCCTAGAGGTTGACCTCTCTAGGCAAGTGGACTGACACACTTCTAGTTTGAAGTGTGGAACCACTCTAAATAGCTTGTCTAATTGGTGCATGTTCAATCTCTCTTATCCTTGCTATGCATGATTTAGTTGCACTCAAATTACCTATTTAGCAACCTTATCTTGTCATATATTTTGAAGGTTTGATGAATTTTGTTTAAGTGCTTTCAGCTCTATTCACCCCCCCCCCCTCTAGAGCATCTAATCACCCATCTAGGATCCAACAAGTGGTATCAGAGCGGGTCTTCTCCAAGCATACTTCAACAAGTAGGAGAAGATGGTTGACTACCTAGGAGGGAGACTCTCGACCAGCCTTCCAATCTTTGATGGGAGCAACTTCCTCTATTGGAGAAGAAGACTTCAATTCTTCATCCAAGGATCAAGTCTCGAGATGTGGCAAATGGTGAACAGCCCATACATTCTACCAAAGAAAAACATTGAAGAATGGGATGAAGCCACCATGATGAAAGCAACCTTAAATGCAAGAGCCATGCACATCCTTTATGCCTCCATGACCCCCACCGAGTTCAACCGGATTTCCTCTTGTGAGACGGCCTATGAGGTATGGAGAAAGCTTTGCATCACTTATGAAGGGACAGATCAAGTGAAGGAAAGCAAAGTCTACATGCTCAAAGGGTTGCTTGAGAACTTCAAGATGGGAAAGGAGGAAAGCATACCCAACATGTACTCAAGGCTCAACACCATCTTAAATGGTCTTGCTGTTCTAGGACATCCCATGTCTAGTGGAGAGATCAACTCACAGATCCTTAGAACTCTCCCCAAGAGATGGGAATCCAAGGTGACTTCCATTGAAGAAGCAAGGTCGCTTAGGGATATTCCTATTGAAGAGCTCATTGGAAATCTACAAGCACATGAAGCCACGCTTGACAAGAGGGAGGAAGTAGAAAGACAAGAGAAGAAAGAGCTTAAGATAATGAAGAAGGCTGAAATAAAGGCTCAAATTGAAGCTATCATGGAAAAAGTCTCTCCATCCGCTCAAGCTAAAGAAGATGCCATGTACTCCAAAGGTAGACTCTACAAAGGCAAGTCCTCCTCCATCCGGTGCTTCACATGTGGAAAGAAGGGTCACTACAAGGAAGATTGCCCATAAGGAAAAAAGACCCATCTTCACAAGAAGGAGAAATGGCACTCAAGCTCAAGCGGCTCCTCCAACTCAAGCTCAAGTGAAGATTCATGTGAAGGATCAAGCTCAAGCTCTAGTGATGAAGGAGAATGTCATTTTTCTCTTGTAGCATCAACAAGTGAAGACTCAAATGAGGTAAATCTATACTCTTTAGATAAAGAATCCTTGATTGATCTCATTCATGATATTTGTGCATCTCTTAAGTCTTCTAAAAAGAAAAAGAAAAAGCTTGATAAAATTGTTGATAATTTGCATATAGAACTAGATGATCTTGAATATGCAAATTCTTGCTTGCTTATTGATAAAAATGATTGTCTTAGCCAAGTAGACTCTCTTAAACTTGAAAATGCTAGTTTACTTGATAAGATTAAATTTCTAGAAGCTCAACCTCTCATGCCTAATTCTAATGAAGAACATACTTTAATTGTTGATTCTCTCATGCATGACATTGATGTTCTTAAATCTGAAAACAAAAACAAAGATTTGGTTTTGCATGAATTAGAACTAGAAAATGCCTCCTTGCTTGCTAAAATCAATGGGCATGAATCTTGTTCTAGTTCTACTAATAGAGAGAATGATGTTGCTGCTCTTCATATTGATAGAGATTCTTATTTAACTAAAACTCTTTGCCTAGAAAATGATCTTCTACATGCTAGAGATAACATTAATCAATTGTCTTCTACTATTTCTTCTCTTAAGCATGATAATGATAGTTTAAGATCTTCTTTGCAAAGATTCTTAGTTGGTAAAAAGAATCTTAATCAAATCCTAGACCATACTACTAAACAAATTGGTAGACATGGATTAGGGTATGATAGTAGTCAAGGGAACAACAAAGATAAAGGACCTCCAATATTCCATGGAGAATCCTCTAGTTCCAAGACTATGGGCACATGCAACTATTGTAATGAATTAGGTCATTATTCTAATTGTTGTCCTTTTAGGAAAGCACCCAAGAGCAATAGGATTTGGGTTGCTAAACTAACTCCTCCGGACCCAAAAACATGATTGGGGATCATTTCATCTTTCTTCTTGTAGGTACTTGCAAATGGATTGACTTGAGCTATTGAATTGTAAATTGACTTCTCAATCCACATGAAAGAAGAAAGGTGAGATGTGTAGAGGGTGACAACAAGTGTAAAAGCAATGGTAAGCACAAAGGTAATGGTTTTATTGCTTATAACCATTTCTAACTTGCTTAGACATGTTTGGATATGGTTTGTATATTTAGCATGCCTTTAAATATGTTTTTATGAAATATATGTGCTTTTTGACAGCTGCTCTTTCGGTCGAGTTTGCCCTATTGAAACTCGACCGATAGGCACCAATGGGTGTTGCCAACAACTGTCATCGGTCGAGTTGTCCATGCACAGAACTCGACCGATTACACTGTGCACAGAATATACATTTGGCTTTTTGAGTGAGAATTTCCCTCTCAGCTAGATTTTCTCAGCAAATAGCCTTATTCTTTGGCACTCCTTTGGTATCTTTATATATGCATATTTCCATATTCTAAATGCCTATCTTGCTTACAACTCTATCTTTCAAATTGCTCTAAATTGATATATCTATATCTTGCAATTTCTTGCTTTGAGTTGTTTTGCAGGTTTTGATGATGATCTCTTTAGATCTCTTGGTTGTGTCTAAAATTGCTTCCGTTGTGCTCTAACTTGCTACATCTATCTAGGTGTATATCTTGTTTTGATACAACCTTGAGGTTCATAGGGATAATCATCTTATGGTAAGGATGCATATCTAGTGAGTTATATCCTTTCATGTTTCTAAAATTGCATATCTCTTTGTTTGGATATATATCTTCATCTACTCATAGCTTTCTCTTTAACTTGTGTATCTTTTGGTATCTCTTTCTATGATCTAGATCCTACTAGTAGTCCTAACTTGTGATATCATCTACTAGTAGTTCATATTCATGTAGTTCTAACCCTATTTATAATTGGCATCTTTGATCATCTATATGTTATGCTTGTATCTTATCTCATACATGCTCAAGATTGTTCCTTAAATTGAATATCTACTATCTTGAGTTGCTTGCATAACATTGTGATGCAGGGTACATAGATCTACATGATATGTGGGAATTGGAGTATTTATGAATTTTTATGCAGATTTTGCTCCAGTTTCAGTTTTTGCTGCAAGTATAGTGTTTTTTATGCAGAAATGACCTTCTGAGCAAGACTCATCGCTTTGCCATGAGCTCCGATGGTTTTTGGTCAAATTCCATCATCTTGAGGGTCAAAATTGTAATTTATTGTTTTTTTGCAGCACCTTATCTTGCATTTTTGGGTTGTTCAAGTATATGCTTTAACTTGCTTTTCTTTCTATGCTTGGACAAGCCCCTATCTGTGCTCTTCTACTCTCCTCATACATATTTTGTGTTATCTCCTTTCTCTTTAACAAGTGATGTTTTTTTTCTTCATAACCCCCACCTTTTTGAAATGACAAAGGGGGAGAAAGATATGTCTTCTTTTGACAACAGGGAGAAGGCATGTCTTACATGAAGCAAAGAAGCATGTCCATGTAAAGGGGAGAAGGTAAATGGGAGAAGACATATATGTGTAGAACATATATGAGTAGAAGACATAGTTTCTATAAATGTTATGAAAGCTAACCATGTAGGAGAACTAGCATCAATTGAGGGGGAGTATGAGAACTCCATGCGCATCAATTGAGGGGGAGCATATGAGCTCAATCCAATTGAAACCCCTAGGTTTCTCCGAAGTTATGATTTTACGTACAAGCTTTCAATACATTTATGGAATGGTTTGTCAACTTCAAAAAGGGGGAGAATGTTGACTCAAGGTCAATTAGGTCAATGTTGACTCACGTCTAAATTGACTAAACCCTTGTTTTGATGATGACTAACCATTCCACATATTGGTGTCTAATGCTTCTACATTGAGTGATTTCAGATTAGGTTTAGACACACTCCAAATGCCCTAACTTGCGCATATCAAATTGGAGAAAAGACAAGTCAAAATAGCTACAAGTGTGCAATTTGGGATCTCTATGTAAATGACCTTAGAATTGCTTTGTAACCACTTGTAATGATTGTATGACTTGTAATTAAGCTTAGAAAAATTATTGGGACACAAAAATCCATCATTTGTATAGTCAAATGAAAATTCCAAAATACCCATAACAGGGATTTTGTCGGCCGAATTCCAAACTCGTCCGATCCATATATTCTGGGATTTTTGTGAGATTCGGCCGAGTTGCAAACTCAGCCGATTCCCGTTCGGTCGAGTTTCTAGCTAGGAAACTCGGCCGATCCACTGATCGGTCCAAGATGAATGTCGACCGATCGGCCGAGTTTCTCCAAAGGAACTCGGCCGACAATCTAGCTTTCAGCCTTGTCTTTTAGTGGTTAGGCCGAGTTACCTTTATATAAACTCGGCCGATCAGACTGTATGAAAAAGTGCAGAAAAGTGATTCTAGCCGTTGTGGAGTTGCAACAAGTGAAAATAGATCCGTTGCAAGCCACAAAACGGCTAGTTTTCATTCACAAGTGTTCCCAAAGGCTAAGAGGCATCCCCAGCTATAAATAGGACCCCTTGGGCTTCATTCCAAGGTTGAGGATTCATTGCAAACTCTTTGTGAGGTTCCTATTCTATAGTTGAGTGCTTCCTATAGCCTCCTCTCTCTCTCTCTAAGCTTAATCACTTGCTACATCCATTAGAGTGAGTAGGAAATCTATAAGAGAGCTAGTCCCATTTGTATATCTTGTAAAGCTCTCACTTCCACAACCTCCCCATCTCTTCATTTCAATCATGAAGATGAAGGTTCTCTCTCTTGTCCGAGAGAGGTGAAGAAGAACAAGGGAAGGAGTCCCTTGGTGAAGATCAAGGCAGAAGACTTGGAGCTAGAGTGGGTAAGCCCTTGGAGAAGGCATAAGACTCAAGCTCAAGTGGGTAAGTCCTTGGTGGAAAGCTTCTCCGAGTGAAGGTGAAGTCAAAGGCGGAAGATCCAAGAAGAGTGGGTAATTCCTGCAAGGCCGAAGACTTGTGCAAGAGTGGGTAAGTCCTTGGAGAAGGCCGAAGACTCTTGCAAAGTGGGTAAGTCCTTGGTAAGGTTGAAGACTCTTTGTATTGGATAGGTAAGTCCTTTGTGGGTCATGTGTTGTATGTCTTATTAATGAATATAAGAATGCAATTGTTTGAAGTCCTAGAGGTTGACCTCTCTAGGCAAGTGGACTGACACACTTCTAGTTTGAAGTGTGGAACCACTCTAAATAGCTTGTCTAATTGGTGCATGTTCAATCTCTCTTATCCTTGCTATGCATGATTTAGTTGCACTCAAATTACCTATTTAGCAGCCTTATCTTGTCATATATTTTGAAGGTTTGATGAATTTTGTTTAAGTGCTTTCAGCTCTATTCACCCCCCCCTCTAGAGCATCTAATCACCCATCTAGGATCCAATAGGGTTATGGATTTTTATAATGACTTTCTGAGTGGTAATGACACTCCTATTAATGACAAGAATATTGAGGAGCATTTTAGCAAAGGAATTTTAGGATCACGGATGAAAGTAATCATCCGTGAGCAGTTGGAACAAGGTTACTTGTATATTTTACACAACATTGATGAAGTGAGTGTTTATATCGAGGAATATAACAATTTCATCAAGAGACAATATCCTCGAGACAATTCAATGTGGCTTGCTAGAGAGCATAACAAGACATTTATTAAGTGGTTTGAAGATAAAGTCTTTCATCAACTATCTCAAACACTAAATAATCTTTTACTGAAACTATCAAATGCCTCACCTTTAAACCAAAATTGAATGTTATGTATTATGAAGGGTTTGAAATAAATGGATTCTCATATTACACAAATCATCAAGATGATAAGAGTGTCGTCCAAAATAGTGGGGTCACCCTTCAAGCGTCTTCATTGTTTTTGCAAGTGCAAAGGATAAAAGTTCACATGAAGCTAAAATGTCATATTACAGTGTCATTGAAGACATATGGGAGTTTGACTACGTCGATTTTAGAATTCCGCTCTTTAAATGTAATTGGGTTGATAACACCAAAGGAGTTATAGTGGATGAATTGGGTTTCACATTAGTGAACTTTGAAAAGATTGGTGAGAAAGGTGAACCATTCATATTGGCATCACAGGCGAAACAAGTATTTAATATTGATGATCCTGCAAATGATAAATGGTCGGTTGTTCTTCATGGTAAAAGACAGTTCATTGAAGATCCTATAGATGAAAAAGAGTACTATGATAAGTATGCTGACTCTAGTCCATTCTCAGTTGGGTTGCCAACACCACCAAATATTGAAGCTAATGATGACTTGTATGTGCGCAGAGATCACAATGAAGGATTGTTAATTGATAAAAGATTGCAATATTAGAGGCATGCATTTTTATATTTTTTTATATATTTTGTTTTTCTGAATGTGAACTTTACAATGTTTTATTTTCTTCTAGTTATGTCAAATGCTAAATGTTTCATTTTTTAATGACACTTTCATATGGATGATCATGAGCATGATGACCGTGATGATGATTATCGTGGGGGTGAGGATATCAATGCAGTGCCTCACAATGTAAGTTTTAAAAATTTATCCTATATTTCTATCTATATGTTCATTTATAGTTATATCATGTAAGTGTGTTTGTTTTTGTCAAATTTTAGGTTGGTGATATTCCCCCTGAAGAAATTGGGGCACTTGATGAGCAGAAAAAAAATTGAGAAAGTGAAGGGCATCACAATGATGAACAAGTTACAACAGCAAAGGGGCAATGGACCCAAACTGGCTGTGGATTTCGATCATGCAGGAAATCCAATTGGAGTGAACCACAACTCATTTATTTCATCCCTTGGGGTTCTTACTCACAACCATTGTAGTTCTAACGTAGAATCCGGGCATAAAGTTCCTAAGGGAAAGAAAGACTTAGCATGGAAGGAACTATGCATGAGTTATTATTATTTACAATTCTATTTTTGTAGATTACTAATTTTTAGGATACTAGTTAATAGCAATTCTATTTTGTAGAGTATATTTGATCTGGATGAAAAGTTGCATCGTAAATGTGTGATGCAACACTGTGGGTGGGTCCTAAGGAACTATAGGATAAATCTCACCCGAGATTACATACACGATGCTGAGAAGAGGTTCTTGATTGATTTCCAATTCTAGACATTGATCACTTTTTGACTAACTCTACACTAATAATTTGTGTTTCTATTCCCTTTAAAAAATAAATTTTGGAAGAAGGCAGCCACTAAGCAATAGAACAACTTGGACCCCAAATACTGGGAGGAGTTTGTTACCCAAAGAAAAATGGATGAATTCAATGTATTAAGCGTCACTCCCAATTTAATTAATATACGTTCTTATGTATTCACCTTTTCATGATTAACCTTTACTGTTACTAACAAAATCAATGTGCTTACTTACAAGGTTATCAGTGTTGCTCAAAGAGCAAGGCCTGCATGAAATGTGCATGACCACACAATCGGTCCAACAGGCTATGCAGACGTTCACCAAAGACTACAAGCTGAGTCTACTGCTCAGTCTGCTGCTACTCACGAGACTTCAGAGTCCTCTACTATTGCTCCTGCACCTCTGCCTCGTCATGCTATGTGGATAGCTGGGAGGAAAAACAAGAAGGGAGATATAATGAGGCCCTCAACTACTGAGGCGGCTGCAAAAATGGTAAAATTCAACTCTTAGAGCAATCGATCGATATTGATTATTGTTATGTTTACTTACCAATTTCTATTGATGGCGATTAGCGGGAGGTGTACGAGTAGAGGAAGGAAGGCAAGTTCATCCCTGAGGGCACAAGGGGTGAATTGACAGTTTCTCTGGGTAACCCAGAGCATCCTGGACGTGTTAGGGGTGCAGGAACTGGTGTGGGCATCAAAGCGTTATTTGGGCCATCCCAGCGCAAACCTGTCCCAAAAGCGGGACTTCCACAAGCTGAGGTAACTTATTCTTTTTTTAGAATGTTATTGCGAAAGAGAATTCAATAATCAGAAGCCAGCATTTCTTTTATCCATATGTAGGTAGATCAATTAATTGATAGGAGAATCCAAGAAGCAATGGTGAAGTGGCAGGCGTCTCAGACTGCCACTCTGATAGTACTTGTGGCGGGATGCTCTTCTCCTATTGTTGAGGTTGGGAGTAATCCTGTAGACCCACCACCTTGCACACCTATTGTAAGTATTTTTATGACATAGTTTCTAGTCTTTTCAAGATGATATGTTTATGTATATATGTATATAACATTCTTTACGTAAATTTGTAGGGGTTGAAGCCATGCCGTCTAAAAAGTCAAGAATATATCATTGTAGAGGCACAAGCTTACCCAACCCTTCCAGGGGACATGTTTCATGGGACTCCAGTACCAACTGGTGCAGTTCATGTGAGCCTGATACATGTACTCCCCAATTTGGAGGGATCTTCCATTGCCATATGCCCACCCAGATTCTGAAATGCTTGGTGAGACATAAGGCAGAGTGATAATGTGGCCCAAAGTGGATGTCGTCTATATTAATATTGTATGGTAAATTTACATTACATTAATTTGTTAGTGTATATATATGAGTTAGTTGATCTGAAATTATATATATATAGGTCAAAAGGAAGACACCCGCTACATCTCGGCCTCCACCTCCACCTCCTGAAGTACCAAGTTGGCTTCCAAGGGACCTACACACCTCCTTAGATCCTAATTGTAGGGGTATGGCAGTATGGATAGGCGAACATAATCCAAATTGCCCTATAAATGTTTCTATTCTGGAGTATACTGTAGGTCAATCATACGATAACAAGCTATTTATATAAGATATTTTGGGGTTGTTTCACTATGATTGACTGAATACATCTATGATAGAGCTATGGATATGGTGAGATCTTGTTTGTACATCCATATACCTTGTTTTATATACAGTGATCTGGTTTCTTATATATTAATGCATAAGCAATACATGATTTGCAACCACTTACACATGATATGTACATATTTTTCATTTTCTCATGTGAGATTGTTGGTTCCATCTTTGATTAGTCTTGTAGATAAAGACCCTTCTTCAGTTACTTCATACTGCTATGCTGCTTTTAAATATTTTGGTAAAAAAAAGAAGACGGTGATAATAGCTCCATTCAATGTCGAGTAAGTTAACTCTGCTTATAATTTGGACTTAAGAAAATTACATTTTTATTGTGGATTTTGAGTTATTAATTTTTATCTTTCTTACCTGTAGTGGTAGGCATTGGGAATTACTAGTTATTGTCCCCAAGGAGTTCACTGTCTATTATCTAGATCCTGTGGGGAAGGAATTGAATACATTATATGGACACACAATGAAAAGGCCATTATTCCCATGATAAATATTTCATATTTTTATATCTATTAACATCTGTTATTACATTAATATTTAATTATATAGTTTAATGTGTTACATTAACATGTAGGGCTTTACATGAGTTCAAAAAAACTGGAGGAAAGGTCCCCAAGAAAAATAATCAGCCACTAATTTGGGAGAATGTGAAAGTAATTTCCCGACTCCAATGTATACATTATTTATGTGAACTGTGCTTATTTGTATTTTTGAATATTTGGTATGTTTCAATTTATAGTGTGCTACACAAGACAATGGCTGGGCATGTGCATACTATGTGATGCGATTTATGGACCTAATCATCAAACATGCCGTAATGGAAATCGATACTATACATCAACTATTATATATAGTCTCATTAGATAATATGAAATACATCAATCTTATTATATATAATTAATTATATATCTACATCATTCTCTTTGTAGGTGTTTAAAATTGACTTCAATACAGGTGGAAAGTTATTATATGTACATACATCCTATATCAGGGAAGACTTAAATGATGTAAGAGAACAATGAGCAAAAGCCCTACAAGTAGTGGGAATTTTTAAATATGATTGGGATAGTGATGGCGATAATGGCGATGATGAATAAAGAATGATATTTCTAAACTTTGTTCTCATAATTGTTTTTGTGTGAATGTGAATGAACTATTCTGAATTATCATATGCATGAATGTGAAGATGATCAGTACATGAATGTTTCTGCATGTGTCTGAATGTGAAAATAGATGAAATGAATGGAACTGCAGGTTGCTAAATGTGTGTGAAAATGGAGGAAATTTGAAATGGAACTACTGGTTTCTACATGTGTGTGATGAAAAATAATATAAATTAAATGTGCTTATACATGTGTGTGAATCACATGATCCATATATAATATTGTCCATCTTGTTAATTTTACAGGTTTGTGGCCTATTGTTGGCCGATATCAGTTGATGTTGTAAACCTATAGTTCAGAACTGAACTACAGGTTCTGCATCCTGCTGACCAGCCATGCAACAGGCCTGTAAACTAATAAGAAAAAAAATCAGAACGTAGACGTTGGTTATTAGTATAAAACTGGCAACAAAGACATACAACATCTATTATTAACAAAATTTCGGCATCTATGTGGATATAGTGTCAGTTATATATACAAACTGACACCGTTGATGTCCTTGCTGGCACAATTTATTGGTGGCGGGAAGGGTTATGACATCGATTTTTGCGAAATGCCGACGTCTGACCTGTATATAGCGTCGATTTTATTAAGTAACCAACACCTATAGTGCCCTTGCTGGTGCATTTTTTGTGGCAGGAAGGGTTATGGTATTGGTGTTGAAACCGATGCTAAAGGTTTCGACATTTAGCACCACCCACTTGGGTGTCGCTTTGAAATCGACGCCAAATGCCTTAAATAACTGACACTAAAGGTCTGTTCTGTACTAGTGTATTGATATAACTATATTTTCTTGACTCTCTTTGTTATGTCTTCTCATATTCTTTCACAATTTCTTAACTTGATTTTATCTGTACTTATTATTATATTTTATCTCTACTAATTATTATATTTTTATTTACAAAAAATAATTCATGTATAGTAATCATATTTCTTCCTTTACTTATCTTTCTTCCCTTTATTAATTTTAGTATATTTCTATTCAAGATATGCATTATATAAGTCAATAAAAACTGATAAGGAAACATTATATAATTCATGTATTGACTCTAACTCGCTCTACCACCATTATACAAATGACTATACAATTTTGTGAAAATACACATATAGAAATGAAGTGCAAAATATATAAACTAAAATAAGTTTGTTCACATACAAAAGACACTTGTATGATTAATAATTGTTCAAAGAGGACAAGCATGTGCACAAAAAGTGGAAGTTTTTCTCTATATATGATATGTCATTTAGATATAAAGATATTGTAATTTATGTGAGAACAACAATAAATAGTGTGATTAGGATAATATTTTGCATATAATTACATATAATAATTGTTTATGTTGTGATATTATTTGTATTTTTTCTCTAGAACGATCATCGCACCACAACACAACAGTTTTGAAAATCTAAAACCATATTAACAACATAACCATTTGATGCATCAATATAAATTGTGGTGCAATTATCCCCAAATCTTTTATCTTCAGATTGTCATTGCAATCCCCAATGGGTAAGAATTGACTACACTAGTGAATTCCATCATCAATTGTTACTTGTGTGTCTTCTATCAAGTGTTGTAAGGTGTGATGTGAAATGGAGACTTGTAATTGATTACATTATGAATATGAATAAAGTAGACATCAATCCATGATTCCCAATCTAAAATATGATTAGGCCTCATGGTTAGACAAAGGTTTCATTTTTCTCATAAGACTTATGTTTTCAAAATTTTATGAAATATTTGATAACATCATACTTTTTAATGAAATTTTTATTATTTTATTCCCTATTTTTTCTTCCAAATATTAACTTTTAGAAGGTTTGTCGATATTTAGTAGAAAATTTAAGGATGTACTTATAATTCTTCCAAAAACATTGTTTGTTTGAAGGGAAGATTGAGGTGATGGTCGGGCATCACCATCATTTCTTAACTTTTCAAGTGAAGGCAACAATTAAAAGCGCAAGATCGAGTAATTGAAAATGACAATAGTTGGAGAAAGAGACATCACATATCACTATATTTTTTGGAGATGAAGGCATGCAAAATCATGCATTTTGTAGAGGATCTTTAGTGGGACCAGGTGAGCAACTCTCTATAGGAGGTGAGGCAACAAATCTTTATTTCAAGGAATTGTTGACACTTATGGCCTTCGATCTTCTCTAAGAAGGTATATAGTTCATATTATGGGTTTTGATGAATCACTTTGATCTCTATGGTTTCTACATGGTTGTTGGCTTTCTTACACTCTTTGTGGTCTAGAGGTTGAAACTAAATGCGACCCCATTTTGAGTCGTATATGTTCTTTTATGTTTTTTTTTCACATTTTTGGAGTCGTGTCACGCAAAAATGTTGATTCAACTTGTATTTTGAAGCTGGTGTAGTTATAGGTTTGGTTGGTTGATCACATATGGCAACCCTAGTGTTGTTTTAGCTAGAAGGAGGCACATGTTCCTCAGGAGGATCTTAGCATAGAAGAATAGGATGTTCACAATCACAATGAGGGAATTGAGGCATATCTTGTGTACACACTAATTCTAACTAATGTAACAAATTTTTCCTCAAATTAAGGAATTTGTTTATTTCTATTTTCTCTGGGTAGTTGTCTACATGTTTGAAAGTGATTTACAAAAAGATGCTTCTTCTTGAGAACATTTTGGAGCCGAGGGGTCCATTTTGGATTAACTTTAATAATCAATGACATTGAGTAGGCGATGATATCTAACTAGAAACTTGTTATCCTCTTCATTCATTTTTTTATTATTGAATTTAAATTGAAATTTCATTTATAATTTTTATGAAATGTTTCTTTATCTTCAACCTTCAACATTAGGTGCTAGGGGTCTCAAACATTCATTTGTGAGATTGTTGGAATGAGCTATGATATTTGTATATGGAATTAGTACCACATGAGCTAGATTTGTTACAAAAGATTAACTTTATTGATTTTAGTATTTCTGGGTGTGTGGATAGGAGCCATGTCATCCTCTAGTTGAGAATTCTCACATGTATATTTGTATTTTCCACTTCACACTTGGTGATCTAACCACACCCCTTGCGAGTTAAACATGATTATTTATCTTTTGGTAGTATCCACATTAGTATCTTTTCAGATGAAGTCTTTGGGTTCAAGAGCTATTTATTGAGGTTTAAAGTATGGACTTAAGTGAGAAAGGCATCAATTCAAAGAAGTAATTCAATTAAACTTGGTTGTGCAAGATTTTCTTGAAGAAGTGTCAAGTGGTTTCATTTCATCTCCTATATTTGTCGATTCGTGCTTTGGTATTTTTATGTTCTTGCTAGTCATTATTTTCCCTTTTGGAAATTATTTCTGGAATAGAGTAGAAATTTACTGATTCTCCTTTCTTAAATATCTAGAGGCAACTTCTTCTTTTGAATGTGGTGGAGGGTTATATGATTGCCTATTGACTTGTATAAGGAGGTGACATTCCATTACTTCTCTCTTGAGGGAAGAGTTGTATCTATAGAGAGTTTTCAAGGATCTATTAGCCTATGGGATGTATATGCCTTATATTTTTCTTTCTACTCAACTTTGACGTTTTCTGACTAATTTCACTAATTCAAACTTTGCCACTTTTTAGATTTGAGCACTTATGGATCGTTTGACTTTAGACACATTAGCCATTAATTTGGTATTTTATCCCAAAAAATTTGTTAGGATATAAATCCTAGATTTTATCTAATCTAATGTACAACTATCATTACCAGTAAGTGAATGGGTCTTACCAAAGTATAGCTAAAGATCAAATATAAAGTATTAGCTTTTTAAGAATAATTTGGACTTTAATCTAATAAAAAGGTGATTAATAAGCATGGATCAAGTTGATTGTTTGTTTGATTAGCTAATTTAAATAAGGAATCAAGTAAATAATGGTAAGAATTATAACTAAGATTAATAAATGATAGAAGACAGAGACATGAGGTTTCACCATCACTGCCCACCTCCTCTTTCTCACATTGCATCAGTCACATGTAAGAATATTAAATTTGTGCCAAGTATATTCCATATTCTATTAGATTATGGAATTCACATAGAAAACTTTATATTTAGGCTCAAGGTATCTCTACCTATGGATCCTAAATCCATTTCCCTATAGAACTCCCTTGCATGATCATATCTAGAATTCAACAACAATTAATTGTCAATAAAATCTGAGGTGTCAATGCCCCTATGACTAGAATCCAAATAGATAAGAAAAATGGGTAGCTAGGATATATGATAATAATATATCAATCAATCAAAAATCTAATAATTACTATAAGTTATTGATCATAATGAAACATTACACATTATATGGATTGGAGTTAATATCCACACCCGAGTAGATAAACACACACTACTGATTTTCATGATATAAGAGCAAAGTGAGAAGAAGAAGAAGATCCTGAAGAAAGAAGCGACATGGAGGAGAAGCATTGTAGCATGCACTACCATTCCCCAAACAATTAAGCATTGTGATCAGGTCATCGATGAAGCACATCTTCAATTTAGGCTATCAGCTTTCATCTCCAATTCTCCTTCAAGATGGCTAGAGATATAGATGGGAGGAGATAGATTGTGAACCCTAGTTGTGGATATCACTGATGTCTTTTTATATCATCCAAAGTAATATACTAATTGAGAGTAGTGTGATATTAATATGTTGTTTTGATATAATCAAACAATTTCATGGAATATTAGATCAGTAGGCCATGTTACTTAGTGTACATGCTCTTTATTTACTTGAATTAGGCTTACAATGAATTTTTAATTTCCTAGTTACAATATTGGAAGTGAAATCTAGATCCATTTTGTGGATGGATGAAATTTCCTAACCATTGACTCAATGTATAAATAATAAACTTATGAGGCAAAATTAGTCGACTAGCTAATGGGAGGCTTTACAGTCAAATTGCTAAAGCTAAAAAAATTGATTGATTTGTTGATCCAATCAGTTGATTGGTATGTGGTGTTAGGTTCTATAACGGTTGAGCTGATCATCTCAATAAATGAAATAAACATTTCACCTATTAGTTTTTTTCCTATATACTTCCCAAACAATGAACTCAATAGTTAGTCGATTGATTGACTGTATTAGTATACTTATTTCTCTTGTAGATAATCTATTTACACATCAAATGTATTTTAAATATTTGAATTCCAATCCCTATGCAAAAAATAGAGTGGTTTCATTGACCTATTATTCTCTTTAGGCTTCCTATGAGAGTGGGATGCTCATTTCAGTTATCAGGGATGGGAAGTTATGACATGCAATCTTTGATCATTTTATGAGGAAGAGTTATGATGACTTCTCTATTCTAGTTTCACCAACCTATAGTTAAAATAAACAAAAAAATAAATTTAAAAAATGAATAAACTACTAAAAACCTACATACTTGAACTATAAAATGAATTGCAGATAAATAGGCAAAAATAAGTATAATATAAAACTAGAAAATGATGAGTAGACATTACAAAAAACTAATCTTGATCATTGGGTGTCTACTTGAAACACAAAATCCAAGAACAAGTTCAATTAAATACATTCAACCAATGTATTTGCCTCAAAATTGCATCATGCTTGAATCCCACCCTCCACTATGGCCAAGATATCAAACCTCTTGAGATTATGTAACACAAATATGTATGCTATAGTCCTTGAAATCACTTAACATGCCACTTACTCACCATATACCCCAATACAACACATTTGCAAGGATTTATTTAAAATTAAGGAATCCAACAAGACCACATGTATGCACTTAGTCAAACACTAGGACATATCAAATAGATATCCATGATGCATCTAACGTGTCCTAATGTGAAAAATTATATGAATGGGTGTATGGAAGGAAGAAGTGAAATGTCTTTTTTATTCAACTTGAGATGTGATTGTATTTCTACATATAAATATATTGCAACAATATCTTTTGTTTTGTGCACATTGGAATTTTTTATTTATATTTGTTGATTTTCCCATACTACATAGAGGGGGTTATGTAGGAAGCAAAAAACTTTAGAGAGAGGGGTGGTGTTCCAATCTAAACTTTGGGTTGGCACACACTATGGATTGTTTTCTCTTTAGTGGATGAGAGGTAAGAAAATGTAAGAAAAGTAGAAGAGGGTATTGATCGTGTGAAAATTTAGTTTTATGATTATGTACATAGAGTTATTTATCTAATTTAATACATCAAATAATGGTATTATATAAGAATACATGGCAATTTCATGGATATGATTAACTAATTAGTTGGAAAACACCGTGTCTCATCCAACCAGTTCCTTAAACACCTAGCATCCTTTCCATAGAGCATGATGCTATGATTTTATTGGATAGAAAGGTGATTCCTAGTCGTTGAAATGTTTTAGAGAGATCATAAAATAAAGAATATACATGAAACACGAGATATTCTATGATAAAATTTGCATGAAATACAAAAAATATTGTAAGCTAAACTTACTAGATAATATCTTTAACTAACATTATAACAACTAAAAACTAAATGATAATGTTAACTCGAAGTCTAGTTGACTCTCAAAGTGTAATTGAATAAAACCTTATTTTGATGATGACTAAGAATTCTACTTATTTGTGTCTAATGCTTCTACTTGAGTGATTTCATATTAGGTATAGACACACTCCAAATGTCCTAATTTGTGCATCTTAACTTAGAGAAAAGACAATTCAAAACCAAGGCAAGTGCACTTTTGTGGAATATGATGTATCTTTATTAGAAGAATGTTGTAAATCACTTGTAATGATTGTATGTGTAATGACCACCACCAAACTGACAGTGAAATCATCACTAATAATATAATTGTGGAATAACCATACGCAGTGAATTAACAAAATCACCAAAAATTAAAACCATTTTGTCAAGAGATACTCTTCCAGGAAACTCTTACATCAGAACCAAAACTTTATATACATCAAGTTTCACATTGTACATACATCGTACCATCTCATCTCGAGGATATCATGTAACAGTTGCTTTGTCAAAACATATATTAAAGTAACATAAAACCTCGAGACATACAAGCTAAAATCTCAGATTGTTTATAAAACCATCACGTACTAAATCTAAGGACCTGAGAGTGCAGAGACGACACATAGGACTTCTATCTACAAGACACGATAGACAGTACACTCAACCTGAGTTGTTACTGCTGCCCCAACTATTGTTCTTCCTCTACAGAAAGGTCTCTACCGCCTTGTGCACGTCCACCTAAAAAAAATTGTGGATCCCAGGGGGCGAGACAATTGTCCCAGCAAGAGATATAACTCTCCGCCGACCATATTATTATCACAGTTAAGCAGTATAACACTGAGCAGAGGTTCTTTTATAATAACAAGCAGGATTAATCACTATATAAACAGGACAAAGTAATCTCTTTACTAAAGAAATATGATGCCTTTATCCAAAGTAGGGCAATAAACCATCTATCCACTTTACAAGTAATGTAAATAAACATAAATAACATCTATCAACTAAGATGTATAACTGAAGTGTACATCAACCAATGTCTTTCCATATTTGATTCTTAAACAAATACGCTACTCGGCTGATTACATATTACAATCACACTTATGCCCTGAGGAGATGAGGTATATCGCTCATACTCCAACCGATCATAGCTACGTAAAGCATCGGTACCATACGAGGTCAATGGAAGAGCCGGATGCCATGACCTTTGTCGTCTCGGTCAGTGCGAGACTACAAGCAAGACATCTCGTATCAACTACAACTAGCTTACCAGGGTATACTGGTATCTTGGCTATAGAGATACAACCATAGCATGCACTCGCTTCAGGGAGAGTTTAGTTATCCATCCCCGACATTAAAATAATAAGGAAGATTGCACATCAATTCCTTAACTGTTCGGGAGAATCACTTTTCAATCCCGATCCACATAGAATGAAGAAGGATTCTATGCATCAATTTCTCATTTGGTCAGGATATTCACACAATCACGTGATACATAAGAAAGGTGCAACATCAGTTCTTCATTGGGACGCCTTGAATATAATTCGTCCATCACCCCTACAAATTCAAAAATATGCTCTCTAGGAAATCCCGTAGAAAAACTTATTTCACCATTCAGCAAATACTGACACTGATGGATCTATGGTCAGGGCACTACATGATGAGATTTCTCTTGATTTATTAGGTACCTTACAATATCTTTTATCATCAACCAAGTTTCAAACATGAATTATAAC
This sequence comes from Alisma plantago-aquatica, assembly GCA_963693085.1. Classification (NCBI taxonomy): domain Eukaryota; kingdom Viridiplantae; phylum Streptophyta; class Magnoliopsida; order Alismatales; family Alismataceae; genus Alisma; species Alisma plantago-aquatica. The sequence goes on along the minus strand of OY856413.1, from coordinate 636,425,921 downwards.
ATATTCTATAAAGTAAGGGTAGTACTTTTAAGATCTTTGGAACATTTTGAAAGTATATCACTTGGGATATCAATCCCTTATCACATCACTGGGAATTCTCATCCCTTCACATCATCATCATCATGATTATAAGATCTGGATATTCAAACCCTTAGATCACCACATAGTATTGTTACCTCTATAACAGGTAACTATTACCTCTAGGCCCTCAGACCAAGGTATTCATGATATTTATTGTACAAGTATTTCTCATAGCTTACAAGGCTCATTAAACATCATGTCAACTCTCACTAGGCAACAACTATTCTCATGGCTCACAAGGCCCATTAAACATATTGTCACTTCTTACTAGGCAACAACTATTCACATGGCTCACAAGGCCCATTAAACATCTTGTCACCTCTCACTAGGCAACAACCATTCACATGGCTCACAAGGCCCTTTAAACATATTGTCACCTCTCACTAGGAAACAACTATTCACATGGCTCACAAGGCCCATTAAACATCTTGTCGCCTCTTACTAGGAAACACATATCTATTAGGTCATAAGACCACATACACATTATACTTGTTATACAAGTATTTAACATGCCTCACAAGACTTCTGTAATAAGAGAAATACATCCTTCCCATTAATAGGGTTAGGGTTTCCCTTTATAAATGAATAGGGTTTCAAGTTCATATTATCAATCCAAACCCTAATTCATTGCTCCACAGATCTAGGAGCATACATTGATATCATAAGCATTCAATCAAACTTATATATTCTTATCATTTATCATTATAACAACACAAAGTATGAGTTTCTCTCTCATCCTCACTAGGATATTAATTATATCATACTTTATTAACTTGGCTTAAACATTTCTCAAGGTATGTTAGCCTACACTTATCAAAGTTCATTAATCTCATTACATCTTAATGTAACAATTGACATGACATACTTCATGTGTTACTCATCCAAGTATATTGGATTAAAGGTGCATCAAGGTGTATCAACCTTGAGGTGCTGGATGTGATATTTATCATACTTGGGCGTATCACTTCCTTCATCACTTTTAACTTACTTATGTTAATCATATTATTTTGTATTAGGGTATTTCCCATCCTAATGCTTTATGCACTAACTCATCACATTTATCATGTAGTTATTTATCATACTTGGGCGTATCACTTCCTTCATCACTTTTAACTTACTTATGTTCATCATATTATCATGTATTAGGGTATTTCCCATCGTAATGCTTTATGCACTAACTCATCACATTTATCATGTAGTGTATTGTCCATAAGTCACACACTTGAATTACCCAACTATCATCAAGTGATAAGGACTCATCTCGGGTTAAGGCATTGTTGATATAGGGTTGACCATTATCAACCACTTTAGTTGTTTCACCTATCAAGGTATTAGCCACACCATTACTTTGTGTTACACTCATCACTCCTAAGAGTGTTTTACCCTCACATTTACAAGGTGTATCAGGTTGAATCATGTATGTCAAGTTGAACACATGTATTGGGTTAGGTGTATTTTAAGCTAGACATCATCATATCCCTCATACCCTTACCCATCAAGATTTCAACCTTACCAATCATATGGTGTATCATCTTCACCATATATGTGTGTAACATCCTCACCTCACTTGAAGATATTGGCCACACCATACTTTAGTGTATTGTCTATTACATGTTCTAGGGTATTAACTACCTCACCACTTTTGTCAACTAGTGTATTGGGTTACCCACCATATCATTTTAGAGATGTGTACTCAACACCATATTGTCTAAGAGGTGTATGATTAATACAATATAGGTTTAGAGGTGTATTATTTCTATCCATATCACCATAGAGGTGTATGTGTTCTTACCATATCGGGCAAGAGGTGTATGCTTGCTTACCATATCACTTTAGAGGTGTGTGTGCTTCACACCATATCGGGCAAAGAGGTGTGTGTGTGCTTCACACCATATCAGGCAAAGAGGTGTGTGTGTGCTTCACACCATATCGGGAACAGAGGTGTGTGTGTGCTTCACACCATATCAGGCAAAGAGGTGGGTGTGTTCTTCACACCATATCGGGCAAAGAGATGTGTGTGTGCTTCACACCAGATCGGGCAAAGAGGTGTGTGTGATTGACATTATTTTGTGTCTAAGGGGTATATTTGACCTCGTATCATGAAAAAGGTGTATACTACATCACCATATGTTGTAAGGAAGTATAAACTCATGTCCATATCGTTTTAGTGGTGTAGGTGCATCACCATATCGGGTTAGAGGTGCTTTCTTATGTGCTTGAACCCGATATCACTTTATAAGGTGATACCATCATCTTCAAGCTCTAGACCTTTGTTCTATTTGTTATAGTACAAGGATAACAGGTCTAAGCAACTACTAAAACTCATAGATATATCAAGTATTCAATAAAAGTTCGGAATTGAAAGTAGATCATCAAATATAGCAAGAAATATGGTGAGTAATAACATGTTTGGGTTCAAGTTATATAACCCGCCTGAAGAACAACTCCAAATCTTTAAGTTCCAAAGCTTCACATTCCTAAGGTTGAAGATGACTTATCAAAAGTCCAAGGATCTTTCAAAACTCCTTCATATACTAGAAATCACCATAGTTAAGAACTTGGTGAAGAAGAAAAGAAAGGAAGATCATAACCCAAGATCCATGCTTCAATCCAAGGTTGAAGATGATCATGGCCTCAATTTAGGGTTAAGACTTGAGCTCCTTCTTGCTCCTTATCACCGTTCACGTTACCTCACTACTCATGCATGATATGCCCTCACTTTTGGCTGATATATCCTTCACTTTTGGCCAATATCACTTCATTTGGCCGATATCAACTTGCTTTGGCCGATATTAACATGCTATGTCCGATATCACTTGGTATGGCCGATACCCAAGGCCCTATGCATGATACCACTTCACCTATGCATGATACCATTTCACCTATGCACGATACCAAGACTCTATTCATGATATCCAAGATCAAGGAGGTGGAAGGATTTGAAAAACTTCACTAAGGGGTGAAAGGAAGGGTATATATACTTGAGGTTCATGGGAGAGAATGTAAGAGGTGTCATCACCTTACTACTAGTAGGTTCCACATGGCCATGCATGGATTGACACATTTACTTGCATGCATTATATATTTTTCTTCCCATGCAAAATAAAAACTTGAGGATAATGCAAGGGACAATGGTCGGCCCCCTTTGGTTATCTTCTTGGACAAGCCACTTCCACTCACATTATTATTATATTCACAATTCAAAGCAACCTTTCCCAAGGGAAGTTGCAAGCCAATATCCATTTCTTTATTGAGGTTCTTAGCTCGTATTTGCAAAGGAAAATAGTTTTTAACATGATATGGGGGTCTCCTCTTTGGCTCCTTTTCCTATAGGGACTCCCATTTAACACTACAACCCGATACATTCAATAAAAGCTCAAATTAGGGTTTCCATTCAACCCCTTTCTTGGTCTTTTCATCATCAAGAATACTACCAATCATAAATGATTCAAACATGGTGTATCATTCATTATATCTCCTCAAAAATATACATAGAGGAAGTAGGAACACTCTATAGGTGGTAATTTGCATATCAACCCTACATTTAGGGTAAATTACAATTTGTACCAAAATTGGTGCACAAGGTACTAGTATTTTTAAAATAGTTCAAACTTTGGCATTTAGGCTTTCTACAAGACACCACTTAACATCATTCTCTCTATTAAGATTTTAAAACACTTAAGGCACATTCAACATGTGACATTTTGCAATATAACCCCCCAGTTTGGGAAAATTACACTTTGGTCCAAAATAAAGGAACATTGCTCAAACAACATTCAATCAGGAGCAAACTTGAAACATAAGTGTATCACATGATAAAAAAACATCTTAGAGGATTATATTAAATTTCTAAGAAACTTACTTAGCCAAAAAAAACAAGGTTACCTCATAACCCAGGTCAGGGTCATTATAAGTTATAAACCCCTAACAAGGATTTCATCCTCAAAATCCCAGATGAAGGGAGACAATTGTTATTCATGCATCATATCATCAAGCCTCCACATAACATATTGATGTCATGGAGATGCAATAGAACTTTGACCAGCACAAAGTCCTCCCATTCAGGGTCATCATAGAACCTATCATACAGGACACATATTCAGTTTGTCCTTTTCATTAATGACTGTAGTGTCAACTCTGTGTTGGATAACACTTTCTAAGTCAGAGAAGTACTATTCATACTTCGAATAATGCAGGTGTCAAACCATATTGACTTACATTTTTTATTTGATAAGATTCTTGACCTTGGGAGTCTTCCATACTCCTCACTTAGTTTAGCATTTCACCTACAAGGAAAGACCAAAATTTTGTTCTGTCACCCACTTGGGACTACAAGTCTTATCATACATCTGCTGTTGTTATGACCCCACCTTTCGGTAACCCCCAATTAAGGGAGACCGAGAGGTCAAAGCCACACCCATCATTTCCGGATCAAAGGTTCGACAATTAACCAAGAACACTTATTAAATTTTAACAGACTAAACTAAAAAGCTGTAAGAAAATAAACTTTTGCATACCTTTTTTTTTTGAAAACTTGTATCTCTAAACTTGTATCCACTTAAGGATTCCACTCTAACTAATCCTCCTTGTATTTTACTTCATGTATTTCATAATATGACAATTTACTATTTGTTCTTTTGGTTTGTACCTAAAACGCCGACAAACAAAACGTCGGTCAGCCGAAGCTGGTATGTGGGGGAAACAATAATCATGCAATTATTCTTAACAATTTAATCATTCAATTAATCATTTAACAACCAATGTTACATTTTAAGCCATACTACTCAATCCTTACCTATCCCCTAACTATGTGTTGTCCCTGCAGAGGACTTGTATGCTACCTCTCTTTAGATAGATTCTTACCCCCATGGTCCTACCTTACAGGTAGCCAATACATGGGGTAATAGAGTCGCATGGCACTACCCAAAGGTAGCCCAATATCTAACTCAATGTGACTTGATGGACCTACCCCATTGGTAGCCATGTACTAAGTCATCCAATGACCTGATGGACCTACCCCATAGGTAGCCATGTACTAGGTCAACTAATAAGCCACAAAGGGGACCAGGATCTGAGCTAGCAGGCACATATCTTATGTTACATTCATATCCACATTATAGTTTGCATGAATTAAAATCATCCAACAATTAATTCATGTCATCAATGAAAACTTCGGAAAACCTCAGAAAACTAACTTGAGATATTCATAAGCGTAACCACATGCCTGATTTGATGATTTCACAAGCATTAAGCAAATCCAACCAAGCATGCAATCCTAGCAATTCAACAATCACATAATTCCTGAAAAGAATATGTACTCTATTTATTACACACTTTATCAAGAACCTACTTTATTGACTTGAATTCACTTTCTAGGGTTTCTGTATCCATTTTAGGGTTTCATTTTGCAATTAGGGTTTCCCTTCACCTTTTCCCATATTAAACCCTAATTTTATGCCATTACTCATAAACCCTAATTATCTCATCTATTCTCCAACATATAACCCTATTTTCGGATTTAAAGGTACCATTAACCATTAATTAATTTCATTAAGCTTATTTTACATTAAAGCTACTATCTTCATCATTTTAATCAATGACAAGATCATTATGCGTATCTATCATCAATTCAAAGTTCATTATGGTTTAATCACATATGAACTCGATTTTCCACAATTCTACCTTTTATTCCTGAGAAAACCCGAATTACTACATTAAGGTTATTTACCCAAAAATAAGGAATTGTGTATTCAAATACTTTTGAATCATCATTTAACAATGTATTTTCACATCTTTCCAGTTATATATGATCTTATCCTCTTTTACCCTAAATTAGGGTTTCTAATTACATAATCATTCTCATATGGGGTAAAAACCCAAAATCATGCAATTTTACATCTAGAACAGGTACAAATCTAACATTATCATTCACCAGGTTATTAATACTTCAATTAACCCATTAAGCATACTAGATTCAACCTTTACTCACAAATAGGGTTTTTAACATAACTTTAATGCACTTTTCATCAACTTATTGTACTTTTTCAATTAGGAATGGAATCAATACTTCATATCATTTTTATTGGATTCCTCTCATTCTCTTGATCAATTTTCCTATTTTATGCATTCTAATCCAAGCTACCAATCTTTAGTTATGAAATTCGCAAGGATTTACTTACTTGACCAATCAATGGGCGCCACGTCACTCCTCTCCATGCAAAGTGGCCCGATTTGGAAAATATAATGGAATTACCATTATACCCTCATTTAAGTCATCCGTTGTTTCAGTCTGTGAAGGAAAAACGGTCCAAAGGGACCTCTGCCTCCTTCAACCTCGCGCAGCAACATCTGCGTCGCCCTAGCCACGATCTACAAACTTGCGCCAACCTTTCCTCTCTCTTTGGGGCATGATTCACGCAAGCAAAGGCCTCCCTACCTCCGCCACGACCTGGTCTACCTGGTGCACCCCCAATCCGTGGCCACTATGGTCATCTTCATCACCCATAACCTGTGTCGTTTGGCCGACCGTGTAGCCTACTACATGAACTTTGCGTGAGGTTGGTCGCTAGAGAACATTGGCCCCATCCTCCTCAGGTCGTCAGGGAGCCACTAAGCTTTCACAATGATGATGTCGTGGTCCCTCGTGGCTCCGGGGTGCATTATCCCCCATAGTTAGGGTTGAAAGAAGGAAACAAAGGAGAAGAGGGAGAGAGGTACGTAGGGTTCTCTTGAACTTGGCTCCATGTCTCACCCCTTATATAGGGGAGAGTACGAAGCCCTAAGGCATGCCTTTATGAGGACTCAAGTCCTATTCTAGAAAGGAAACAAACTTTCCTTGTGAAGCAACCACCTTTCTCTCTCTTCATCATCCTTTTAATAAACCATATCTCTTGAATAATTAGGGATTCGAAAATCCTCTTACTTAATCTCTCTTATACTTGCCTTCTAACCCATAGGCACGAAATTCTATTTCTTTTAATAAAAATTACTTTCTTTTTAACAATACCTCATAATTCATTAATAATGTATCACATTATCCTTTTATTTTGCATAATTTTGTATTTTCTCTCTCCTATTTCTTCATTGGGACTCATTGGATCCCAAGAAACTCTATTATTTCGAAATTCATTTTCAAGGATACTTATTATCCTTCTAGATGCATCTAAATGCATTATTTCACATTATCTTGTTTATTTCTCATTAAAATATTTCCTTTTTGAAGATTTCCCTTTATTTCTCTTTAATTTTCCTCATTGGTATTCCTTTTATCATTAGGAATCCTTGGGATACGAAATTCCACAAAGGATAACTCAATTATACCTCTTTTCACTTGTTTTCCACATTTTATCATTATTTTCAATTTCTTTCTTAATAAAGAAATACTTAATTAATATTTTCTTTTCTTATTGCCTTTTCTTTGCAACTTTGGACTCCTTAGAACCCAAGGAATCCAAGAGGCACAAAATCCTCTTTGTATTTGCCTTCTAGAGGTTTCCACATTTTTCATTTCTCAAATATTCAATTATCCATTTACTATTTTAATAATTGAATTTTCCTTTCTTCATTTCCTTGTTATTGGGCCCAATAACCAATAAAGCCCACAACACAATCGTCAAGGCTATTGTAAACGAAATCCATTTATTCAAAACAAATCATATCTTTATTTGTTCAATTATCTTTAATATGTGAAATTACATTTCTCACCAATGAACCCAAAAATTGGGGTTGTAACATCCTTCCCCTCTTATAGGAATTTTATCCTCAAAATTCTATCAAGCAAGCAAGCAATTTAGGATAAGACTCTTCCATGTCCATCGTTGGCCCCTATGTGGCTTTACCGTACTCATGGCACTTCCAAAGAACCTTGATCATCACATATTCTTTTCTCTGAGTTCTTCCACCCTGGCGTCTATAAACTGCACAGGTGACTTAGGTCATTTTAGCCTCCGTTGGGGCTCACTAGGTTCATTTCTCAACACATGGTCTGGGTACCTTTCATAGTGCTCTAAATTGGACACATGAAACTCATCACACATTACTTTATCCTGAGGGGTAAGATCAAACTTAACCTTCTCCACCAATCCATCTCAAAAGAACCCATGCATCGGGGACTTAACTCTCTTAATTGTAACTTAGAGGGGTCAAATTTTTCATGTCACATATCCTCCCATAGTGAACTGCATGCCAGTCTACTTTGCATCTGCTCACAACTCTTGTCGTCTCTAGGCCCGTTTCAGCCATTGCACGATCAAAGTGACTTCATCTACACCCACTGTGGTCATTACGTGGTCCTTTCACCAACATCACCTTACTGAAGTGGTGACCGACACAACCTCTCTTACAGATCTTCTTTAAATCTGGATACTAGCTATGGTGGTTATCTTCACACCTTTCATAGGACAAGAACTGTCTCTAGCTATCACCGTGAATGAGCACATATGCTCTCATCTGACCCTTTAGTCTGGATCATACTAACCATTAGTTAGGGGTGATAAACTGTACTAACATCGACTTCTTCATGTACCTACTTCCACCTTTTGGAAGGGAACCTTTAGGTCAAACTCAAGAACTTTTATACTCAACCTCATGGAGAAGTTAAACCATCTCTCTTATGTGTAGTTCAACCAGATCTGTCCCCTGACAAAACTCTTTCTTTCTCATGTCATCTAGGTAAGGCGATCTACCATAACCCATATTGCATCTTGACCTTCCTTGATCCAGGGAAGACTTACAACATCCATAGTGATGAACTCCCTTTCTCTTTTGGGGACTATTTATCATTTATATCAATGTACTAGGTTACTGGTGTTCGTCCTTCACCCTCGGCTTGCATGGTCATATACCACAAGCAACTTTATATTAGGTATCTAAAGTACCACTGTCACTTATTATCTTTGTAGTACGGTGCATCATGATCTCATGTACGTCATTATTCTTCAATATTAATACCTCAAAAACCCTAAACCATCCTATCAGGGTTTCGTCACCTTCTTTTCCAAAGAAGTGCATCTGAGGTTCTACCACCATCCTTTCAGTGAATCAACGACTAGATGGGCTAACCAAACAACCATTAGCTGATCTCATTACATTAGCGTTAGCTAACCATATCTTCTTTTCCAATCTTAGGGTTAGTCTAACAACTTCTTCTAGCCAAACTAGGCAAATATATCTCAACCAGAGCATCCATTACCACTTCACCTTCTTATGTATTAGGTAATGTTGATGACATACACCTCCATGTATTCCACTTATCATCTCATCTCAAACTCTAAGTCTATATTCATCAAGAACATGCTCTGATTTCATCATCATGGTGATCAAACTCAACCTGGTATGACTCATATCTCATGATAAAAACATTCTCATAAGGTGACTACCTCATTCCTCTTAGTGTTTGCAAACCATCCATGTATCATTCACTTTACCAGGGTACGTTATCATCTCTATCCTCATACCTCATAGCAACATTCTAACTCACATCATCTTTTGTCCTTGGTGTATGGCATGCGTAATGTCCTATCTCTCACTCCTATAATAAGAGGAAATAAGCATTTGGCTGTAGTCCAAATACAAAGTTCTTCCTATTCTAAAAGTAGAGATGGTACATCCCACTTTGCCATTACACCTTTAAATCCAAGTAGAAATGTGTCATTTATGCCTCTATATTACAAACATCTTACTATTAAAGTTACCTCCATGGAAAACTGGTTTCCAATCTAATTGGGTCACCACACCATCATTGGTCATATCCTCTAGGTCTATAGGGTCTCAGCACTTTTGGGGTCATCCCTCTTCCCTTATGCATCCAGAGAGTGCCCTACTCATCTGCCCTTTGGGTCCCATGAGTTCATGAAGGTGATCAATCTCCTAACCCATGGCCCTCAGACAATGATAGTTGTTACCTCCCGACCCTATGGTCATGTGCAACTAGGGAATTACGCAACTCCTACTTCCATCGGTCTTATCCCTACCTGACCCTAGGATAGACTGAGGATTCCATTATAGTACATGTTCATCTTAGAACCTTACCCAAGCCTTCATCATCTATCTGTTTGCATTCATGGGCTGACTTTTATCCGTTCACAGGGATCATGGCAACCTGCCTACCGTGGTCAAGCCCCATACCAGTTACCTCCATGGTAACACATCCATATGCACATAGAGATGGATATCTATGGGTCTAGTGGTTCATCCTCATACATGTACTTTACACATAGCTTCTCAAGATCCTATGAGAGCCCTTTAGGTTTCCTCAGAACCATAAGACTGGTATACACCCTACCAAAGGGTCCATCTCCTAGGATGGGAGGAAACTAAAACTCTTGACAACCAGGTCACAAACATCCTTAGGTCTAGGGTTTACATCCATATGCTTAACCCTAGTAAGCTATTAAGGCATAATGTAACAACTGTCTCGCGAAAACAGGATTAACTAATGCGGAAGCGAATTATTTGCAGCGGGTTACTGAAAATCACTGAAAATTTAAAACTTTTTGCAAAGAGATCCATTCACATGAAAACTCTTTAACCATGAACCAAAGTGTTTTCATTTCATCCTGGATCACAAGTACACAGCCTGTACAATTCCTTTTTAAGGATTACAACATTAACTGCCCTGTTAACAAATATACACAGGCAGTATAAAACTTTGAGGCATTAAGCCAAAACTCCGATTGAATCATTTAAAACTCCGAGGACCTGAGAGTACAGAGACGACACATAGGACTACTATCTATATGACTTGACAGACAATATCTCCACCTGAGATCTCATTGCTGTCCTTGTTGTTGTTGTTGCTTCTGCTCATCTCTGTTCTAGGGATTTCTTGCCTTGCCTTCCATGCATACCTAAAAATGTTTTCCCACGGGAGTGAGACAATTGAAAATTGCCCCAGCGAGAGATATAACTCTCCGCCAAAAACATTATTATTGCAGTTTATCAAATTAAAACTGAGTAGCGGTTACTTTTACATTATCAGGTAGAATTATTCATCATAGAACAGAATAAGATAATCTCCATTCTCAAGGAGGTCATTGCATCTACCCATGGTAGATAAGTAATTCATCTGTCTATTTTGCAGAGAATATAAAGAAACATAATTAACATTTATCTACTAAGGAATGCACAAAGAAATGCAACATCAGCCAATGAATCTCCGTATTCAATCCTTAATTAAACATGCTATACGACTGATTACATTTTACAATCACACTTATGCCCTGAGGAGATGAGGTATACCGCTCATACTCCAACCGACCACGGTTACGTAAAGCATCGGTACCACACATAGGTCAATGGAAGAGCCGGATTCCCATGACCTCAACTATCTCGATCAGTACGAGATAATATGCAGGACATCTTGTGTCTCTGCTAGATAGCTTTCCAGGGTATACTGGGAACATCGCTATTAGAGTTATAGCCCATAGCATATACTCTCTTCAGGATATGGCCCGTAGCCAATGCCCGGTATTATTTTGTGGAGTCATGGCTCGTAGCCATGCTCTTATTGGGGTATGGTCCGTAACCAATCCCGTTCATAGGACATAGCCCGTAGCAATGCCTATGGGGCATAAGGATATAATTGCCCAATTACCCCCACATATTCAAAAATATGCATTCCGAGTAAACTCGTTTCACCATTCAGCTAATTCTAACGCTGATGGATCTGTGATCAGGGAAACTACATTATATGGTATCACTTGATTAATTAAGTACATTATCATATTCTTTTAGCATCATCCAGGTTTCCAAACATAACTTAATAAGACAAATGGTATAAAGAAAACATGTACTATTTCCATTAATCACTTCTCAGTCTTTATAAGACATGGGGATCTCAGTCCCTCATTTCAATACTGGGAATTTTCATTCCTTTGCAACTCAATGCCATAATCATATGGTTCTGGGTATTCAAACCCTTAGCTCATCATTGAGCATTATTACCACTTTTTTAGGTAATTATTACTTTCAGGTCACCTGACCAAGGTAAATATGATGCTTATTACATAAACATCTTCTCATGGCACTTAAGGCCCATTACTTCTCTTATTACCTCATACTAGGCAATAAGGTATAGCATGGCACATAAGGCCCAATAAACAATGTCAATACATAAAATGTCATAGCTCATACCTGGCTATGTTCATCATCACATCATACCTGCATGGTTAGTACAGATGATAATATATCAATTTCATATCAGCACCATGCAAAACAATATATAACATCATTATTCAAGGGTAACACCACTATTCCCTTACCAGGGTTAGGGTTTCCCATTTCTCATTAATTCAGACCCTCTTGAGTTAACCAACTTTATCTTGTATTAAGGTATTTCCCCTCTTAATACATTCCATCACAGAATACTCACCCTTAGCATATAATGCATAGGCCACACATTAGAATTGTCCAGCTATCTCACATGATATGGACTTATCTTAGTTTAAGGCATAACTTTATTATAAAGTTGCCTATAAACAATCGCAATGATACACCCTCAACTAGGGTTTCACAAGGATACACCCTCAACCAGGGTTCACAATGATACACCCTCCACTAGGGTTTCACAAGGTTACACCTTCAACCAGGGTTCACAATGATACACCCTCCACTAGGGTTTCACAAGGATACACCCTCAACTAGGGTTTACTAACATCCTAATTAGTGATTTCACATGTAGACAACCTCTTCTTAAGGTTATACATTGAATCAGCCTCAATTAGGGTTTACATCATGTATTAGGTCCATGCATTTGTTATGCATTAATGACTAGTACCATTAAAGGTATCTCCCACCTAATCACATTAGGTTTTCAAAAAGGTTTGATCAATTAGACCTTCAATAACATGAGGTATCCAATTGAATTAACCAAATTGAACCACACTCAATTCTAATCAATGGAACTTCAACCAATTGGATCATCAACTCAATCATCATTTGAATCATGGATCACCCCTCAATTGGGACTTCAATTATGGTCTGATCTCAATGGGATTAGGGTTTATAAACACCAATTAGAGCTTTGAAGTTGATCATCAATCATGCTACTAATTGTGTTTCAATTGATTGCATTGGACCTTCAACCTTTGAATTCATGGAACCAATCATCAATTGGACCTATTCTCATACTTCAATTGAGTTTAATAGGTCAACCTTCAACTAATTTGACCCTCAATTGACCCTCAATTGGTCATCAATTAGGGCTTGATTCAATTGAATTAGGGTTTGGAATCGAAGATCCAACAACACTCATCAATGCAAGATTGGTTACTTTGAAACTATTGAACCATTATCCAAATTGGGTATGACCTGAACCCAAACGGTCTTGAGGTCGTTTGGATGACCTAAAAACGGTCTTGAGACCGTTTTCCCATCATATCACTCAAATCCAAGCCATCCAATTAAGGTTTGGATCATTGGATTGATCACCAAATCAGCATTGCATTGTATAACAGCTTGGTACCTTTAGTCCTTCAAACACCTAACCATACTCAACCCTAGACCTCCAAACGGTCTTGGGTGACCACTAAACGGTCTTGAGACCGTTGGGATGAGCTCAAAACGGTATTGAGACCTTTTGGCCCATCCAACCTTTGGATTCTAGTGAAAAATCATCATGGATTGGTCTATCGAGTTGATCAACAGATCAGCACTACATTGCAATATGATTAGTACCTTTGGACCTTCAATTGGTCAACTATACTTGACCCCAGACCTCCAAAAGGTCTTGAGGTGACCCCAAACGGTCTTGAGACCGTTTGGATGATCCCCCAAACGGTCTTGAGACCGTTTGGGCTAATCAACCCAAAATCTCAAATTAGCTCATTGTGATTTCAGCACTGATTTCAATTAGGGTTAGCCCAATTGATTAGCCTTCAACTCATGACTCGTTTGGAATAAATCCATAAAATTTGGTGAGTAATTATATCACATCATTAGGAACAGTAATCCCAAACGGTCAACGGTTGGTCAACTAACTCAAATGGTCTTGAGACCGTTTTCCCAAAAAGTTCAATTAAATCAGATTGAAAATCAGCACTTAATCCAATTAGGTTTCCCTAATTGATTAGGCTTCAACTCACGATTCCCTTGGAGTTAATCCCTCAAATTTGGAGGTTTATTAATAAACATAATTATGAACAGGAATCCCAAACGGTCAACGCTTGGTCAACCATCTCAAACGGTCTTGAAACCGCGTGCTCAACCAGGTCAAGTTAATCAGGTTGAAAATCAGCACATAATTCAATCCGATTGCCTAATTGATTGGCCTTCAACTCTCTATTCCTTTGGAGTTAATCCCTCAAATTTGGAGGGTTATCAGCCTACATAATTAGGAACAAAATTACTAAACGGTCAATGCTTGTTCAACCATCTCAAACGGTCTTGAAACCGTTTGCTCCCAAACGGTTTCAAACCGTTTGCCCTTAAACGGTTTGCTGAAACCGCATAGCCAATCAAATTAAAACGATTTGGAGTAGCTATCAAAACGGTTTTGCTTGGTAATTTTCTTTGGATAAGCATCTAGGATGATGTCATCATCCCCTTCCTTCGAACAACCAAGAACAGCAACCGTTCTTGATGGAAATTGCAGCAAGAAACAAGAGTGCATCAAATTGAAGAAATCAATCAACAAAGCATAGAGAATTGATGCAATAGCAATGTTTAAGGGTTTAAGTTATAAAACCCGCCTCCAATTGAGCTCCAAAGCTCCAAGATCACGCCATTAATGGTGGATGAAGCTCTTGCAACTCCCCCTAGGCTCGTCCTCAAGCTTTTGATTGCAAAAGTTGGCTAGGGTTGAAGAGGAGATCGAAATAAGAAGGAATCCATAATTTATTTTCGATTTCCACCATGAAATCATGGAGAACGAAGGTCAAGGGCTTACCCACAGGTTGGGGACGTGCTCCCTGCTCCTCCCTAGCTCCTTGGTCGGTTTTGCAAGCAAGGGGAAGAAGAAAATCCGAAAAAGGCCTTGGTTTGGGCTTAGAAATGGCACTTTTATAAGGAAATTGATGAGAGAGAAAATGCCTTATAAAAATCCAATTAATCCCAATAAAGTGGCCGCCTCTTCCCCCTCAACTACCTTGGGTACGAGGCACCTTCCTTTCCTTTCATTCTCCTTCATTATCCTCAATTTAAAGAAAAGCAAATTAAGCACCTTAATGCTTATTATATTAATATCCCATATGTGAGTGGAAATTACTTTTCTTTATAATAAGGTGAGTGGAATTTCACCTACTTAAGATATTTTCGTTCCTTATCTTAGAAAAGGAACGTCCATACTTATTAAAAATCAACCCAAAACATTTTGGTTGAAATCCCTTCAATTATTTTTATTCATTTTTGCCCTAAATCGAATTAGGGTTTCAATTAGGCATTATTCTTGATTATTTTAATGTCAAGATTCTCTCTCCTATAACTTAATTCAAATAAGGAGTCCCTATCATTTTAGTTGCTCTAAATGATGCTAGGAAACATTAGGGACCTTGTTGAAGTGGTAATTTGCATATTGAACCCTAGATTTTGGGTAAATTGCACATTACACCAAAACTAGGTTTTAATGCACAAGGATTGCTTTACAAGCTTAATCTTGGTGTCCAAGCTTGTGGAAACCATACCACTACATCATATTCATTCTTATGATGTATCAACATCATAGGAACATCTTATCATGCAAAATTTGCAATTTAACCCCTCAACTTGGGTAATTTGCACTTTAGTCCAAAATAAGCAATCATTGCTTCAACATTGTTCAAACAGGACCAAAATTGAAACATAGGTTCCTTTTGAGCCTAAATTACTTTTCACAAGATGAGATTAAGAATATAATCATCTTTCTTAATCAAAACACCTAGGGTTAAAGCATAACCCAGGTCAGGGATGTTACACATAAGCAGACAACTAAACCATGCTAGGGCATCTGGGTTCTCATTCATCAACATTAGATCAAGGTCATACCTACTCATGTCAACAACTTAGATGGGAGGGGTTTGCCAAACATACCTTAAACGTAAGGGGTTTTCATTTCCTCTCAACATAGGAAGTTCCATGCTCGCATCCATAGAAACTCAACTCTCATTAAGAGCATTAGGTACACCACTTCCCCTCTTAGGCCTAGGAACCCTAGGTTCACTTTTAGGTGTCCAACTGCATGCTCTATCTCTTAACCACGAATCAAGCATGCAACAGGCATGACATGCACTTATTTTCATCCTTCAACTTCAAGTAACACTTAGAGTTGGGTCCTCCGCAAGGACAAACAACAAGGTACAAGGCCTCATAACCTATTACTAAACCTCTCCAGGGTATACAGAACTTCTTCTTCCTTTTTCAGAAAGTAAACACTTATACCATAGGTGCATAAGTACTAGAAAACTCATCCTCTATCTTGGGTTTGGTTCCTCCCATGGCCACCAAGACATCATCAACCTCTAGGTGACCACTATCATCCACTTAGGTCGCATCATCCTCGACCCCCGACTTCTCTTCGTATCTCGGAGTCTAGGATTCCAACCTCCTTGTTGGGTTTCCTTCTCTCTCTCTAGAGATAACCCTACAACTAACCTCACCATTAGAGGTCCTCTCTTCATGATGGATCAACTTAAAAAGCATGCCCCTATCTGGGTGAAGCCTATGTTCAACTTATGTTCGCTCAAGGTTATCTATAGTTCTTTATGCTTATTTCATAAGCCATCCTTCACTTTCTCCTGGTCAGGGTCTCAACCTATTACTCGCACTACTAATGTACTCTGGGTGCATTCTATGCCCTATTCGCATAAGCCCATAGAGTTTCTACAGGCCCTCTACTAACATCATCATCGAAGGATGTATCCTTTACTGTAACATGCACGACCCTTCCCAGGGTTGGGTTGCCAAAGGTACTATGTCACCCATGGATTATATGGAATCCCAAAGGCATGTCCTTTCAAACACCTGGTCTATCGTGATATCTATTCACCACTTCATCTCTCTCTAACCAACACTTAGGGTTAGGGTTATCATCATCCTCAGAGGATGTGCCAGGTCTCTACTTGCAATGGAGATCTCTATCTCCATGACTAACTTTCTTTCCTTATCCTCTTGACAAGAAGGTCTATCCTCAGGTCTCTCCTAAGGGCATGACAACTTATGGCATACGACCTAAGCATGTATCTATTCTTTAGTTTATGCTTACTCTATTAAGCTTATGTCCATGACATGCTATTTACATGGTTTTCATTAATTTGATGGAGGATTCCTTAGACCTTATTGATCTGAGGGTGAGGAGAAGAGGGAAAACCCAAATTCTTAAGGTCCTTAATAGATTTTGTGAAGAGAAGGGACGAATAAGATGAGAATGTCCTAAAGGTATCTTATTTTGAATCATACCCTAAGACTTTGTCCAGGCATTCACACGGATCTGGGAGTCCTCGTATTCCGACTAACGATGTGGAGGAAAATATTGCCAGCCCCCGGTCGTGATCCTTTTCTAGACACCTCCATCTTTCAGATAATCCTCTAATAACTCCCTTGGGTTCTATGGAGTGTGTAAAATTTAATAATTATTAATGGTTAACTGAGGAACCTATGCTCTGATACCAAATGTTACGATCCCACCTTCCGGTAACCCCCAATTAAGGGAGACTGAGAGGTCGAAGCCGCACCCATCATTTCCGGACCAAAGGTTCGACAATTAACTAAGAACAATTATTAAATTTTCACAAACTAAACTGAAAACTTGTAAGAAAATAAACTTTTGCATACCTTGTTTTTTAAACTTGGATCTCTAAACTTGTATCCACTTAAGGATTCTACTCTAACTAATCTTCCTTGTATTTTACTTCATGTATTTCACAATATGATGATTTACTGTTTGTTCTTTTGGCTTGTACCTAAAACACCGACAAACAAAACATCAGTCATCCGAAGCTGGTATGTGGGGGAAACAATAATCATGAAATTATTATTAACAATGTAATCATTCAATTAATCATTTAACAACCAATGTTGCATTTTAAGCCATACTACTCAATCCTTACCTATTCCCTAACTCTATGTTGTCATTGCAGTGGACTTCTATGCTACTTCTCTTTAGGTAGATTCTTACCCCCATGGTCCTACCTTACAGGTAGCCAATACATAGGGTAATAGAGTCGCATGGCACTACCCAAAGGTAGCCCAATATCTAACTCAATGTGACTTGATGGACGTACCCCCTTGGTAGCCATGTACTAAGTCATCCAATGACCTGATGGACCTACCCCATAGGTAACCATGTACTAGGTCAACTAATAAGCCACAAAGGGGACCAAGATCTGAGCTAGCAGGCACATATCTTATGTGATAGTCATATCCACATTATAGTTTGCATGAATTAAAATCATCCAACAATTAATTCATTTCATCCATGAAAACTTTGGAAAACCTCGAAAAACTAACTCGAGATATTCATAAGCGTAACCACATACCTGATTTGATGATTTCACAAGCATTAAGCAAATCCAACCAAGCATGCAATCCTAGAAATTCAACAATCACATAATTCCTGAAAAGAATATGTACTCTATTTATTACACACTTTATCAAGAACCTACTTTATTGACTTGAATTCACTTTCTAGGGTTTCTGTATCCATTTTAGGGTTTTATTTTGCAATTAGGATTTCCCTTCATCTTTTACCATATTAAACCCTAATTTTATGCCAGTACTCATTAACCCTAATTATCTCATCTATTCTCCAACATATAACCCTATTTTCATATTTAAAGGTACCATTAACCATTAGTTAATTTCATTAAGCTTCATTTACATTAAAGCTACTATCTTTATCATTTTAATCAATGAAGAGATCATTATGTGTATCTATCATCAATTCAAAGTTCATTATGGTTTAATCACATATGAACTCGATTTGCCACAATTCTACCTTTTATTCATGAGAAAACCCTAATTACTACATTAAGGGTATTTACCCAAAATTAAGGACTTTTGTATTCAAATACTTTTGAATCATCATTTAACAATGTATTTGCACACCTTCACAGTTATATATGATCTTTTCCTCTTTTACCCTAAATTAGGGTTTCTAATTCCATAATCATTCTCATATGGGGTAAAAACCCAAAATCATGCAATTTTACCTCTAGATCAGGTCCAAATCTAACATTATCATTCACCAGGTTATTAATACTTCAATTAACCCATTAAGCATACTAGATTCAACCTTTACTCACAAATAGGGTTTTTAACTTAACTTTAATGCACCTTTCATCAACTTATTGTACTTTTGGAATTAGGAACGGAATTAATACTTAATATCATTTTTATTGGATTCCTCTCATTCTCCTGATCAATTTTCATATTTTATGCATTCTAATCAGAGCTACCAATCTTTAGTTATGAAATTCACAAGGATTTACTTACTTGGACAATCAATGGGCACCACGTCGCTCCTCTCCATGCAAAGTGGCCCGATTTGGAAAATATAACGGAATTACCGTTATACCCTCATTTAAGTCATTCGTTGTTTCAACCCGTGAAGGGCAAAATGGTCCAAAGGGACCTCTGCCTCCTTCAACCTCGCACAGCAATAGCTGCGTCACCCAAGCCATGATCTACAGACTTGCACCGACCTTTTCTCCCTCTCTGGGGCACGATTCACACAAGTAAAGGCCACCCTGCCTCCGCCATGACCTAGTCTACCTGGTGCGCCCCCAATCCATGGCCACTGTGGTCATCTTCATTTCCCATAACCTACGCCATTTGGCCGGACGTGTAGCCTACTACATGAACTTTGTGCGAGGTTGGTCGCTAGAGAACGCTGGACCCGTCCTCCTCAGGTCGTCGGGGAGCCACTAAGCTTTCACAATGGTGATGTTGTTGTCCCTTGTGGCTCCGAGGTGCATTATCCTCCATAGTTAGGGTTGAAAGAAGGAAACAAAGGACAAGAGGGAGAGAGGTACGTAGGGTTCTCTTGAACTTGGCTCCAGGTCTCACCCCTTATATAGGGGAGAGTACGAAGCCCTAAGGCGTGCCTTTATGAGGACTCAAGTCCTATTCTAGAAAGGAAACATACTTTCCTTGTGAAGCAACCACCTTTCTCTCTCTTCATCATCCTTTTAATAAACCATATCTCTTGAATAATTAGGGATTCGAAAGTCCTCTTACTTAATCTCTCTTATACTTGCCTTCTAACCCATAGGCACGAAATTCTATTTCTTTTAATAGAAATTACTTTCTTTTTAACAATACCTCATAATTCATTAATAATGTATCACATTATCCTTTTATTTTGCAAATTTTTATATTTTCTCTCTCCTCTTTCTTCATTGGGACTCCTTGGATCCCAAGAAACTCTATTATTTCGAAATTCATTTTCAAGGATACTTATTATCCTTCTAGATGCATCTAAATGCCTTATTTCACATTATCTTGTTTATTTCTCATTAAAATATTTCCTTTTTGAGGATTTCCCTTTATTTCTCTTTTATTTTCCTTGTTGGTATTCCTTTTATCATTATGAATCCTTGGGATACGAAATTCCACAAAGGATAACTCAATTATACCTCTTTTCACTTGTTTTCCACATTTTATCATTATTTTCAATTTCATTCTTAATAAAGAAATACTTAATTAGTCTTTTCTTTTCTTATTGCCTTTTCTTTGCAACTTTGGACTCCTTGGAACCCAAGGAATCCAAGAGGCATGAAATCCTCTTTGTATTTTCCTTCTAGAGGTTTCAACATTTTTCTTTTCTCAAATATTCAATTATCCATTTACTATTTTAATAATTGAATTTTCTTTCTTCATTTCCTTGTTATTGGGACCAATAGCCAATAAAGCCCACAACACAATCGTCAAGGCTATTGTAAACAAAATCCCTTTATTCAAAACAAATCATATCTTTATTTGTTCAATTATCTTTAATATGAGAAATTACATTTCTCACTAATGAACCCAAAAATTGGGGTTGTAACAGCTTGCCATCAGCATTGGAACTATAAGGATGATTACAGGTCATCACTACTTTCTTTGTTATTGTCTAACATGTTCATGAACATTTTATGATTTTATCACATTTCCCATTTTCACATTATGGAAGAGATCATTATCCTTCAGATATTCTTTATTTGAACATGGATCATATTCCTTATTCCCTTTCACTTATCATGAGAATTGTACTTTGTACTTTCTCATACTCACAGGTTGATCTGAGATAATCTCAGATTCCATTTTATTGCACTTAGGATGTGATAGAAATATTCGTGCCATATTTTTCAGTTTCATTATTCTCTTTAGTTTGTCTTAAAATGATTACTTCATCAAAGAAATAAAAAAGATAGCAATCTAAGAGTTCCATACTTCCCTACCTTCAATAGTTGAATATCTGGCCAGGGTATACAAGTACTGAGGTTAGGTAGTATGCACCTCATTTGTATCATATACCTTACTTTTCATATCATCCAAATTATAGGACTTAATATCCCTGGATTTCTCCAGGCATCACTTTCACACCTTATCTTCTTTTATACAGACAAGACCAATTATAAAGTATTTAAAAGAACACTGGACATAATATAAATTCTAGTCCTCATCATTTCTTCCCCATTTCCCACAGGGCAACCAAAGGGAAGTCAACAACATCAATCCTTCTTATGATTATCTGAAAAAAAATCAAGAGAAGACATATCAAAATGAAAAAGCTCTATCTGACTGTCACCCTTCATGGTCATCTACCACCTCAGGTTGACTCAAAACATAGAGTCTAGCTATTTCATGTTGTTGTCTTTGCCTTTTTACACGATTGGGTTGTAACTTTCATAAGCCCTATCGAGTCTTCCTTGATTGTTGGGTCATTTCCTCCCTTCTTTTTAAACAAAAGGGTTTAATATGCTCAACATGTCCATATCTATAACATGTCTTATCCTCGTACCATGGTCTTATTACCAATTTAGAACCTAAGTCATGAGTTCTTACAGGTGGAAAGTTAGGACTTTTGCCTTTACTTAGTGACTACTGCCCTGGTGTACTAGGCATTTATTGCATTGGTGGCACCAAAAACTTTGTCTTTTTGGAACAAGTAGGCAAATGTCTCTAGAATTGTAGAGACATTTCCTTAATTCTCAACTTATTCCCCTTCCTTGGGCATTGCCATCACATATGTACTACTTGTCTATTCTTATGGCATAGTCTACTTTCTTGCCATATGTTAATCCTTCCCACATTTTCCACTATTCCAACATGACTATGTCATTTAGGAACCCTTTCAAAACCCAAAGTTTTTGCATTGAGGACTGGTAACCTAGGTTGTAATGCTAGTATCCAGTCTACTATATGCATCATTGTTGTCCTAACATGCCCAACAAGAGCATAAAAAGTAGGATTCTATATCTTGATTGGGTTAAGATGTGAATTCTCAGGCACTCGTTCTTCTCTTGCATGATCCCTTGCACCCTCTCCTGGTGCAACAACATTGCTCTTAGTGACGTGTTCCTTGTGTTCTCCAGTCATTTTTAAACTTCACCCTTTCTTCTGCATAAGCAAAAGTCACTATCGGGTATACTGGAGGATACTAGAATAGACTTAACACCTTAGTCCTATGTCTTTGTAGACTCACCGAACCTTAAGCTCTGATACCAAACTTGTTACAAAAACCACCAAACTGACAGCTAAATCACCACTAATAATATAATTTTTGAATAACCATATGCAGTGGATTAACAAAATCACTAAAAATTAAAACTATTTTGCAAAGATATCCTCTTCCAAGAAACTCTTACTGAAGAACCAAAACTTTATATACATCAGGGTTCACATTGTACATACATCGTACCATCTCATCTCAAGGATAACATGCAACAGTTTCTTTGACAAAACATATATTGAAGCAACATAAAACCTCAAAGCATACAAGCCAAAATCTCAGATTGTTTATGAAACAATCACGTACTAAATACAAGGACCCGAGAGTACAAATACAACAAATCGGAGTTCTATCTACAAGACATGCCATTCAGTACACTCAACCTGAGTTGTTATTGCTGCCCCAACTGTTGTTCTTCCCCTACAGAAAGGTCTCTACTGCCTCGTGCACGTCCACCTAAAAACAATTGTGGACCCACAGGGTGAGACAATTTTCCCAGTGAGAGATATAACTCTTTGCCGACCATATTATTATCATAGTTAAACAGTATAAAACTGAGTAGGGGTTCTTTTATAATAACAAGCAGGATTAATCACCGTATAAACAAGACACAGTAATATATTTACTAAAGAAAAATGATGCATTTATCCAAGGTAGGGAAATAAACCATCTATCCAATTTACAAGGAATCTAAAGAAACATAAATAACATCTATCAGCTAAGATGTATAACTGAAGTGTACATCAACCAATGTCTTTCCGTATTTGATCCTTAAACAAATACGCTACCCGATTGATTACATATTACAATCACACTTATGCCCTAAGGAGATGAGGTATACCACTCATACTCCAACCAACCATGTCTACGTAAAGCATCAGTACCATATAAGGTCAATGGAAGAGTTGGCTGTCATGACTTCTACCGTCTCGGTCAGTATGAGACCGCAAGCAGGACATCTCATGTCAACTACAACCAACTTACTAAGGTATGCTGGTATCTTCGTTATAGAGCTACAGCCACATCATGCACTCTCTTTGGGGAGATTTTAGTTATCCATCCCTGACATTAAAAGAATAAGGAAGATTACACATCAATTCCTTAATTGTTTGGGAGAATCACATTTCAATCCCGATCCACAGAAAATGAAGAAGGATTCTGATGAGATGATTTTGAGTCGCATTTATAGACCTGTTTTATATGTGTTTTATGCTTTAATTAGTCATTTCTATGGTTAATATCGCATAATTCATCCAATTTGGTCTTTGTTGCTATTTTATGTCAAATCCCCTTTATTTCATCATTTTGAGCATTAATTGTCAAATTATTATTATTTGTGTGAATTGATGTGATCTTGTCTTTGAATTTCAGGACAAACGAGTATCTGCTTCCGTCGATACCATCGACGGAAGCCGATACCATCGACATGGTCACAGGTTGCCAGCCGAAAGAAGCAGGAAAAATTCGATACTATCGACTTTGATGTCGATGGTATCGAGTCATCTTCAAGTTGTTGGCGAGGAAGCAGTCGATAGTATCGGCATCCCGTCGATACCATCGACGCACGGAGGCTACATCGTCGCAAAACGATAAAACTGACGCCTAAAGGAAGTCGATACCATCGACCTGAGTCGATGGTATCGAGATGATGTCGAGCACGACAAAGGAAGGGTTCGCTGCTGCAGCGGGTCGATACCATCGACTTGCGTCGATGGTATCGACGCCGTCAGATATGCGTTGGATTCATATTGATCTCAATCGGACGGCTGGAGTTAATTAACGACCTAATTAGGGACTTATACCTAATGACGGCCGCGAGGAGGCCAAGGAGAGCTGATGAGCCATTGCACAAGTGCCGAGGAGGAGGAAAAAGGAGAACGGAGGCCAGAAGTTCATACCTGTCGAGCCGGACGTCGCAGAAGACGGATTTCACCACCGAGAGGCGGGAAAGCACGTGTTCTACGCAAAGGATCAATCAGTTCTTCTCCGTTCAGGGGTTTTCCCATTCAATTCACATTTTTCATATGATTTCCCCTATTTCTACCATGTACTTGTCTGAGATGAACATGCGGGACTAATCCCCTTCATCTTTAGGACCGGGAGTAGCCCGAGGATTCATTGTATGACAGTTTTATAATAGTAATTCATATTTTCTCTCTTAAATCTGTGGTATAGTTTTGTTTTCTCCATATATTGTTATGCTTGATCACCATAATAATAACCTAATGCCCTTAATCACTTTGAAAGAAGGATTAACAGTTGAAAAGAGACAAAATCTACATTAATCGATAAATCCCTTGACCAAGGTGGTGTAAAATTAATGGTGGATACTGAAAGATCGTTCATAATGCATCTAGTTTAGGGTATAGGTTACTACGACAGTGGAACCGACCTAAACCTAGATAGTGAATTGTACCACGACAGTGGACAATTCTGTTTTCAGGCCATTACCCAGATAGAGAGAGAAGAGTGAGGCATGATATAAAACCTAATATAATGAAAACCCGCGGTGAAACCGCAATCCTAAAGATATCCTTTTGAATTGATTAAATTAATGTTTAATTGATTGCTTCTTTTGTTTTGTTTTTATTTTTCTTTTAGTTTTAACAACAACTCTCAACTTGTTAATCGGCTTAGCTGATCGTGACTAGTTAGTAGGAGTCACCAACAATTCTGAGTATCCCTGTGTTCGACTTGGGCCTCACAAAGGCATGTATTACTTCAACGCGTACACTTGCATTTTTAGCACGTAGTAAAATACACGTCAAGTTTTTTTGGCGTCGTTGCCGGGGATACAGAGAAATTTTTGGCACTTCGAGTGCTACGAGCGGCCACTCTAGGCCATATTTTTTTTTTGAGACAACCTCAAAGATTTTTAAATTGATCTATAAATTTTTAATAATTGTTGAAGCACTGTACTAAATTTGATTTTTCTATTTTCAGGTGTTGTGCATGGTGCAGACGCGTACCACTGACTACGCGCTGCATGCACCAAAGGTTCCACTGGCGGGCTCAGAAGACGAAGGTGACCATAATCGAGACCATCAAGAGGAACTGTTATCTGAATCCGAACACGAAGAGATGGCCGACGAACCAACGATTTGGGCGAAGATCAAAGCTTCTTCCGCATCTGCTTCTAAAGAGCCGATAAAGAAGCAAGCAATCAATATACCGACGTATAAGATTGATCTGACTCTAATCAATTTGGTGAAGTCTAACGCTTTCCATGGTTTAAAGAATGAGGATCCTGTCGCGCACCTGAGTCAATTTGTAGAGAACTGCGATATGGTGAAAATTGACAGATTCCCGCAGACGGCGCTCTACTTGAAGCTCTTCCCAAGTTCACTAGCGGGAGTTGCACGAGAATGGCTACACAACCTAGATGACGAATTTGTGGAGTCTTGGGACCATATGGTGGAGGTCTTCTTTGAGAGGTTCTTCCCTCCTGAGAAGACTAACGACATGATCTGGAAGATTCATTATTTTACCCAACAAGCTGGTGAGACATATTCTGAGACTTGGGAGAGATTTCAGGTCATGCTGAGGAGGTGCCCACATCACGGGCTGGATAAAGAAACATAGGTGAAGATCTTCTATTTTGCTCTCTCCGAGCACGATAGGAGTAATCTGGATTCAGCTGGGTCGAGATTCTTTCTGAATAATACAGATACCAGATGTTGGGAGATATTAAAGAACATGGCTAGGAAACAGTCATGGGGTGACAGAGGCGTTGTGGAGCAAGTCAGAGTTGTAGGTGAATCCAAAGTAATTAAGGAGCTGAACGACAAGTTAGATATTCTAGCCAAGAAGTTGCTAGCTAAGGAAGATGCATCTGAGGATGAGGAAGCCCAAGTTAAATTCATGCAACAACAGGGCTATAGAAACAATGACTATGCATGGAGAAAGGACAAAAAGTTTTCATGGAAGGATCTGAATAATTTTCTGCAGGATCTGGATGCCAAGCGACAACCTAGAGCAGAGGATAAGAGCACTGAACTACTGAGTCAAATGGTACAGAAGAACCAGGAGATGATGGCCATGTTTGGTAAGCAATTGCAATCTCAAGGTGATATTCTAACCAAGTTTGGACAGACACTGCAAAGCCATGGAGCACAAATGCGGGCATTAGAAACCACTGTGGCACATATTTCTAGTGAAGTGGTGGCCATCAAGCACGCCAATCAACAGAAACCGGCTGAGAATGCAAACGTGGCCCAAGCACACCATCAGGTCAAGTATATGTCTGTGGTAAGCAATGAGGAGGAATCTCAGGTGGAAGAAGCTAAAGAAGAAAGAAAAATGACTTTTAATACGCATGCGTTACCGGCGATACCGTATCCATGCACTTACTATGGACTGCCAGGCGGAAACCCTTTCTTCAGAAAATCACAGCGAGTTATGAATATTGCATCTCCATCTAGGCAAGAAGAACAATTGAAGGTTGTTTGTGCACGTGTGGAAACATCAAATGCGAGAGAGGAACCACAACAAGCTATTACTGTTGATGATGTCTCGCCAAAGCCCATGTCAGAGGGAGTGATTGAAGTAAGCTTAGGGGAGTTGGCCCCGAAAAGCTCATATGTGCCACCTCACAAGCGTGTGAGTGCAGTAGTTGTGTCAAGTCCAGGAAATCCAGGGCCAAAGAAAGAGCATCGTCATTTTAGGAAATTCTTGGAAATATTCCAAAAACTCCACATCAATATTCCATTAGTGGAGATGATCGAGAAGGTTCCCTCCTATGGGAGGTTCATCAAAGAAATCATCAATAAGAAGAGGCGGATAAAAGACGATGATATTTGTCGAATGAATGAGACGGTGAGCTCTATCATTCACGGGAGTTTGCCAAAGAAGAGAAAAGACCCAGGAGGTTTCTACATTCCATGCTCGATAGGTGATCAACATTTTCCTAAAGCGCAATGTGATTCAGGCACCAGCATAAATCTCATGCCTCTGGCGACATTTCAGAAACTTGGGTTAAAAGAAATCAAAAAGTCGGCCGCGACAATTGAATTGGCGGATGGGTCTTTAGTGAGACCATATGGAGTATGTGAAGATGTTCTCATCAAAGTGGATCGATTTATATTCCTGGTGGATTTTGTTGTCATAGATATGCCACCGCTCCAAAGTTGTGAAATTCTTCTAGGAAGACCTTTTCAAGCAACGGCGGATGTCGTGACTGCCTTAGGGAGAGGTACATTGTCCTTGGGAATTGGAGGAGATCGAGTTGAATTCAAATTACCACACGATCCTCTAAGCACATGCCCCAAAGTGCCAAGATGATGAGCTTCAAGTCGTCTAGCCTAAGACGTTAAATAAGGGCGCTTGTTGGGAGGCAACCCAACCATCAGTACAGTAGGATAGTTTGTTTACATTCGTAGGTTGCTTTATTTTTGTTAAATTCTAGTGTAAAGAAGATACCGTGATCTGTTTGTTAATTGTGCAGGCTGAGGCAGAGTCGATACCATCGACACACTGGTTGATGGTATCGACAAGGGTACAGGTTTACGACTACATATTTTGTTCTGAGTAGATACCATCGACGGCCTCGTCGATGGTATCGTCATACCTACAGGTGGTCGAGAAGGAAAAGTCGATAGTATCGACATAGGAGTCGATACCATCGAGATCTCTGGAGAAGTGCAGACCAATTTGTCTCAGTCAACTCGATACCATCGACGGCCTCGTCGATGGTATCGACATGGTTACAGGTGAAATGCAAAGTGGCAGTGTCGCAATGAAGAAAAGTCGATACCATCGACCCAAGTCGATGGTATTGACCATCCATGTCACTGATCCGCGCAAACACATCGACGCCGATCGTGGCTTCCACGTCATCGATCCGGGTGCAACGTCGATACCATCGACCCATGTCGATGGTATCGACCCGTCAGCGATCCGGGTTTCAAGATCCAGCCATCGACGACTGTCGATACTCGCGAGGGAGGCGGATAGCATCGACAGGTGTCGATACCATCGACTCGCGTCGATGGTATCGACGGACCAACAATGGCGCCGGAAAAGTCTATATAAGGAGATTCATGACGTCATTTAACGTCACACCTTCAGAGCTCTCTTCTTCCTTTGCGCCGAGCACTCCCCCGGGCCATCCAAGCCCGGAGAACAGCAGCACCGAGCGACGATCTTCACCGAGCGGAGATTCAATTCTCCATCTTCACCGAGCTCTTCTTCTAATCCTTTTCTCGTCGCAACAATGGTGCATACAACCAGAGCTTCTTCCTCGCGCGCTCATATGATTGACATCCCCGAGTTCGTGCCACCACCGCCATCATCGGTCACACGTCCTCGACTTGTCCACCCATCCGCGGATGTGAAGAAGGTTTACAAAGAAATCCTGAAGCGCAAGATCGAGCCCACCCGTTACGTGGATCCGACGATGATCAATGATCTTGGCTTCAAGGCAAATATGGATTACGTACTGAAGGGGCAGGCCCACCAAATGGGCCGTGGACACAATGAGCTTGAGTACCATGAAGACGGCCAGCCATTTTTCGGCGAGTGGCCAATGTACAAAGAGCTGGTGGCGGAATTCATGGCGTCACTGGACGTCTGTGTTGTGCCCAATGAGATATCAGCAAGAGACCGCGAGTGGGAAAAGGGCAGGGTGTCTTTTCGGATGTACAATCGTGACTACACCATCACCCTCGAGCAGTTTAACGACATCTTCAACTGGAATCACTCGCAGTACGACTACAGGTGGCCGGATAACCGCACCAACTACGACAATCTCTTCTCCGAGTTGGTGACGGTGCCACAAGGGAAGTCAGTTAGCTACCACAACGCCGCGGTAGTTGACTTCGAGCACCCATTTGTCCGGGTCTTGCACCGGATGTTGAGCTCCACCTTGTTTGCTCGGGGTGACCTAGCCCTTAGCAAGTTTCAGGAGCCTGACCTTTTCTTTCTCTACAAGCTCCTGACACAACAAGAGTGCAATTGGGGTGCCTTCTTTCTGCAACGAGTTTTGGCGGTGAAGCGGAGTACGAGGAAAGCGCCGATTCACTTCGGCAGGCTAATCACCAAGCTGGCTTTATACCTCAGCTTGAATTTCCAGACCCTCACTCCTCTATCTACTAAGAGCAAGGTGAACTTGCAACATTTACACTGGTCCAATCTCATTCTTCTCCGAGATGGCATGGCGTTCGCACACTGCCACGTAAATCAAGCATATTAGGAGTGTTCTCTACCCGACCCCATCTTCAACATCGACGGCGCGCAGCATTTCCGGTGGCCAATCATAGCCATCGATTCCGATAAAGAAGACGGCGGAAACAACAGTGGCGATGATGACGAGGCAGCGGAAGAGGAGGAAGAGGCGTTCACACCTCTTCGATCACGAGTGGCACCCCGGAAGCGCCCTAGGATGCATCCGGGTGCATCTTCATCTTCTTCGCATCGGCCTCCACCACCACAACCCTCGCCACCGAGCGAGGATGTATATTCTATGCCAGGGATGCACACAATGCTTCAAGACATCCAGTAGACGCATCATAGCCACACAGCTGCCTATGCTGGTATTCAAGACACCACCAACCGGTTCTTCGTCAACTAGCAGGCGATCTTCGAGAATGATCGCCTTCTTTTTGCAAATGAGGAGAACATCCACGATCGGCTGCACAGGATGGAGCAGCAGCAGCAGCCGTTTTATGATCATTACTGGAGCCAGAATTATTTTGGGGGGTATCCACAGCCTCCTCCAATGCCCCAGTATGATCCGACCTTTCAGGGGAAATACCCATCTTGGGACCCCACGGCGCCGCAATACCCACCTCCACCACCACAAGAATGATCTGGTATCACTGTTCCAATCTTTAAGTTTGTTTTTGACTATGAGGCCATAGTCAAATTCAAGCTTAGGGGGGTAGTTGGAACAACTCTATCTTTTATTGTTTTTGGTTTTTAGCATTATTGCTTTTGTTTTCTTGTTATTTGTTTCATGCAGTTTTAGTTTTTGTAGGATCCACGTGCTATCTAGTGTAATTGTGGATGTCTTTGGAAAGTGTGTCATCTTGTTGTTAGTGCATGGGAAATTCAAGGGAAATTTGAAAATTTTTGTGTCTTTGGATAGCTTGTTTTGTTTTGACCTTGGGCACACATCCTACGAAAATGATTGGTTATGTCAACTTTAAAACAACATTTCATACCTGTACTCCTAATGATTCATGAAAGTGGACGGAAATGGTTGTTTGAGCCTAACCTAACCAAATGGTAATGAGACCTTAATTGGATGTAAGAGAGAGAACCCTCTAAACTACTACACAGGTCAGTAAGGAGGGACGCATAATATCTTTCTAAGGTTCAGTCATCTAGTCTTGTGATCGTTCCACTTCATTTTTTTCTATAATCCACCTAAGAATTGGAAGTAAAGTGTAGTTTTAATTCCTTTTGTGTGCATAGCATTCAGATAGGACTTGCATTGGTATTTTCCATATGTTTGCATAAAAAGAAAAAAATTATAGTGATTCAGGCACATTACCTTTAGGTGCATGCCATGTAGTTGCATTAATGATTTTCATGCATAAAGTACATCATGTATCTCAATTTTTCCCCAATGGTGAATTAAATTGTTCCATACCTTCTAAATAGTGCAAAAAAAAAATTGTGAGTATGAAGAAAATATCCCAATAAAAGTATCTTTAAGCAATTATGGATATGTGGGCTGGAAAAAAAATCGGAAAATCTGCAATAAAAAAAAAAGAAAAGAAAAAAGAATTTAGAAGAAAGTGAAATAAGAAGGAGAAAGGAACGTAATATCACTTGCATTTCAGGATAATTGAGTACATGATGTAGCTTGATTAGATATCCATCTCATTTTGAGATGGATGGTTAGTACATGCATCATTCCACCCAAGTTTAGGCATTAGGGCATTTCTAATGTGCATTTGCATCATATAGGACATTTTTGTTTTATGCAGGTTGAAACTGTACAATACTTCCACGTTCTTCCATGAGCCACCCATCTTCATCCACCCGTTGCTCGGATTGGTAGGCCACCGTGAATTTCTCCTCACTAATGAATATTAGGAGAATTGCTTCCATGTAGATGGTAGTTAGGGTGAGCAATGTAGTATAGGCGATCACAGGATGCACCAAGTCTGAACCGGCGAATCTTATTATGTTAACTGCCTTATGTGATAGTGTTCATTGGTTTGGAGGTCAATTTCTTTTATTGATGATTACTGTCGCCTTTTGGGTAATTACCGTTTTGTGGTTAGAGAAGGCCGGTTTGTGAATGTTCAGTGGGAGTCATATGGGATGTTGGGTTGGTGTGTTGTTTTTCAGTTGACATTTGCAATTCTATTCTAAGGATTAGTTGCTCGAGGGCGAGCAATGTTCAAGCTTAGGGGAGTTTGATGTGATGATTTTGAGTCGCATTTATAGACCTGTTTTATATGTGTTTTATGCTTTAATTAGTCATTTCTATGGTTAATATCGCATAATTCATCCAATTTGGTCTTTGTTGCTATTTTATGTCAAATCCCCTTTATTTCATCATTTTGAGCATTAATTGTCAAATTATTATTATTTCTGTGAATTGATGTGATCTTGTCTTTGAATTTTAGGACAAACGAGTATCTGCTTTCGTCGATACCATCGACGGAAGTCGATACCATCGACATGGTCACAGGTTGCCAGCCGAAAGAAGCAGGAAAAAGTCGATACTATCGACTTTGATGTCGATGGTATCGAGTCATCTTCAGCTTGTTGGTGATGAAGCAGTCGATAGTATCGACATCCCGTCAATACCATCGACGCACGGAGGCTACAACATTGCAAAACGACAAAACCGACACCTAAAGGAAGTCGATACCATCGACTTAAGTCGATGGTATCGAGATGATGTCGGGCGCAACAAAGGAAGGGTTTGCTACTGCAGCCGGTCGATACCATCGACTTGCATCGATGGTATCGACGCCATCAGATATGCGTTGGATTCAGATTGATCTCAATCGGACGGCTGGAGTTAATTAACGACCTAATTAGGGACTTATACCTAATGACGGCCGCGAGGAGGCCAGGGAGAGCTGATGAGCCATTGCACAAGTGCCGAGGAGGAGGAAAAAGGAGAACGGAGGAAAGAAGTTCATACCTATCGATCCAGACGCCGCAGAAGATGGATTTCACCACCGAGAGGCGGGAAAGCACATGTTCTACGCAAAGGATCAATCAGTTCTTCTCCGTTCAGGGGTTTTCCCATTCAATTCACGTTTTTCATATGATTTCCCCTATTTCTACCATGTACTTGTGTGAGATGAACATGCGGGGCTAATCCCCTTCATCTTTAGGACCGGGAGTAGCCCGGGGATTTATTGTATGACAGTTTTATAATAGTAATTCATATTTTCTCTCTTAAATCCGTGGTATAGTTTCGTTTTCTCCATATATTGTTATGCTTGATCACCATAATAATAACCTAATGCCCTTAATCAATTTGAAAGAAGGATTAACAGTTGAAAAGAGGCGAAATCTACATTAATCGATTAATCCCTTGACCAAGGTGGTGTAAAATTAATGGTGGATACTGAGAGATCGTTCATAATGCATCTAGTTTAGGGTATAAGTTACTACGACAGTGGAACCGACCTAAACCTAGATAGTGAATTGTACCATGAAAGTGGGCAATTATGTTTTCAGGCCATTACCCTGATAGAGAGAGAAGAGTGAGGCATTATATAAAACCTAATACAATGAAAACCCGCGGTGAAACCGCAATCCTAAAGATATCCTTTTGAATTGATTAAATTAACGTTTAATCGATTGCTTCTTTTGTTTTGTTTTTATTTTTCTTTTAGTTTTAACAACAACTCTCAACTTGTTAATCGGCTTAGCTGATGGCGACTAGTTAGTAGGAGTCACCAAAAATTCCGAGTATCCCTGTGTTCGACTCGGGCCTCACAAAGGCATGTATTACTTCGACGCGTACACTTGCATTTTTAGCGCGTAGTAAAATACACGTCAGATTCTACGCATCAATTTCTCATTTGGTCAGTACATCATCCCATGATAAATAAGAAAGGTGTGACATCAGTTCTTCATTTGGATTTCTAGATATAATTTGTCCATCACCCCCAGCATATTCAAAAATATGCGCTCCAAGAAATCCCGTGGAAAAAGATGTTTCACCATTCAACAACTACTGACACTGATGGATCTATGGTCAGGGCACTACATGATGAGATTTCTCTTGATTTATTAGGTACCTTACAATATCTTTTAGCATCAACCAAGTTTCAAACATGAATTATAACAGATGCTATAAAGAAAGGGTAGTACTTTTAAGATCTTTGGAACATTTTGAAAGTATATCACTCGGGATCTCAGTCCCTTATCACATCATTGGGAATTCTCATCCCATCACATCATCATCATCAAGATTACAGGATCTGGGTATTCAAACCCTTAGATCATCACATAGTATTGTTACCTCTGTAACAGGTAACTATTACCTCTAGGTCCTCAGACTAAGGTATTCATCATATTTGTTGTATAAGTATTTCACATAGTTTATAAGGCTCATTGAAGATCATGTCACCTCTCACTAGGCAACAACTATTCTCATGGATCACAAGGCCCATTAAACATCTTGTCACCTCCCACTAGCTAACAATTATTCACATGGCTCACAAGGCCCATTAAACATCTTATCACCACTCACTAGGCAACAACTATTCACATGGCTCACAAGGCCCATTAAACATCTTGTCACCTCTCACGAGGCAACAACTATTCACATGGCTCACAAGGCCCATTAAACATCTTGTCACCTCTTACTAGGCAACAAATATCTATTAGGTCATCAGACCACATAAACATTATACTTGTTATATAAGTATTTAAAATGCCTTAGAAGGAAAAAAGGGTTTCAAGTTCATATTATCAATGGTAACCCTAATTCATTACTCTATACATCTTGGAGCATACATTGATATCATAAGTATTCAGTCAAACTTATTTATTCTGATAATTTACCATTAAATGATTAACAACACAAAGTATGAGTTTCTCTCTCATACTCACTAGGATATTGATTATATCATACTTTATTAACTTGTCTTAACCCTTTGTTAAGGTATGTTAGCCTACACTTATCAAAGTGCATTAACCTAATTACATCTTAATGTAACCATTGACATGACATACTTCATGTGTCAGTCATCCAAGTATATTGGATTTAAGGTGCATCAAGGTGTATCAACCTTGAGGTGATGGATGTGATATTTATCATACCTGGGTGTATCACTTCCTTCATCACTTTTAACTTACTTAAGTTCATCAACTTATATTGTATTAGGGTATTTCCCATCCTAATACTTTATGAACTAAATAATCACATTTATCATGTAGTGTATTGTCCATAAGTCACACACTTGAATTGCCCAACTATCATCAAGTGATAAGGGCTCATCTCGGGTTGAGGCATTGTTGATATAGGGTTGACCATTATCAACCACTTTAGGTGTTTCACCTGTCAAGGTATTAGCCACACCATTACTTGGTGTTACACTAATCACTCCTAAGAGTGTTTTACCCTCACCTTTACAAGGTGTATCAGGTTGAATCATGTATGTCAAGTTGAACACATGTATTAGGTTAGGTGTATTTTAAGCTAGACATCATCATATCCCTCATACCCTTACCCATCAAGATATCAAACTTAACAATAATATGGTGTATCAACTTCACCATACATGGGTGTAACATCCTCACCTCACTTGAAGATATTGGCCACACCATACTTTAGTGTACTGGCCATCACATGTTCTAGGGTATTAACTACCTTACCACTTTTGTCATCTAGTGTATTGGGTTACCCACCATATCATTTTAGAGATGTGTGCTCAACACCATATCGTCTAAGAGGTGTATGCTTGCTACCCATATCACCTTAGAGGTGTATGTGTGCTTACCATATTGGGCAAGAGGTGTATGCTTGCTTACCATATCACTGTAGAGGTGTATGTGTGCTTCACACCATATCGGGCAAAGAGGTGTGTGTGTTCTTCACACCATATAAGTAAAAGTGGTGTGTGTGTGCTTAACACCATATCAGGCAAAGAGGTGTGTGTGTTCTTCACACCATATCGGGCAAAGTGGTGTGTGTGAGCTTCACACCATATCGGGCAAAGAGGTGTGTGGGTGCTTCACACCATATCAGGCAAAGAGGTGTGTGTGCTTGACATCATGTTGTGCCTAAGGGGTATATTTGACCAAATATCATGCAAGAGGTGTATACTACATCACCATATCGTGCAAGGAAGTATAAACTCATATCCATATTGTTTTAGTGGTGTAGGTGCATCACCATATCGGGTTAGAGGTGTTGGCTTATGTGCTTGAACCCGATATCACTTTATAAGGTGATACCATCATCTTCAAGCTCTAGCCCTTCAAACTACTTGTTCTAGTACAAGGATAATAGGTTTAAGAAACTACTAAAACTCATAGATATATCAAGTATTCAATAAAATTTTTGAATTGAAAGTAGATCGTCAAATATATCAAGAAAGATGGTGAGTAATAACATGTTTGGGTTCAAGTTATATAACCCGCCTCAAGAACAACTTCAAAGCTCCAAGCTCCAAAGCTTTACGTTCCTAAGGTTGAAGATGACTTATCAAAAGTCCTAGGATTGTTCAAAACTCCTTCATATACAAGAAATCACCATAGTTAAGAACTTGGTGAAGAAGAAAAGAAAGGAAGATCATAACCCTAGATCCATGCTTCAATCCAAGGTTGATAATGATCATGGCCTCACCTTAGGGTTAATACTTAAGATCCTTCTTGATCCTTAGCACCTTTCATGTTACCTCACTATTCATGAATGATATGCCGTCACTTGTGGTTGATATCCTTCATTTGTGGACAATATCACTTCATTTGGTCGATATCAATTTTCTATGGCCGATGTCAACATGCTATGGCCGATATCACTTGCTATGGTCGATACCCAAGGCCCTATGCACGATACCACTTCACCTATGATCGTTACCAAGACTCTATTGACGATATCTAAGAGAAAGGAGGTGGTAGGATTTGAAAAGTTTCACTAAGGGGTGAAAGGAAGGGTTTATATACTTGAGGTTCATGGGAGAGAGTGTAAAAGGTGTCATCACCTTACTACTAGTAGGTGCCACATGTCCATGCATGGATTGACACATGTACTTGCATGCATTCTATCTTTATATTGCCATGCAAAATAAAAACTTGAGTATAATGCAAGGGATAAGGGTCGGCTCCCTTTGGTTATCTTCTAGGACAAGCCACTTCCACTCACATTATTATTATATTCACAATTCAAAGCAACCTTTCCCAAGGGAAGTTGAAAGCTGATATCCATTGCTTTATTGAGGTTCTTAGCTCGTTTTTTAAAAGTAAAAGAGTTAAACATGAAATGGGGGTCTCCTCTTTGTCTCCTTGTCCGATAGGGACTCCCGTTTAACACTACAACCCGATACACTCAATACAAGCTCAAATTAGGGTTTCCATTCAACCCCTTTCTTGGTCTTTTCATCATCAAGAATACTATCACTCATAAATGATTCAAACATGGTGTCTCATTCATTCTATATCCTATAAATGATACATAGAGGAAGTAGTAACACCCTATAGGTGGTCATTTGCATATCAACCCTACATTTTGGGTAAATTACAATTTGTACCAAAATTGGTGCACAAGGTACTAGCATTATTCAAATCAGTTCAAACTTGGCATTTAGACTTTCCACAAGACACCACTTAGGTTTATTCTCTCTATTATGATTCTAAAACACTTAAGGCACATTCAAAATGTGAAATTTTGCTATATAACCTCCCAGTTTGGGTAAATTCCACTTTAGTCCAAAATAAAGGAGCATTGCTCAAACAACATTCAATGAGGACCAAACTTGAAACATAAGTGTGTCACATGATAACAAAACACCATTGAGGATTATATTAAATTTCTAAGCAACTTACTTAGCCAAAACAAACAAGGTTACCTCATCACCCATGTCAATGTCATTATAGTATGACTTGTAATTAAGTTTAGAAAAAATTAAGAGCACTTAATTGAATGTTTAAGCACTCTAATAACAATTTCTAAAATTCTTCACATAGTGCCAATTCTGTCAAGTTTCTCCCTTGATAAACTCGACTGACACCCTTCATGGATAATGGAAATTGCTAGGTTCAGCTGAGTTTGTCCCAGATCAAACTTGAATGACACGTTGCATAGACAAAATAAAATTAAGCCATCGACCAAGTTTCATCTAGGATAAACTCGACCGTTGCATCAAATTTGCTTTGTCGCATAGTACAATCATTTGAGTTACCTTTATTAAAACTCAACCAACTACATTGTACAAAATGTGTAGAAAAAGCATTTCTAGCCGTTGGAGTGCTACAAACATCAAAAATACATCTGTTGCAACACCCCAAATGACTAGAATTCATCCTTAAGTGTTCCTACTAGCTAGGAGGCATGCAAACTATAAATAGGACCCCTTGGGCTTCATCCCATGGTTAGTAAAGCACTATGAAGATCCCTATATTATAGTTAAGTGCCTCTAAGAGCCTCCTTCCACTATTGAGCTTAATCACTTGCTACATCAATTAGAGTGAGTATGAGATTTGTAAGAGAGCTTGTAACACCACTGACCTAGGTTATAGCT
The DNA here is from genome assembly GCA_963693085.1 of Alisma plantago-aquatica. NCBI lineage: Eukaryota > Viridiplantae > Streptophyta > Magnoliopsida > Alismatales > Alismataceae > Alisma > Alisma plantago-aquatica. The sequence goes on along the minus strand of OY856413.1, from coordinate 636,387,554 downwards.
TAACCCAAGAAATTTTGCATAAGAAAATTATTTTTAAACTTGTTCCATTCTTTTGAAAAATAATTAAGGATCTTTGTGAAGTTTATTTTGAAGTTTGAGCTTATTTGTAAACTATGAGTTCATTATATTAAATTTTCCTAAGATGAGCAGCTACATTGAAAATTGTCACATGCTGATTATGTTCTAAGTGTTTTAATATCATAAGAGAGAGAATGATGCTAAGTGGTGGCTTGTGGAAATCCTAAATTCCAAGTTTGAGCGTGTCTGAATAATGCTAGTGCCTTGTGTACCAATTTTGGTACAAATTGTAACTAACCCAAAATATAGGATTAATATGCAAATTACCACCTCTAGTGTGTCCCTACTCCCTCTGTGTATCATTTAGAGGAGAGAGAAAGAAGGCGGTGCCATGAGTGAACCACCTTTGAGTGATGGTATTCTTAGTAATGAAAATACTAAGAAAGAATTGAAGGTAAAGCCCTTACTTGAGCTATATCGAGTTGTAGACTTAGAATGGGAGTCCATATCGGCCAAGGGGCCATAGAGGGAGTCTCGTATCGATGTGTGGACTCTTAGAAAAGGCCATGAAGACCTATGAACCTCAGGGAGGTAATCCATGATGGGTTAGATTCCCCTTGCAAAAAGTGTATCGATTTTCTTTATTTGTGAGATAAAGATGAGATATCTTATTCGATAAGATAATGAATGGCCGAGATATTATCCCTAGATTATTCTCTAGACTTTTGCATGTCAATATAAGAGTGTGTGAATGCATGGACATGTGTCAACCATGCATGGCCACGTGTCACCTAGTAGCATATGGTGAAGATACTTCTTATACACCTTTCCTCATGAACTTAAGTATATATACCTCTCCCTCCACTTACTAGTGAAAATTTACAAACCCCACAACCCTCTTTCCTTGAGATATCGTGCATAGACTCTTTGATATCATGCATATCACTTTGGTATCATGCACAAGTGGGGGAGTGTCGAATTAGAGCTTGGTATTGGCCATGAAGGATTTCGACCAAGCAAGGTGATATCGACAACAAGAGGTGAAGATATCATGCAAAGTGCTAAGGAGATCAAGCCTTGGACTTCTATTAGCTCATATTCAACCTTAGGAAGGTGAAGCTTTGGAGCTTGGAGCTTTTAAGTTGTTCATAAGGCGGGTTATATAACTTGAACCCAACCATGTTATTATTCACCTTCAATATTGTTGAACTTGATGATCTACTTTCAATTTCGAATTTCTTTGACTAATTGATGCTCCTTTGAGTTTCAAGAGTATCTTAGGACTATTTTCCATGATCTAGAATAGTAAGAACAAGAGTCTAGAGGTAGATGATGATGGAATCATCAAGGTCCAACCTGATATGGGTCGAAGCACCTCAAAACCCGATATGATGAAGTGAACACACCATTAACTCGATATGGTAATGAGTCAGTACTTCTTATCTGATATGATGATGATGTGCATACCTCATGCACGATATGTTGTTAAGGAAACACTATGTGCATGATATGAGATGAATTCATGCACCCTATGCACGATAGGGAACGAAGTATTAATTCCAATCCAATATACCAAAACCCTAGAGGACAAGTAACCCTACATGTTGATACAAGTATACCATAAAAATGATATGGGGAAAGGATTTTATCTCATGAACGATATAATTAATACATATACATCTTTTGAGCATGATATGGGGTCATATATTCACATTATGCACGACCTGGTGATAGGTTATATCCTAACCCGATATGGGTTGAAAACCTAGACAGGAATATGAAAACCAAGATGAAGGGTAACCCAATATGGTGGTGAGTGATACCACATGAAAGATATCTCATGGATGATAGGAGTAGCACCTATTTAAACCTTATATATGATACAAGGGAAAGATCATGCCTCATGTACGATATAGTGTTAGTTGAATACTCTACACGATATAGAGTTGAATTCCAAACCGATAAAGAGATGAAACTTTATGTAATGACATAAAACCTGACATATCCTATCTTTTGTATGAAGGATTGAAGGAATCCAATCTAATATCTAAATTGTCGTGCAATTATATGATACAACTGATCTTTGAAAGCATAAAAGGGTATGAGCCTAATGGTCTAACCGATAGATTACCTACTATGCAAACCCGATATGAAAACCCAAGGTGGAAACCCGATATGGTATTGAATATACATTTATGAAATTATACCACGAAGAGGCATACACCCCATGCATGATATAATGCACATCTTGTGCATGACATAGTATTGAGTATACTCTTATGCCCAATATAGCACCAAGTATTCAATTTATACCCAATATGGGGTCAAGCATCTAGCTCTTACACGATATGGGGTCAACTTGAGAATGAGAAAACCTTAGTGATAACTAACCTGACCTAGGTAGACGATATGGAACTAGAGGATATACCCTAAAAATGATATGGTGATGTGGTTATACCACATACCTGATATAGATGCCCGACATGATGATGAGGGTGCATATTAGGTATAATATGGTGGCATACATGTATTCTGATGTCTGATATGATGGCATACATGTATCTCAATGTCCAATATGGTGGCATACATGTATCTTGATGCCCAATATGGTGGGAATACCTCAAACCAATGTGTCTAGTTGAGTAATGCATATGGTGAGTTGTAACTCAATGCATCATTACGATGCAATGAATTTAATACAATTTGATAGTTGTAAACTAATGTATCTTAAGAATAGAATTCATCCAACTTAATAAAATCCTGGTGCAATCAACATCCTAATAAGGATAAGAGGGAAATCTGTATATACATGACCATGTTAAATAAGTATGCAATAATACTCCTAAGATGACTGGAGTACGAATTAGGGTTTGATTCTAGATAATATGATCTTGAATCCTTAATTTGTTAATAAGGAGAAAACCTAACCCTAATGAAGGTTGATGGTATGCTCTTACAACTATAACCGGTTAGACACAGGGTGATGATGTAGACAATCCTAACCCTAACCATGGGAAGGATGCATTTCTCTTGAATTGTATAGTGATGTTATATAATGCAAAAAGTTTTTCATCATAAAGTGCACACTATTCAAGAATTATGAAATGATGAGCATAGCAAGATATGAGCCATGATGTGCTATATAAATAAATTTAAATAAGTCTTATAAGCTGTGTGAAATACTTGTATAACAAGCATAATGATTATACAGTCTGATGTCTTAAAAGATAAGGGTTTTCCTAGTAAGAGGTGACAAAATGTTTAATGAACTATGTGAGCTATGTGAAATACTTGTACAACAAGTTAGATGAATACCTTGGTCTGAGGACCTAGAGGTAATAGTTACCTGTTACAGAGGTAGAAATGCTATGTGGTGATCTAAGGGTTTGAATACCCAGATCCAGTAATCTTGATGATGATGATATGAAGGGATGAGAATCCCTAGTGATGTGATAAGGGACTGAGATCCCGAGTGATATACTTTCACAAAATGTTGCAAAGATCTTAAAAGTACTACCTTTTCTTTATAACATCTGTTATAATTCATGTTTGAAACTTGTTTGATGCTAAAAGAATATTGTAATGTACCTAATTAATTAAGTTAAATCTCATCATGTAGTGCCCTGACCATAGATCCATTCAGTGTCAAAAATTGCTGATGGTGAAATGAGTTTATCTCAAAAGCATATTTTTGAATATGTGGGGGTGTAGGAAGAAGTATATCCAAATGTCCCAATGAAGAATCAGTGTCACACCTTCTTTATTTATCATGGGATGATGTGAATCTCCCGACTAAATAAGAAATTGATGTGTAAATCCTTCTTCAGTTCTAAGTGGTATCGGGATTGAATATAAAATCTCCCGACCAGGAGAGGAATTGATGTTGATCTTCCTTATCCTTATAATATAATTTGAAAAAGCTACGTGGACTTCTCCCGAAGAGAGTACATGCTACGATAGTAACTCTATAGAAAAGATGCCGCTATACCCCGACATGCTATTTCTAGATGACACAAGATGTCCTTCCAGTAGTTGACACAAGATATCTTGCTAAATCTAAGTGGTCTCGTACTGACTGAGACAGGTGAGGTCTTGACAGCCGACTCTGCCATTGACCTTGTATGGTATCGATTTTGACTTACTAGTGGTCAATTGGAGCATGAATGGTATATTTCATCTCCTCAGGGCATAAGTGTGATTGTAATATGTAATCAGTCATGTAGTGTATTTGCTTAAGAATCAAATACAAAAAGACATTGGTTGATGTACACTACTTTTATACATCTTAGTTGGATAGATGTTATTCATGTTTCATTACATTCTTTGCAAAGTAAATAAATGATTTATTTCTCTACCATAGATAGATGCATCATTTTTAGGCAAAGAGATTATTGTGTTTTGCTTATAACATTGATTAATCATGCACGTTAATATAAAAAGAACCTCTACTCAGTTTTATACTGCTTACTTGTGATAATAATATAGTCGACGAAGAGTTATATCTCACGCTGGGATAATTGTCTCACCCTTTGGGATCCACATTTTTTAGGTGGACATGCACGAAGCGGTAGAGACCTTTCTATAGAAGGAGAACAACAGATGGGACAGTATTGACAGCTCAGGTTGAGTGTATTATCTATCGTGTCTTGTAGATAGAATTCTTATTTTTCATCTTTGTATTCTCAGGTCCTTGGAGTCAGTACATAATGGTTTCATGAACTATCTGAGATTTTGGCTTGTATGCCTTGAGGTTTTATGTTGCTTCAGTATATATTTTGACAAAGCAACTGTTATATGTTGTCCTAGAAATGAGATGAAATAGTGTATGTACTATGTGAACCATGATATATATAAGTTTTGGATCTCTCAATAAGAGTTTCCTGGTAATGGATCTCCATGCAAAATGGTTTTATTTCTTAGTGATTTTTGTTAATCCGCTGGTTTATGGTAATTCCACAATTATTTACTAGTGATGGCTTGATTTGTTTTGGGTCATCACAATGGTTTTGTATTAGAGCCTAAGGTTCATTGAGTCTACAGAGATATAGGACTAAGGTGTTGAGTCTATTAAAGTGTCCTCCAGTATGTCTTATAGTGACTTCTGCTTTTGTAAAAGATAGAGTAAAGCTTAAGGATGTCTGGGGAACACGAGGAACACATTGCTGAAAGCAATACTGTTGCATCAGGAGAAGGTGCAAGGGATCATGCGAGAGAAGAACGACTGCCTGAGAAACCCCAGGTTGATCCAACCATGATAGGGAATGCTACTTTTAATGCTATCACTGGACTGGTTATGGTAGCATTTAGGCAACCGAGGATCAGATAAAAGTAATACAACCTAGATTACCAGTTCCCAATGATGAAACTTTGGACTCTAGCAAGATTACTGATCCACATAATTATAATGAAGCAGTAGAAAATGTCCAAGGAATTAGGTTACGACACAAAAACAAAGTTTGCTACAGGTGTAGGAAACCAGGACATTTTATAAAGGACTGTCCAGAAAAGGATAATGAGGTAGGAATTAAGAAACGATCTATCTGAACTCAAGAATAGATGCCTAGTAGTTTTAAAAAGGGGAAGTTTTTGGTGCCACCAATGCAACAAATGTCTAATGCACCAGGGCAATGGCTACCAAGAAAAGGAAAAGGACCTAATGTTCCACCAGTTAAAACTCTTGACTTAGCTTCAACATCAGTTATAAGGCCAACAAGACAAGGGGATGTGTATAGGACATGTTATGGTTGTGGATAAATTGGGCATATTAGACCCTCTTATCTGAGAAGAAGGAAGGGAATGACCCAACCACCGAGGCAGAGTCAACAAGACTCTTAAGGAAATGGTTTGGCAGTGGCTAGTGAGGACATGGATAAGCATCCTGAGCAGATCCATCTGCATCAAACGATAGAGCACGTCGTTGGAATCAGGCAATGACAAGATTCTATGCAAAGAATCAACCTAAGACAGTAATCGATCCACGAATTGAGACATGTCATATGAAATTGTGTCATTATGATATGTCATTTCATGATTTTATCTGTTAAGTATGAGAAAGTAGTTATTGTTGAGCTTCCTTTGATTAATCCCATGAGGACATAAGGAAGATGAGAACTTATATCCTGCTCAAGTAATCTTTAAATTGCTTTATAATTTCTTTTATCTGTGTGAAAGAGGATGAGGTGTAAAAGTGATGCCTGCAGAAAATCCAGGGATACTAAGTCTTGTATTTTGGATGATATAAAAAGAAAGGTATATGATATTAAATAAGGTGCATACTACCTAATCTCAATACTTGTATATCCTGGCCAGATATTCAATTCTTAAAGAAAAGGTAAGTATGGAACTCGTAGATTGTTAATTTTCTGATTACTCTGATCAAGTAGTCATTTTGAGGCAATCTAGTGCGTATAACGAAATTGGAAATATGGCATGTATATTTTTATGACATCCTAAGTGTAATAAAATGGAAGATGAGAAGATCTTAGATCAATCTGTGTGTATGAGGAAGAAAAAAGTATAATCCTCATGATAAGAGAAAAGGAACAAAGGAGATGATCCCTATTCGATAAAGACTATGTGAATAGTAAAGATCTTTTCTATAATGTGAAAATGAGAAATGTGATAAAATTATAAAATGTTTATGAACATGTTGGACAATAATAAAGAAAGGAGTGATGGCATGTAATCATCCTTATAACTCCTATGCTGATGGCAAGGAAGCTAGGATGAAATAAGAGTAAATGACTCATGAATAGTTGAAAGTTCATGCAATAATCAAAGGAGATGATAATCTCATCTCTTTGATAAACAACCCTGGGTAATGATGGGGTGATAAGAGGAATGTGTTTCCATATGTTCTTTCCTTATAGGAACATGATAATTAAGTATGTCTTATGACACTTGTTGTGCATGAGTTAGAAGTGTTCTTTCGATGAATACTTAGAACAGTATTAGTTAGTCCTGGATTTTTGGTTCTAAGATAAAGATGTGTAATAAGTAATGTCCTAAAATGAAAGAAAGGTCTTATTATATGTTTGGATTTGGTAATAATAATAAGAATATGATATGTTTTTGACACATGTAATGGATACCAAGGTAAGGAATCCCAGTATCCAAGAACTTTCAATGGTATAAGAAAATAAGAACATGAATCTTGATAAGTTGAATTATGTTTGGTTACCTAGAAGGACCATCTTTGAGATAACTATAGTATGGATATCATATGTTAGAGGTTTATGCTCTGCATAAACATAACATCATTAAGAATCTATCAATTAAAGGAACAATTGTAGAATCATTTTGGAATAATTCCTTGGAATATCCCTATCTAGATCTGTTGAGGCAAATTTAACATGACATCTAGAGATAGCTCTGAGATAAGTTCTTCTTTGATGAGTAGCCTCTCCTTATGACAAGGAAATAGACAACTAATGGATAGTTAGTATAATTCATAAGGAAGTTTAGTATTGTGTCAGCAAATTAGAATGGCACAACAGAAATATGATAAAATTGGAAGTCCCAAACGAGTGACAAAATGAAATTCTAGTCTAGAAATGTTAAACTAAGTGGGGGGGGTATGGTAAACTCCCTAGAATCAAGAATCTTATTACATAAAGGATGTAAGTTGAGAAGGTGATAAGTAAATAAGGTTTGACATCTGAATTATTCAAAGTATGAATAGTACTGCTCTGACTTAGAAAGTGTTACCTAACACAGAATTGACACTACAGTCATTAATGAAAAGTACAATTGAATATGTGTCCTGTATGGCAGATTCTATGATAACTCTGAGTTGAAGGACTTTTCTACTGGTCCATGTTTTATGGCATCTTTGTGACAAAGATATGTTATTTGGAGACTTGATGATATGATACATGAATAATGATTGACTTCCTTCATCCGGGATTTTGGGGAAAAAATCCTTATTAGGGGTTTATAATTGTAACACCCCTGAACTGGGTTATGGCTTAACCCTAGAAGTTTTGCATAAGATAATTATTTATAAACTTTTTCTAATCTTTTGAAAATTAATTAAGGATCTTTGTGAAGTTTATTTTCATGTTTGAGCTTATTTGCAAACTATGTGTGCATTATATTATAGTCTGAGTGAAAAGTGCAATTTGCCCAAGATGAGGGGCTACATTGCAAAATTTCACATGTTGATTATGTTCTAAGTGTTTTAATATCATAATAGATAGAACAATGCTAAGTGGTGGCTTGTGGAAAGCCTAAATTCCAAGTTTGAGCTTGTCTGAAAAATGCCAGTGCCTTATGTACCGATTTTGGTACAAATAGTAATTAACCCAAAATATAGTATTAATATGAAAATTACCACCTCTAGTGTGTCCCTACTCCCTCTATGTATCATTTAGAGTAGTTATAAAGAAGGAGGTGCCATGATTGAACCACCTTTGAGTGATGGTATTCTTAGTAATGAAAAGACTAAGAAGGAATTGAAGGTAAAGCCCTTACATGAGCTATATCGAGCTGTAAACTTAGAATGGGAGTCCATATCGACCAAGGGGATATAGGGGGATTCTCCTATTGGTTTGTGGACTCTTAGAAAAGGCCATGACGACCCATGCACCTCAAGGAGGTAATACATGATAGGTCAGATGCCCATTGCAAAAAGTGTATCAGTTTGCTTTATTTGTGAGATAAAGATGAGATATTTTATTCAATAAGATAAGGAATGGCCGATATATTATCCCTAGATTATCCTCTAGACTTTTTCATGTCAATATAACTGTGTGTGCATGCATGGACATGTGTCAACCATGCATGTCCACATGTCACCTAGTAGCATATGGTGAAGACACCTCTTATACACCTTTTCTAATGAACCCAAGTATATATACCTCTCCCTCCACTTACTAATGAAAATTTACGAACCCCACAACTCTCTTTCCTTGAGATATCATGCATAGACTCTTAGATATCGTGAATACCACTTTGGTATCGTGTACAAGTGGGGGAGTGTTGAATTAGAGCTTGGTATTGACCATAGAGGAAGGATATCGACCAGACAAGGTGATATCAGTCAAGCAAGGTGATATCCGCCACAAGAGGTGAAGATATCGTGCAAAGTGCTAAGGAGCTCAAGCCTTGGACTTGTATTAGCTCATCTTCAACCTTAGGAATGTGAAGCTTTAGAGCACGGAGCTTTGAATTTGTTCATAAGGCGGGTTATATAACTTGAACCCAACTATGTTATTATTCACCTTCAATATTGTTGAACTTGATGATGTACTTTCAATTTCAAATTTCTTTGATTAATTGATAATCCTTTGAGTTTCAAGAGTATCTTAGGACTATTTTCCATGATCTAGAATAATAAGAACAAGAGTCTAGAGGTAGATGATGATGGAATTATCAAGGTCCAACCCGATATGGGTTGAAGCACCTCAAAACTCGATATGATGAACTGAACACACCATTAACTCAATATGGTAATGAGTCAGTACTTCTTGTCTGATATGATGATGATGTGCATACCTCATGCATGATATGTTGTTAAGGAAACACTATGTGCATGATATGAGATGAATTCATGCACCCTATTCACGGTAGGGAACTAACACGCTTTTTACGTGCGTAGGAACGCAAGTGTACGCGTCAATGTAATATAGGCCTTTGTGAGGCCCGAGTTGAACTCATGGACACGTGAATTATCAGAGACTACTACTAACTACTCGCAATCAGCTAGACCGATTAAATAGTTGGAAGTTGTTGTAAAATTAAAAGAAAATGAAATAAAAAAAAGTAAAGAAATCGATTAAATGATTAGTTTAATCAATTCAAGATGAGATCTTTAGGATTGTGATTTCACCGCGGGTTTTCATTGTATTGAATTATATGTAGTCATTCAGATTTATCTCTCTATCCGGGTAGCGGCCTGAAATCAGAATTGCCCACTGTCGTGGTACAATTCACTACCTATGTCTAGGTCGGTTCCACCATCGTAGTAACCTATACCCTAAACTAGGTGCATTAAAAATGATCTCTCGGTATCCACCATTAATCTTACACCACCTTGTTCAAGGGATTTGTCAATTAACGTGAATTTCATCTCTTTTCAACCATTAATTCTTCTTTCAAAGTAATTAACGACATTATATTATTATTATGGTGATCAAGCATAACAATATAATTGAGAAAACGAAATTATACCACGGATTTAAGAGATAAATGATGAATTACTATTATAAAATTGTCATATAATGAATTCCCGGGCTACTCCCGGTCCTAAAGACAAAGGAGATTAGCCCTGCATGTTCATCTCAAAGTAAAACATGGTAGAGAAAAGGGGAAACATGAGAAAAACATGATTGAGTGGTGAAACCCCTGAATGGAGAAGATCCAATCGCTCCTTGGCGTAGAATACGCATTCTCCCGCCTTTCGGTGGTGGAAATCATCTTCTTCGGCATCCGGAATGGCTGGGGCGTGCTTCTGGGCTCCGTTCTTCTCTCCACACCTTCTCGGGATGTGTGCAGCGGCTAGTGATGTCATCCCTTGCTCTTGGCCGCCGTCATTAGGTATAATCTCCAAATTAGGTCGCCAAATTACCACAACCGTCGGATTTAGATCAATCTGAAGAAAACATGTATCTGACGGTGTTGATACCATTGACACGAGTCGATGGTATCGACCCTGCACTGTATCGGCTGGTCTTCTTTTCTTTTCTTTGTCGCAACTGATGCCACCTCGATACCATCGACGCATGTCGATGGTATCGACATTCATAGGCGTCGGTTTTGTCCTTTTACGTCGTTGTAGCTCCACTCGTCAATGGTATCGACTTTTATGTTGATAGTATCGACTCTCTTTCTAAAGCAACCTGATGTTTTCTCGATACTATTGACTCTCCTATTGATAGTATCGAGATTTTGCCACTCCTTGCGGCTGGATGCCAGTGGTCAGGTCGATGGTATTGACCACTGTCGATGGTATCGACAACAGCAGATACTTGTTTTTCCTAAAATTGCAACACAAAACCACACAAGATGAAACAAAACGTATTCTTGTAATAATTTATGCTCAGAATACTGAAATAAGGGAGATTTGACATAGAGAAAGATCATAAACCAAAGTAGATGAATTATGCAATATTAACCACCAAAATGACCAATAGCTGCATAAAACACAAGTAAAATATGTCTCTAAATGCGACTCAAAATCATCGCATCAGGATCCAAGTATTAATTCCAATCCAATATACCAAAACCCTAGAGGATAAGTAACCCTAGATGTTGATACAAGTATACAATAAAAATGATATGGTGAAAGGCGTTTATCTCATGAACGATATAAGTAATAGATATACACCTTTTGAGCATGATATGGGGTCATATATTCACATTATGCACGACATGGTGTTAGGTTATATCCTAACCTGATATGGATTAAAAACCTAGACGGGAATATGAAAACCAAGATGAAGGGTAACCCAATATGGTGGTGAGTGATACCACATGAAAGATATCTCATGGATGATAGGAATAGCACCTATTTAAACCTTATATAAGATACAAGGGAAAGATCATGCCTCATGTACGATATAGTGTTAGTTGAATACTTTACACGATATAGAGTTGAAATCTGAACCGATAAAGAGATGAAACTTTATGTAATGACATAAAACCCGACATATCCTATCTTTTGTATGAAGGATTGAAAGAATCCAATCTGATATCTAGATTGTTGTGCAATTATAGGATACAACTGATCTTTGAGAGTATAAAAGGGTATGATCCTAATGGTCTAACCGATAGATTACCTATTATGCAAACCCGATACGAAAACCCAAGGTGGAAACCCGATATGGTGTTGAATATACATTTCTTAAACTATACCATGTAGAGGCATACACCCCATGCACGATATAATGCACATCTTGTGCACGATATAGTATTGAGTATACTATTGTGCCTGAAATGGCACCAAGTATTCAGTTTATACCAAATATGGGGTCAAGCATCTAGCTCTTACACAATATGGGGTAAACTTGAGAATGAGAAAACCTAAGTGATAACTAACCTGACATTGGTACATGATATGGAACTAAGGGATATACCCTAAAACTGATATGGTGATGTGTTTATACCACATACCCGATATAGATGCCCGACATGATGATGAGGGTGCATCTTAGATATAATATGGTGGCATACATGTATCCTGATATCTGATATGGTGTCATACATGTATCTTGGTGTCTGATATGGTGGCATACATGGATCTTGATGCACGGTATGATGGGAATACCTCAAATTAATGTGTCTGGTTGAGTAATGTATATGGTGAGTTGTAGCTCAATGCAACATTACGATGCAATGAATTCAATACAATTTGATAGTTGTAAACTAATGTATCTTAAGAAGAGAATTGAGCCAACTTAATAAAATCATGGTGTAATCAACATCCTAATAAGGATAAGAGGGAAATATTTATATAAGTGATCATGTTAAATAAGTATGCATTAATACTCCTAAGATGAGTGGAGCACAAATTTGGGTTTGATTCTAGATAATATGATCTGGAATCCTTGATTTGTTAATAAGGAGAAAACCTAACCCTAATGAAGGACGATGGTATGATCTTACACAAATATTCAATTAGATTGAGAAATCCTAACCCTAATATTAGGAAGAATGTACTTTCTTATATCACAGGGTGATGATGTAGATAATCCAAACCCTAACCATGGGAAGGATGCATTTCTCTTGAATTGTATAGTGATGTGATATATTGTTAAGAGTTTTTCATCATAAAGTGCACACTATTCAAGAATTATGAAATGATGAGCATAGCAAGATATGAGCTATGATGTACTGTATAAATAGATTTAAATAAGTCTTGTAAGATGTGTGTAATACTTGTATAACAAGTATAATGATTATACAGTCTGATGTCTTAAAAGATAAGTTGTTGCCTAGTAAGAGGTGACAAGATGTTTGATGAACTATGTGAGCTATGGGAAATACTTGTACAACAAGTGACATGAATACATTGGTCTGAGCACCTAGAGGTCATAGTTACTTTCTACAGAGGTAACAATGCTATGTGGTGATCTAAGGGTTTGAATACCCAGATCCAGTAATCATGATGATGATGATATGAAGGGATGATAATCCCCTGTGATGTGATAAGGGGCTGAGATCCCGAGTGAAATACTTTCAAAAAAAGTTCCAAAGATCTTAAAAGTACTACCTTTTCTTTATGGTGTCTGTTATAATTCCTGTTTGAAACTTGGTTGATGCTAAAAGAATATTGTAATGTACCTATTTAATTAAGTTAAATCTCATCATGTAGTGCCCTGACTATCGATCCATTTAATGTTAGAAATTGCTGATGGTGAAATGAGTTTGACTCAGAAGCATATTTTTGAATATGCGGGGGTGAAGGATGAAGTATATCCAAATTCCCAATGAAGAATCGGTGTCACACCTTACTTATTTATCACGGGATTATGTGAATCTTCCAACCAAATAAGAAATTGATGTGTAAATCCTTCTTCATTTCTATGTGGTATCAGGATTGAAGTATAAAATCTCCCGACCAGGAGAGGAATTGATGTTGATCTTCCTTATCCTTATAATATAATCTGGGAAAGCTACATGGACTTCTCCCGAAGACAGTACCTGCTACAACAATAACTCTATAGTGAAGATGCCGCTATACCCTGACATGCTATTTTCAGATGACACAAGATGTCCTGCCAATAGCTGACACAAGATGTCCTGCTAAATCTAAGTGGACTCATACTAATCGAGATAGGTGAGGTCTTAAAAGCCAGCTCTGCCATTGACCTTGTATGGTACCAATTTCAACTTACTAGTGGTCGATTGGAGCATGAACGGTATACTTAATATCCTCATGGCATAAGTGTGATTGTAATATGTAATCAACAGTGTAGCTTATTTGCTTATGAATCGAATACAGAAAGACATTGGTTGATGTACACTGCTTTTATACATCTTAGTTGGATAGATGTTATTCATGTTTCTTTATATTATTTCCAAAGTAAATAAATGATTTTTTTCTCTAACATAGATAGATGCATCATTTTTAGGCAAAGAGATTACTCTGTTCTACTTATAATAGTGATTAATCCTTCATGTTAATATAAAAAGAACCTCTTCTCAATTTTATATTGCTTAACTGTGATAATAATATAGTTGGCAGAGAGTTATATCTCTCTCTAGGACAATTGTCTCACCATGTGGGATCCACAATTTTTAGGTGGACGTGCACAAAGTGGTAGAGACCTTTCTATAGAAGGACAACAACAACTGGGACAACAGTGACAACTCAGGTTGAGTGTACTGTCTTTCGTGTCTTGTAGATAGAAGTCTTATGTGTCGTCTCTATATTCTCAGGTCCTTGGAGTCAGTACGTAATGATTTCATGAACGATATAAGATTTTGTCTTGTATTCCTTGAGGTTTTATGTTTCTTCAGTATATATTTTGACAAATCAACCATTATATGTTGTCCTCGAGATGAGATGAAACAATGTATGTACTATGTGAACCATGATATATATAAGTTTTGGATCTCTCAGTAAGAGTTTCCTGGTAATGGATCTCCTTGCAAAATGGTGTTAATTCTTAGTGATTTTTGTTCATCCGCTGGTTTATGGTAATTCCCCATTTACTGGTGATGGTTTGATTTGTTTTAGGTCGTCACAGAGCTAGTCCTACATGTATATCTTGTGAGGCTCTCACTTCATCCACCTCGCAATCTCTCTTTCTACCATGAAGACAAAGGTTCTTTCTCATGGCTAAGAGAGGTGAAGAATAAGAAGGGAAGGAGTCCCTTAGTGAAATCTTCTCCTTGGTGAAGGTGAAGCAAAGGTGGGAGATCCATGAAGAGTTGGTAATTCCTTAAAGGTGAAAGACTTGGTCCAAGTGTGGGTAAGTCCTTGGTGAAGGCGTTATACTCAGTAAAAAAGTGTGTAAGTCCTTGTAGAGGTTGAAGACTCTTGGTCATGGATAGGTAAGTCCTTTGGTAGGTTATAGGCTCCCTTGTCCTCAAAGGAAAGGCTGGGTATCCTTGGCCTAAAAAAGAAAGGTCATATGTTGTATGTCTTATAGAGAAATATAAGTATCCCATGGTTGCAAAATCCTCGAGGTTGAACTCCCAAGGTAGTGGAATGACTTTCTCCTTTTTTTGTGATTGGATCCACTCAACATCACTTGGGCTTGTTCGATATCTCTCTCCCTTGCTATGTATATTTAGTTGCACTCAAAGTTCATATTTTTCATATTAACCTATAAATATCTTGAAGGTCTAATGAATTTTGTTTAAGTGTTTTTAACTCTATTTACCCCCACTATAGAGCTCAGTCCATATCCAACAAGTGGTATCAGAGTGAGTCTTCTCCAAGCATACTTCCACAAATAGGAGAAGATGGGTGATTATCAAGGTGGGAGGTACCTCATCAACATTCCAATCTTTGATGAAGCAACTTCCTTTATTGGAAGAGAAGAGTACAATTATACATTCAAGGATCAAGTATTGTACTATGGAGAATGGTGGACCTTCCATACAAGCAACCAGAGACAAAGATAGAAGTGGG
The DNA here is from genome assembly GCA_963693085.1 of Alisma plantago-aquatica. Taxonomy (NCBI): domain Eukaryota; kingdom Viridiplantae; phylum Streptophyta; class Magnoliopsida; order Alismatales; family Alismataceae; genus Alisma; species Alisma plantago-aquatica. Next base: position 636,371,956 of record OY856413.1, on the reverse strand, counting down.
CATGAGGCTACTTTGAAGACAACAACCTTGAATGCAAGATCCATCAACATTCTCTATGCCTCCTTCTCCCCCACCGAGTTCAACCAGATTTCCTCATGTGAGACGGCCTATGAGATATGGAGAAAGATATGTGTCACTTATGAAGGGACAAAGAAAGTGAAGGAAAGAAAAGTGTACATGCTCAAAGGCCTCTGTGAAAACTTCATAATGGGAAAGAAGCAGAGAGTGCTTGATATGTACTAAAGGCTCAATATCATTGTTAATGGTATTTCCATCCTAAGTCATCCTATGGCTAGAGGAGAGATCAAATCAAAGATCCTTATAACTCTCCCTAAGAAAAGGGAACCCAAGGTGACTTATATTGAATAATAATAGCCTCTTGGTGATATTTCTATTGAAGATCTCATAGGAAATCTACAAGCCCATGAAGTTACACTGGAAATGCAAGAGGAAGAAGAAAGAGAAGAAGAGAAAGTGCTTAAGAGAATGAAGAAGGCTGAAATCAAGGCCCAAGTTAATGCTTTTGTTAATCAAGACTCTCAATCCTTACATGTTGAAGAAGATGCCATGTACTCCAAATATAGATTCTATAAAGGCAAGCCTTCCTCCTCTATCCAGTGCTTCAAGTGTGGAAAGAAGGGTCACTTCAAGGAAGATTGTCCCCAAGGAAAAAAGACACATCATCTCAAGAGAAGAGAAGAGAAGTATAAGAAGAATGAGAAATGACACAAAAGCTCTAGTGACTCCTCCAACTCAAGCTTAAGTGAAGAATCAAGGGGAGAATCTATCTCTAGCTCTAGTGGAGAATGTCATTTTTTTTATGGCCTCAACAAGTAAAGACTCAAATGAGGAAAATCTAAACTCTTTAGATAAATAATATTTAACTATAATTATTCATGTTGCTCATGCCTCTCTTAAGTCTTCTAAAATGAAAAAGAAAATGCTTGCAAGAATTTTTGATAATTTGCATGTAGAAAAAGATGATTTTGAACATGCTAACGTTTGCTTTCTAGATGAAAACAATGCCTATATTAGTCAAGTAGATTCTCTTAAACTTGAAAATGCTAGCTTGCTTGATAAGGTTAGATTTCTAGAAGCTTCACCTCTTACATCTAGTTCTAATGAAGAGCATAGTAATATTTTTATTTCTCTCATGCTGGATATTGATCTTCTTAGAAATGAAAATGAGGGCAAAGATTTTTTTTTCCAAGATGTAGAATCTGAAAATAGTGTCTATCTTTCTAATATTGCTTTGATTGAAAATGAAAATGCTTCCTTGCTTGCTAAAATTGATGTCCTTGAATTTTATTCTAGTTATACTAGTTGAGAAAATAATGTTTCTTTTCTTCATATTGATAAAGATTCGTATATGACCAATGCTCTTTTCTTAGAAACTAATCTTTTGCATGCTATAGATAATATCAATCAATTGTCTTCTACTATTACTTCTCTTATGCATGATATCATAGTTTAAGATCTTCTCTGAAAATATTCTTAGATGATATAAATAATCTTAATCAAATCCTAGATCATACTATCGAAGAAGTGGGTGAGATAATTTTGGACTTGATAGTAGCCATAGGAACACCAAAGATAAAGGACATTCACTTTTCAATGAAGAGTTTTCTAGTTTCAATGCTAGGAGATAATGTAATCATTGTAATGAAATTGGTCATTATTCTACACATTGTCCTTTTAGAAAAGAACCCAAGAGAAATAGGTATTGGGCTTCTAAGCTAACCCCTTTAGACCCAAAAATATGATTGGGACCATTTCATCTTTCTTATTGTATGTCATTTGCTAATGGATTGACTTGAGCTATTGATTTTTGAATCCAATTCTCAATTTACTTGAGAGAAGAAAGGTGAGATGTGTATGGGATAGCAAAACTTGGAAAATAAATGGTAAGAATAGATGGAATGTTATTCTTGCTCATATCCAATCATAATATGCTTTTGCTAAGCTAGTATGCACTATACATATAATTTTTGAGTCATTTTTGGTATATTCTGATTCCCATCACATTCTTGCTAAAAATTTTCCCCTAATGCTTTAATAGTGCATTAGCTTGCATATACATGATTGGACATTGTCAATATTTTTATCATGCATATAGATATGTCTTTATGAAATATATGTGCTTTCCGACTACAATTGTTGTCGGTCGAGTTTGTCCTAAAAGAAACTTGACCAACAAGTATCAATGGGTGTTGCCAATAGATATTTTTAGCCGAGAGGTTTAACCCAAAAATGCGACCGACAACACCGTGCATACAATACACAAAGAGCTTTTTGGATGATAATTTCCCATCAACCAGACCTTCTCAAGCAATAGTGGTACCTTTATATTAATTTTTTCCATTATTTAAATTGACTATCTTTCATACACTCTATCTCTCAAATTTCTTTAAATTGGTATCTTATCTATGTTGAGTTATTAAGCAGGTCTTGTGGATGATATCTTTGGATCTCTTGGTTGTCTAAAATAGCTTCCGTCGTGCTCTAACTTGATACATCCATCTAATTGTATATCTTATTTTTGATACAACCTTGAGGTTATTAGTAGTAATCATCTTTTGGTAATGATGCATATTTTCTTGTGAGGTATATCCTTTCATGCTTCTAAAATTGAATATCGTTTTGTTTGGATTTTTCTCGACATCTACTAATAACTTGTCCTTTAATTTGTGAATATTTTACTATGACCTAGATACTACTGGTAGTACTAACTTGTGTTATCATCTACTAGTAGTTCATATATATGTAGTTATAGTTTTTTCATCTTTTGGTGAGGTGGTATTCTACTATATTCTATGATTGTATCTTGTTTCATACTTAAGCTTGCTACTTGACTTGCATATATACTATCTAGAGTTACTTTCTTGCATAGCCTTACCTTGATTCTATGCTAGAATTACATCTTGGTTTATTCTAATGCATGCTTACTTTTCCTTATATACTATGCTTGGACAAGCCTCTAGTTTTGCTCTTTTACTTTCCTTTCTAGCAGATAGTATCTCCTTTTACTAAGAAGTTGTGTTATTAGCTCTTCAACCCCCTTCCTTTTTTAAATGACACAGGGGGAGAAGATATGTCTTATGTAAGGGGAGATGTAAAGGGGAGAATACATATATGTATAACATGTATGAGTAGAAGACATAGTTTCTATAATTTTTTTGAAAGCTAACCATGAAGGAGAAATAACATCTATTGAGGGGGAGTATGAGAACTCCATGAACATTAATTGAGGGGGACCATATGAACACAATTCCATTAAAACCCCTAGGTTTCTCCAAATGTATATTTTTACTTGCATGCTTTCAATACATTTATGGAATGATTTATCATCTTCAAAAAGGGGGAGAATGTTGACTCATAGTCTAATTGACTCTCAAACTCTAATTGACTAAACCCTTATTTTGATGATGACTAACCATTCCACTAATTTATGTATAATGCTTCTACTTTAGTGATTTTAGATTAGGTATAGACACACTCCAAATGCCCTAACTTGTGCATCCTAGCTTGGAAAAAAGACAAGTCAAAATCAATACAAGTGCACTTTTATGGAATATGATGTATCTCGATTAGAATCATGTTGTAAATCACTTGTAACAATAGTATGAATTGTAATTAAGCATAGAAAAAAATCAGCAACACTTAAATCGAATGTTTCACCTCTCTAATGATGATTTCTAAAATTCATCACAGAGTGCCTGTTTGAATGAGATTCATTCTTGATAAACTTGACTAAAACCCGTGATGGATTTGGAGAATTGCCAAGTTCAACTGAGTTTGTCCCAGATCAAACTCGACCGACACCCCAAAAGCCAAAATAACTTTAATCCATCAACCGAGTTTCATCTAAGATAAACTTGACTGATGCTTCAACTTTGCTTTGTCAAATAATGCAATCGATCAAGTTACCTTTATTGAAACTCAACCTACAACACCGTATAGAATGTGAAGAAAAGGTGTTTCTATCCATTGTAGTGTTGTAAAAGTCAAAAATAGATTTGTTGCAACACCCCAAATGATTATAATTTGTCCTTAAGTCTTCTTATATTCTAGGAGGCATCCCAACTATAAATAGGACTCCTTGGGCTTCATCTCATGGTGAGAGAAGCACTATGAAGGTCCCTATATTATAGTTGAGAATCCTTCCACTCTTAATCATAATCACTTGCTACATCCATCAAAGTGAGTAGGAGATTTGTAAGACATCTAGTCCTATATATTTATCTTGTGGGGCTCTCCCTTCCTCCCCATCCCAATCTCTCTTTCTACCATGAATATGAAGGTTCTCTCTCTTGGATAAGAGAGGTGAAGAATAAAAAGGGAAGGATTTCCCTGGTGAAAGCTTCTCCTTGGTGAAGGTGAAGTCAAAGATGGAAGATCCATGAAGAATGGGTAATTCTTTCAATGTAAAAGACTTGTTGCAAGAGTGGTTAAGTCATTGGTGAAGGTGGAAAACTTAGTGCAAAAGTGGGTTAGTCCTTGTAGAGGTTGAAGACTTTTAGTCATGCATAGGTAAGTCATTTGGTAGGTTATTGGATCCCTTGTCCTCAAAGGGAAGGTAGGGTATCCTTGGCCCAAAAAAGGAAGGTCATATGTTGCATGTATTATAATAGAATATAAGTATGCAATGGTTGCAAAATCCTAGAGGTTGACCTCTCTGGGTAGTTGATTGACTTTCTCCTAGTTTGGAGATTAGAACCACTCTACATAGCTTGTGTTTCTTGGGCTTATTCAATCTCTCTCTCCCTATCTATTTATGTTTAGTTGCATTCAGAGTTCAAATTTTCCTTATTAACATAGAAATATCTTGAACTTGTAATGAATTTTGTTTTAGTGTTTCTAGCTCTATTTACCACTGATGCTTGTGTTTTTAGTCATTATTCCAGGCACATTTTTCCTTGATTTCATGTGTAGATTAGTCATTTATTTGATTTATTATGCACGAAATGACATAGACTACCTATTTCTATTAAATGCATCAAATTATTTGTTCTTACTATTTTATGTAATATTTTACGTACCCCAAGTGCTTATGGCATTTTTGTGCATTTTCAAGTGCAAGGAAGAGCCACAGACTCAGTGCTACCAACCTGGCAACAGTTAGTGGTACCTACTTGACATCAGTGAGGGACCTAAAAACTCACCCAGAGTTGGTGCTACCAACAACTGAAGTCAGTGGTACTGAATTAGCATCAGCAAGCCCCAACATGAAGTGACAAAACTAGGCGCTACAGATTTCCAACTCAGTGCTACCGAGTTGAGGTTAGAGAGGCAGCTCAAAAACCAAAAAACTCGGCATTATCAAGTCTGGTCGATAGTAATGATAAGATCAGGATCGTGCGACCAAACCTAAGTAACTCGGTACTACCTGACTCACCTATTCAGTACTACCAAGTCTTCCGAATCAGGCCAGCCGCATATTTCACTCTAATCCAACGGTGGATGTTATTTTGTATCCTAAGTGCCTTCTATGACTTAGGGGGGATGACGACCAGAGAAAGGGAAGGAGCTGTTTTCATTTCACAATGGCCAGAGAGAGAGAAAAGAAGAATCAAGGACATAAAGCATCAATCGACGAGATCTAGGAACCTCCAGAGGATGATTATGCATTTAGAAGACAGTAAAACACACGTACAATGGAGGGGATCATCCAGACAGGTGTAGATTCAGGGATTACCTTAGTTTCTTCATGTTTCCCATGTTTTTCTTCTTCCTTTCCATGTATTCGTTGATGAAACCATGCAAGGATAAAAACCTTTATTCCTTAGGGTCCGGGATTAACCCAAATATACACCATGATTGATTTTCATGCATTAATATCAATTTTCTCTCTTTTTACTCGATATAAATCTATGAAAGCCTTGTGTTTTACTTGTGCTTAATCACCATGAGTGGATTGATAGATGCTTAGTCATCTCGGGAGAGAGGTCTAGGGTCAGAGAGCATAAATTTACCAATCTACGGTACCCTTTGGGAAAAGTGGAGTGTAAACGGGAGGAGAAACCCAAACAATAATCATCAAGCATGTAACTAATCAACCAATAACCGTGGAAGTGGGATTAGCATTATATTAGGTAGTGGATTACACTGTGGGAGCTGGTAATTATGGCTACGGGCTCCTTATCTAGGGATAGAGATAATAGATGTTAGTGTGTGTGAGGTCAGTTATTAGTGTTGTCCATGGTGAAACCATTGTCCTAAGGAGTTCACCCCATCTATGATTAATTCAACCTTTAATTCATTTTATTCCTGCCTTTGTTCGTTCACTCAACCCAATTCAACCATTTACAATCGGCTTAGTTAATTTGACTACAGTTAGTAGTAGTCTACTAAAGAAACACTTCCCCGCATTTGACTTAGGCCTCATAAGGCCTTATTACTTTGATACGTTCACTTGCGTACTATGCACGATAAGCTCGTCTCAAGTTTTTGGCACTGTTTTCGGAGAAGTGGCACATCCAGCACTACGAGTGTTGTGGTTGTCCACTCTAGGCCATTTTTTCTTTTTATTTTCTTTTATTTTATCATTTTTTATTTTCTTTGAGTAGAACCATAAGATCTTTTTGATACATCTCAAAATTCTTGTGCTAATACCTACTTTCTAATGTTTCAAGGAAACTAGTGCATGGTGCGTACAAATGCCATAGAATACAGAGAACCGTCCTCACTAGGCTTTGAACAAGTAGAGCTTTTACAAGGAGAAAGGGAGTTCGGCGGATCTGTGGATAGGTTTAACCAAACCCCTCCACCAGAGAGACCTACGAAACTAGAAGAACTAGAGACAGCAGAAATGGAGGGAGAAGAAGAAATGACAGTATGAGAAAGGATAAAGGCTTCATCAACTATGACCCAGAAAGGGCCCATCAAAAGGCAAGTCATAAATGTGGTCAGCTACAAAATAGATCTTGGACTTGTTGCCTTAGTCAAATCTCAAGCGTTCCATGTCCATCCTTCTGAAGATCCAATGACACATATCAGAAATTTTGTGGAGAACTGTGACATGGTCAAAATAGATAGGATCCCAGTGACTACAATATATCTTAATCTATTCTCATCTGCACTGGTGGATAGTGCAAAATGGTAGTTCAACAATCTTGATGATGAGAATATTGAGACATGGGATCAAAAGATAGATGCATTCTTTGAGTGCTATTTCCCTTCATAAAATATGAATGATCTAGTGAAGAAGATTCACAACTTCAAACAACAAGTAGATGAGTCATATTCAGAGGCATGGGAAAGGTTTTAGAATATGCTGAGAAAGGTGCCTCATCATTGCATTGATCTACTGGGGAAGGCCAAGATTTTCTATTATGGCCTACACAAGGGGGATATAACAATTCTTGAAAGTGCAAGAGGAGGCTTCTTCCTCAACAACAAGCCCATTCACTGCCAAGAAATCATCAAGAACATGTCTAAAAACCAATCATGGAGAGAAGAAAGAGAGCCATCAACAACCATCAAGAGTGTCGAGGAATCCAAGGTGATATCTACTTTAAACGAGAAGTTAGATCTCATTGCTAAGAAGGTATGTGCTACAGATAGAGTTCATTCTGAGGAAGAAGAAGAAGAGTGCAAGTATGTGTGTCAGGGGCAATACATGAACAATGATTATTCTTAGAGGAAAGACCCCAAATATTCTTGGAAGGATCCTAACAACTTCCAACAGAATCCATCATAGGCACAATAGTAGCATCCTATGACATAGTAATATGGCAGCTAAGCACAATATCAACCAGAGTAGCAAAAAAATGACAAGATTGAAGAAATGTTGGGCAAGTTGTTGAGTCAAAATGAGTTGCAGATTGCACAAACTAAAAGCAATCTTCAAAATCAAGGGGCACATATTCACAACATAGAGACACAGATCTCACAGATAGCGACATATGTGAGTGCATTAAAGAAACCAACCCAACAAGGATTTTCAGAGAACACTAATGTACCTTCTAGAAATCATCATGTAAAGGTTGTTATACTATGCAGTGGCAAGAAACTACAGAATGATGCATCACATAAGGTAGTTATTGAAGAAGCTACAAATCAAACTATACCAGTGAATGCAGAAGAACCATACATGGCAGCACAAGAGAAGACAATAGTGGAGCAAGTTGATGAGGTTGGGGGTAATAAAACTTAGGCTTATATCCCACCTCACCAGAGGGAACATGTAGTTTGTTACGACCCCACCTCCCGATAACCCCCAATTAAGGGAGACCGAGAGGTCGAAGCCGTACCCATGACTTCCGGATCAAAGGTTCGACAATTAACCAAAAATAATTATCAAATTTCAACATACTAAACTGAAAAATTGTAAGAAAATAAACTTTACATACCTTTTGAAAACTTTGGATCTCTATTCTTCTATCCATACTGATACTAATCTATCTAATCCTCCTTTGCACTTTAATTCTCATTTAGTATCACATGTGCCACTTTACTGTTTATTCTTTTCATTGTACCTAAAACGCCGACAAACAAAACGTCGGTCAGCCGTAGCTGGTATGTGGGGGAAACAATAATCTTGCAACTATGATAACCATGTAATCATTCAATTAATCATTAATCAGTCAAGATTACATTTTACATATAACATCCGCGATCCACGAGTACCCTATCCTCTGTACTATCCCTGCAGTGGACCTGGATCCTACCTTCCTTATGGTAGATCCCCATTAAACCCCTCATGGTCCCACCCATAGGTGAACCAGTTTCTAGGGTTGAGTCACATGGCACTACCCGTAAGTAGCCCACTCCTTAACTCATGGCAGGCTAATGAGTCGCATGGCACTACACATAGGTAGCCCAATTTCTAACTCTCGATAACCTAGACCTTGCTCTAGGATTACCCCTTTTTAGCCTTTTCAAAGTAACAGAGGTGGACTCGGATCTAGCCAGTTATATATACTCATTTATAGTGATAATCATAGTCACTTTATATTTGCATGAAATAAATAAACATCCAACAGTTTATTTAAAGCATCCGGTAAAACATTCGGAAATCACCGTGAAACTAGAACGGTTATTCATAAGCGTAACCACATACCTGATTTGATGAGTCATGCAGATTATTCAACATTTACTTCATGTATATGCAATCAACCCAATCAGCAGATCCAAGCAAGTAATTAAATCATCACACAATTCCTGAAAAGAATATGTACTCTATTTATTACACACTTTATCAGGAATCTATTTTATTGACTTGGATTCACTTTCTAGGGTTTCTAATCCGTATTAAGTATTCATTAATACTCATTAGGGTTTCTTAGATCCAATTCTCAAACTTTACCTCTTTTAGGTTAACAAACCCTAATAGCACTCTTTTCCATTTATATAAACCCTAATTGCTCAAACTGTTCATTTAATATTCTTTTATACCCAAAATTGACTTAGGATCATCATATCCCTATTTCTTTACAGATTTGAACAATTAAAATATTTAAAACTCATATTCAACTAATTTAGGGTTTTCAAGCTCGTTAATGCATCTTCATGCACAAAACCCTAAACTAAGCCAATTATATAAAAAGATTATCTTTTTAGATCTTATTTTCACTTTTATGAACAATAGGCTTAAATTATCCATTAATCATCATTAAAGCCATCTATCATCAAATCTAAGAGTTTTTCATTAATTAAATCATTAAAATGATAGCTTTTATGCACTTTTCATATTGCAAGCATATGTAGGCATATAATCTCTTAATTAACTAATGATATGCCAAGTCTATCCCTTTTCTTCCAAATATCCATTTTTATCATTAACAGGCTAATATCAACTTTAATCCTCTATTAAACCCTTACTAAACACTTTAAATATACCAACATAGGGTTCTTTAAACAATTAACACATTAAAGTTGATATCTTCCATTATTTTTCGAATTGCATAAGGAATCAGGCTTCACTCATAATTTATTTGGATTCCTCTCATTCTGAGGATCAACTTTCATGTATAACATGTCCTCATCCGACCTACCAATTAATTATTATGAATTAAACAAAATTTACTTACCCTGGCCAATAGGAGGTTGCCACGTAGGCCCTTGCATGCAACGTTGGCTGGTTTGAGTTTATAACCAAATTACCACTTTACCCTCGACTTAAGGTCCATCTCTTCTGGCCCACGGAGGGCAATTCTGTCCAACGCGCCTTTGATCGTCTTCCACCTCTGGACAACGTGACGCGGCCGCCCTAGGTCCGTTTGGGCGCGATCCTCCTCCTCCCCCGGACCCCGACGACGTCCAAAACCGGTTCCTTCCTCTTGCTCTCCCTCCGCCGCACCTACAGATGCCCTAATATGTGTCCACGGCGGTGGAACACGGCCTGGGCAGACCTGCAACACGGCCGCCCAAAGCAGCCGTGCTGCTGCTGCCACGGCCAGCAGGGATGAAGGGATACCCTCCAACCTCTTCGGCCCGTCATTGAAGCAACAAGGCTCCCTCGAGACCCAAACATGTAGCCTCGTGGCCGCGGAAACACCCATCTTTAGGTTAGTTAGGGTTTTGCATGTATGAAACAAGAAGGAGGAAGAGAGGAGTGGATGGGATATCCTCTGGGCTCGACCCTGGGCTCCTCCCTTATATAGGGGAGAGTTTTCCATGCCCCGTTATACTTGCCCTAAAAGAAACAAGGCTATTCCGATTAGGAAAGGAATTATTTCCTTAAAAAGTAGTCTCTCTCTCTTCTTAACAACTCCTTTCTTAACCATGATCCTTGGTCATTAAGGAATTCGAAATTCTCTCTTTTATCTCTTTGTGCTTGCCCTTTTTATCCCATAGACACGAAATTCTATTTTCTTTAATAGAGATTACTTTCCCTTTTTAACAAAACCTCATAATTCATTAATAATGAAACACATTTATCTTCTTTTTCTCTCTCTCTCTTATTTCCTTAGTCTTCTTTATTCTTTAGGCATTAGGAAATCGAAAATAACTTCTTTTATTCTTTTATTTACTTTCCCTTTATTCTAAAGGCACACATTCTATTTTCATTTAATAGGGAGATACTTTCTTTTTATCAATATCACAAATTCACTAATAATGTATCTCTTTTATTTTGCAAATTTGCTATTTTCTCTTTCTTTCCTCTTTATTGGGACTCCTTAGATCCCAAAATACTCCATTATCTCGAAATTATCTTTATTGGATACTTATTATCCTTCTAGATGCATCTAAATGCATTATCTCACATTATCTTGTTTATTTCTCATTAAAAATATATCTTCTTGAGAATTTCTTTTTATTTCCCTTCTATTTTCCTCATTGGCATCCCTTCTATCATAAGAAAACCTTGGGATACGAAATTCCATAAAGGGAAAGTCAATTATCCATCTTTTCACTTAATTTCCACATTTCATCAATGTTTTCAATTTCTCTCTTAATAAAGAAATACATAATTAATCTTTTCTTTTTCTTATTTCTTTTCTTTACCACTTTAGACTCCTTGGAACCCAAGGAATCCAAGAGGCACGAAATCCTCTTTGGATTTTCCTTCTAGAGGTTTCCATTATTTCATTTCTCAAATATCCATTTACTAATTGAATTTCCTTTGTTATTTTCCTTTTTATTGGGCCCAATAGTCAATAAAGCCCACAAATCAAATAACAAGGCTATTTCAAACGAAATCCAATTATTCAAAACAATTCACATCATTATTTGTTCAATTATTCTTAATATGAGAAATTGCATTTCTCATCAATTGAACCCAAAATTTGGGGTTATAACATCCTTCCCCTCTTATAGGAAATTTTGTCCTCAAAATTTAGGCAAGCAAACAAACAATTCAGGATAAGACTTTTCCATGTCTATCATTGGCCCCTATGTGGCTTTGCCGGATCCATGGCATTTTCAAAGAACCTTTATCATCACATATTCTTTTCTCTGAGTTCTTTCATCCTGGCGTCTATAAACTACACAGGTGACTCAGGCCATTTCAGCCTCCCTTGGGGCTCACTAGGTTCGTTGTTCAGCACATGGTCGGGGTACCTCACATAGTGCTCTAAATTGGACACATGGAAAACATCACACATTACTTTATCCTGATGGGTAAGGTCAAACCTAACCTTCTCCACCCATCCATCTCTAATGGACCCATGTATCGGGGACTCAGCTCTCTTAGATATAACTTAGAGGGGTCGGATTTTCATGTCACATTTTCTCCCACAGTAACTTGTATGTCAGTCTACTTTGCATCTGCTCATGACTCTCATCGTCTCTAGGCTCCTTTCAGCCCTTGTGCAATCAAAGTGACTTCCATCTTCATGCAATGTGGTCTCTTTTTCTAACCATCATGTGGTACTTTTCTAACCATCATGTGGTCCTTTCACCAACATCACCTTACTGAAGTGGTGTCCGACACAACCTCCCTTATAGAGCTTCATATAAAACCCGATACTAGCTATGGTGGTCATTGTCACATCTTTCATAGGACAAGAACTGTCTCTAGATATCACCCTGAATGAGCTTACCTGCCCTCATCAGACCCTTTAGTCTGGATCATACTAATCATAGTTAGGGGTGATAAACTATACTAACATTGAGTTCTTCATGTACCTACTTCCACTTTATGGAAGTGAACTTTTAGGTCAAACTCAAAAACCTTTGAACTTGCTTCATGGTGTAGTTGAACCGTCTCTGACATGGGTAGTTCAACTACATATGTCCCTTAACAGAACTCTTCCTTATCTAGGTAAGGCGACCTACCATAACCCACATTATATCTCGACCTTTCTCGATCCAGGGAAGACCTATCACAACATCCATAGTGTTGAGCTCTCATTCCCTCTCAAGGATTCTTTTATCCTCTATATCGATACACTGGGTTACTGGGGTTCGTCCTTTACCTCTTGGCTTGCATGGCCATACACCACATGCAACTTCATCTTAAGCATCCAAAGTGCTACTGTCATTTTCCACGGTGTAAGATGATCTCCAACCATGACTCCCTATATGTCATGATTCTTTCAAGATCAACTCCTCGAAACCCTAAACCACTCTAGTTGGGGTTTCATCACCTTCCCTTCCAAAGAAGTACATCTGAGGTTTTACCATCATCCTTTCATTGCATCAAGAACTAGGCTGGCTAACCAAACAACCCTTAACTTTTCAACGCATCTTGTTTCATCTGAGTGTTATCCAAACACCTCTCTTTTTCAAACTTAGGGTTGGCCAAACAAACTCTTCTAACTTCTAGTCAACCAAGTCTTAATCAAATCATTCATTATGACTTCACATCCTTAGGTAGCATTACACTTCCATGTATTTTGCTTATTATGTCACCTTAAACTATATGTTCATCTTCATAAGTGCACTCTATGATTCCATCATCATGGTGACCAAACTCAACCTGGTATAACTTGTAAGCTCTACATCCTCATAAGGTGATCGCCTCATTCCTCTTAGTGTTTGCAAGCCATCCATCATTCATTCACTTTACCATGGTAAGATATCTTCTCTATCCACATTTCTCGTGGCAACGCTCCAACTACATCATCTCTTATCCTTGGTGTATGACATGCATAATGTCCTATCTCTCACCCCCATAACAAGAGGAAATAAGCATTTGGCTGCAGTCCAAATACAGAGTTCTTCCTGTTCCAAGAGTAGAGATGGTACATCCCACCTTGCCGGTACACCTTTAAATCTAAGTTGCAACGTGCCACATATGTCTCTTCATCACAACCATTATGATATCAAAACTAGTCTTGAACCTACTGAGGTTTATATCCTTAGTCAAATCCTCTAGGTCCATAGGGTACCGACTCTTCTGGGGTCATCCCTCTTCCCTCATGCATCAAGAGAGTGCCCTACTCATCTGCCCTTTAGGTCCCATGAGTTCATGAAGGTGATCAATCTCCTAACCCATGGCCCTCAGACAATGATAGCTGTTACCTCCCGACCCTATGGTCATGTGCAACTGGGGAATTAGGCAACTCCTACTTTTATCGGTCTTATACCTCCCTGACCCTAGGATAGATTTAGGATTATTCATTATAGTACATATTCACTTAGAACCTTACCCAAGTCTTCATCATCTCTCTTTTTCTGCATTCATGGGCTGACCTTCATCCTTTCATTGAGATCATGGCAACATGCCCACCTTGGTCAAGCCCTATACCGGATACCTCCATGGTAACACATCTGCATGCACTTAGAGATGGATATCTATGGGCCTACGGGTTCATACTCATACCATGTACTTTTCTCTTAACTTCTCAAGATCCTACGAGACCTTTTTAGGTTACCTTGAACCAACAAAACTGATATACACCCTTCCAAAGGGGTTCCTCTCCTAGGATGGGAGGAAGACTATCTCTAAGGTCACAAAAGCTCTTAGGTCTAGGGTTTACATCCACCCGAGCCTACTTAACCCTAGAAAACCATTAAGGCACAAGCAGATCACTTATTGAACCATACTAGGTCATACTTGTCCTCTTTCCTCAATGATGGATCAAAGTCATACCTTCCTTTATCATCAACCTAGCTATGAGGGGTTCATTACACATACTTTAAACTTAAGGGACTTCCCTTTTCCATTATTTATGAGGCGTACCATGCTCGAAACTATAGAAACTTAATTTTTCATCATGAGCATTAGGTATATCACTTCCCCTCTTAGGCCTAGGAACCCTAGGTTCACTTTTAGGTGTCCAACTGCACGCTCTATCTCTGAACCATGAATCAACTGGCAAAAGGCATCTCGTGCACTTCCTATCATCCTTCTTCTCGATCAACACTTAGGGTTGGGTCCTCCTAAAGATAACCAAGATATCATCAACTTTTAGGGATCGATCATGAGGCAACTCCTGTCATCCATTGTTTAGGGTTTTAGGCTTCCCACCTTCTTGCGGGGTTTCCTGCTCTCTCTAGATCTAACCCTACATCCAACCTCACCATTAGAGGTCCTCTCTTCATGAAGTTTCAACTTCAAAGGCACGCTCTACATAAGTGAAGCCTAGGTTCGAACTTATGGTTGCTCAAGATCATCCATAACCCTTTATGCTCCATCATGATTCCTTAACTAGGGTTTCATCCTACTGTCAACACTATGACGTGCCCTAGGTGCCAACTATACCTTACTTGCACAAGCCCATAGAGTTTCTAAGGTCCTTTACTAACCTCATCATCTAAGGATCTATCATGTACCCTAACATGCACGACCCTTCCCAGGGTTGGGTTGCCAAAGGTGCTAGGTCACCCATGGATCTTATGGCATCCCAAAGGCATGTCCTTTCAAACACCTGGTCTAACTCATCTCTCTCTAACCATCACTTAGGGTTAGGGTTAGCATCATCCACAGAGGATGAGCCAGGTCTCTACTTGCAATGGAGAACTCTATCTCCAAAACGGACTTATCCTCCTGACAAGAAGGTCTAGCCTCAGGTCTCTTCTGAGGTCATGACATCTCATGTCATACGACCTAAGCATGTATCTATTATTTATTTTGCGCTTAATCTATTAAGCTTATGTCCATGACATCTTGTTTACATGCTTTTCATTAATTTGATGGAGGATTCCTTAAACCTTATTAATCTTACCCATACCTCGAGAAGGTGAGGAGAAGAAAGGAAGCCCTAATCCTTTAGGTCCTTATCAGAAATTTTATGATGAGAAGAGATGAATAAGATGAGAAGTCCTAGAGGTATCTTATTTCGATTCATACCCTAAGACTTTGGCCAGGCGGTCACACGGGTCCGGGAGTCCTCGTATTCCGACTAGCGGTGCGGAGGAAAATCTTGCCAGCCCCCGGTCGTGATCCCTTTCTAGACACCTCCGTCTTTCGAATACTCCTCTAATAACTCCCTTGGGTTCTATGGAGTTTGTAAAATTTAATAATTATTAATGGTTAAATGAGGAACCTAGGCTCTGATACCAAATGTTACGACCCCACCTCCCGATAACCCCCAATTAAGGGAGACCGAGAGGTCGAAGCCGTACCCATGACTTCCGGATCAAAGGTTCGACAATTAACCAAAAATAATTATCAAATTTCAACATACTAAACTGAAAAATTGTAAGAAAATAAACTTTACATACCTTTTGAAAACTTTGGATCTCTATTCTTCTATCCATACTGATACTAATCTATCTAATCCTCCTTTGCACTTTAATTCTCATTTAGTATCACATGTGCCACTTTACTGTTTATTCTTTTCATTGTACCTAAAACGCTGACAAACAAAACGTCGGTCAGCCGTAGTTGGTATGTGGGGGAAACAATAATCTTGCAACTATGATAACCATGTAATCATTCAATTAATCATTAATCAGTCAAGATTACATTTTACATATAACATCCGCGATCCACGAGTACCCTATCCTCTGTACTATCCCTGCAGTGGACCTGGATCCTACCTTCCTTATGGTAGATCCCCATTAAACCCCTCATGGTCCCACCCATAGGTGAACCAGTTTCTAGGGTTGAGTCACATGGCACTACCCGTAAGTAGCCCACTCCTTAACTCATGGCAGGCTAATGAGTCGCATGGCACTACACATAGGTAGCCCAATTTCTAACTCTCGATAACCTAGACCTTGCTCTAGGATTACCCCTTTTTAGCCTTTTCAAAGTAACAGAGGTGGACTCGGATCTAGCCAGTTATATATACTCATTTATAGTGATAATCATAGTCACTTTATATTTGCATGAAATAAATAAACATCCAACAGTTTATTTAAAGCATCCGGTAAAACATTCGGAAATCACCGTGAAACTAGAACGGTTATTCATAAGCGTAACCACATACCTGATTTGATGAGTCATGCAGATTATTCAACATTTACTTCATGTATATGCAATCAACCCAATCAGCAGATCCAAGCAAGTAATTAAATCATCACACAATTCCTGAAAAGAATATGTACTCTATTTATTACACACTTTATCAGGAATCTATTTTATTGACTTGGATTCACTTTCTAGGGTTTCTAATCCGTATTAAGTATTCATTAATACTCATTAGGGTTTCTTAGATCCAATTCTCAAACTTTACCTCTTTTAGGTTAACAAACCCTAATAGCACTCTTTTCCATTTATATAAACCCTAATTGCTCAAACTGTTCATTTAATATTCTTTTATACCCAAAATTGACTTAGGATCATCATATCCCTATTTCTTTACAGATTTGAACAATTAAAATATTTAAAACTCATATTCAACTAATTTAGGGTTTTCAAGCTCGTTAATGCATCTTCATGCACAAAACCCTAAACTAAGCCAATTATATAAAAAGATTATCTTTTTAGATCTTATTTTCACTTTTATGAACAATAGGCTTAAATTATCCATTAATCATCATTAAAGCCATCTATCATCAAATCTAAGAGTTTTTCATTAATTAAATCATTAAAATGATAGCTTTTATGCACTTTTCATATTGCAAGCATATGTAGGCATATAATCTCTTAATTAACTAATGATATGCCAAGTCTATCCCTTTTCTTCCAAATATCCATTTTTATCATTAACAGGCTAATATCAACTTTAATCCTCTATTAAACCCTTACTAAACACTTTAAATATACCAACATAGGGTTCTTTAAACAATTAACACATTAAAGTTGATATCTTCCATTATTTTTCGAATTGCATAAGGAATCAGGCTTCACTCATAATTTATTTGGATTCCTCTCATTCTGAGGATCAACTTTCATGTATAACATGTCCTCATCCGATTTCTTTTCTTTACCACTTTAGACTCCTTGCAACCCAAGGAATCCAAGAGGCACGAAATCCTCTTTGGATTTTCCTTCTAGAGGTTTCCATTATTTCATTTCTCAAATATCCATTTACTAATTGAATTTCCTTTGTTATTTTCCTTTTTATTGGGCCCAATAGTCAATAAAGCCCACAAATCAAATAACAAGGCTATTTCAAACGAAATCCAATTATTCAAAACAATTCACATCATTATTTGTTCAATTATTCTTAATATGAGAAATTGCATTTCTCATCAATTGAACCCAAAATTTGGGGTTATAACATAGTTCTTGTTCCCTTCCCAAATAGTTTGAAAGTGACCAAGATGGACCAACAATTCAAGAAATTTCTAGACAATTTTTTAGAAGTTACATGTGAACATTCCCTTGATAGATGTTATTGAGTAGATACCATCCTATGGGAAGTTTTTGAAGGATATAATTACAAAGAATAGAAAGATACCAGAGTCAGATGTCATGGTTCTTTAAGAGTAGGTTAGTGCCTTAATCTTGGGGATGCTTTAATATCACATGCTTCAAGGGCAAGACAAAATTTGGAGAGGCTCTATGTGATTCAGGGGCAAGTATAAATTTGATGCCTCTATCTACCTTCAAGAAGCTCATCCTTAAGGAATCTAGGAAGAGTAGCATGACAATCCAGTTGGCGGACAATTTAGTTGTTAAGCCATATGGTATATGCGACGATGTCCTGGTGAAAGTGGACAAGTTCATCTTTCGCACATATTTTATGGTGATGGAAATGTAGGTTGACCATGGCAATGAGCTTCTGCTTGGAAGACCATTTCAAGCCACTGCAGAAATGATACTTGAGATGGGTAGACGACGTCTGACTATGGGAATCCAAGATGATAGGTTCGACATCAAGATTCCAGAGCACTCTTAAGCCATGGGAGATAAGGTGCACTGCAACATGCTTCAACATGTGGATAGCAAGTTTTCTCCATTTCCAGGGAAGGCATTCCTGGATATGGACCATGTTATGATTAAAGTATAAATAGGTACTCTAGTGGTGGACATCTAAGAAAATACAAAGGTGATCTCGTTGACCCAAGCAATGCGCTACCTGGGTGATGAGGGAGAGGACTACATCCCTGCTGCCTAAGAAGAAGCCGTAGCTGATTCTATAATACAATCATCACCCAAGTTACCCTTAGAAGTGTTATTGATAAATAGAAAGGAGGAAAATATTTGAAACAACCATCTAGGTGAGTATGTTTTAATGCTAAAGGAAGTACCTTGCTA
Source organism: Alisma plantago-aquatica (assembly GCA_963693085.1). Classification (NCBI taxonomy): domain Eukaryota; kingdom Viridiplantae; phylum Streptophyta; class Magnoliopsida; order Alismatales; family Alismataceae; genus Alisma; species Alisma plantago-aquatica. The sequence goes on along the minus strand of OY856413.1, from coordinate 636,352,977 downwards.
CTATGAAAAGTTCTTTGAAGACCTTGGACCACCGCCACCACTATTGGTCCCATCTCTATTGAGCCCACCAGACTTGGAGTTGAAGCCATTACTGCCACACCTGAAGTATGTCTTCTTAGCTGTAGAGGAAAAGCTCCCAGTGATCATATCATCCTCTTTTAGTGGTGAAGAGGAAGGAAGGTTACTCACTGTGTTGAAAAACCACTGAGCTACATTTGGGTGGTACATAGCTGACATTAAAGGGATCTCTCCAACCTTGTACCATCACAAGATCCGGCTCGAAGAAGGAGCCAAAGCAATTGTCTAACCTCAGAGGTGTCTCAATCCCATTATGATCGATGTGGTGAAGAAGGAAGTTGTCAAGCTACTATCGGCAGGTATAATCTATATGATCTTTGATTCAATGTGGGTTAGCCCAACCCAAGTAGTTCCTAAGAAAGGGGGGATCACATTCACTACTAATGTGACTCATGGATTGATTTCCACTAGGCTAGTGATGGGATGGAGAGTGTGCATAGGTTATCGATGTTTAAATACAACCACTCTTAAAGATTATTTCCCTTTACCTTGTATTGATCAGATCTTAGAACGATTAGTTGGTCGTTCACACTTTTGCTTTCTTGATGGGTATTATGGGTATTGTAACATCCCTGATCTGGGTTATGGCCTAACCCTAGAAGTTTTTCTTAAGTTATTTTCAAACTTGTTCTAATCTTTTGAAAAGTAATTAAGTCTCTTTTTGAAGTTTATTTTCAAGTTTTAGCTTATTTTCAAACTATTTGTGTATTATATGATAGTCTGAGTGTAAAGTGCAAATTACCCAAGATGAGGGGTTATATTGCAAAATGTCCCATATTTAATTTACCTTAAGTGTTCTAAAATCATAAGAGAGAAACTGATGCTAAGTTGTGGCTTGTGGAAAGCCTAAATTCTGAAGTGAGAACTTGTTTGAATAATGCTAGTGCTTGTGCACCAATTTTGGTACAAATTGTAAATTATCAAAAATGTAAGGTTGATGAAAAAATTACCACTTCTAGAGTGTCTCCTTTCCTTCCTAGTATCAACTAGATTATATAGAGAGAAGGAGACACTATGCTTGAATCATCTTGGAGTGGTGGCTTTCTTGGTGATGGAAAGACCAAGGAAAATGTATGGTTGAAAGCTTTACACGAGTTATATTGAGTAGAAGACTTGATATAGGAATCCCTATCGGCCAAGGAGCCATAGGGGAAGTATCCTAAAAAAATTTTGATTCTTGGAAAAATCCATAATGGTCTAGGAACCTCAATAAAGCAATAGATATCAGTTTGCAACTTTTCTTTGGAAAATGCTGTATTGAATTATGAATATAATAATAATGTGAGTGGAAATAGCTTGCCCTAGAAGATAACCAAAAGGGGCTTGACCCTTATCCCTTGCATTATCCATAAGTTTTTATTTTTGCATGGTAAGATAAACATGGGAGGCATGCCAATGCATGTGTCAATCTATGCATGGCCATGTGGCACTTAGTAACTTAAGGTGATGACACCTCATATTCACTTTTCTTCATGAACCACAACTATAAATACCATTACCTTCACCTATTAGTAGAATTTTCAGATCTCACTATCATCGTTCCTTTAGATATCATGCACAACATCCTAGTATCATGCATAAGTGAAGGAGTGATGAGCCTAGAGCCTTGGTATTAGCCATAGAAGAGGGATATCTGCCAAGCAAGGTGATATCAACCTAGCAAGGTGATATCAGAAACAAGTGGTGAAGATATCGTGCAAAGTGATTAGGAGCTCAAGCCTTGGAATTTGATAATCTCATCTTCAACCTTTGGAACGTGGGGACTTGGAGCTTGAAGCTTGGAAGTGGTTCTAGCGGTGGGTTATATAACTTGAACCCAACTATGTTATTATTCACTTTCAATATTGTTTAACTTGTTGATCTACTTTCAATTTCGAATTCATTTGATTAAATTGATGTTCCTATGCGTTAAAATAGTTTTTAGGACTATTTTCCATGATATAGAATAGTAAGAACAATAGTCTAGAGGTTGATGATGATGACATCATCATGGTACAACCTGATATAGGGTTGAAGTACTTTAAACCCGACATGAAACACAAGATGAATATTAAATCGATATAGTGGTGAGTGATACCACATGAATGATATGGATGATACCTCATAAACAATATGGATGGTACCTACTTGTACCTTATACTCGATATGAGGTCAAGTCCATACCTCATGCACGATATGGTACACTCTACCCGATATGGTTTAAAACCCTAGATGAGAAAGTGAAACTCGACATGCTTTTGAATCCATAGCCCTATCATTTTGTAAAGGATTGTTGTGAAAGAGCTCAACCAAATATCTAGCTTGTCATTCAAACATATGATAGAACTAATCCTTGAAGGCATGAAAGGATATGAGCATAAATATATATCAACCAACATGGTAACCCGCTATGATAATCCAACATAGGAACCCGATATGATATTGTGTATAAATCCATAAAATGATACCATGATGTAGCACATACCCCATGCATGACATGGTGCACACTTTGTGCATGATATGGTGTCAAGTATACCTCTTATACCCGATATGAGGTCAAGCATCCACCTCATGCACGATATGAAGCTAGGAATCTCTAACTTGAGATGATAAATTCTAAGTGATAGCTAACCCGACATGAGTACATGATATAGTAATAGGGGATACACCCTAAACATGATATGATCATGAGTCTACACCATATGCCCAATATGGATACACGACATGATGATAAGGCCGCATCCCAAGCATAATATGGTAGCATATACACACACCTTGATACCCGATATGGTAGGTATACTTCAATCATATGTATTTGACTAAGTGATATATTTTGTATGTTGTGTTAAATGCAACATTAAAATGTATGGGTTTAATGCAGTTTGATAATTATGAGTTAACATACCTTAAAAGGAGAATGAAGCCAACTTCGTAAAAGTATGGTGGAATCAACATCCTAGTGAGGATGAGAGAGAAACTAATACTTGACTGTTAAACATGTAATAAGTATATGTTGATACTCCTAATATGAATGGAGTATGAATTAGGGTAAATACTTTATGATGTGATCTTAATAATCCTCAGTGCCTAATGAAGGTAAATTTTAAATGATAAGTGTGAGATGGATTAAAATCCAAATTGGTAGATATAGGGAAACCCGAACCCTAAATAATGGGAAGAAAGTATGTCTTTTGCAATGCATGGTAATGGCATGTATTTGATATTTCTGTTATCATAAAATACTAACCATGCATGTATCATAAGGTGATGATCATAGCTAAGTAACATATATGATGTTTATATGATATAGACTTAATGGGTTTTGTGAACTATGTGAATTATTTGTGCAAAAAGTATAATGTATACCTTGGTCTGATGACCTAGAGGTAATGGTTACTTGATAAGTGGTAACAGTAATCCATGATGAATTGAGGGTTTAAATACCCAAGAATGAGAATGATAAGAGATTGAGATCCTAAGTGATATATATATTCCAAAGATCATGAAGGTACTTGATAAACATGTTATACCTTACTTTGTAGCATCTGATATAATTCTTACTTGCAACTTGATTGATTCTAAAAGATAATGTAATACACTTAATTAATCAAGTGAAATGTTATCATGTAGTTGTGCATACCATAGATCCATTAAGTGTCAGAATTTGCTGAATGTAAATGATTTTAACTCGGTATACATATTATTGCATTTGTAAATTATACCAGGAGTTGCTCAGTGGACTCCCCAACTACACCAGGTTGCTTAGTGGACTTCTTGATGAAATTACACCAGGTTGTTCAGTGGACTTCTTGATGAAAAATAATTTGGGAAAGCTCAGTGGTCTTCTTCTGAAGAGAGTACATGTTGTGGCTCTAACTCTATATCGAAGATACCAATATACCATGGTAAACTAATTGCAGTTGACACAAGCTGTCCTACTAGTTATCTCATACTGACCAAGACGAGTGAGGTCTTGACAACCGACATTGCCAATGACCTTGTATGGTATCGATGCTTAACGTAGTCATGGTCGGTTGGAGTTTGAGCGGTATACCTCATCTCCTCTGGGCATAAGTGTGAATGTGAACATGTAATTAGCCGTGTAGCATATTTGCTTAAGGATTGAATACAGAAAACATTGATTGATGCTTAATTACTTTTATACATCTTAGTTGATAAATGTTATACATGATCTTCATTTTCCGTATAAAGCAAATATATGATTTATAACTCTGTTATGAACATTTGAACTATCTTTTCAATGATATTGCTTTGCATTGTAGTTAAACCTGCATACTTGCATAAAGTATCCTCTGCTCAATTTTTATACTATTTCCTGTAATAATAATATTGTTGGCAGAGAGTTATATTTCTCACTAGGACAATAGTCTCATGCCATGGGATCTAAAATTTTTAGGTGGATGCGGATGAGGAGGTAGAAATCAGACTGCAGAGGAAGGATCACATCAGTAGGGACAACAGTAGCAGCTCAGGCTGAGTTTACTATTTGTCATGTCTTGTAGATAGAAGTCCTATGTGTCGTCTCTGTACTCTCAGGTCCTCGGGAAATAGTTCTTGGTGGTTTTATGAACGATTTGAGATTTTGGTTTGTTTACCTCGAGATATTATGTTGTTGTTGTATATATTTGAGTAAATCAACTAGTACTTGTTATCCTTGATATGAGATGGTACATAATTTGTATTGATTGACATATAACATGTTGATCAGCCAACAAAGCACTTGACATGTTATGATTGTTATATACAATCTACCTCCCTAGTTGTGTATGAAAAATTAGTACATCAGCATGTCGCGTTGATCTCGGGAACTAAACAACCTAGCAATGACATCATTTTTTTCTTGAACCTTTGATCGATGACTTAAGAAACTTTGAGGAAAAGGTGTTTTGACCTATGATGATTGATGCCGAGAGACATTTTGTTTGCATTCTATGTTGTTTTGCACTATTAATGATTTTCCAGCATATGATAACTTCTCTAGATACAACATAATAGGATACAAAACATGTCCTATATGTGAGGAGAATATTAATTCAATACGACTATAACATGACGTCAAGATTGTATATCTTAGCCATTAATGGTATCTTTCAAAATTTCATCCTTACCAAAGGTTGTGCAAAACATCCAATGGATCGATTAAGGAACGGATTGCTCCTAAATTTATATTAGGGGAGGTTGTTTATGAAAGAGTAAAAGACTTTGTCAATGCATTTGATAAGAGATCAAAATGAACTAGGCCCATATAGAGTGACAAATATTTATACAAGAAAAGGTTAATATTCGGGGATCCTACTTATTGGAGTTGTTTAGTAGTTAGGCATTGTATCAATGTCATGCATGTTGAGAAAAATATTTTTAGTGATAGTGTCATTGGTACTGTGTTGAATACACTAGGTAAGAATAAAGTTGGAACCGAATCCAGAATGGATCTACGTGAAATGGGAATAAGGAAAGAATTATCAACAATAGTTAGTAGTAATCGAAAAACATGTTTACCTCCTGCTTGTTAGCCACTGTCTAGAGAGGAGATGAGAATTTTTTTTAGTTCTTTATTAATGTTAAGAATAGGTATACTCTTCCAATATCCATATATTGGTATGAATGAAGGATTTGAAGTTGATAGGTTTTAAATTTCATGATTGTTACACTCTAATGCAACAAATATTGCCTGAGGCTATTCGATCTATATAGCCCAAGCATGTTAGGTTTACAATCACTACACATTGTTTCTTCTTTAACACTCTTTGCAGTAAAGTTATTGATCCTAAGAATCTCGATAAGTTGTAAGGAGAAGTAGTTATTACCCTATGTCAGCTTGGTATGTATTGTCCTCCATCATTCTTTGATATCGTGTTACATCTTGTCATCCATATGATTAGGGAAGTAGAAATGTTGGGACCATTTTTCTTGCATTGGATGTATCCTTTTGAAACTTACTATATGAATCATGATGTAGATAGGTCTTGTTTCTTTCTTTAAGAATTTCCTGGAAGATGATCTATGTGTAAAATGGTTTTAATTTTTAGTGATTTTGTTAAATTCACTGCTTATGGTTATTGCACAATTATTACTGGTGATGGCTCGATTTGTTATCAGGTCGTCACAATGTTTTGATATCAGAGCCTAAGGTTCGTTGTGTCTACAGAGACATAGGATCAAGTTTGTTGAGTCTGTTCTAGTGTCCTCCAATGTATCTCATAATGACTTCTGCTCATATAGGAGAAGAAGTAAAACTATAAATGGTTGGAGCACATGAAGAACATGTTGTTGAGAGTAGTGTTTCTACACAAATAGGTGGTGCAAGAGATCAGGATAGAGAAGAACCAGTGCCTGAGAATCCCCAGCTTGACCAAGCTATGTTAGAAAACCTAGCCTTTCATGCTCTTTTTGGGTAGATCATGACTACGATGACGCATATGGCAGATCAGATACTAGCACCAACACCTAGGATACCAGTTTCCAATGACGGACATGGATCTGGTAAGACTTTTGAGTGGTTATGCCGGGTAGGAGCCACTGAATATGCTAGTACAACTGACCCAGAAGATGTAGATTTATGGCTTACAAAGATAGAGAAAGCCTTTAGGATCATTGACATTCTAGAGGCTGATAAATTTAAGCATGTTGTGTACCTTCTCAAAGGGAGCGCTGGCCATTGGTGGGCCATTAAAAAAGAGAAAAGACCGGGTGTTGAGGTCGGATGGCAGGAATTCTGACGAGAGTTTGTTGGTAGATACCTTCCTAAGACTTATTTAGATGAGAAGATTTTGCAGTTTGAGGGAATTAGACAAGGAACGATGAAGATTAGCGAGTATGAAGCTAAGTTTATGGATCTTCTGTAGTTCTGTCCACATATGGCTACCAAAGATGAGGAGAGAATTCAACATTTTGAGAAGGGTTTGAACTTTGAATTAACCACACCTATATCTTCTCTAGAGAATAGAGAGAGGTTTGACACCTTTGTGGAAATTAGCTAGGCAGATAGAGAGGTCTGTGATTGAAAAAGTGAGGAGAATAGTAGGGAAGTACCTACATACTTCCAGAGTCAGAGGTCTAGAACCTTTAAGAAACTGAGGTTTTCTGCACCAGTACAACCACAGAGGTTCAGTTCTCAGACGCAGTGCACGTCCAACAGAGGTAGCAGTCATAGTTTTCTGCCAAGTGGAGCCCATAGCTCAGCATCGATGTCAGTGACATGACCATCTATGTAATGCCTTATGATTTAAGGTCTTGGATAAGATGACCTTAAGAGGAATGATTGGACTACCCATATCACCAAGGTGCACCTCCTTTTCTGGGAGCCCATCGCTAAAGAACTCCATAGTTAAGCGTGCTCAATTTGGAGTAGTACTAGGATGGGTGACCAGTCAAGAAGTTGTCCCCGACTTGTGCGTGAGTGAGGTAAAAGCATGCAATTAAGGCTAGTGGTGGTCTGTGGGGCCAATCATCATTATTTAAACTCTACTAGAGCCTAGGCCAGTAGGCCCATGTATTACAAATGGTATCAGAGCCGATTCCCCTCCAGTAGGTGGGGCCCACATGGTCCTATGGCATGCCAGTCTTTGAGCTGTGCGGTCCACGCATATTGGAAAGGGCTATCTGAGTTGATGGAGCCACCCATGCACCGGTAGTGTCCAGGCATGTTTGAAAGGGCAATCCAAGTTGATGGAGCCGCCCTTGCGTTGGTAGCCATGATCAGGAGTTGGGTGCACATGGGCCATTTCGGTCAGCACTGAAATGTGGATGATTATGAGGCCATATAGTTGAGCCTTAGCGAGGAAGCCAAGAGTCTAAATGGGGGAGATTGTAACGTCCTAGGATTTGAGGCCTTGGATAAGATGACCTTAAAAGCAATGATTGGACTAATCTGGCAAAGCTTAGTGGTCTTCTCCTGAAGAGAGTACATGTTGCGGGTCTAACTCTATAGCGAACATACCAGTATACCCTGGTAAACTAATTGCAGTTGACACAAGCTGTCCTACTAGTTATCTTGTAGTGACTGAGATGAGTGAGGTCTTCACAACTATCTTTGCCACTGACCTTTTATGGTATCGATGCTTAACGTAGTCATGGTCGGTTGGAGTTTGAGCGGTATACCTCATCTACTCTGGGCATAAGTGTGAATGTGAACATGTAATCAGTAGTGTAGCGTATTTGCTTAAGGATGGAATACAGAAAACATTGATTGATGCTTAATTACTTTTATAAATCTTAGTTGATAAATGTTATACATGTTCTTCATATTTCGTATAAAGCAAATAGATGATTTATAACTCTGTTATGAACATTTGAACTATCTTATCAATGATATTGCTTTGCACTATAGTTAAACCTGCTTACTTGCATAAAATATCCTCTGCTCAATTTTTATACTATTTCCTGTAATAATAATATTGTTGGCAGAGAGTTATATCTCTCACTGGGGCAATAGTTTCACCCCATGGGATCTACAATTTTTAGGTGGATGCAGATGAGGAGGTAGAAATTGAACTGCAGAGGAAGGATCACATCAGTAGGGACAACAGTAGTAGCTCAGGCTGAGTGTACTTTCTATCATGTCTTGTAGATAGAAGGCATATGTGTCATTCCTGTACTCTCAGATCCTCGGGAAATAGTTCTTAGTGGTTTTTATGAACGATTTGAGATTTTGGTTTGTTTACATCGAGATTTTATGTTGTTGTTGTATATATTTGAGTAAAGCAACTAGTACTTGTTATCCTTGATATGCGACGGTACAAAACTTGTATTGATTGACATACAACATGTTGAGCAGCCAACAAAGCACTTGACATGTTATGATTGTTATATACAATCTACCTCCCTAGTTGTGTATGAAAAATTAGTACATTAGCATGTCGTATTGATCTCGGACCCTAAACAACCTAGCAATGACATCATTTTTTTCTTGAACCTCTGGTCCATGACTTAAGAAACTTTGAGGAGAAGGTGTTATGACCTATGATGATTCATGCAGAGAGACATTTTGTTTACATTCTATGTTGTTTTGCACTATTAATGACTTTCCAGCATACGAGATCTTCTCTGGATACAACATAAAAGGATACAAAACATGTCCTATATGTGTGGAGAATATCAATTCAATATGACTATTACATGACGTCAAGATTGTATATCTTAGCCATTAAAGGTTTCTTTCAAAATTTTATCCTTACCAATGGTTGTGCAAAACATCAAATGGATCGATTAAGGAATGGATTGCTCCTAATTTTATATTAGGGGAGGTTTTTTATGAAAGAGTAAAAGAATTTGTCAATGCATTTGATAAGAGATCAAAATGTACTAGGCCCACACAGAGTGACAATTATTTATACAAGAAAAGGTCAACATTCTAGGATCCTCCTTATTGGAGTTGTTTAGTAGTATCATAAGGTGAGTGGAATACTAACCATGCAAGCATCATAAGGTGATGAGCATAGCTAAGTAAGAGCTATGATGTTTATATGATACAGATTTAATGGGCTTTGTGAACTATGTGAATTATTTGTGCAAAAAGTATAATGTATACCTTGGTCTGATGACCTAGAGGTAATGGTTACCTGATAAGTGGTAACAGTAATCCATGATGAATTGAGGGTTTAAATACCCAAGCATGAGAATGATAAGAGATTGAGATCCTAAGTGATATATGTGTTCCAAAGATCATGAAGGTACTTGATTAACATGTTATACCTTACTTTGTAGCATCTGATATAATTCTTACTTGCAACTTGATTGATTCTAAAAGATACTGTAATACACTTAATTAATCAAGTGAAATGTTATCATGTAGTTTCCCAGAACATAGATCCATTCAGTGTCATGATTTTCTGAATGTAAATGAGTTTAACTCGGTATACATATTATTGCATTTGTAAATTATACCCGGAGTTGCTCAGTGGACTCCCCAATTACACCAGGTTGCTTAGTGGACTTCCTGATGAAATTACACCAGGTAGCTCAGTGGACTTCTTGATGAAAAATAATCTTGGAAAGCTCAGTGGTCTTCTCCCGAAGAGAGTACATGTTGCGGCTCTAACTCTATAGTGAAGATACCAGTATACCCTGGTAAACTAATTGTAGTTGACACAAGTTGTCCTGCTAGTTATCTCGTACTGACCGAGATGAGTGAGGTCTTGACAAACGGCTTTGACACTGACCTTGTATGGTATCAATGCTTAACGTAGTCATGGTCGGTTGGAGTTTGAGCGATATACCTCATCTCCTCTGGGCATAAGTGTGAATGTGAACATGTAATCAGTCATGTAGCGTATTTGCTTAAGGATTGAATACAGAAGACATTGATTGATGCTTAATTACTTTTATACATCTTAGTTGATAAATTTTATACATGTTCTTCATATTATGTATAAAGAAAATAGATGATTTATAACTCTGTTATGAACATTTGAACTATCTTATCAATGATATTGCTTTGCATTGTAGTTAAACCTTCTTACTTGCATAAAGCATCATCTTCTCAATTTTTATGCTATTTCTTGTAATAATAATATTGTTGGCAGAGAGTTATATCTCTCACTGGGACAATAGTTTCACCCCATGGGATCAACAATTTTTAGGGGGATGCGGATGAGGAGGTAGAAATTGGACAACATAGGAAGGATCACATCAGTTGGGAGAACAGTAGTAGCTCAGGCTGAGTGTACTGTTTGTCATGTCTTTTAGATAGAAGTCCTATGTGTCGTCTCTGTACTCTTAGGTCCTTGGGAAATAGTTATTAGTGGTTTTTATGAACGATTTGAGATTTTGGTTTGCTTACCTCGAGATTTTATGTTGTTGTTGTTTGAGTAAAGCAACTAGTACTTGTTATCCTTGATATGAGATGGTACATAATTTGTATTGATTGACATACAACATGTTGAGAAGCCAACAAAGCACTTGACATGTTATGATTGTTACATACATTCTACCTCCCTAGTTCTGTATGAAAAATAAGTACATCAACATGCTGTGTTGATCCCGGGCCCTAAAAAACCTAGCAGTATCATCATTTTTTTCTTGAACCTCTGGTCGATGACTTAAGAAATTTTGAGGAGAAGGTGTTATGACCTATGATGATTCACACAGAGAGACATTTTGTTTGCATTCTATGTTTTTTTGCACTATTAATGACTTTCCAGCATATGAGAACTTCTCTGGATACAACATAAAAGGATACAAAACATGTCCTATATGTGAGGAGAATACTAATCTAATACGACTATAACATGACGTCAAGATTGTATATCTTAAGGATTAAAGGTTTCTTTCAAAATTTCATCCTTACCAAAGGTTGTGCAAAACATCCAATGGATCGATTAAGGAATGGATTGCTCCTAAATTTATATTAGGGGAGGTTGTTTATCAAAGAGGAAAATACTTTGTCAATGCATTTGATAAGAGATCAAAATGTACTAGGCCCACATAGAGTGACAAATATTTATACAAGAAAAGGTCTATATTCTGGGATCCTCCTTATTGGAGTTGTTTAGTAGTATCATAAGGTGAGTGGAATACTAACCATGCAGGTATCATAAGGTGATGAGCATAGCTAAGTAAGATCTATGGTGTTTATTTGATACAGATTTTATGCGCTTTGTGAACTATGTGAATTATTTGTGCAAAAAGTATAATGTATAACTTGGTCTGATGACCTAGAGGTAATGGTTACCTGATAAGTGGTAACAGTAATCCGTGATGAATTGAGGGTTTAAATACCCAAGCATGAGAATGATAAGAGATTGAGATCCTAAGTGATATATGTGTTCCAAAGATCATGAAGGTACTTGATAAACATGTTATACCTTACTTTGTAGCATCTGATATAATTCTTACTTGCAACTTGATTGATTCTAAAAGATACTGTAATACACTTAATTAATCAAGTGAAAAGTTATCACGTAGTTGCCCAGACCATAGATCCATTCAGTGTCAAGATTTGCTAAATGTAAACGAGTTCAACTCCAGGAGTTGCTCAGTGGACTCCCCAACTACACCTTCTTGCTTAGTGGACTTCCTGATGAAATTACACTAGGTTGCTCGGTGGACTTCTTGATGAAAAATTATCTGGGAAACCTCAGTGGTATTCTCCCGAAGAGAGTACATGTTGAGGCTCTGACTCTATAGAGAAAATACTAGTATACCCTGCTAAACTAATTGTAGTTGACACAAGCTGTCCTAATTGCAGTTGACACAAGCTATCTTGCTAGTTATCTCGTACTGATCGAGACGTGTGAGGTCTTGACAACCGGCTTTGCCACTGACCTTGTATGGTATCGATTGTTAACGTATTCATGGTCGGTTTGAGTTTGAGCGGTATACCTCATCTCCTCTGGGCATAAGTGTATATGTAAACATGTAATCAGTCGTGTAGCGTATTTTCTTAAGGATTGAATACAGAATACATTGATTGATGCTTAATTACTTTTATACATCTTAGTTGATAAATGTTATACATGTTCTTCATATTTCGTATAAAGAAAATAGATGATTTATAACTCTATTATGAACATTTGAACTATCTTATCAATGATATTGTTTTGCATTGTAGTTAAACCTGCTTACTTGCATAAAGTATCCGCTGCTCAAATTTTTATACTATTTCCTGTAATAATAATATTGTTGGCAAAGAGTTATATCTCTCACTAGGATAATAATCTCACCCCATGAGATCTACAATTTTTAGGTGGATGGGGATGAGGAGTTCGAAATCAGACTGTAGAGGAAGGATCACATCAGTAGGGACAATAGTAGTAGCTCAGGCTGAGTGTATTGTCTATCATGTCTTGTAGATAGAAGTCCTATGTGTCATTTCTGTACTCTCAGCTCCTCGGGAAATAGTTCATAGTGGTATTTATGAATGATTTGAGATTTGGTTTGTTTACCTTGAGACTTTATGTTGTTGTTGTATATATTTGAGTAAAGCAACTAGTACTTATTATCCATGATATGAGACGGTACATAATTTGTATTGATTGACATACAACATGTTGAGAAGCCAACAAAGCACTTGACATGTTATGATTTTTATATACAATCTACCTCCCTAGTTGTGTATGAAAAATAAGTACATCATCATGTCGTGTTGATCTCGAGCCCTAAACAACCTAGCAACGACATCATTTTTTTCTTGAACCTCTGGTCGATGACTTAAGAAACTTTGAGGAGAAAGTGTTATGACCTATGATGATTCACGCAGAGAGACATTTTGTTTGCATTCTATGTTGTTTTGCACTATTAATGACTTTCCAACATATGATAGCTTCTCTAGATACAACATAAAAGGATACAAAACATATCCTGTAAAAGGATCCTAATTGAAGCCTTCCCTTTGAGATGATGTGTGATGCATCAAATTATGCAGTAGGAGTTTTGTTGGGTCAATGCAGAGACAAGACTCCAATTGTCATATATTATGCGTCAAAGACTTTGAACGATGCACAGTTGAATTACACTACTACTGAAAAAGAATTGTTGGCAGTAGTGTTTGCTTTTGAAAACTTCTGCCAATACCTAGTTGGGGCTAAAGTGATAGTTTGGACTGACCATGATGCCATAAAATACTTGTTACAAAAGAAAGATGCCAAACCCAGATTGATTAGGTGGATTCTTTTGCTTCAGGAATTTGACATTGATATTAGAGATAGGGATGTGGTCAAGAATGTTGTAGTTGATCATTTGTCTAGGATGGAAAGGGAAAATGAAAAATATATAGCTATCCCCATTATTGAGGAATTCCTGGATGAGAAATTGTTAGCAATTATAATTGAAGATCCTTACTTTGTAGATACTATTAATTACCTAGCTTGCAAGGAATTTCCTGCGGATTGGAGGTACCAAGAGAAAAAAATGATTTTTCCACTCATTGAAGTTCTATATTTGGGATGACCTGATTCTTCTTAAGAAATGTAGAGATGGACTATTAAGAAGATGTGTACCTGAATGTGAGGTAGAGAGCATCTTTTCACACTATCATTCTCTACACACGGGTAGACACCATGCTAGATCTAGGATTGTAGATGCAGTCTTAGAGTGTGGGTTTTATTGGCCTACTTTGTTTAAGGATGCTCAAAACTTTGTCCCGCACCAATGATGCCCAGGTAGTGTGCAAGTTTATGAAAGAATACATTTTCTGTAGGTTTGGTGCCCCCGCCAAATTATTAGTGATGGTGGATCCCACTTCACTAATAGGCATTCGGGGCTTTACTGAGAAAATATGGGGTAGAGCACCGAGTGGGCACTCCATATCACCCACAAACTCATGAACTAGGTTGAGGTGTCCAATAGAGAGGTGAAGAAAATCTTGGAAAGGACGATCTCAACCAATAGGATGAACTGGAGTTATGTTCTAGGTGATTCTCTTTGGGTCTATAATACTACCTACAAAACCGCAATAGGAACAACACCTTTTCATATGATCTATGGCCGTGCATGCCATCTACACGTAGAGCTTGAGCATAAGGCTAAGTGGGCCATGAAGAAGCTGAATTTCAACATAGATGAAGCAGGTAGAAAGAGTCTTTTAGATATTAATGAATTAGATGAGCTTAGGATGGATGCTTATGAAATCTCTAGGATTTATAAAGAAAGGGCTAAGAAAATTCATGACAGACACATTCTAAATAGGGTGTTTCTCCCAGTTCAAATAGCCCTCCTTTTCAATTCTAGGCTTAGGCTGCATCCAGGTAAGCTAAGGTCCAAATGGAGTGGACCGTTTGTGATTGAAAAAGTCTTTCCTCATGGTGTTGTAAACATTGTAGATGGGAACAGGTCATTCCTTGTAAACGTACAAAGATTAAAGCACTATTTTGGAGGAGAGGTAGAGCCACAGATAGTGGAGGTACAACTTTTCACCATTCCATAGATTCTTGCTATATAGACCATCTAGTCTAGGACGTTAAAGAATGATGCTTGTTTGGAGGCAACAAAATTTTTTGTTCTTTGTTTTTATGTTCAATTTCCATTTTTAATTGTCACTTTAATTCAATTTCTGTAAAAATGGTACCTTGACTCATTTTTGGAGTGTGTGGGCTTTATAGTTGGTACCATCGAGTTTAGTAGTCAGTGGCACCGAAATGAGGTCAGCATTTTGTCTACAACAGTAGCATAGACTTAGTATCAATGAATTCAATTGTCGATACCATTGAGTCTTTGCAGATCTTTCAATCGCTCACTGATAAGGACTCGGTACCACCAACTTTTTTAGTAGGCACTACCGACTTTTGTATGTGCCCAGGTTTGGTATACCGAGTCCACAAATTCGAAAGCACCGACAAATTCCACCACTCAGTACTACTGAATCGCCACATCAGCAATCCAGGTGTTCGTGATCCAACAACCATGACACACTTCATCGAGCGGTCGGTGGTACTGATCCATGACACAAATCAGTACTACTGACGTGTCGTCGGTACCACCGACTCAGGGTGATCTGCACCATCTACGTCAACCAATTGTATGTCGTCAATGCAACTGATCATGGAGTGTGCTAGCCAACTTGGTACCACCGACTCAAAAGTCAATAGTACCGACTCTGCCGAGTTCAGTTATATAAGGAGGGGTGGTGGAGCCATTTTCTTCACACCCTCAATGTCCACTCCTCCTACATTTTAGAGCAAGGCTGCACCAGGCATTGATGGTCTTTGTCGATCTTCCATTCTCATAACCTCCTTTTTGCATCAACAACATGTCTACTAGGAGAGGAGTTGTTCCCCCACATGATGAGTTGGTCCCCCAGCCAACCTGGATTCAACACCCATCCTCGGAGACAAGGAAGCTCTATGAGGAGTTTCAGACAAGGAAGATCATCCCAACGTGATATTGTGATCGTACATTGATCGAAAGGGTGGGCTTTACTGACAACATGTGTTGGGTATGTCATAAGAAAGAAATGGAAGGAGATAATCCTGTCTTCAGCGATTGGCATACTTACCCGGATCTTGTATTGGAGTTCTTGGCATCACTTGATGTTCTCATCACCCCTGATAAGAAGGTAGGAGGTGAATGGTGGGAAGGAAAGGTCAACTTCCATCTCTTCAACAACAACTATTCTCTCACACTGAGGGCCTTCAACCATATCTTCAACTGGGCTCACGTCCCAGAACGCTCGGCCCCATCTGACTTTGACTATGACTTGGCCTGGGAGCAATGACTGAGGTGCTGGTAGGATTTTGTATAAATTGGTATATCAATTCTATTATTGATATTGAGCATCCTTTTGCATGTATGCTTCACAACCTCTAGACCAATACATTTTTTCTCGATCCGGTCAAGTTCAAGGAAAGATCCAAAAGGTGGAACTTTACTATCTTTACTTGCTACTAGAGGGGGAGACTGTTAATTTTGGAATTTTCCTTCTGCTCCATATGATTTCTGTGAGACACATTGTGACCAGAAAGGCACCGATTCTATTTGGGGGTCACATCACCCCTATTTCTCTCCATTTGCACTTAGCTTTATCCACCCTCGATCCATTGGAGGATACAAAAAAGTTGGACCTCCTTCACTTCTGCAAGGAGCATCTTCTCAATTACCACCACAATGTGCTCTATACGCATTGCACCCACCGAGGCATATTTTGGGAGAGGAGCCTCCATGACCCTATCTTCAACCTGCGTGGGGTGAATCATTTTCGGTGGCCACTAAACAAGGGGGAAGCAGAAGATCCGTACAAGATAGCTACTCAGGGAGACAACGAGGAGTACAACGGTGATAGCGATGACGACATTGAGGAGGTGGAGCCTACCATCCCCATCACTAGGAGAGCCGTCCCACACAAATAGGGCCACACTTATGTTTCCTTGACTTCCTCGGCCCCACCAACCTCCCAGGAGGAGCAAGACTCATACAACATGGCGGGTATGTATATTATGCTATAGAAGATCCAGACGAGACAACAGTAGCATCAGGTGACACTGGCCAACATGTATGATATTAAAGGAAGACTATACCAAAACTAGTAGGTGATTTATGAGAATGAACGCCTTCTCTTAGCCAACCAAGAGAATGTTCACATTTTCTTGCAGTGGATGGAGCATTACCAATAGCCTTTCTTTAAAAAAAAATGGAATCATGGATACTTTAGGGAGTACCCACAGTCACCGCCTATGCCACCTACAAACTTCTTATTCTAGGGGATTTTACTTCACACGACCGCAACAGGCCACCTATGCCATTTTGAGCCCTGGTACCACTGTTCCACCTCTTGGGTGTGAGTATTGACTATGTGGACATAGTCATATTTAATCTTGGGGGGGGTGCTGGAACAACATTCTATCTTTGTTTTTTATTATTTTTATCTTTAGTATTTGTTTTATTTTTAGTTGTGCAAGTGTAGGATCCACATCTATCTATTGTAATTGTGGAGTAGTAAATGCATGGTTTTGTTTTCAAATAGATTATACTCTCTGTGTTGTTGCTTGAAAATGGTCATATCCTTAAAAGCTTAAACTGAAAAATCTTTCTATAACACCACTTGAGCTAGTCAGCATTAGGACATAGGACATACATGAAAGGCTGAATCAACTCGGGGATGTGAATAATGAAGATTTTGAGCCAAAACTGACCAAACCATATCAATACCTTAAATGAAAATATAAGAAATAAACCTTTAGATCACCCTTAACACATGTCAATAAAGAGGGACACATCATAATATAATGAAAGGCATTGTCTCTTAGTTGTGTGATTCCATTTCTTTTCCATTCATTTTTGACCCACCACCTCAAAAATACATGAGTACTCCAAGTTATTCCCCTTGATTGCATTGCATGGAACAATAGGAACATATTAGTTAGTTTGATTGCATTTATATGCATTAACTTTAGTGAATACTATCTTAGCTTGCATAACACAGTTCATGTGGTTGCATATATTTCAACATCGCATGCATATTTTCCTAAACATGTGGATTTTAATTTTAAGTTATAATGCTAAAGTGTGGGGATATACCTCCAAGAAAAATAAGAAGAAAAAAAAGGAGAAGAATTATAAGGAAAGAAGTATAAAACTTAGCCTTTTGAAAAAAAGAGAATTTTTTTTATTATTGAAAAGAAACAAGGAGAAAGTATATCTCGCATGTTTGTTTTAGTGATGATTAACTCCACATGTGCATTCTTTTGAGTTGTCAAACAATCACAACTCATTCGTACATGCATCATTTCAGAAAAAGAAGAACATTTTTTAGGCATTAGGATTCATGCATGGCATTCTTTTCATCCATCTAGGTCCATTATTCTCTATACATAAATAGGTTGGATGTACCTATAAATTTTCATTTTCCACCCATCTTGAACAATTAATTTCTCTTATTGGTAGGCCACTCTAATAATTTATCTCCACATTCACGCTTATACTGAGATCTACTTCCAAATAGTTGGTAGCTAGGAAAGAGCAATTTAGTGTAGGAAATCACACAATACACCAAGTGAATGTATGAGTAATTATGATGTTAATTGCTTTCTTCATAGTGTCATTGCCTGAAGGTAGACATCTTTTATGAAGTTATTGGTCACTTTAGAGAAATTATCGATTCAGTGGTCAGTGAAGGCTTGATAGGTAGACTTGATTAAGAAAGGAATGTATGTATTATGCCCTTCTGTTGACTCTTGTCAAATAGATCTGAGAGAGTGTTGCTCGAGGACGAGTAACATTTACGCTTAGGGAGTTTGATGCGTGTGTTTTTAGTCGTTATTCCAGGAACATTTTCCCTTGATTTCATGTGTAGATTAGTCATTTATTTGACTTATTATGTATGAAATGACGATGATTGCCTATTTCTCTTAAATGCATCAAATTATATGTTTCTTACTATTTTATGTAATATTTTACACATCCCAAGTGCTTATGACATTTTTGTATGTTTTTAGGTGCAAGGAAGAGCCACAAACTGAGTTCTACTAACCTGGAAACAATGGGTGGTACCGACTTGACATCAGTGAGGGACCCAAAAACTCGCCCAGAGTCAGTGCTACCAACAACTGAAGTCAGTGGTACCGAATTAGCATCTGTAAGCCTTGGCATGAATCGATAAAACTAATTGCTACCGAGTTTCCAACTCGTTGCTACCGAGTTGACGTCAGAGAGGTAGCTCAAAAACCAAAAAACTCGATGCTATTGAGTCCAGTCGATAGTACCGACAAGATCAGGATCGTGCGACCAAACCTTAGTAACTCTATACTAATGACTCACCTAGTCTGTATTAATGAGTCTTCCCAATCAAGACAGTCACATATTTCACTTTGATCCAACAGTGGATGTTATTTCATACCCTAAGTACCTTCTATGACTTAGGGGGATGACGACCAGAGAAAGGGAGGTAGTTGTTTTCATTGCACGATGAACGGAGAGAGAGAAAAGAACCAAGGACTAAAAGCTTCAACTGAGGAGATCCAGGCACCTCCGTAGGATGATTTTGCAGTCGGAAGATAGCAAAACAAGCGTATAATGGAGGGGATCTTCCGGATAGGTGAAGACTTAGGGGTTACCTTAGTTTCTTCATGTTTCCCACATTTTTCTTCTTCCTTTCCATGCATTCATCGATAAAAACCATGAAAGGTTAAAAACCTTTATTCCTTAGCGTCTGAGAGTAGTCTGAATATACATTGTGATTGATTTCCATGCATTAATATCAGTTTTATCTCTTTTTACTGGATATAAATCAATGAGAGTTTTGTTTTCTACTTGTACTTGATCACCATGAGTGGATTGATAGATGCTTAGTCATCTTCAGAGAGAGGTTGAGGGTCAGAGAGCATTGATTTACCCATCTTGAGTGTCATTTGGGAAAAGTGGAGTGTAAACGGGAGGAAAAACCCATAGAGTAATCATTAAGCATCTAACTAATCAATCAATAATTACGGAAGTGGGATTGGCATTAGATTAGGCAGTGGATTACACTATAGGAGCAGGTAATTCTAGCTACAGGCTCCTTATCTTGGGATAGAGATAATAGATGTTAGTGTGTGTGAGGTCAATTATTAGTTTTGTTTGTGGTGAAACCACTATACTAAGGAATTCAACCCATCTCTGATTAATTCAACCTTTAATTCATTTTATTTACTGCCTTTGTTCTTTAGCTCAACCAAATTCAACCATTTACAACCGACTTAGCTGATTTGGCTATAGTTAGTAGTAGTCTACTGGAGAAACACTTCCCTGTATTTGACTCGGGCCTCAGAAGGCCTTATTACTTTGATATGTACAGTTGTGTACTACACACGATAAACCCATTTCAACCACCCCTCTAGAGCCCATCCTAGATCTAACATATAAATATTCTAAAATATATGAAATGTAGGAATTCTAATTTGAATGATAATGTGAAAACATACCATGATGACATAAAATAAAAATATAAAAACTAATAAGTGTGTTTCGAAGGAGTAAATATCACTCAAGCTCCATCCTAACCTTAACAATTTGCTTATTTCTCAAAAGATTATGGTGGGGTAGGAATCCTTGATCGTAATCTAGGTGGCCCTCATAACTCAAATAAGGTACATCTCAAAGGTATATGGATGAGGGACATGATGCTAAACTTGGAGAGTGAAATAACACAATATGTGATAAGGTAGTCTAGGTAGCCCAATGGAATTGTCAAGACAATTGAAGTAGTATTTTGTTTCACCTCAAAATCCATCTTATAGGATCCACCAATACTCCTCCATCAATTGTGGTACTTTAGTGGATTCTTTTATATCTGCAAGCATTGTTCTGAAAAGTGGTAATCGGTGTACGGGCGGAGAGGGTACCGAATAGAGTATATACGGTATGCGGGAGTATAAGCGGGAGAATATTCGGTTTTAATCGGTTTTGATTTTTTTTTAATATTAACCATAAAGATATGTAAATTATATATTGACCATATAATAATGACAATGATAAGTAATTAGAAACATTTATAAGTAATAGACTAATATTGCATTCATAAGTAGTTAGAAACATTGATGAAATTAGAGAAGAAAACTTTGATAAGTAATTACAAACATTGATAAATCATAGACTAATATCACATTAATAAGTAATTAGAAACATTGATAAGTAATAGACTAATATTGCATTAATAAGTAATTAGAAACATTGATAAGTCATAGACTAATATTGCATTAATAAGTAATTAGAAACATTGATAAGTGATAAGACTAATATTGCATTAATAAGTAACTTGAAACATTGATGAAATTAGGGAAAAAACATTGATAAGTAATTAGAAACATTGATCAGTCATAGACTAATATTGCATTAAGAAGTAATTAGAAACATTGATGAAATTAAAGAAGAAAACATCAACAGTAAGGATCAGTTCAATAAACACTAACTATAAACCTATAGAGAAAACATGAGGAGAAGACCAAATATGTAAATTGGAAGAAGAGAATGTAATTGTAATGACCAATAGTAGTATTAGAAAAAATTAATGTAAAAAAAATTTATTACTAGCATTTGATTTTGAAAATCACCGATTAATCGGCCGATTATTACCCCGATCGGCCGATTAATCGGTCCTGGACCGATTATAGGCCGATTATTCATAATCGGAGCGGTAGACCCCCAAAAAGGAATATTCAGCCGATTATTCGGCCTAAGCGGCCGATTTTCTGAACAGTGTCTGCAAGTAGTGGCAAGTAGGAGTGAAGGATCTTTGGTGGCCTCAGGATCATCTCATCTCTGAAGAATGGAGCTGGACTACCTTTTTTAGTGGCAAAGGTAGTATGGAATAAATCAACCACCTATAGTTTCTACTATGATAGATTAGGATAGAATTTGGCTCTAGCTTCCTCATCCCCAAGATATGGATTTTGAAGATGTATAATGTAGGAGGAACTAACTTGTATGAAAAATTATCTTGGTAAATATTTTTATGCATATATGCATCTCTTGATCTATAGCACAATCAACAACAAAATCAATAGAAGGAGTGGAGTCCTAAACAAATATTAGCAAGTTGATCTACATATCTTGCTAGAGTTTCCCCTTAATAGGATATGTTGTAGAATTTGGTTGTTCATCTTCCATAATAGCCTCAACAAAAATTATTTAATCATTTTAAATGTCTAGATTGGGGCGTAAAATAGAAAAGGGTGGTAGACCCGAAGGGTGTTGGGAGATGGTTTGAGCCATTCATACATCCACCCTTTTGTTTATGGCCACTTGATCAATTACCTTTCTCCCAAAGGCATCCCAACCACTCACACAAAAACATTTTTTATTGACGAGGCCACCTTCACAACCTTCTCCCTTCGGTACCTCAAAAAAGTGAAACCCTATTTGCTTGAGTTGCTCAACTGCCCCCCCTCGGGACCAGTTCTCATGACGCGCTATGGAACCTCCACCGAACTTAAGGGAAGGGATTCCGGCAGGGCCTATCGGTTATGCTATGGACCCAAGTCAGAACCTCGATTTGGAATTTAGGTTAGGTCCGCCAGGGGTTTCTCATAAAAAAGTGGATTGGGAAGCTCGCCGAGGATTTCCCTTTGTCAAAGAATCCAACGAATCTAACATTTTGCATCTGGCAACTTCATAAAGAGGAGCATCAGACGACTTCCTTCTACGGAAAAGATGGGCATAATAGTCCACACCTTGCGTGATAGGAATGGGGGAGTCAAAAACTGGACCCAGATTCTTTGCGAAATGCAAGAAAATCAAACCCAAAGTCGCCATGTAGATGTTTCCTAGATTCCTTCTAAGTGGTTGCCCTGGTGTCTCTAAGAATTCTATATAAATATTAAGAGTATGATCTTCTCTTAGTTAAATCTGAGCCTCATCCATATAATCTAATTCCTTAAAAATAGAGAAATTAAATAGCAGACTCTAGACACAATTACACCAATGAATGAAAAATATAATTTTTTATAGAATGGGAAAATAGAAAATTGTGAAAATATAATAGAGATAACAACTAAAAAGATCTAAAGATATATAAGAAATCATAGAACAATATTAGAAATTATGATAATGAACAAAAAGTTACAAAAAAAAGGAATGAGATAGAGTAAAAATTATAAAACCCAACTAAAAAGAAAAAAATCCAAACTTTATCTTTCTATATTAAAATGTCAAATTGGTCCATTGTACCAAGTAACGACACTAAAATTTGAGATTGGACAGCATGTACAATACAATGGGATATAAATCCTATACTTTACCTAATCAAGGTATAATAATCTCTACGATAACCAGATAAATGTAACTGCTACGGTTGAACCGAACCTATTTAAGTATATATTCAACTTTAATCTAATCAAGAAAAGTGATTGACAAGGATAAATCAATTCGATTGTTTATTTCATTTTGTAATTTTATTATGGAAAAAAATAATGAGAATCAGAACTAATAATGATATAAGAATTGGAACATGAGGTTTCACCACCACTACCTGCATCCACTCTCCTATATTGCATCACTCACATGTATGAATATTAGATTGCGGATAAGGAAATTCCATATGCTTTAAGATCATAGTAATTAAAAGTCATATTTCTCCTATAGTATAAAGGTCATGCTACTACAAATCCTAAACTTGTCAACCTCAAAAAGCACTCCTACACAATAACATCCAGCGTTCAATGATGATTGATTGGAATTCTAATATTGTGTTTCATTGTATCTATATCTACAGTTGAAATAGAAACATATTATGGGTAGCTAGTCAATAAAACGTGTATGAATTAGTCCATCGAGAATACAATAGTTGATAAAAGTAGTAATTCATTAATAAGATTACAAAGTACAGGTGGCAGGGATAATCTATATGCCCCAATAGATAAACTACTCTTTACTATGTTCATGTTACAAGAGAAAACAGAGAAGAAGAACCTCATTAAGAATATATTGGAATGTAGAAGAATCTTATATGGAGTGCATCACCACTCTGTGAATAATGGATACAATCTTCATCATGCCTCTGGTAGAGAAATTATCTACATCGAGCATTCAAATTTGATTTATAGATGAACTCAAAGACATTTAAGGATACATATGGTAGGATATTCATCATGAATCCTTTCCCTTGACTTACCCAAGTTTTTTTATATCATCTTGCAAAATACCAAGTCAAACTAATATAATCTGCTAGTTGTGAGCCATTTCTCCTAAATTTTCAAATTGAAGCAATGGGTGATTCTAGAGACATTCATATGAATGGAAATGTTAGTAAACATACTCTCATTGTTATGACCCACTCTATGATTAACCAGTAAGAACATCGCTTAATATATCATTAAGTTGATTAAGTTGACTTAAGTACTCATAGATGCAATTAGTGCTTTGACCAAGTGATACTGTCTAATTAGCATGTTTTTATGCCTTGAGGTTGTAGTGGATCTCATGCTTGGAATTTTGCAAAAGAAATCGTGTAATTTGAACTTACGGAGAGAAATCTATGATGATTTGAAGTTCTTGGGTTGAATATGCAAATTACCCAATTATTAGCCTTATTAACCCCTTTCCTCTTTCTCCCTTATCTCTTCTTCCACGATAGACACCGCCTGAGCAGCACCCAACCTATCTGAATGAGAACAACAGGGGGCAATTTTGAGCTTCCTTAGCTCTGATCCGTACGCACCCTACTTCCCTTCTCCTTCCTCCATCCGTTCCTCTTCCTCTTCCTCTTCGAATCGTGCCTAGGGCGGTGCCCTTGTAGCTGCGGCCAGTAGCAGTAGTGGCCAGCAACCAGCTACTTTGGCTCGGCCAGGAGCCCTCTTGGGTGAACGAAACTCCAAGGAAAAGCTAACTTTGAGTTCGGCTAACAATCTGGAGCACAAATCCACAACCCTAGCCTCGATTTAGCACCTAACTAAGCTTTTCTTCAACCTATACGTGAGAAGAAGTTGTTGCTTGCAGCAGCAGGTCCGAACCAAGAGCATCATGGCGTGAGCAGCACCCCAAAGCACTACCCTTTGAGTTTGGCTAAGGGTCCAAGGCACGATTCCGCCGCCATCTAGCCACGAGCTGCGCCGAATAGCTGAGCCCTTTCCACCTATGCATGAAGTAGGTCCAAATGCAGTACTGTTTGAAGTTGAAGACGACCCAGTGATGCCTAGAAATATGCTCTGGATAGATTTTTGGTCACCTCGACCCACTATGAGTAGAATTTCACTCACTAAGAACATTTAACTCAAATAATTAGGTATTTTTGGTTGAATCAGTGTTATTTGCGGGTAACAACATTTACCCAGGTGTCGGGCAGTGTCAGCGCCGTACAATTTCTAATTTGCATGTTTTATTTATTAACGCTTGTACGATGATAATTAGTTAATTGATATTTGTGATTTGGATTAGTGTAAATACACTATTGATCGAAACTTCAATTGCTCGATTAAATGTTGAACTCAATAGCAAATGACCAGTAACGACACAGTTTGGGTATAAACCCAGCCAATACATTTTTAGTAAGTTAATAGATGCTCGATTGCAAAGAAATGACAACGACATAAAAAGGGTTCAATAGAAACCAAGTTGCACACTCCCGATCATATTTAATGTGAGTTTATTAATAATTATACGAATCGACACGTTTCTCAAGGATATCATAATAAATTCTCAGTTATTATCAATAATTCATGTCATGATAATTAATTAACTCTTAATTGGGTTAAGTGATGCAAAACTCAGGATTAGGGTTGATGTGCACATTTTCTAGGAATTTCAGATAATTTACATTTCGCATATGTTGTGTAATCAACCCTTATCAATATATTAAGATGTTTAATTGCATTATTTTAGTATGTATGTGCCAAGTTGACAAGTATTCTATTTATTTAAATCTGCTTACAAGTACAGTATGTTGATTTCTCAGTAAATTATATTGTTTGAGCATATTGCACTGCCAAGTTACAAATGATATGCATGTTGTATTTATAAGTTTCAGATAAATAGACTCAGTACCATAGAGATACCTAAGCCAAAAATAAGTAAGAGAGAGATGTAATGTAGTAAGAGGATTTCTAGAATAATAAAATAATAGATTTAAGGGCCCTAACACCGTAGAATCCCTATGAGAGGTTCACACCATAGAGATGAAACGACCTACCCTAGTGGTGCGTCTAGTACATGGGGGTCAGAACGTACCAACATGTGGTACGGGGGACGAAGCCCAAGTGGATGTCTCCTTAAATTATAGTTTGTAGTGTCCAACATCAACCATCAACCAGAAGTCCTGGTCGCACTAGAGTACAGAAAAGCCAATAGGTGGCTTGACTCTCCGCATGTGTTCTCAGGTTAGAGGAGGAGTCCAATTTACCGCACAATAGCAGTGTCGTGGCCAGAGTGCCAGTTTCCTTATTGCATATTGGGAGAGTAGTCAGACTTAGCTATCCCGGGGTGTCGGCTAAGTCTTGAACGGTGGGATCGTAGTACGCTATGAGTCTTCATATGTAGAGTACACTGCATATGGTCAAGACATAAGATAAAATATGTTCATATAGGTTCACAGAGTTTCTTATAAGTTAAAGAGTTAAGAAAGATTTAAGTTAGATTCATAGCAGTTGTCCTTTAAATGAAATTTTAGTTTTCTCTATTATTTAATCGTATCTACAACCTTGCAACAATTGTTTTCTTAATGAAATGTTGACATCTCCTATAGTTTCAATTATATTTCTTAGATCTACTCAGTATAGTATTATCTTGTGTTTTATTCCAATTAATAATCATAAAATGAGTTATCTAGGATGGTTGGGTGAAATTCTATTCACTGAGCCAGTAGCTCACCAACCTACTAAAACATTTTTTTCAGGTCTACGTCAACATGAGGAAGCTAAAGGATCATACCACCCAAGTTCTTAGAAGGTAGTTCGTAGTTAGATAGAGGTCTCTTAGTCCTTTCCCCTCAATCCTTGGACATGTGGTTTGGTAGAGAGAGAATGTAATATAATATGTAGTTTAGTTTAAGTTATTTGTTGTGCTTTATTTTCTGCAAGGAAAAATGTAATATGTCATGTAACTCTATTTTATCTTCCTAGTAAGGTAAATGGTAAGTTGCTTCCGTAGTTAGTACGATTTGGTGTTATTCAAGTTATAAGACTTTCCTTTAAGTTAATTCTAAATGATTAAGTAAAGAGAAGGTTAAGGGTGGTTTACCGAGGATGACTCCCCATTCTCTGGGGTCATTAGAGATGGCACGGGGATTGGGGTGTCACAAGTAATTTGGTATCAGAGCATAGGTTGAGTACATAGTTACTCTAAGTCAAGGTCAGGGGATGATAAGAGACCAATAGGATTAGGACTTGGGCGTTTTCCTTCTAACTGCAATTTTCTAACAGGAAGTGTTCGGTTATACTATTGCAGATAGCAAGAAGAGGACATGGTCATGAGGACCAAGCTGAGAGTCACATTAGGCCTGATCCTCAGGAGATGGGTCCAGGTGGTGGAGATGAGGTGGATGAGGCATCAAGGATGTACAAGATGTTTCTTGAGACCAGGAAAAAGTATAAGATGGAGAGGCGAGCTTCTACCTTGAGCAGCAAGGACTTGATGAGATCCTATGAGCTGGTTAAAATATTGGAGGTACTAAGTTCAATAGAACTACAGACCCTCTAGTGGCAGATGAATGGTGGACACAGTTAGAGAAAGTGTTTCGTCTGATGGAACTTACTGAGGAAAGACAAATAAATCACATAGTTTATTTTCTTAAAGGTGATGCAGAGCCCTAGTGGCATGGAGTGGAAGATAAAAGGAGGGACACGGTATTGACTTGGAAGGATTTCATTGGTGAATTCAATCTTAAGTACTACCCACCTACCTTTCTGAGTGAGAAGATAAGACAGTTGTAGAATACCAGACAAGAAAGTATGACAATTGGTGAATACAAGGCACATTTCACAAGGTTGGAAATTTTTTGTCCACAACTTGTTCCTAATAATGTAAAAAAGTGTAGAAGATTTCAAGAACGATTAAGATCAGAGATTAGACACACCATTTCAACCATTGTTCGAAGAGATAGAGAAAACTTTGGGGAATTTGTGGAAGCAGTGAGACATGTAGAAGAGTCAGTTAATGCTGATAAGCAGTCTAAGAGTAAGAAAAGATCTAGAGACTTTATTAGAAGGGGACAAAGCAGTGGTGGATACAGAGGAGGTGGTGGTTTCTTTTCAAAGATAGGACGAGGACTTGGTTGTTTTGGTAGATAAGGATCTACTTTTTCATCAAGTGGAGGAAGACCAAATTCTGGAAGATGGAGTACACAGTTTACATGGACACCACCAACTAGGTCTTCTAGATCATCAGTTTTAGTGACAGGTCCACCGAGGCGAGAGACGCGAGCATGTGATATTTGTGGAAGACCACACTCATGGTAGTGTTGGGGAATAGAGTTTCAAGGATGTCATTAGTGCAGACAGATGGGACATATCAAGAGGAATTGCCCCCAGTTACAACAGTCAACATCACAGGGTTCCCCGTCACAGTACCAAAATGTTCCGAGACAGGCTCTAGCTGGAGGAGCAAGTTCCTCTGTAGCTTCAGGTTCCTGAGGTGGTGCAACACCCAGTTCTAGGGAAGGACAACGAGGACATTGTGGGAGAGGAAGAGCTTCATCATGCTTCTTCTCTTTGACACCACAAGAAGGTATTGTTTCTTCTCGAGTAATTTCTAGAGAAATGCTTTTCTTTAACAACATTTCAATTACGGTTTTGATAGATCCAGGTGCTACTCACTTGTTTATACATACTTCTTTAGCTTGTAAGCTTAACGTGCTAACCCATGAATTACGAATTGAGTTATTATTGAGGGTTCCATTAGGTGAACAGACGGTGTTGACCAAGTTTTGTCTCAAATGTTTGTTGACCTTTGTTGGTTACACCATTGTGGTTAATCTTATACCCCTAGATATTAACTCTTTTCAAATTATCTTTGGTATGTATTTCCTAGAGACGTATCGAGTTCAACTCGACTGTTGGAAGAAGGAGGTTGTCTTTCAACATGGTGGATTTTATTGTGTCTTTTCTGGAGACAGAAAAGTTTTGCCTACGTGTATCATATCAGTTGTTGTAGCTAATAAGATGTTGCATAAAGGTTGCAAGGCATTCTTGGCACATGTAATAGATACTAGAGCTAAGAAGAGCACATTCAGCCTATGGGATTTGCCAGTGGTCTATGAGTTTCCAGATGTTTTCCGAAATGAGTTTCCAGGTCTACCTTCTAAAAGAGAGATAGACTTTGAGATCCATGTGTTGCCAGGTAGTCAACCTATAGCGCTACCAGCCGACAAAATGGCACATGTAGAATTGAAGGAACTCAAGATTAAGTTACAGGAATTACTGGATAAGGGTTTCATTTAACCTAGTTCTTCACCATGGGGAGCTCCGGTTTTATTTGTGAAAAAGAAAGATGGTACTATGAGGCTATGTATAGACTACAGACAGTTGAATACGATCACCATCAAGAATAAATACCCGTTGCCAAGGATAGATGATCTGTTTGATCAGTTGCGTGGAGTGATGATCTTTTCTAAGATAGACTTGAGATCTGAATATCATCAGTTGAGGATAAAGACTTTGTATATTCCTAAGTCAGCTTTTAGAACAAGATATGGGCATTATGAGTTTCTGGTCATGTCGTCTGGATTGACTAATGCCCCAACAACTTTCATGGATATGATGAATCGGATTTTAAAGCCATTCTTGGATCAGTTCATAGTGGTTTTCATAAATGACATTTTGATTTATTCCAGAGATGATGAGAAGTATGAGCAACATCTGAGGATAGCGTTACAGTTGTTGAGACAACACCAGTTATATGCTAAGTTCAATAAGTGTGAGTTTTGGTTAGTTTAGGTGTCTTTTCTTGGACATGTCAACTCAGGAGATGGAGTAAGTGTTGACCCTAAGAAAATTGAGTCTGTTCTATAGTGGGCACAGCCTAAGACTCCTATTGAGATCAGAAGCTTCTTAGGATTGGCAGGTTATTATAGGAGGTTCATCCATAACTTCAGTGTTATAGAGTCACCTCTGACATGTTTAATAAGAAAGGGTGCACTGTTTGTTTGGTCAAACAATTGTGAGAAGAGTTTTCATATCTTGAAGAAGAGGTTGACTACCACACCAATGTTGATCCTACCTGAGGTAGATAAAGGCTACACAATGTTTTGTGATGCTTCCAGGAGAGGTTTAGGGTGTGTGTTGATGTAGGAAGGCAAATTAGTGGCTTATGCATCTAGGCAACTTAAGAAGAATGAGGAGTATTACCCGACACATGATCTGGAATTAGTTGCAGTAGTTCATGCTCTTAAGAAATGGCGTCACTATCTTTATGGTGAGGCATGTCAGGTGTTTACGGATCATAAGAGTTTTAAATATATTTTCACCCAGAAGGATCTGAATCTTAGACAACGGAGATGGTTAGAACTGATCAAGGATTATGATGTGACGATATATTATCATCTTGGTAAGGCAAATGTGGTAGCAGATGCCCTCAATAGGAAGTCAAGTTCAACAATAGATGTATTCTCTATGGCATGCTTCAAGAGAGACCTGCTAGTAGAGATGTGAAAGTTGAACTTAGACTTAGGGGTGATAGAGTAGAGTGGTTTGATTGCACAAATGCAAGTCAATCCTACTTTTTATGATCATATCAACGAACTACAACAGAGTGACAGTGAATTACAATAGATCATGAAGGACATGACAAGGGGAAAAAGACCAGAGTTGAAGTTTTCAGATGATGGTTTGTTGTATCAACATGACATGTTGTATGTACCGGGAGATAGTGATTTGAAAGAAAGGATTCTTGAGGAATTGCATGCATCGATGTACGCTATGCATCCAGGAAACACCAAGATGTACAAGAATCTTAAGGAGTTGTACCGGTGGTCAGGTATGAAAAAGGATGTAGCTGAGTATGTGGTTAGATGTAGTGTGTGCCAACAGGTTAAGGCTGAGCATCAGAATCCTGCAGTTACCTTGCAATCTCTTCCTATACTAGAGTGGAAGTGGGAACATATCACAATGGATTTTGTGGTAGGGTTGCCTAGGACACCTAGAGGTTGTGACTCGATATGGGTGATTGTGGATAGACTAACTAAATCTACTCACTTTCTTCCTATTAAGTCAACCTTTGATGTCCCGAAGTTGGCTAAGACATACGTGGATGAGATAGTCAGGCTGCATGGTATCCTATTTTCAATTATATCAGATAGAGATCCTAAGTTCACCTCTAGGTTTTGGAATCAATTGCATCATGCTTTGGGCACAAAGTTGAGGTTCAATACAACTTTTCACCCACAGACGGATGGTCAGTCAGAGAGGACCATTCAAATTCTTGAGGACATGCTGAGAGCATGTATCTTGCATTTTAGTGGAAGTTGGGAAGAACACTTGAGCCTTATAGAGTTTGCATACAACAATAGTCACCATTCCACTCTTCATATGGCCCCGTATGAAGCTTTGTATGGTAGAAAGTGTAGATCACCCGTATGTTGATACGAGGTGGGTGAAAAAGAGATTCTTGGACCAGAGATAGTGGATCTGACTATAGAAAAGATTACAATGATTAGAGAACAGTTGAAGGTTGCACAGGACAGGCAGAAGAGTTACACTGAGAAGAGACATGGACCTCTTGAGTTTGAGGTTGGTGATGAAGTGTATCTGAAGGTTTCACCATGGAAAGGAGTGTTGAGGTTTGGCAAGAGAGGAAAACTGACTCCTAGGTTTATGGGCCCATATCATGTCATTGAGAGGATTGGACCTGTAGCCTACATGTTGGAATTGTCATCCGAGTTGGCTAATCTACAGGTTGTGTTTTATGTATCGATGTTGAAGAAGTGTTACCCTGGTACATAGAAGATAGTGGACCCAGAACCTGTACAGTTCAGATCAGATGTGTCCTATGTTGAAGGACCTGTATAAATAGTTGATCTGAGGATCAAGAAACTCAAGAATTGAGAGATACTATTAGTGAAAGTTCTATGGAGGAACCACAACTTAGAGGAGGCCACGTGGGAGCTTGAGTCAGAGATGCTTAACAAGTTTCCTTTTCTCTTTTAGGAATTTCGGGACAAAATTCTAATAAGGGAGGGAGATTGTTATGACCCACTCTATGATTAACCGGTAAGCACAACGCTTAGTATATCATTAAGTTGAGTTAAGTACTCATAGATGCAATTAGTTCTTTTATGAAGAGAGAAAATTTAATTAGCATGTTTTTAAGCCTTGAGGTTGTAGTGGATCTCATGCTTGGAATTTTGCAAAAGAAATTGTGTAATTCATACTTACAGAGAGAAAGTTATGATGATTTGAAGTTATTGGGTTGAATCTGCAAATTACCCAATTATTAGCCTTATTAACCCCTTTCCGCTTTCTCTCTTATCTCTTCTTCCCTGATAGACACCGCTTGAGCTGCGCCCAACCTGTCTGAACGAGAATAGCAGGGGGTGTGGGCAATTTCGAGCTTCCTTAGCTCCGATCTGCAGGCGCCCTACTTCCCTTGTCCTTCCTCCATCCTTTCCTTACCTCTTCCTCTTCCAATCATGCCTAGGGTGGAACCCCTATAGTTGCGGCCAATAGTAGCAGTGGTCGGCGGCCAGTTGCTTTGGCTCGGCTAGGAGCCCTCTTGGGTGCACAAAACTCTAAGGAAAAGCTAACTTTGAGTTTGGCCAACAATCTGAAGCACAAATCCACAACCCTAGCCTCGATTTAACACCTAACCAAGCTTTTCTTCAACTTGTACGTGAGAAGAAGCTGCTGCTCGCAATAGCAGGTCCGAACCATGAGCATATTAGCGTGAGCAGCACCCCAAAACACTGCCTTTGAGTTCAGCCAAGGGTCCAAAGCACAATTCTACCTCCATCTAGCCACGAGCTGTGCCAAATAGCTGAGCCCTTTCCATCTATGCGTGAAGCAGGTCCAAATTCAAGACTGTTCGAAGGTTGAAAATGACCCAGTGATGCCTAGAAATAGGCTATGGATGGATTTTTGGTTGATTTTCGGTCACCTCCACCCACTATGAGTATAATTTCACTCACTAAGCACGTTTGACTCAAATAATCAAGTGTTTTTGGTTGAATCGGTGTTATTTGCGGGTAACAGTGTTTACCCACCAGGTGTCGGGCAGTTCCGACGTCACACGATTTCTAATGTGCATATTTTATTTATTAACGCTTGCACAATGCTAATTAGTTAATTGATATGTGTGATTTGGATTAGTGTAAATAGCGATTGATCGAAACTTCAATTGCTCGATTAAATGTTCAACTCAGTAGTACATGACCAGTAATGACATAGTTTGGGTATAAACCCAGGCTGTACACTTTTGGTGAGTGAATAGATGCTCAATTTCAAAGAAATGACAACGGCATAAAAAGGGTTGAATAGAAACCTAGTTGCACACTCGTAGTCATATTTAATGTGAGTATATTAATAATTATACAAATCGACACGTTTCTCAAGGGTACCATAAGAAATTCTTAGTTATTATCAATAATTCATGTCATGATAAGTAATTAACTCTTAATTGGGTTAAGTGATGCACAACTCAGGATTAGGGTTGATGTGCACAGTTTTCTAGGAATTTCAGATAATTTACAAGTGCTACTGATGATTTCTCATATGTTGAGTAATCAACCCTTATCAGTATATTAAGATGTTTAATTGTGTGATTTCAGTATGTATGTGCCAAGTTGACAAGTATTCTATTTATTTAAATCTACCTGCAAGTACAGTATGTTGATTTCTCAGTAAATTACAGTGTTTGAGAATATTGCACTACCAAGTTACAAATGATATACATGTTGTATTTATAAGTTTCAGATAAATAGACTCAGTACCATAGAGATACCAAATCCAAAAATAAGTAAGAGAGAGAAGTAATGTAGTAAGAGCTTTTCTAGAATAATAAAATAATAGATTTAAGGGCCCTAACACTGTAGAATCCCTATGAGAGGTCTACGCCTTAGGGATGAAATGACCTACCCTGGCAGTGGATCCAGTATACGAGGGTCGGAACGTATCAACAAGTGGCACGGGGGATGAAGCCCTAATGGATATCTCTTTAAATTATAGTTTGTAGTGTCCAACATCAACCAGAAGTCCTGGTGGCACTAGAGTACAGAAAAGTCAATAGGTGACTTGACTCTCCACCTGTGTGCTCAGGTTAGAGGAGGAGTCCAATTTACGACACAATATGAGTGGCGAGGCCAGAGAGCTAGTTTCCCTGTTGCAGACCAGGAGAATAGTCAGACTATATCTCAGGGTGTCAGCTAAGTCTTGTACAGTGGGATCATAGTCCGCTACGAGTCTTCATATGTAGAGTACACTACATATGGTCGGGGCATAAGATAAAATATCTTCATATAGGTTCACAGAGTTTCTTATAAGTTAAAGAGTTAAGAAAGATTTAAGTTAGATTCATATAAGTTGTCCTTTACATGAGATTTTAGTATTCTCTATTATTTAATCATATCTACAGCCTTGCAACAGTTGTCTTCTTAATGAAATGTTGACATCTCATGTCATTTAAATTGTATTTCTTAGATCTGCTCAGTATAGTATTATCTTGTATTTTATTCCAATTAAGAATCATAAAATGAGTTATCTGCGATGGTTGGGTGAAATTCTATTCACTGATCCAGTATCTCACCAACCTACTAAAACATTTTTTTCAGGTCAACATCACCACGAGGAATTTGAAGGATTGTACCACCCAAGTTCTTAGAAGGTAGTTCGTAGTTAGATAGAGGTCTCTTAGTCCTTTCCCCTCAGTCCTTGGGCATGTGGTGTGGTAGAGAGAGAATATAATATAATATGTAGTTTAGTTTTAAGTTATCTGTTGTGCTTTATTTTCTTTATGGAAAAATGTAATATGTCATGTAACTCTGTTTTATCTTCCTAGTAAGGTATATGGTATGTTGCTTCCACAGTTAATACGATTTGGTGTTATTCAAGTTATAAGACTTTCCTTTAAGTTAATTTGAAATGATTAAGTAAAGAAAAGGTTAGGGGTGGTTTATCTAGGATGACTCCCCCATCTTCGGGGTCATTAGAGATGGCACAGGGATCGGGGCATCACACTCATAGTACATAATTACATTACACTTCAAATACAAGTGGAATCACCTAATTTTGATATTGGATGTGAAACCTAGATCTATTTTAGTGAGTGGATACACTATCTATTGGATTGACTTGGTGAATAAGTCATTCAACTTGTATGGTGAATCAATTGACTGGATAATGCGAGGGTAGGCTGTCAAATTTTTTATGTCAATGTATCAATGAAATTTTAACTCCAATGAGTAAGGGGTATTTCTTACTATCTTGTAAAGTGGATGAATCAATCATATCAAGAAACAAAATGATTGTTTCATCTATAACATTTTTCCCAATTTACTTCCTAAACAATAAAATTCAGAGTAAATAAAAAAATTAACTATATTCATGTATATATTTCCTTTTTTGTAATTGAATTACGCAACCTAAATGATATGGACTGTTCTAATTGTAGATAAGTTAACTTGATTGCGTGATCAAAAAGGCCAATGATTTTGATCAGTTGATTAGGTAACCTGATCAAGGATCAGATTCCCGTCCGTGTTTTATAAAATTTAACTATTTTTGTATTAAGATTAGGAAAATGATTTGAAGTAGGGTTTTCTGAGCCCATGGTTATTCCATATAAAGGATATCTCTCTATAAATGTTTGACACATCTCTTGAGACAACTGAGAGGCATGGTTTCCATCAAACTTCTCTTTCAAAGTGAGGATGAGACACAAAGGACAAATACTTAGTATAAGAGAAGAAAGGAAGTTCTATGACAATTTGCTCTTCAACTTGATGGCCAAGGTGGTGTGTCATGCTTTAACTCATCCTCGTGGATGAATCACAACCCTAGGCACATGTGTGGAGGCTTTGAGAAGGTGTTATTGTGAAAAACACAACCATGCAACAACTTGGTGGCCAAACTGGATCTCTTATTAATCCATTAGGATTCCTTGGTGGTTCTTCTAAGCCTAGAACTGGGAGATTATTTTATTCACAGACAATAGAAACATCTAATTTTTTTATAACTACTATATGGAAAGGCAAAACCTTTATCTCTTCTTGTGTCTTCTGTTTACCAACATTTTGTAGATATAATGCATCAGGCAACTCGGTTATAAAGGGAAGATTTTAGTTCTATTTTGTTTCACTCCCTTCTCAAGAACCCAATATTCCTACTATCTATTTCCTTAGCATTTCATGTCATGGTCACCATGCTACTAGGACACTAATTGAATTGGGGTTCCTAGCCCTATTATAATAAGAACTACACCGTAGAAAGTTTTTGTAGACACACTTGTCTTAGTAGACAGGAGTAGAACCTCATGGCCAATGTAGATGCATTGTGACTTCACTACGATGGAACTCTGATAGAAGTTTGATGCTTGTTCTTGTTCTATGTTTGTACCATCTCACTAATAGAATCATTCATGATAAGGATGTGCAAGGATGTTGATACAATGGTAAGAAAAGTAGAGAGACCATGATAGAATAACGTGCTCACTACAGTATCATCCCAGTAGAAGTATGCCTTATAGACCAAGTTGTATAAATAATGTGTGTATTCATCAAGTAGTGTGCATCATGCATTGAATAATATATCTTGAGGCAATATTCATGGTTGTAGTT
This sequence comes from Alisma plantago-aquatica, assembly GCA_963693085.1. NCBI lineage: Eukaryota > Viridiplantae > Streptophyta > Magnoliopsida > Alismatales > Alismataceae > Alisma > Alisma plantago-aquatica. The sequence continues at coordinate 636,316,304 of OY856413.1, read as the reverse complement.
TTCTATAATGAATAATGGTTCCATACCTGGGTTCATAGCAATCTAGGTGTTAACATAACAAATGGTGCAAGGTTGCTTCCACTATGCAAGAGAAGTACCTCCTAATAATGCCTAAGTTAATAACAGTTGTTGTTTCTCTGTTATGAGATGAACATTGAAGAATGCCTTGATGGTGTGAAGTGAGTCATAAAATATGTCATAATCTACACTCTATGGAAATAAAATTAGGGAGATCGACCTTAAGTGATAAATGACACTGAGATCACACAGGGATAGTGCATGTACGATAGGTTGTTTTATTCTACTTGCAAATTTTAGTCACTTTTTTTCTTGCGCAACAGAATGTACACCTTGATATATTGTCAAATTAGTGACTATATGTTTGGCTTATGCAACCCTGTGTGTTTTTGGGGTGCAAAATCAGCTAAGGTTAGTTATTTTGGTGTTGAAGTATTTGTTACACAACATGGTATGGTTTGGTTAAGTTTTTTCAGATTCAGTAATATTAAAATCCAGCAAACTGGGAATATGTGTTTTCATGACAACCAATGTGTGATATCATAAACCCATGAAATTATTGACAACTCAAGATGTTGTGATGATGCATGTGGGAAAGGAAATCACCAAAATTTGATTTTATGGAAAACTTAGTTTGTAGCTATATCACTACAACATGCATGTAGAATTGATTGATTTTGTGGAGCCTGCTACTTGTGTGCAACTTTTCATGAAGAACAAATGTATTTTGGTTGGTAGTGGGTGGGAACCTATAGGGAAAGAATCCTTGATAATTTGAAACACTCCTTGAGTTTTTTGGTGCCTCCAGAAAAATGGTTGTGACTTCTTCATTAATGTACATAGGTCCAAGAGCTTGTGGTTGGGTCCCACTAGAGAGTTTGTGATGAGTGGTCTATATGGGCCATATTCTTCCACCCTATATAAGGTGTAGGAGGATTTAGTTTCTTATAATACTTTGTTTGGGAGGCTTAGTGCCTCCTTTGAGGCTATTGGTATTACATGATTTGAGTGCAACAGACACTAACAATGAGAAAAAAAAGGTAACTTTCATAGGAAAAGTATGTTGTTGTCCCATGTTCTTTCTCTTCATGTTCCTAAAAATCTTCACCGAAAAAATCATTTTCTTCTTCCCCTCGGTTCCTCTTCCACACATAGACCTCCTTTCCTTACTCTCTTTGTGTCCATTTGAAGGCCCATGTATATCAAGATCTTATTTTGTCTTCCCCTTTTTATGGTTGAATAAGATTAGATGGGATTAATCTAACTTTGAGCTTGAGAATATCAATGGTGGATGATAGTGGGGTCATGCAACACCTATGGATTTTGTATTTCTCACGTGGGCCCAAGGAATTAGACATGGATTTAGATTTTAGGCTCTAATACCAACCATACTGTAACGACCCCGCCTCCCGGTAACCCCCAATTAAGGGAGACCTGAAGGTCAGAGCCGTTATTCAATTAACAGGATCAAAGGTTTGACAAATAATCAATAACAATTAATAAATTTTACTAACTAAACTAAAAACTGGTACAAAATAAAAACTTTGCATACCTTTTAAAACTTTGGGAATCTATCTATCCAAGCTTGAATCTACTCTAACTAATCCTCCTTGCACTTTATGTTTTACTTTCACAATGTGTCACTTTACTGTTTGTTCTTTCAATTGTTGTTCCTAAAACGCCGAAAAACAAAACGTCGGTCAGTATATCGAAATATATTGGTATGTGGGGACAAACAAAAGTTTGCACATAAGGATAACAATCTAATTAACACAATCAAGTTAATTAACAAGCCAATTTACACTTTTCAGTATGACATTCTCCACCGCTTTTGCCCTAACCCTGGCATACCCACCTTAGGGTTTCCTTTGCCAATGACTTAAGGCCACCTTCTCAATCCCGAGCTTGGTGCCTGGGGGTCACCACTCATGGTGCCCACTAGTCATGCAATATCATAGGCCACCTTCTCATTCCCGAGCATGGTGCCTGGGGTCACCACTCAAGGTGTCCATCGGTCTACCCATCTGGGCCTGACCTTTGGCATCATCCATCAGGGTGACATGTAGGTTTGGGAATCCATACTTATATTATTAATGTGATAATCGTAGTGACTTTATAGTTTGCAAGTATGAACATTCAAACTGATAATTTGCATTCAATGCGATTAACTATCTGGAAAATCCTCGGGAAACTAAGGTGGTTATTCATAATTAACCACATACCTGATCTGACGATTTGAACAGAAATATCCATGCAAATAAGAATCCAAGCAAGCAAGCATTTTCAACAAGATCCTAAAATAATCACGTAATTCCCTTTTTATTATTCATGTATTCAAGATCCATTAAACCTAGCTCGTTTCCTAGGGTTTCTAATTCACTTTTAGGGTTTCTATTGCAATTAGGGTTTCATTAGAGTTCTTTATAGGTCTTTTACAACTTTCCTCATTTGTATCCAAAAAACCCTAAAACAGTAGTTCTAGGTGCAAAACCCTACTTACTCACATATTCACATTAAAGCCTTTTTATCATCTACTAGACTGAGGTTACCGGATGTCAGGTTTACACAAAGGACTTCAAATTATATATCATGATCATTAACCTTAAGTTAGGGTTTCTAAACTATTATGCATCTTCATGCATGCAAAATCCCTAGAACAGGCATGATATCATCTTAATTAGGTTCAATCCTTTTTATTATTCTCCACAAGTTATTATATCCCAAAATCAACATAATTAAGACATTAAGCCCAATTTCTAAACATAATTAGGGTTTCTAAGTGCTTAAGCATTCTTATTCATAATAAAACCCTAAAACATGAAAGAAACATCTAGATCCAGTTCAAGTTCGTCATTACCTATTTGACAGGTTGTAGTTACTCAATTTCATCCACTAAACCATATGAACTTACCCAATATGTTCAATTAGGGTTTCTTAATCTAATACAGAAATAATTTTCATTAGATTAAGAAACTTTTGCAAATATGAACAGATTCAGGTTCTCAAATGAATTTTAATGTGTTCCTCATATTTTTCTAAGCAACTTTCATATTTTAACTTTATTCATTCGAGCTTCCTATCAAAGGATATGATTTTTGCAAGAAAGACATTAACTTGGGTTATTAGTTATCCTTTTAGGAAAAACGATGGCCATCTGATCCGTGGTCCTGTGGTCCACGCGAAATCCAATGGTTTGTGCTTTACTTTGCGATAAAAAAGAAGCCAATGACAGAAAAAGCCTTACCTTCCTTTATGAACATCGGGGGCAAGGAGGTCATTTCCCCCTTTCTCTTCTTCTTCCTCGCTTCCGTGAACAGAGACAAAGCCTCTTGCAGCCACAGTCAACTGAAAAGTTGACTTCTGCCTCTGGTCCTATGAATCCATCAGGGATGGCTCCTTTGGTTCCGAACTCACCCTACTACCAGCCATCATCTACAATGGTCGAATTTGGCGGCCCCAGAAGCTCCCGCCGCCCAGCGGCAGTTCCACGAAAGTTGCAGCCACCAGAGGATCGTGGACAAGATTGGAAGTAGAGGGAACTCTGCTTTGGGTTCAAGTGACTCCGCCCATCCAAGAACAGAAGGAAATAATGCCTTATATAGGCTGGGTGAGGGGGTTCAAATTCGATCAGAGCCCATCTCCCAAACAATTTGGGAACTTTCTCGAATTCCCAAAAAAATAGAGAAAATCGGGGTTGTTTATGCACAGATTTGCCTTCCCAACTCGATGGGAGAGTCCACCTTCATCCCAACTGATCAAAGTGAGAAAGAATCAGAGAGGGAAATGAGTCCTTGTTGTACTTAGTTTCCTAATCTGAAACAAGAGCAGCTACCGTTGGATCTGGATCGAACGGTTAGCAAGCCTCATATTAGAACATCAATTGTTACAATTTGTAAAATCCATATCTCTCAAACCATTTATCCCTTGAATTACAAATTTTATAGGAAATTCTATGACGACTTAATGCACGTATGTACCAAATTTGAGACTCAAAATTGAAAGTATGAGATGTTTTTATTTATATGCAAGATATCACTTAATTATATATATTTCTCACATATTTTCTCTTTACCTTGGCATTAAATTAGTATTTTGAATTCCTTGAACCTCAAGGAACTCTAATGGTTCAGAATCCCATCTTGGGAATATTCCTTAGCCTCTCACATATCTTTTATCTATTTTCTCTTTCTTCTTATTCATTTCTTATCAAAATATCTCTTTTTGGAGATTTCTCTTTATCCCTTTTATTATTTTCCTTATTGGAATTTCTTTTAACATTAGAAACCTCATGGATACGAAAATTCATCAAATATAACTCAATTATATATCTTTTAACTTATTTTCCACATTTCATCAATATTTTCAATTTCTTTCTTAATAAAGATATACTTAATTGATCTTTTATTTTTTTTATTGCTCTCTTTATGCAACTTTGGACTCCTTGGAACCCAAGGAACCCAAGAGGCACGAAATACCTCTTTGGATTTTCCTTCTAAAGGTTTCCACATTTTTCTTTTCTCAAATATTCAATTATTCATTCACTAATTGAATTTTCTTGTTATTTGGGCCCAATAGCCAATAAAGCCCACAACACAATCATCAAGGCTATTATAAACAAAATCCATTATATCATTTGTGGTTCAATTATCTTTAATATGAGAAATTAAATTTCTCACCAAATGAACCCAAAATTAGGGTTGTAACATCCTTCCCCTCTTATAGGAATTTTTCCCTCAAAATTCCATCAAGCAAACAAACAGTTCAGGATAAGCCTTTCATACATCCATCATGGCTCCCATGTGGCATCACCCTTTCAATGGTGCTTCCCAAGAACCTTCATCATCTCATATTCTTCCATCTGAGTTCTTTCTTACCTTGGTATATCATACCCTCATAGGCGACTCAGGACATTTCAGCCTCTCAAGAGTTGAATAGGTTCAAGGCTCAGCACATGGCTTGGGTACCTCAAATAGTGCTCTAGATCAAACTAATGGGACACATTACACATCATGTTATCCTGAGGGTCAAGGCTAAACACAACCATCTCCACCAATACATCTCAAATGGACCCATATATCAGGGACTCAACTTTCTTAGTTGTAGCTTAGAGGGGTCGAATTTTCACATCACATATTCTCCCACAGTGAACTGCATGTCAGTCTGCTTTGCATCAGCTCATGACTCATGTCACCACTGGGCCCTCTCTCAGCCGTTGCACAATCAAAGCGACTTCGTCTGCACACACTGTGGTTCTTTTCTGACCTTCATGAGGCCTCCTTCGCCAACATCATCTTAATGAAGCGATGATTGACACAACCTTTCTATAAAACTTCTTGCATCCTGATAAGGCTATGGTGGTTATCATCACATCTTACAAAGGGCAAGAACTGCCTCTATGTATCACCCTGAATGAGCACACATGCTCTCATCAGACCCTCTAGTCTGGATCATACTGTCCATTAGTATGTGGTGATAAGCTGTACTATTATCGAGTTCTTCATGTTTCTACTTCCACCTCATGGAAGTGAACCCTTAGGTCAAACCCAAGCACTTTTGAACTCACATCATGGTGTAGTTGAACCATCTTTCTTTCTAAGTAGTTCAACTGAATATGTGTCGTGATAGCACTCTTCCTTTCTCATGTCATCTAGGTAATGCGATCTACCATAACCCATATTGCATCTTGACCTTCTTGGTCAAAGGGAGACTTACCACAACATCCATAGTGATGAACTCCCATTCCCTCTCAGGGACTCTTTTATCCTCTATATCGATACACTGGGTTACTGGTGTACGTCCTTCTCCTCCTAGATTTCATGGCCACATGCTACATGCAACTTTGTTTTGAGCATCCAGAGTGCTACCATCACTTACTATCTTTGTAGTACCAACGTATATCATGACCTCATGTATTCTTATGATTCCTCAAGCTTGATACCTCGGAAACCCTAAACCACTCTCAAAAGAGTTTTATTACCTTCCTATCCAAAGAAGTGTATCTGAGGTTCTATCACCATCCTTTTACTACATCAAGGACTAAAATGGCTAACCAAACAACCATTAACTTGTTCAACATATCTGGTTACATCTGTGTGTTAGCCAAAACACATCCTCTTTCCAAACATAGGGTTAGTCGAGCAACCTCAACTTCTTCTAGCTTCCAGCTAACTAGGCAGCTACATCTCAACCAGAGCATTCATTACTACTTCTTATCCTTAGGTGCTAGGTAATGTTGAAGACATACACCTCCATGTATTCTACTTATCATGCAATCTCAAACTGTAAGTTTTTCTTCATCAAGAAACTCTGAGCTCATCCTAATGGTCATCAAACTCAACCTTGTATCACTTGCAAATTTCACATAGCTCATGCTAAAAAAACATCCTTATCAGATGACTACCTTATTTCTCTTAGTGTTTGTAAACCATCCATGTATTATTCCTTCCACAAACGTATGTTATCCTCTCTATCCTCATACCTTGTAGCAACATTCCAACTTACATCATCTTTATCCTTGGTGTAACGCATGCGTAATGTCCTATCTCTCACTCCCATAACAAGAAGAAATAAGCATTTGGCGGCCGTCCAAATACAGATTTCTTCCCATTCCAGGAGTAGAGATGGTACATCCCACCTTGACAGTACACCTTCAAATCTAAGTTGAAACGTGCAACTCATGTATCCACATCACAAACATCATGATATCAAAATTACTTCCATGGAAAACTGGTCTCGAACTTACTTGGTCCAAGCACAATCCTTGGTCATCTCCTCTAGGTCTATAGGGTCCCGACACTTTGGGGTCATCCCTTTTCCCTTATGCATCCAGAGAGTGCCCTACTCATCCGCCCTTTGGGTCCCATGAGTTCATGAAGGTGATCAATCTCCTAACCCATGGCCCTCAGACAATGATAGTTGTTACCTCCCGACCCTATGGTCATGTGCAACTAGGGAATTGGGCAACTCCTTCTTCCATCGGTCTTATCCCTACCTGACCCTTGGATAGGCTTAGGATTCTAACATAGTACATGTTCAACTGAGAACCTTACCCAATCCTTCATCATCTCTCTCTACATTCATGACTAACTTTCATCCCTTCATAGGGGTCATGGCAACCTGCCTACCTTGCTCAGGCCCCATACCGATTACCTCCATGGTAACACATCACATACACTTAGATATGGTTATCTATGGGTTTGTAGGTTCATTCTCATACCATGTACTTTTCACTTAGCTTCTCAAGATCCTATGGGACCTCTTTAGGTTTCTACAAACCCACAAACTGGTACACACCTTCCAACGGGTCCCTCTCCCAGGATGGGAGGAAACTACAACTCTTGACAACAAGGTCACAAACATCCTTAGGGTTTATATTCACATGAGCATGCTTAACCTAGCAGCTACTAGGGCACAAATAGACCACCTATTAAACCATGCTAGGTCATACTTGTTCTCTTTCCTCAACATTAGATCAACTTAGTCGTGAAGGGTTCATCAAACATACCCTTAACTTAAGGGGTTTCCTTTACCTCTATACATGAGGAGTATCATGCTCAAAACTATAGAGACTCAAATCTCATCATGAGCATCGGATACACTGCTTCCCCTCTTAGGCCTAGGAACCCTAGGTTCTCCTTTGGATATCCAACTACATGCTCAATCTCTTAACCACGAATCAAGCATGTCCAAGGTATGTCATGTACTCCCATGATCCTTTTATATGAGCAATACCTCAGAGTCTAGTCCTCCTCAAGGACATTCAACTATGTATAAAACCTCACAACAAGTTACCTAAACCTCCTCAGGGTCTAAGGCACTCTTTATCTCATCCAGCAGGTAGTCACTTATACCATAGGTACCAGAAGCATCATCTTCTCTCCAGGGTTTGTTTCCTCTAAAGATAACCAAGATATCATCAACCTCCAGGGGTCACACATGAGGCAACCATTATCATCCACTTAGGTCGCATCATCCTCAACTTCCCACTGTTCCTGATATCTTGGGGTTTTAGGCTTCCAACCTCCTTGTTGGGTTCTTGCTTTCTCTCTCAAGAGCTAACTCCACATCCAGCCATACTACTAGAGCTCCTCTCTCCATGAAGGCTCATGCTAACAAGCATACCCCTATGTGGGTGAAGCCTATGCTCAACTCATGTTTGACTCAAGATTATCCATATCTCTTTATGCTTATCTCATAAGACATCCATCGTGCCCTTCTGGCCAGGGTTTCAACCTACTACCGTACCACTGATGTACTCTGGGTGCATTCTATCCCCTACTTACATAAGCCATAGGGTTTCTATAGGTCCTTCACTAACCTCACCAATGAAGGAGCTATCCTTCACTATAACATGCCTGACCCTTTCCAGGGTTGGGTCGTCAAAGGTACTAGGTCATCTAACCTCTCATGGCTCGTATGGTATCCAAGGCATGTCTATCCAAACACCCAGTCAACCATGGCATCTAACTTACCATCTCATCTCTAACCTCCACTTAGGGTTAGGGTTAACATCATCCTCACAGGATGTGCTAGGTCTCTACTTTTAATGGAGGTCTCTACCTCCAAGACTAACTTTCTCTACTCATCCTCCTGACAAGAAGGTCTAGCCTCAGGTCTTTCCTAAGGGAAATAACAAATTATGTCATATGACCTAAGCATGTATCTATTCTTTTACGCTTACTCTATTAAGCTTATGTCCATGAAATCTTATTTACATGCTTTTTATTAATTTGGTGGAGGATTCCTTAATCCTTATCAACCTTACCCATACCTCAAGAGGGTGAGGAGAAGAGAGAAAACATTAATCCTTAAGGTCCTTAAAAAAATTTGAGTTGAGAAATGATGAACAAGATGAGAGAGTCCTAAAGGTATCTTATTTCGAGTCATATCCTAAGACATCGGCCAGGTAGTCACACAATCTGGGAGTCCTCGTATTTTGATTAGCGGTGCAGAGGAAAGTATTGCCAGCCCCGGGACGTGATCCTTTTCTAGACACCTCAATATTTCAGACAATCCTCTAATAACTCCCTACAGAATTTGTAAAATTTAATAATTATTAAAGATTAAGTGAGGAACCTTCGCTCTGATACTAATTGTAACGATCCCACCTCCCGGTAACCCCCAATTAAGGGAGACCTAAAGGTCAGATCCGTTAATTCAATTAACAGGATCAAAGGTTCGACAAATAATCAATAACAATTAATAAATTTTACTAACTAAACTGAAAACCGGTACAAAATAAAAACTTTGCATACCTTTTAAAACTTTGGGAATCTATTTATCCAAGCTTGAATCTACTCTAACTAATCCTCCTTGCACTTTATGTTTTACTTTCACAATGTGTCACTTTACTATTTGTTCTTTCAATTGTTGTTCCTAAAATCCCGAAAAACAAAACGTCGATCAGTATATCGAAATATACTGGTATGTCGGGACAACTAAAAGTTTGCACATAAGGATAACAATCTAATTATCACAATCAAGTTAATCAACAAGCCAATTTACACTTTTTTGTATGATATTCTCTACCGCTTCTTCCCTAACCCTGGCATACCCACCTTAGGATTTCCTTTGCCAATGACTTAAGGCCACCTTCTCAATCCTGAGCTTGGTGCCTGGGGGTCACCACTCATGGTGCCCACTAGTCATGCAATATCATAGGCCACCTTCTCTTTCCCAAGCTTGGTGCCTGGGGTCACCACTCAAGGTGTCCATCGGTCTACCCATCTGGCCTGACCTTTGGCATCATCCATCAGGGTGGCATGTAGGTGTGAGAATCCATACTTCTATTATTAATGTGATAATCATAGTGAATTTATAGTTTGAAAGTATGAACATCCAAATTGATAATTTGCATTCAATGTGATTAACCATCTGGAAAATCCTCGGGAAACTAAGGCGGTTATTCATAATTAACCACATACCTGATCTGACAATTTTAACATAAATATCCATGCAAATAAGAATCTAAGCAAGCAAGCATTTTCAACAAGATCCTAAAATAATCACGTAATTCCCTTTTTATTATTCATGTCATCAAGATCCATTAAACCTAGCTCGTTTCCTAGGGTTTCTAATTCACTTTTAGGGTTTCTATTACAATTAGGGTTTCATTAGAGTTCTTTTTAGATCTTTTACAACTTTCTTCATTTGTATCCAAAAAAACCCTAAAATAGTAGTTCAAGGGGTAAAACCCTACTTACTCACATATTCACATTAAAGACTTTTTATCATCTACTAGACTGAGGTTACCTAACGTCAGTTTTATACAAAGGACGTCAAATTACATATCATGCTCAACCATTAACCTTAAGTTAGGGTTTCTAAACTATTATGCATCTTCATGCGTACAAAATCCCTAAAATAGGGATTTTAGGTTTCCCAAGCTTCGGCATCAAGATGCAGCTTGTGGAATGATCCTTGTGCTTAAAAAACCCTAATTTGGAGTAAAGTGCAATTTACTCAAATTGAGGGGTGCAATTTGTAAAATACTTCATCTAGAACATCTTTTATAACTCTTGTCATCATTTAGAGTAGAAATGATGAAAGGGACACATCAATGAACAATCAGATAAGAAAAATGATCTTTGTGATAAAAATCACCTAATATGGGTATGGAGACCTTTCATGTATGTAACCTAGTTGAAAGTTGGCTTTCTTTACCCTTAGATCTTGAGATTTCATGAGCTTTGCATAATTTCAGATGAGTTTGGACGTGCCCTTGAGCAAGGAGGGACTTAGATGTAAATTCCATGCTTTAGAGGTCCTTATGGTGTAAAAAGGCCTAAAGTATATAAGCCTTCTTCCTTGCAACAAGTGAACGGATCTTTCATTTCCTTCACTTCTTCTCTTCCTTCTCAACCGACCAAGGCTAGCTCTGGAGCAGAGAAGGACGACCAAGGGTCCTAGGTAAGTTTGGATCACCCCTTATTGCTTGAATTCATGGAGGAAACTCGTTTTCAAGGTTGGATTCATGGCTAGCTCACCTAGCTCTATCTTTCTAGCCTTTCCTTCCCAAGGTTTCCTTGGAGAATTCACCTTGGCCGATCTGTGGAGCTCTAAGACGCCATTAAAGCTTGGAGCTTGAAAGCTTGGAGCTCAAGGAACAACCTTTAGGCGGGTTTTATAACTCTAAACTCTTTGCTTTATATGCATATTTTGTTCTTGCAATTTAGCAATTAGTTCTTCTTCTACCTCTCTTCTTTCTTGCACTTTTGCAAGCAAAACGGTGGAATAACCAACCTTGACAGAGGTTGAAGATGATGGGCGTGAATTCCTAGGTTACTTTATCATACAGCCTTGGACCCTCTTGGTCCAAACGGTTGCAAACCATTTAAGGTCAAACGGTTTCAAACCGTTTGCCCTCAAATGACCTTGCAAGACCGTTTGGATTGAAACGGTCTGAAGACCATTTGATAGGGTTGACCAAGGGACGACCGTTTGATGGTCTGTTGGTAATATATTGAATTTCATTCCTGCAAAGAATCAAAGTTTAATTCTTAACCAATTGAGAGTTGAAGGCACTTCAACATCCTAACCCTAATCGGGTTGAAATTGCTATTTTTAAACATAGATCTTGTTGAGTTTTGGGTTGAAGGACCCAAACGGTCTCAATACCATTTGGGGGTTCTTCCAAATGGTCTCAAGACCGTTTGGGCACAACCCAAGACCGTTTGGAGGTCTAGGGTTGAGATAATCTAATGGTTTGAAGGTCCAATTGCATTAAGTTGATGAATTGATAAAATTACTGATTTTAGACCTAATTGGAGTTCAACCCTAATCCAACCGACTTGGTTTTTGGTCAAACTTTGGGCAAATGGTCTCAAGACCATTTGGATGATGTCCAAACGATCTCAAGACCGTTTGGGCCAAGTTTGGGCCCAATTGGAGGTCAATTGATAGGTTCAACCTTGAATTGATTCACATTGTTGAATATTGATGACCATACGATTTGAAACCCTAATTGAGGTGGACTTAACCCTAATTGGCTTTCAATTGAGGGTTAATTTGGTGTCCAAGTGATTGAGGTTCATCCTAATTGACTCAATTTATAAGTGGTTAATGTAACACCCCTGACCTGGGTTATGACCTAACCCTGGAAGTTTTGCCTAAATATGTAATTAATATACTTGTGAACACTCCCTGGCATGTAATTAAGTTCCTCAGGAACATTTACTTTCAATTTCGCTCCTTTTTGTATAAAGTTGTAGCATTGTGTTGTATGTAGGGACCTATGTGCAAATTACCCAGTTTAAGGGTTGAACTTGCAAAATTCACAAGATAAGATGTTCCTTTGATGTTGAGACATCATGAGAATGGTTATGGTAAAGTTTGAGGGATTTCCCAAGCTTGAGCACCAAGGTGCAGCTATGGAAGCAATTCCCATGCTTAGAAACCCTAATTTGGGGTAAAGTGCAATTTACCCAAATTGAGGGGTCCAAGTTGTAATTCTTAATATCTAGAACATCTTTTATGACTCTTGTCATCATTTAGAGTAGAAATGATGAAAGGGGCACATCAAAGATTGATCAGATAAGAAAAGATGATCTCTGTGGTGAAAAACACCTAATTTGGGTACAGAAATCTTTCATGGATGTACCCTAGTTGTAGGTTGGCTTTCTTTACCCTTAGATCTTAAGATTCCATGAGATTTGCATAAGGACAGATAAGTTTGGACGTGCCTTTGAGCAAGGAGGGACCTAGATGTGATTTCCAATCTTGTAAGGTCCTTAGGATGTAAAAGGGGCTAAAGTATATAAGCCACCTCTTTACAAGATAAGTGAACGATCTTTCCTCTACTTCATTCTCATCTATTCTTGCTCAAATGGCCAAGGGTAGCTCTGGAGCTCAGGGGGACGACCAACCTGTTCTAGGTAAGAGAACCCCACCTTCTAGCTCGAATTCATGGAGGAATTCACTTTCTAAGGTTGGTTTTGTGGTTAGCTTACTTAGTCTTCTTGTTCTAGCCGACCAAAGCAACGTTTCCTTGGAGAATTCACCCCTGACCAAGTTGTGGAAGCTCAAGGACGCCATTAAAGCTTGGAGCTTGAAGGCTTGGAGCTTTAGGATCAACTTTGAGGCAGGTTTTATAACTCTAAACTTATGCTTTATATGTATGCTCAATTCTTGCAATTTACTTTGTAAATTCTCCTTCTACCTCCCTTCTTCCTTGCACGTTTGCAAGAAAATCAGTGGAGAAACCGACCTTGCTAGATGTTGAAGATGAGGGGCGTGATTCCCTATGTTACTTTTTCAAACGACCTTGGACCCTTTTGGTCCAAACGGTTGCAAACCGTTTGGGTTCAAACGGTTTCAAACCGTTTGCTCTCAAACGGTCTTGCAAGACCGTTTGGATTGAAACGGTCTCAAGACCATTTGAAAGAGTTGACCAAGGGACGACCGTTTGAGGGTCTGTTCCTAATATATTGAATTTCATCTCTGCAAAGAATCAAAGTCTAATTCTTAACCAATTGAGAGTTGAAGGCACTTCAACATGAAACCCTAATCGGGTGAAAAAGTGCTGATTTAACATATAGATCTTGTTGAGTTTTGGGTTGAAGGACCCAAACGGTCTCAAGACCGTTTGGGGATTTCTCCAAACGGTCCCAAGACCGTTTGGGCACAACCCAAGACCGTTTTAAGGTCTAGGGTTGAGTTAATCTAATGGTTTGAAGGTCCAATTGTAGGAAATTGATGAATTGATGAAAATTGCTGATTTTGACCTAATTGGACTTCAACCTTAGTCAAAACGATTTGGATCTTGGTCAAACTTTGGGCAAACGGTCTCAAGACCGTTTGGATGATGTCCAAAGGACCTCAAGTCCGTTTGGGCCAAGTTTGAGCCCAATTGGAGGTCAATTGATAGGTTCAACCTTCAATTGATTCACATTGTTGAACATTGATGACCAATCAACTTGAAACCCTAATTGAGAACGATTGAACCCTAATTGGCTTGCAATTGAGGGTCAATTTGATGTCTAAGTGGCTAAGGATAACCCTAATTGACTCAATTTATAAGTGGTTAGCATAGTTTTGATCAATTGAGGGCTTCATCACACATATCCATGAACATTGGTGACCTTTGAACCCCTTTGGAGGTCCAAACGGTTTGAGCCCATTTGGACCAAACGGTCTCAAGACCGTTTGGATCCAAACGGTCTCAAGACCATTTGAGACCAAACGGTCTCAAGACCATTTGGGGCCAAACGGTCTCAAGACCATTTGGGGCCAAACGGTCTCAAGACCGTTTGGGCTCAAACGACCTCAAGACCGTTTGGGCTCAAACGACCTCAAGGTCGATTGGTCCAAACGACCTCAAACCGATTGAAGCTCCAAACGGTTTGGAAGTCAACCCTTCCAAACGGTCTTCACCTCCAAACAGTCTCAAGACCGTTTGGATCCAAATGGTCTCAAGACCGTTTGGGGTAAAACGGTCTCAAGACCGTTTGGGTGGTTGAAACCGTTTGAAGGTTGAAACCGTTTGGAGATTGGTGATGGTTTGTACTTAACCATTTGATGGTGTAATTAGCTCAATGATGATTCAATCTAAACCCTAATGGTAACCTAGGTCATTAAGGGACTATGTGATTAGTGAGTTAACCCATGATGGTGATCATGTGGCAAATTACCAAAATACCCTTGAGGGGTCTAAAGGGATAAAACCTTGTTCTAATCAAACCCTAATCACATGATGTTGATGTTTTGGCTTATGTTAGTCAATGGAGACTTATCTCAACCTGATCTAGAGTGGTGTTGTCACCATCTACTAGTGAGAAGAGAGAGAAAGTATTTCTAGAGTGAGAAAGTATCCTAAGAGAGAAAGTACCCTTTTTAAGGTGGAAACTTTAGTGAGATACTTCAATTACACATGAATGTGCATGTTTAGGGAATGACCCACCTATGTGAGGTCATGGAAACCCTATTTATAATATCTAATGGGTCTTAATCCTAATTAAGAGCCTTAATAATGATGTTTCTCTTACATGATGATGTAATGAGTACAATTCACCATGGAGTGAATAGTAAACCCTAAGTTTAGGGTGAAGACATGAAAGATGAATAGTAAACCCTAATTCAATTGAATAAAACCCTAATTGATGACCAGTTGAGGGTTATTTAAGGGTCAAATCAGTTGAAGGTTGACCTATTTAACTCAATTGAAGTATGAGGTAGGCCCAATTGAGGACTGGTTCCATGTATCCAATGATTGAAGGAATCAACATTGGAAACCCTAATTCAATTGGATGCTTTATGTAATGGATGTCCATTGTGATTGAATCTCTTGAGAATTAAGATGATGAATGAACCATTGACCCAATGATGATTAGTAATGATAAACAAATAAGGTACAAAGGTTGAAACCCTAACAGTATCTAAGGGACTAGTACCAATTAAGGAATGAATCCCTAATTGCTTACTGGACCAATGACTTGATACACTACGTTAAGCAGAGTTGTATGCTCTTGATTGAAGGTTTGATATGACCTAATCAATTTGAGATGATGTTAACATGAATTCATACATGAATATGATTCATGTGGTGATTAAGGGTATGATCCTTAAGAAGAGAGATCATGAAACCCTAATCATGAATATAAACCCTAATTGACAGGGCTTTTGGGTTTTAACCCTAGTTGAGGGTAATTCCATGTGAAACCCTAGTTGAAGGTGATTCCATGTGAAACCCTAGATAAGAGTGATTCCATGTGAATCCCTAGTTGAGGGGGATTCCAAGGGAAACCCTAATTTGAGAATGCATCCTTAATTGTTGAATTGTTTACTATTATCTGTTGAATGTACCATGCATGTTGTTATGAGATGATGGGCATATCCAGGTATGGAATGCCATGTTATATTAATGAACCATGCAGGTTGTTATGAGATGATGGTTATATCCAGGAATGGAATGCCATGTTATATTCATTAAAAGCATGTCTTAAGCTTTATGAATAATGAATCATCTTGATGCACTGTTAGGTGACATCTTTTGTGATTTACGGGCTGTAAGAGCCATAAATGTTATCAAGGTCATGCTTGACAGATGACTTGAGATGAAATAACTGATGATTGTGATAAGTTAGGCCTGCTACATTTTAGTATTCTCATATATAGCTGTGTTGTTGTATGATGATAAGAATACTGAATGTACCTAACTAATCAAGTGAAATGTAGAGTCCTGATCATAGATCCATCATTGTCAGAGTCTAAATGATGGTGAAGCAGGTTTTCCCCAGGGAACTCCTGGATCATATACTTTTGAGAATATGGGGTACATGGATGTGTAGAACCTTACATCCTAGTGTAGGTATTTGATGTAGATTCTTGTAGTCCGTCATACCTTCACTAAAAGAGAAATGGTGAAAGGATTTGATGTAGATTCTTGTAGTCCGTCATACCTTCACTAAAAGAGAAATGGTGAAAGGATTTGATGTAGATTCTTGTAGTCCGTCATACTTTCACTAAAAGAGAAATGGTGAGAGGATTTGAAGTAGATTCATGTAGTCCATCATTCCCCACCACACAGTCTAAAAGGTGAGATGCATCCCTATACTCCCTTAAAAACATAATCAACAACGTAGTATATCTGTTAGAGTTATCTACGAGTTATTTGATTGATGTTACCTTGAATAGCATAGATGTTCTCATATTTCATTATTGGTTGAACTCTTGCTTACCATCAAACTGCTAGTGAATACCTTGAAGGCTTTTATTGCTTTAGTTATTCCCTGCTTTGCTTATAAAGCTTCTAGTGGAGAGTTATAACTCTCGTTGGGGCAATTATGTATAATTGTCTCACCCCGTAGACTTCTACTTTTTAGGTGGTCGTCGAAGACGGAGGGACAAGAACTCAGGTGACCAATCCCAGCAGCATCAAGAGCAGTAGTTATCTCAGGTGGAGATCTAGCCTGCTGCATGGTGTAGTATAGAGTCAGTCTTATGTGTCCTCTGTACTATCAGGTCCTGGAGTGTTTTGAGTATGAATTCTTGAGAAGTTTTGTATCATGTTGTATATAATTACTCAAGAAATAATTGTCAGTGATGTAAACAGTTAAATCCTTTTTCTATGGAAAAGGTTTGAGGTTTCAAGCTCTTGTCTCAAAAAGTTTTAATTTCCCGTGATTTTTGGTCTTCCGCTGGTTACCGAATGCTTCCGCACATGTTTAAATCGAGATTAATTCGTGGTTTGGAGATCGGAGCCCACAGTTAACATGGATTTGGCCAAGTGAGGGCTTCAACATACTTAATTATAAACAATTGTAACTTTTGAACCTAGTTGGAGGTCCAAACGGTTTGAGCCCATTTGGACCAAACGGTCTCAAGACCGTTTGGATCCAAACGGTCTCAAGACCGTTTGGGCTCAAACGATCTCAAGGTCGTTTGGACCAATCGATCTCAAGATACTTTGATCAAATGGTTTCAAACCGCATGAGCTTCAAACAGTTTGAAAGTCAAAACGGTCAACACACCCAAACGGTCTCAAGACCGTTTGGTGGTTGAAGGTTGAAACCGTTTGAAGGTGTTCAAGGTGGTTTGTGCTTAATCAATTGATGGTGTAATTGGTTCAATGGTGATTTAATCTAAATCCTAATGGTAACCTAGGTCATTAAGGGACTAAGAGGTTAATGAATTGACCCATGATGGTGATCATGAGGTAAATTACCAAAATACCCTTGAGGGGTTTAATTGAGTAATACCTTGTTCTAATCAAACCCTAATCACATGATAGTGATGTTTTGGCTTATGCTAGTCAATGAGGACTTAACCCAACCTGATATAGAGTGGTGTTGTCACCATCTACTAGTATAAGGAGAGAGAAAGTATCCTAAGAGAGAGAAAGTACCCTTTTATGGTGGAAACTCAAGTAAGATACCTTCAATACACATGAATGTGCATGTTTAGGGTATGATCCACCTATGTGAGATCATGGAAACCCTAATTATGATGTTAGTGAATCTTAATCCTATTTAAGAGCTTTAATGATGATGTTCGTCATACATGATGTTGTTATGAGTTCAATTCACCATGGGGTGAATAATAAACCCTAATTCTAGGGTAATGACATGTAATATGAATAGTAAACCGTGATTGATGAATATTGGGGAGCTTGACTCTTCTAAGAGTTTGAAAGTGTATCTTCTAGAATGAATTGTTTACTGTTATCAGTTGAATTAACCATGCAGGTTGTCATGAGATGATGATCATATCCAGGTATGGATTATGAAACTATATTCATTGAAAGCATGCTTTAGCTTTATGAATAGTGATATATCCTGATGCATTGTCAAAAGCAACCTATGGATTAAAATGGGCTGTGAGAGCCATAATTACCATCAAGGTCATGCTTTAGAGATGACTTGTGATGAATGTATTGAGAAATGATGATTGATGAGAGTTAAGCTTGTTACATTTAGTATTCTCCTTCCATAGCTGTTATGCTAATGTTATTGTTTGAAGAACAATGTATGATGTTAAAAGAATACTGAATGTACCTAACTAATCAAGTGTAATGTAGAGCCCTGATCATAGATCCATCATTGTCAGAGATCAAATGATGGTGAAACAGGTTTTCCTAATGGAACTCCTGGATCACATACTTTTGAGTATGTGGGGTATATGGATGTGTAGAACCTTACATCCTAGTGTAGGTGTTTGATGTAGATGTGTAATCCATCAATCCTTCACTATAATCCCATACCGTATTAGTGGATGGTAAACATGAAACCTCCTGATGACGAAGAAAGCACAGATATCCGTATCAGTGGAAGATAAATATGAAATCTCCTGATGACGAAGAGAGTACAGAACGCCACTGTAACTCTAAAATAGCGAAGGACCAGATTACCCTGGCAAGCTATTATAGTAGAGGCACGAGATGTCCTATAAGTAATCATCTTACTGACTGAGGAAAGTGAAGGTCATGAGAATCTGGCTCTTTCGATGACCTAGTATGATATCGAGGCACTAAGCAGTGATTGGTTGGAGTATGAGTGGTAAACCTCATCTCCACAGGGCATAAAAGTAATATTTGAAAAACATAATCCACAACGTAGTATACCTGTTAGAGATAACTACAATTTGATTTATTGGTGTTACACTGTATAGTGCAAATGTCTTCATATTTCATAACTGTTGAACTCAGGCTTACTATTATATCTGATGTTGAATACTGTGAAGCTTTTACTGTTTAAGTTATTCTTTGAGGTGCTATAATAAAGCTTCTGGCGGAGAGTTATAACTCTCACTGGGACAATCATGTAAAATTGTCTCACCCCGTAGACTTCAACTTTTTAGGTGGACGTAGAGGACGGAGGAACAGGTCTACAGGTGACCAGTCCCAGTAGCAGCAGCATCAGGGGCAGCAGTGAAATCTTAGGTGGAGATTTAGTCTGCCATGTGGTGTAGTTAGAGTCAGTCCTATGTGTCCTCTGTACTCTCAGGTCTTGGAGTCTTTTGGTCTGAGATTTTGGTTATGAGTTCTTGAGATTTTGTATCATGTTGTATATAATTACTCAAGAAGTAATTATCTGAGATGTAAACAATTTATCTCCCTTTATGAAGGAAGTTTTATGGTTTCAATGCTTTATCTCAAAAAGTTTTAATTTCTGCTGATTTTTGGTATTCCGCTGCTAATCGAATCACTTCCGTTAAGTTTAAATCATGTTTATATCGTGGTTTGGAGATCAGAGCCCACAATTAAGTGGTATCAGAGCTCTAGGTTTGCTGAGTCTACAGAGGCATAGGACTTAGGATGTCGAGTCTATCCTTAGTATCTCTTCCTTATCTAATAGAATCTTCTACTCCTCAGGAGAAGAAGATACATAAGGATGGCTGAGCCACATGATGAGTATGTGGCAGAGAGTAGTGCTAGTGCACCTCGAGGCGGTGTAAGGGTTCCAGAAATAGAACAGTCTGCACCTGAACCACCCCAGTTTGACCCAGCTGATATGGGTAACCCAGCTATTCAAACTATGTTCGGATAGTTTATGACTGCCATGACACACATCACCGACAGGATGCCCATGCCTGCACCTAGGGCACCTACCCATCCTGAAGGACAAGGTATCGGTAAGACGTTCGAACGACTTCGTCGTGTCGGAGCTACCGAGTACTTTGGGACTGCCGACCCCGCAGATGCTGATCTGTGGTTAACAGAGTTGGAGAAAGCTTTCAGGATTCTTAATATCCCGGAGGCTGAGAAGGTTAGTCATGCTGTCTATCTTCTCAAAGGCAGTGCTGGTCACTGGTGGAATATGGAAGAGCAGAAGAGATCTGGGATAGAGTTCTCGTGGGAAGAGTTTCGTCGGGAATTTATCAATAGATATTTTCCAAAGACCTTCCTAGATGAGAAGATCTCTCAGTTTGAGAGATTGAGGCAGGGCATGATGAACATTAGCGAGTATGAAGCTAAGTTCATGGAGTTGCTGCGGTTCTGTCCGCACATGGCTGCCACAGAAGAGGAAAGAATCAGGAGATTCGATAAGGGTTTGAATGCTGATATATCAACCCCTGTGTCTTCCTTAGAAAACCGAGAGAGATTCTCTACCTTCGTTGAGTCAGTCTGAAGGATAGAGAGATCTGTGGTTGAGAAGAGGCAAACCCAGAAAAGATATCCACAGTTCCAGGGTTCTTCATCTAGGGATTTCAAGAAACCGAGATTCTCTACACCTAACCCTCCACCACCCAGATCAAGTTCCCAAACTCAGTGGTCACCAAGTAGAGGCAGGGGACGAATCCTACCTCAACAAGAGACTTACAGTTCTGCATCAATGTCAGTTACTAGACCACCAAGACCACAACAACTGGAGAGAAGTTGCTACAACTATGGGAAGGTGGGACACTTGATGAAGGACTGCCGATCTAGGCCTGTCAGTATGACACAACCTCAGAGGCAGAGTCAACAGGGATCTCAGAGAAGGCAATCTCAAGGAGCAGCTCGAGGACATGGACAAGCGTCTCAAGCTGGATCATCAGCACCACCTCAACAGCAGGCTACAGCGAGGTTCTATGCGATGAACCCACCAGATGTAGTGGTCAATCCACGGGTAGTGGCAGGTCAGATGGAACTTTTATATTCTGATATGTCTACATCTTGTGTTGTATCTGTTCTGATTGACCCGGGTGCTACGCACTCTTTTATCACTCGAAAAGTGATTCGTAACTGCAATATGACGGTTAGTCATAGGGTAGATAGTTTGTTGTTGGAGACTCCGTTGAGTGGGTATGCCGTTTTGCAAGAGGTATGTTCTCCCTGCATCCTCTTCTTTTCTGATCATCACATTCAAGTGGATCTTATACCACTTGATATGCAAGGATTTGATATAATCCTCGGTATGGATACCTTAGAAAAGTATAGAGTTGTCTTGGATTGTGAATCCAAGTTGGTTGTGTTTGCTAATGAAGGCAACACATGGATCTTTCAAGGAGAAAGAAAGATTCTACCCACCTGTCTTGTATCAGCTATGGTTGCTGATAAGCTGTTGAGGCAAGGATGTTATGCATTCTTGGCCCATGTGGTAGAAGTTACCAAGGAAAGTTCCAATCCTGATGAAGTTCCCATAGTCAGAGAATTTGAGGATGTGTTCCCTGAAGAACTTCCTGGTATACCACCACCTCGGGAGATTGATTTTGAGATCAATTTGGTCCCAGATACGAAACCCATAGCCCAGACACCGTATAGGATGGCGCCTGCCGAGATGGCAGAACTCAAGAAACAACTTCAAGAGTTACTTGAGAAGGGTTTTATCCGACCAAGCACATCACCATGGGGTGCTCCGGTTTTGTTTGTTAGAAAGAAAGATGGGTCTATGCGATTGTGCATTGACTACAGACAACTTAATAAAGTAACAATAAAGAATAAGTACCCTTTGCCTAGGATTGATGATCTTTTTGACAAGTTGTGTGGTGCAACAGTCTTCTCAAAGATAGATTTGAGGTCTGGATATCATCAACTCCGCATTAAGGACAATGACATATCCAAGTCTGCCTTTAGGACAAGATATGGTCACTATGAGTTCACGGTTATGTCATTTGGACTAACCAATGCACCAGCTGCATTCATGGAACTCATGAATAGAGTCTTTCGACCTTTCCTTGATCAATGTGTTGTCGTTTTCATAGATGACATATTGATTTATAGTAAGGATGCTCAGCAGCATGAGCAACATCTTCGCCAAGCTTTAACTTTGCTAAGAGAACATAAGCTATATGCAAAGTTTAGCAAGTGTGAATTCTGGCTGCCGGAGGTATCTTTTCTTGGACATGTGATATCTGCCTCGGGAATTCATGTTGACCCTGTAAAGGTAGAATCTGTTCTACATTGGGAACAACCGAAAACACCGACGGAGATTAGAAGTTTCTTGGGATTAGCTGGTTACTATCGAAGGTTTATTAAGAATTTCAGTTCTATAGCCTTACCTTTGACCAAGTTAACCCGGAAAGATGTTCCTTTTGCTTGGAGTGATAATTGTCAACAATCTTTTCAGCTGTTGAAGGAGAGGTTGACAAGTGCACCTGTGCTTGTGCTACCTGAGCAAGGAAAAGGATATGTAGTCTTCTGTGATGCCTCCAAGAATGGACTTGGATGTGTGTTGATGCAGGATAAACAAGAGATTTCTTTTGCTTCCCAACAGCTTAAGAAACACGAGGAAAATTATCCGACACACGATCTGGAGTTAGCTGCTATGGTCCATGCCTTGAAAATCTAGAGACATTACCTCTACGGAGAAACCTTCCAGATTTTCACAGACCACAAGAACCTTAAGTATATCTTCTCTCAGCATGAGCTTAACATGAGGCAACGTCGCTGGATGGAGTTAATCAAGGACTATGATTGTACTATTGATTACCATCCGGGCAAGGCCAATGTGGTTGCAGATGCCTTGAGTAGGAAATCAGCAACATCAACCATGGATAGAGCACAATTAAGTTCCTTAGTATGCTCTAAGAGAGATATGCTTATCTCTTTAAGGCAAGACAATGTGCAGTTGAAGGTGTCATTGTTAGCTGGTTTGTTAGCTGAAATGCAGATTAAACCTACTCTAAGAGAGCAGATTAAGGAGGCACAACAAGTAGATGATGCAGTTCAACAGATTAGATCTGAGTATGGTAGTGAGAAGCATGATGGTTTTCATGAGTTAGATGACCAGGTGGCATGCTATCATGGGAGAATGATAGTACGAGATGTAGATAATCTGAGGAAGTTAGTTCTAGAGGAATCTCATTCTTCGATGTATGCTATGCATCCAGGGTGCACCGAGATGTATTGAAACTTGAAAGATATGTATTGGTGGCCTGGGATGAAGAAGGATGTAGCTGAGTTTGTTCTAAGGTGTCCTGTGTGTCAGCAGGTCAAGGTTGAGCACCAGAAACCTATAGGAACAATGCAACCCTTACCCATACCACAGTGGAAGTGGGACCATGTGACCATGGACTTTGTTGTTGGCCTACCCAGGACAAGCAAAGGACATGATTCCATTTGGGTAGTTGTTGATAGGTTGACAAAGACAGCGCATTTCTTACCTGTCAAAACAACCTATTCTGCTGAAAGGTTATCACAGTTGTATGTGCAAGAGATAGTGCGGTTGCACGGAGTTCCTGTCACTATAGTTTCGGACAGAGGTCCCCAGTTTACAAGTCATTTTTGGGAGCAGTTACACAGAGCTTTAGGCACCAAGTTAAGGTTTAGTACAACCTTTCATCCCCAGACTGATGGACAGTCTGAAAGGACTATACAGACCTTGGAAGATCTGTTGAGAGCATGTGTTCTCCAGTTTACCGGGAGTTGGGATCTACATCTGAGCTTGATAGAGTTTGCCTATAACAATAGCTATCAGCATAGCATTGATATGGCACCATATGAAGCCTTATATGGTAGACGTTGTAGATCACCCTTGTGCTGGTATGAAACTGGTGAGCACCAGTTGTTAGGTCCTGATCTTGTGCAGCAAACTACAGAGAAGATTAAAGTTATACAACAACATCTTAAGACTGCACAGAATAGGCAGAAGTTGTATGCTGATAAACGTCGTAGACCCCTAGAGTTCCAGGTTGGAGACAGAGTGTATCTCAAGGTCTCACCTTGTAAAGGAGTCCTTCGTTTTGGAAGGAAAGGGAAGTTAGCTCCTAGATTTATGGGACCTTATCCAATTATTGAAAGAGTTGGAAAGGCGGCCTATAGACTAGATTTACCTCAGGAGTTGCAGAAGTTACACCCTATGTTTCACATTTCCATGCTAAGGAAATGTCACCCCGACACCGAGTCAGTTCTACAACCTATGGAAGTAGAATTGAATGAAGATATAACATATGAGGAGGGACCAGTGTCAATCCTAGATAACAGAATTAAAAAGTTAAAGAAGAAAGATTTAAGCCTTGTGAAAGTCCTCTGGAACCATCGTGGTGTTGAAGAAGCCACTTGGGAACTAGAGCATGAGATGAGAAGGAAGTACCCTGCTCTTTTCTCTTAATACGTTTTATCAATTTCGGGGACGAAATCCTTGTGAAGGGGTGGATAATTTGTAACATCCCTGACCTGGGTTATAACCTAACCCTGGAAGTTTTTCCTAAATATGTAATTATATACTTGTGAATACTCCTTGGCATGTAATTAAGTTCCTCAGGAACATTTACTTTCAATTTTTGCTCCTTTAAATGTAAAGTTGTAGCATTGTTTTGTAGTGCAGGGACCTATGTGAAAATTACCCAGTTAAAGGGGTTAACTTGCAATGTTCACAGGTTGAGATGTTCTTATGATAATAAGACATCATATGAGTGAATATGATGAGGTAAGATGGATTTCCCAAGCTTGGGCATCAAGATGCAGCTTGTGGAATGATCCTTGTGCTTAAAAAAGCCTAATTTGGAGTAAAGTGCAATTTACCCAAATTGAGGGGTGCAATTTGTAAAATACTTCATCTAGAACATCTTTTATAACTCTTGTCATCATTTAGAGTAGAAATGATGAAAGGGACACATCAATGAACAATCAGATAAGAAAAATGATCTTTGTGATAAAAATCACCTAATATGGGTATGGAGACCTTTCATGTATGTACCCTAGTTGAAAGTTGGCTTTCTTTACCCTTAGATCTTGAGATTTCATGAGATTTGCATAAGTTTAGATGAGTTTGGACGTGCCCTTGAGCAACGAGGGACTTAGATGTAAATTTCATGCTTTAGAGGTCCTTATGGTGTAAAAAGGCCTAAAGTATATAAGCCTTCTCCCTTGCAACAAGTGAACGGATCTTTCATTTCCTTCACTTCTTCTCTTCCTTCTCAACTGACCAAGGCTAGCTCTAGAGCAGAGAAGGACGACCAAGGGTCCTAGGTAAGTTTGGATCACCCCTTTTTGCTTGAATTCATGGAGGAAACTCATTTTCAAGGTTGGATTCATGGCTAGCTCACCTAGCTCTATCTTTCCAGCCTTTCCTTCCCAACGTTTCCTTGGAGAATTCACCTTGGCCGATCTGTGGAGCTCTAAGACGCCATTAAATCTTGGATCTTGAAATCTTGGAGCTCAAGGAACAACCTTTAGGTGGGTTTTATAACTCTAAACTCTTTGCTTTATATGCATATTTTGTTCTTGCAATTTAGCAATTAGTTCTTCTTCTACCTCTCTTCTTTCTTGCACTTTTGCAAGCAAAACGGTGGAATAACCGACCTTGACAGAGGTTGAAGATGATGGGCGTGAATTCCTAGGTTAATTTATCATACGGCCTTGGACCCTCTTGGTCCAAACGGTTGCAAACCATTTAAGGTCAAACGGTTTCAAACCGTTTGCCCTCAAACGACCTTGCAAGACCGTTTGGATTGAAACGGTCTCAAGACCATTTGATAGGGTTGACCAAGGGACGACCGTTTGAGGGTCTGTTGGTAATATACTGAGTTTCATTCCTGCAAAGAATCAAAGTTTAATTCTTAACCAATTGAGAGTTGAAGGCACTTCAACATCCTAACCCTAATCGGGTTGAAATTGCTGTTTTTAAACATAGATCTTGTTGAGTTTTGGGTTGAAGGACCCAAACGGTCTCAAGACCATTTGGGGGTTCTTCCAAATGGTCTCAAGACCGTTTGGGCACAACCCAAGACCGTTTGGAGGTCTAGGGTTGAGATAATCTAATGGTTTGAAGGTCCAATTGCATTAAGTTGATGAATTGATAAAATTATTGATTTTAGACCTAATTGGAGTTCAACCCTAATCCAACCGACTTGGTTTTTGGTCAAACTTTGGGAAAACAGTCTCAAGACCGTTTGGATGATGTCCAAACGATCTCAAGACCGGTTGGGCCACGTTTGGGCCCAATTGGAGGTCAATTGATAGGTTCAACCTTGAATTGATTCACATTGTTGAATATTGATGACCATACGATTTGAAACCCTAATTGAGGTGGACTTAACCCTAATTGGCTTTCAATTGAGGGTTAATTTGGTGTCCAAGTGATTGAGGTTCATCCTAATTGACTCAATTTATAAGTGGTTAACATGGCTTTGGCCAAGTGAGGGCTTCAACATACTTAATTATAAACAATTGTAACTTTTGAACCTAGTTGGAGGTCCAAACGGTTTGAGCCCATTTGGACCAAACGGTCTCAAGACCGTTTGGATCCAAACGGTCTCAAGACTGTTTGAGGCCAAACGGTCTCAAGACCGTTTGGGGCCAAACGGTCTCAAGACCGTTTGGGCTCAAACGATCTCAAGGTCGTTTGGACCAATCGATCTCAAGATACTTTGATCAACGGTTTCAAACCGCATGAGCTTCAAACAGTTTGAAAGTCAAAACGGTCAACACACCCAAACGGTCTCAAGACCATTTGAGGTCAAATGGTCTCAAGACCGTTTGACACCAAACGGTCTCAAGACCGTTTGGTGGTTGAAGGTTGAAACTGTTTGAAGGTGTTCAAGGTGGTTTGTGCTTAATCAATTGATGGTGTAATTGGTTCAATGGTGATTTAATCTAAATCCTAATGGTAACCTAGGTCATTAAGGGACTAAGAGGTTAATGAATTGACCCATGATGGTGAGCATGAGGTAAATTACCAAAATACCCTTGAGGGGTTTAATTGAGTAATACCTTGTTCTAATCAAACCCTAATCACATGATAGTGATGTTTTGGCTTATGCTAGTCAATGAGGACTTAACCCAACCTGATCTAGAGTGGTGTTGTCACCATCTACTAGTATAAGGAGAGAGAAAGTATCCTAAGAGAGAGAAAGTTCCCTTTTATGGTGGAAACTCAAGTAAGATACCTTCAATACACATGAATGTGCATGTTTAGGGTATGATCCACCTATGTGAGATCATGGAAACCCTAATTATGATGTTTAGTGAATCTTAATCCTATTTAAGAGCTTTAATGATGATGTTCCTCATACATGATGTTGTTATGAGTTCAATTCACCATGGGGTGAATAGTAAACCCTAATTCTAGGGTAATGACATGTAATATGAATACTAAACCCTGATTGATGAATATTGGGGAGCTTGACTCTTCTAAGAGTTTGAAAGTGTATCTTCTAGAATGAATTGTTTACTGTTATCAGTTGAATTAACCATGCAGGTTGTCATGAGATGATGATCATATCCAGGTATGGATTATGAAACTATATTCATTGAAAGCATGCTTTAGCTTTATGAATAGTGATATATCCTGATGCATTGTCAATAGCAACCTATGGATTAAAATGGGCTGTGAGAGCCATAATTACCATCAAGGTCATGCTTTAGAGATGACTTGTGATGAATGTATTGAGAAATGATGATTGATGAGAGTTAGGCTTGTTACATTTAGTATTCTCCTTCCATAGCTGTTATGCTAATGTTATTGTTTGAAGAACAATGTATGATGTTAAAAGAATACTGAATGTACCTAACTAATCAAGTGTAATGTAGAGCCCTGATCATAGATCCATCATTGTCAGAGATCAAATGATGGTGAAACAGGTTTTCCTAAGGGAACTCCTGGATCACATACTTTTGAGTATGTGGGGTATATGGATGTGTAGAACCTTACATCCTAGTGTAGGTGTTTGATGTAGATGTGTAATCCATCAATCCTTCACTATAATCCCATACCGTATCAGTGGATGGTAAACATGAAACCTCCTGATGACGAAGAAAGCACAGATATCTGTATCGGTGGAAGATAAACATGAAATCTCCTGATGACGAAGAGAGTACAGAACGCCACTGTAACTCTAAAATAGCGAAGGACCAGATTACCCTGGCAAGCTATTATAGTAGAGGCACGAGATGTCCTACAAGTAATCCTCTTACTGACTGAGGAAGGTGAAGGTCAAGAGAATCCGGCTCTTTCGATGACCTAGTATGATACCGAGGCACTTAGCAGTGATTGGTTGGAGTATGAGTGGTAAACCTCATCTCCACAGGGCATAAAAGTAATATTTGAAAAACATAATCCACAGCGTAGTATACCTGTTAGAGATAACTACGATTTGATTGATTGGTGTTACACTGTATAGTGCAAATGTCTTCATATTTCATAACTGTTGAACTCAGGCTTACTATTATATCTGATGTTGAATACTATGAAGCTTTTACTGTTTAAGTTATTCTTTGAGGTGCTATAATAAAGCTTCTGGCAGAGAGTTATAACTCTCGCTGGGACAATCATGTAAAATTGTCTCACCCCGTAGACTTCAACTTTTTAGGTGGACGTCGAGGACGGAGGAACAGGTCTACAGGTGACCAGTCCCATCAGCAGCAGCATCAGGGGCAACAATGAAATCTTAGGTGGAGATTTAGTCTGCCATGTGGTGTAGTTAGAGTCAGTCCTATGTGTCCTCTGTACTCTCAGGTCTTGGAGTCTTTTGGTCTGAGATTTTGGTTATGAGTTCTTGAGATTTTGTATCATGTTGTATATAATTACTCAAGAAGTAATTATCTGATATGTAAACAATTTATCTCCCTTTATGAAGGAAGTTTTATGGTTTCAATGCTTTATCTCAAAAATTTTTAATTTCCGCTGATTTTTGGTATTCCGCTGCTAATCGAATCGCTTCCGTTAAGTTTAAATCGTGTTTATATCATGGTTTGGAGATCAGAGCCCACACATACCCTCCTCCATATCCCGTCTCCTACCCGATCATTGTACTTCCGTGCTTCCTCCACCCCAAGAAAACCCATCCAGTATGCTGACCTGACAGTAAACTCCCCATCCTTAGATGGTCACCACATCAACGAATCCTTGGGCTTCCTACAACTGATCGGAATTGCACATATTTTCTTTGCAATGTTGTCTGGTACACATTCCCTCACTTTGTTCTCATCCCATCTTGTCCCATCCTCCGACACGAGCTCCCTCACTTTGTAGTAATCTGGGCTGCCTTCATGTTTGAACCTTCCAAGCGTATCCCCCTTCTTCGGCACCCACCTGTCGTCCCATAAATCTATGTCCCCACCATCCCCCACTCTCCATTGGACTCCCTCCTTCATCACTGCCTTAGAACCCCATAAGCTCCTCCACACATGGCTCGGGTCATACCCCCTTCTTGCCTCCCAAAACGACGTCCGTGGAAAGTATCTCTCCTTGAGCACCTTTGTGACTAGGGCCTTCAGATGGAAAACTATCCTCCATGCTTGTCGTGCTAGAAGAGCTTGATTAAAGGTATGAAAATCTCTAAAACCAAGCCCTCCTTGCCGTTTTGGATTACAGAGCTTCTCCCAACTCGTCCATGAAATCTTCCTCTCCTTCTCCTTTACTCCCCACCAAAATCTCACCACCATACGCTGTATATCCTCCATAATACCCACAGGCAGCTGGAACACACTCATAACATAGGTGGGGATCGTCTGTGCCACCGCCTTGATGAGGACCTCCCTCCCTGCTTTTGACAACAGCTTCTCGGACCAGCCCTGCAACTTCCTCCATATCCTTTCTTTTATGAAACTGAAGACCTGCTTTTTTGACCTGCCCACCATTGTAGGAAGCCCAAGATAGAAAGCATGTCTATCCACCGCATGTACACCCAAGAGAGCTCGCAACTCCTCTCTTTTGTTGCCTTGTACCCCTTTGCTGAAAACAACCTTTGTCTTTGAAAGATTTATCTTCTGACCGGATGCCTGTTCGTACTGGCTGATAATTTCAGCTATCTTCAGACATTCTGCAGTGGTTGCTCTAGCAAAAAAAATACTATCATCTGCAAAGAAGAGATGTGAGATACATGGGGCTCCCCTACACGTTTTGATTCCATGTAGTTGGGAGTCCTGAACAGCAGTGCTAATCAAAGTGGAAAAAGCTTCAACACATAAAATGAAAAGGTAGGGGGAAAGAGGGTCACCCTGGCAAAGTCTGCGTGCAGGTCTCATGCTCTTGGTCCTATCTCCATTAACGGAAAAGGTATGCTAGATAGAAGAGATACATTCCTGGATCTTGTCTCTCCATTTACTCCCAAATCCCATCTTCTTCATGACATCGTCAAGAAAACTCCACTCGACTCGATCATAGGCTTTGGACATATCAAGTTTCAAGGCAAGGCTTCCCTTCTTCTTTCCTTTATCTTTCTTCATATTGTGAAAAATCTCATAAGCTATGATGGCGTTGTCAGTGATCATTCTCCCTGGGATGCAGGCGCTTTGATTTTCAGAAACAATACTATTCATGAGAGGCTTTAATCTATTTGTCAGCACCTTGGAGGCAATCTTATACACCACATTACACAGGTTGATCATCTTGTATTCTCCCACTGTTTTCAGCTTATCAGTCTTTGGGATCAACACCACTAGAGTATCGTTTACCGCCGTCAAGTCTCTTTATCCCTTCCACCACCCCTTGATGTAGCTTGCTACGTCCTTGCCCACCACTCCCCAGAACTTTTGATAAAACATCGCCTTCATACCATCAGGTCCCGGTGTTTTATTGGGATGCATCTGTTCCAGCACTACCCGGATTTCCTCATTGGTAATATCTCTTTCAAGCTCATCTGCCTGGTCTCTAGAAATAACTTCCTGAATCCCCTTAAGTGCCTCCTCAAAGCCTGACGGATTGCACGACTGAAACAGCTGTGTGAAGTAGTCAACAATGATGCTGCGGACATCCCCTTCATGATTTCTCATCCGACCCTGCTCATCCTCAAGCCCCTCAATCCAGTTTCGCCGTCTCCTATTAGTAGTTTTCTGATGAAAATAAGCAGTGTTCCTGTCCCCCTCTTTCAATTCCTTCACCCTCGCCCTGGCGGCCCAGTACTCTTCATTTCTTTGCAGCCAATATTGCAGCTCCCTTGACTTTTCCTCCGCTTCCATAAGATTTGTATGATCTGGGTGAAGCACTTGAAGTCTTTTCAGCTCATCTTCCAGCTATTTGATTTTCTTTTGCCTATTCCCGAACTTTTCAGCAGCCCATTCTCTCAACCTGTCTTTGCATAGAAGAAGTTTTGTATTCAGCTCCGTACCTCCTCCATACTCCCACGCCCCTTTAATAATATTGGCACATTCATCCTCATTCTCCCACATGGGCTCAAACCTGAAAAATCCACTTCCTCTCCTCTTCTTATTGCCTTTGTTTTCAGCTTTCAAGATAATAGGTGTAACATCCCTGACCTGGGTTATGCTTTAACCCTAGGTGTTTTGATTAAGAAAGTTGATTATATGCATGTACTTATCTTGTGAAAGGTAATTAAGGCTCTTGAGGAACTTATATTTCAATTTCAGTCCTTTTTGAATAATGTTGAAGCAATGTTTGCTTATTTTGCACTAAAGTGCAAATTACCCAAGTTGAGGGGTTAACTTGCAAATTGCACATTATAAGATGTTACTCTGATGTTGTGACATCATAAGAATGAATATAATGTAGTGGTTTGGTTTTCCCAAGCCTGGACACCAAGATAGAGCTTGTTGGACAATGTTGTGCATTAAAACCTAGTTTTGGAGTAAAGTGCAATTTACCCAAAATCTAGGGTTCAATATGCAAATTACCACTTCAATATGGTCCTTAATGTTTCTTGGCATCATGTAGAGAAAATAAAATGAGAGGGACTCCTCATTTGAATTAAGTTGTAGGAGAGAGAATCTTGAGATTAAAATAATCAAGAATAATGCCTAATTGAAACCCTAATTCGATTTAGGGCAAAAATGAATAAAAATAATTGAAGGGCTTTCAACCAAAATGTTTTGGGTTGATTTTGAATAAGGATGGACGTTCCTTTAACAAGATAAGGAACGAAAATATCTTAAGTAGGTGAAATTCCACTCACCTTTTCATAAAGAAAAGTAATATCCACTCACATGTGGGATATTATATAATAAGCATTAAGGTGCTTAATTTGCTTTTCCTTAAATTGAGGATAATGAAGGAGAATTAAAGGAAAAGGGATATGCCTCGTATCCATGGAGTTGAGGGGGAAGAGGCAGCCATAATTTTTGGATTAATTGGATTTTTATAAGGCATATTCTCTCTCATCAATTTCTTTATAAAAGTGCCATTTCCAAGCCCAAACCAAGGCCTTTTTCGGATTTTCTTCTTCCCCTTGCTTGCAAAACCGACCAAGAAGCTAGGGAGGAGCAGGGAGAACGTCCCCAACCTGTGTGTAAGCCCTTGACCTTCGTTCTCCATGATTTCATGGTGGAAATCGAAAATAAATTATGGATTCCTTCTTATTACGATCTCCTCTTCAACCCTAGCCAACTTTTGCAATCAAAAGCTTGAGGACGAGCCTAGGGGGAGTTGCAAGAGCTTCATCCACCATTAATGGCGTGAGCTTGTAGCTTTGGAGCTCAATTGGAGGCGGGTTTTATAACTCAAACCCTTAAACATTGCTATTGCATCAATTCTCTATGTTTTGTTGATTGATTTCTTCAATTTGATACACTCTTGTTTCTTTGCTGCAATTTCCATCAAGAACGGTTGCTGTTCTTGGTTGTTCGAAGGAAGGGGATGATGACATCATCCTAGATGCTTATCCAAAGAAAATTACCAAGCAAAACCGTTTTGATAGTTACTCCAACTCATTTTAATTTGATTGGCTATGTGTTTTCAGCAAACCGTTTAAGGGCAAACGGTTTGAAACCGTTTAAGGGCAAACGGTTTGAAACCGTTTGGGAGAAAACGGTTTCAAGACCGTTTGAGATGGTTGACCAAGCGTTGACCGTTTGGGAATTTTGTTCCTAATTATGTAGGCTGATAACCCTCCAAATTTGAGGGATTAACTCCAAAGGAATCGAGAGTTGAAGGCCAATCAATTAGGCAATCAGATTGAATTATGTGCTGATTTTCAACCTGATTAACTTGACCTGGTTGAGCAAACGGTTTCAAGACCGTTTGAGATGGTTTACCAAGCATTGACCGTATGAGATTCCTGTTCATAATTATGTTTATTAATAACCCTCCAAATTTGAGGGATTAACTCCAAAGGAATCGTGAGTTGAAGCCTAATCAATTAGGGAAACCTAATTGGATTAAGTGCTGATTTTCAATCTGATTTAATTGAACTTTTTGGGAAAACGGTCTCAAGACCGTATAAGATGGTTGACTAAGCGTTGACCGTATAAGATTACTGTTCCTAATGATGTTGGTTAATGACTCACAAAATTTTATGGATTAATTCCAAACGAGTCATGAGTTGAAGGCTAATCAATTGGGCAAACCCTAATTGAAATCAGTGCTGAAATTCCAATGAGTTAATTAGAGATTTTGGGTTGATTAGCCCAAATGATTTCAAGACCGTTTAGGGATCACCCAAACACCCCAAGACCGTTTGGAGGTCTGGGGTCAAGTATAGTTGACCAATTGAAGGTCCAAAGGTACTAATCATATTGCAATGTAGTGTTGATTTGTTGATCAACTCGATAGACCAATCCATGATGAATTTTCACTAGAGTCCAAAGGTTGGATGGGCAAACGGTCTCAAGACCGTTTGGAGCTCATCCAAACGGTCTCAAGACCGTTTGGTGGTCACCCAAGACCGTTTGGAGGTCTAGGTTTGAGTATGGTTAGGTGTTTGAAGGTCTAAAGGTACCAAGCTGTTAAACAATGTAATGCTGATTTGGTGATCAATCCAATGAACCAAACCCTAATTGGATTGCTTAGATTTGAGTGATATGATGGGCAAACGGTCTCAAGACCGTTTTGAGGTCATCCAAACGACCTCAAGACCGTTTGGGGTCAGGTCATACCCAATTTGGATGATGGTTCAATGGTTTCAAAGCAACTAGTCTTACATTGATTAGTGTTGTTGAATCATCGATTCCAAACCCTAATTCAATTGAATCAAACCCTAATTGATGATCAATTGAGGGTCAATTGAGAGTCAAATAAGTTGAAGGTTGACCTATTAAACTCAATTGAAGTATGAGGGTAGGTCCAATTGATGATTGGTTCCATGAATTCAATGATTGAAGGAATCAACATTGAAAACCCTAATTCAATTGGATACATTATGTAATGGAGGTCCAATGTGATTGAATCTCTTGAGAATAGAGATGATGAATCATCCATTGATCCAATGATGATTAGTAATGATAATCAATGAAGGTACAAAGGTTGAAACCCTAATAGTACCTAAGTGATTAGTGCCAATTAAGGAATGAACCCTAATTGCTTATAAGAACAATGTCTTAGTACACTATGTTAACCATAGTTGTTTATATTTGATTGAAGGGTTGATGTAACCTAATCAAGTTGATAGGATGATGGAAATGAATTCATACATGAGTATTGATCATGTGATGAATAGGGTATTATCCTTAATAAAGAGATCATGTGAACCCTAATTGAGGTTGATTCCATGCAAACCCAAATTGAGGGTGATGCCATGAGAAACCCATGTTGGGATGAATAGTAAACCCTAATTTTAGGCAATATGATGAGAAAGCCTAATGAAGGGTGATGTTATATGCAATCCTCACCCTAATGAAGTATGATAGTATGGGAAACCCTAATCCTAATAATGGAATGGTTACTAATATACTAATGGGGGAAATGCCTAAAGTGATTGATTGTGGATACCCTTATAGCAAGTAATGCTTTAACTTGAGATGAGTCCATATCATTAAAGATAGTTGGACCATTCTTATGTGTGACCTATGCACTTCATGGTAAGGGTGATAGGTTAATGGATTAAAGGATTAAGATGGGAAATACCTTAATCCAAGATAAGCTGATAACTTAAGGAAGTTGAAAGTGATGAGGAAAGTGATATATCAATATGTGATAAATATCACTTTTAGCATAACACATGATTGGCTAACTCCCAATACCTGGAATGATAACACAGGATTGGCTAACTCCCAATACCTGGATTGCACAAGATTGGCTAACTCCCAATACCTGGAATAATAACACAGGATTGGCTAACTCCCAATACCTGGAATGCACAGGATTGACATAGATCAATACCTGGAATAATAACACAGGATTGGCTAACTCCCAATACATGGAATGCACAGGATTGGCTAACTCCCAATACCTGGAATAATAACACAGGATTGGCTAACTCCCAATACCTGGAATGCACAGGATTGACATAGATCAATACCTGGAATAATAACACAGGATTGGCTAACTCCCAATACCTGGAATGCACAGGATTGGCTAACTCCCAATACCTGGAATAATAACACAGGATTGGCTAACTCCCAATACCTGGAATGCACAGGATTGACATAGATCAATACCTGGAATAATAACACAGGATTGGCTAACTCCCAATACTAGGAATGCACAGGATTGGCTAACTCCCAATACCTGGAATAATAACACAGGATTGGCTAACTCTCAATACCTGGAATGCACAGGATTGGCATAGATCAATACCTGGAATAATAACACAGGATTGGCTAACTCCCAATACCTGGAATAATAACACAGGATTGGCTAACTCCCAATACCTAGAATGCACAGGATTGGCTAAACCCCAATACCTGGAATAGTTGCACAGGATTGACATAGATCAATACCTGGAATAGTTGCACAGGATTGACACAGATCGATACCTGGAATGGTTGTACAAGATTGACATAGATCAATACCTGGAATGGATACACAGGAATAATATAAATCTAATGCTTGTACTAGTTGCACAGGATTGGTGTAATCCAATGCCTGGAATACTTATATAGGATTGGTATAGACCAATGCCTGAATAAGACATAATGATGTACACTCTCATGTCCATCATAACCAAAATCTGTTTAGCAGATTGGCTAAGGCCAATAAGTTGAAACGAGAATGTCTCATGGGTGACGTATCAAGATAATGAGTGTCACAAGAGAATGTCTCATGGGTGTCATATCAAGATAATGAGTGTCACAAGAGAAGTTTGATATGATGGTATAATATGGAGGATAAATGATATACATGTTCTTCCTATTCCTTATTAAGAGAATGCTTTAAATTGCTTATCATATGCCTAGTTTTATATCCTTAATTGCAATAATAATGTTTTGGCAGAGAGTTATATCTCTCGCTGGGGCAATTTACAATTCTCTCACCCCCGTGGGAAAACATTTTTAGGTATGCATGGAAGGCAAGGCAAGAAATCCCTAGAACAGAGATGAGCAGAAGCAACAGTAACAACAAGGACAGCAATGAGATCTTAGGTGGAGATATTGTCTGTCAAGTCATATAGATAGTAGTCCTATGTGTCGTCTCTGTACTCTCAGGTCCTCGGAGTTTTAAAGGATTCAATCGGAGTTTTGGCTTAATGCCTCAAAGTTTTATACTGCCTATGTATATTTGTTAACATGGCAGTCAATGTTGTAATCCTTAAAAAGGAATTGTACAGGTTGTGTACTTGTGATCCAGGATGAAATGGAAACACTTTGGTTCTTGGTTAAAGAGTTTTCCTATGAATGGATATCTTTGTAAATGGTTTTAATTTTTAGTGATTTTCAGAAATTACGCTGCAAATAATTCGCTTCCGCATTAGTTAATCCTGTTTTCGCGAGACGGTCGTTACATTTAGTGGTATCAGAGCTCTAGGTTCGTTGAGTCTACAGAGACATAGGACTAAGTTGTTGAGTCTGTGTTAGTGTCCTCCAATATACCCTATAATGATTTCTGCTTGTGCAGAGAAAGGGTAAAGTTTAAAATGACTGGAGAGAACAATGAACACATTGCTTAGGGCAATGTTGTTGCACCAAGAAGAGGTGCAAGGGATCATGCAAGAATAGAATGAGTGCCTGATAATCCCCATTAAGACCTGATCAGGATAGAGAATCCTATGATCATGCTCTTGTTGGGAAGATTAGGGCAACAGTAATGCATATGAGTGGACTGGATGCTAGGCTTACAACCTAGGTTATCAGTCCTTAATACAGAAAGCTTGAGCTTTAAATGAGTTCCTAAATGACTTAGTCATGTTGGAACAAGGGAAAATATGGAAAAGATTAACTTATAGCAAGAAAGTGGACTCTGCTATGAGTTCAGACAGATAATAAATATGTGATGGTAGTGCCCAAGAAGGTGCAATAAGCTGAGAAGTAGGGAATGGTCTCTATAATTCTAGAGACATTTGCCTAATGGTTTTAAAAAGCCAAGTTTTTGGTACTAAAAGTGCAATTAATGCCTAGTGTACCAGGGAAGTAGCCACTAAGTAAGTGCAAAGGTCTTAACCTTTCACCTGTAAGATTCTATGGCTTAGTTTTTGCTTCAGTAATAAGACTAGTAAGACCATGATATGAGTACAAGGTATGTTATAAATGTGTACATGTTGAGTACACTAAACCCTTTTTGTTATAAAAAAAAAGATTGTTGATATTGTTTTCCCCATTGGTTACTATATAGGGATGAAATGATGAGAACTAGAATTTGAATTTTGTTCAGTATTCTTTTAAATGCTCTATATTGATCTTACCTCCATGAAAGATGAAGAGGTATAGAAGAGATGCCTGGATAAAATCCAGGGATGTTAAATCTTATGTTATGGTAATATGAAAAGAAAGGAATATGATAGCATGTAAGTGCATACTACTTGATCTCAATACTTGTAAACCCTGATCAGGTGTACAACTATTGATGATAAAGTGAGTATGGAAACTCTTAGATTGATATCTTTTTGATTGCCCTGATCAAGCAATCATTATGATACAATCTAATGAGTATCATGAAATTGGAAATATGATATGGATAAATGTATCATATCTTAAGAACAAGAAAGAAGGATCTGATAGGAATTCAGATCAGTATGTGTATATGAGGAAGTAAAAGTATGACCCTCATATGATGAGAAAGAGAACAAGGGAGGTGATCCCTATTCTATAAAGTTGTAAATATGATAAAAGAAAGATGAGAATATGATGTGTATTCAACACATGTGACTGATACCAAGGTAAGATATTCTAGTATCTGAGAATTATCAGATGATTTAGATTGGCTACCTGGAGTGGTCAACTATGAAATCAGTCTGATTATATAAAATGATATGAACATCATATGTTAGGGGTTTATGCTTTGCATAAACATAACAACTAAATATGTCTTTAAGATAAGTTCTCAATTGGCTCTATGAGAATATTGTGGGAAGAAACTTTGTGCTAATAAAAGTTTTATGATGTCTTCATAACAATGAGGTGTTATGAAAAGACATGATGATATGAGGAATGAATAATATTTGTTCCCTTTATCTGGGATTTCGGGGACGAAATCCTTGTTAGGGGTTTATAATTTGTAACATCCCTGACCTGGGTTATGCTTTAACCCTAGGTGTTTTGATTAAGAAAGTTGATTATATGCGTGTACTTATCTTGTGAAAGGTAATTAAGGCTCTTGAGGAACTTATATTTCAATTTCAATCCTTTTTGAATAATGTTGAAGCAATGTTTGCTTATTTTGGACTAAAGTGCAAATTACCCAAGTTGAGGGGTTAACTTGCAAATTGCACATGATAAGATGTTACTCTGATGTTGTGACATCATAAGAATGGATATAATGTAGTGTTTTGGTTTTCCCAAGCCTGGACACCAAGATAGAGCTTGTTGGACAATGTTGTGCATTAAAACCTAGTTTTGGAGTAAAGTGCAATTTACCCAAAATCTAGGGTTCAATATGAAAATTACCACTTCAATATGGTCCTTAATGTTTCTTGGCATCATGTAGAGCAAATAAAATGAGAGGGACTCCTCATTTGAATTAAGTTGTAGGAGAGAGAATCTTGAGATTAAAATAATCAAGAATAATGCCTAATTGAAACCCTAATTCGATTTAGGGCAAAAATGAATAAAAATAATTGAAGGGATTTCAACCAAAATGTTTTGGGTTGATTTTGAATAAGGATGGACGTTCCTTTAACAAGATAAGGAACGAAAATATCTTAAGTAGGTGAAATTCCACTCACCTTTTTATAAAGAAAAGTAATATCCACTCACATGTGGGATATTATATAATAAGCATTAAGGTGCTTAATTTGCTTTTCCTTAAATTGAGGATAATGAAGGAGAATTAAAGGCAAAGGGATATGCCTCGTATCCATGGAGTTGAGGGGGAAGAGGCGGCCATAATTTTTGGATTAATTGGATTTTTATAAGGCATATTCTCTCTCATCAATTTCTTTATAAAAGTGCCATTTCAAAGCCCAAACCAAGGCCTTTTTCCGATTTTCTTCTTCCCCTTGCTTGCAAAACCGACCAAGAAGCTAGGTAGGAGCAGGGAGAACGTCCCCAACCTGTGGGTAAGCCCTTGACCTTCGTTCTCCATGATTTCATGGTGGAAATCGAAAATAAATTATGGATTCCTTCTTATTTCTATCTCCTCTTCAACCCTAGCCAACTTTTGCAATCAAAAGCTTGAGGACGAGCCTAGGGGGAGTTGCAAGATCTTCATACACCATTAATGGCGTGAGCTTGGAGCTTTGGATCTCAATTGGAGGCGGGTTTTATAACTCAAACCCTTAAACATTGCTATTGGATCAATTCTCTATGTTTTGTTGATTGATTTCTTCAATTTGATACACTCTTGTTTCTTTGCTGCAATTTCCATCAAGAACAGTTGCTGTTCTTGGTTGTTCGAAGGAATGGGATGATTACATCATCCTAGATTCTTATCCAAAGAAAATTACCAAGCAAAACCGTTTTGATAGCTACTCCAAATCATTTTAATTTGATTGGCTATGCGGTTTCAGCAAACCGTTTAAGGGCAAACGGTTTGAAACCGTTTGGGATAAAACGGTTTCAAGACCATTTGAGATGGTTGACCAAGCGTTGACCGTTTGGTAATTTTGTTCCTAATTATGTAGGATGATAACCCTCCAAATTTGAGGGATTAACTCCAAAGGAATCGATAGTTGAAGGCCAATCAATTAGGCAATCAGATTGAATTATCTGCTGATTTTCAACCTGATTAACTTGACCTGGTTGAGAAAACGGTTTCAAGACCGTTTGAGATGGTTAACCGAGCGTTGACCGTATGGGATTCCTGTTCATAATTATGTTTATTAATAACCCTCCAAATTTGAGGGATTAACTCCAAAGGAATCGTGAGTTGAAGCATAATCAATTAGGGAAACCTAATTGGATTAAGTGCTGATTTTTAATCTGATTTAATTGAACTTTTTGGGCAAACGGTCTCAAGACCGTATAAGATGGTTGACTACGCATTGACCGTATGAGATTACTGTTCCTAATGATGTTGGTTAATTACTCACCAAATTTTATGGATTAATTCCAAACGAGTCATGAGTTGAAGGCTAATCAATTGGGCAAACCCTAATTGAAATAAGTGCTGAAATTCCAATGAGTTAATTAGAGATTTTGGCTTGATTAGCCCAAACGGTTTCAAGACCGTTTGGGGATCACCCAAACGGTCTCAAGACAGACCGTTTGGGGATCACCCCAAGACCGTTTGGAGGTCTGGGGTCAAGTATAGTTGACCAATTGAAGGTCCAAAGGTACTAATCATATTGCAATGTAGTGCTGATTTGTTGATCAACGCGATAGACCAATCCATGATGAATTTTCACTAGAGTCCAAAGGTTGGATGGGCAAACGGTCTCAAGACCGTTTGGAGCTCATCCAAACGGTCTCAAGACCGTTTGGTGGTCACCCAAGACCGTTTGGAGGTCTAGGGTTGAGTATGGTTAGGTGTTTGAAGGTCTAAAGGTACCAAGCTGTTAAACAATGTAATGCTGATTTGGTGATCAACCCAATGAACCAAACCCTAATTGGATTGCTTAGATTTGAGTGATATGATGGGCAAACGGTCTCAAGACCGTTTGGAGGTCATCAAAACGACCTCAAGACCGTTTGGGGTCAGGTCATACCCAATTTGGATGATGGTTCAATGGTTTCAAAGCAACTAGTCTTACATTGATTAGTGTTGTTGAATCATCGATTCCAAACCCTAATTCAATTGAATCAAACCCTAATTGATGATCAATTGAGGGTCAATTGAGAGTCAAATCAGTTGAAGGTTGACCTATTAAACTCAATTGAAGTATGAGGGTAGGTCCAATTGATGATTGGTTCCATGAATTCAATGATTGAAGGAATCAACATTGAAAACCCTAATTCAATTGGATACCTTATGTAATGGAGGTCCAATGTGATTGAATCTCTTGAGAATAGAGATGATGAATCATCCATTGATCCAATGATGATTAGTAATGATAATCAATGAAGGTACAAAGGTTGAAACCCTAATAGCACCTAAGTGATTAGTGCCAATTAAGGAATGAACCTTAATTGCTTATAAGAACAATGTCTTAGTACACTATGTTAACCATAGTTGTATATACTTGATTGAAGGGTTGATGTAACCTAATCAAGTTGATAGGATGATGGAAAGGAATTCATACATGAGTATTGATCATGTGATGAATAGGGTATGATCCTTAATAAAGAGATCATGTGAACCCTAATTGAGGTTGATTCCATGCAAACCCAAATTGAGGGTGATGCCATGAGAAACCCATGTTGGGATGAATAGTAAACCCTAATTTTAGGCAATATGATGAGAAAGCCTAATGAAGGGTGATGTTATATGCAATCCTCACCCTAATGAAGTATGATAGTATGGGAAACCCTAATCCTAATAATGGAATGGTTACTAATATACTAATGGGGGAAATGCCTAAAGTGATTGATTGTGGATACCCTTATACCAAGTAATGCTTAAACTTGAGATGAGTCCATATCATTAAAGATAGTTGGACCATTCTTATGTGTGACCTATGCACTTCATGGTAAGGGTGATAGGTTAATGGATTAAAGGATTAAGATGGGAAATACCTTAATCCAAGATAACCTGATAACTTAAGGAAGTTGAAAGTGATGAGGAAAGTGATATATCAATATGTGATAAATATCACTTTTAGCATAACACAGGATTGGCTAAATCCCAATACCTAGAATGATAACACAGGATTGGCTAACTCTCAATACCTGGAATGCACAGGATTGGCTAACTCCCAATACCTGGAATAATAACACAGGATTGGCTAACTCCCAATACCTGGAATAATAACACAGGATTGGCTAACTCCCAATACCTGGAATGCACAGGATTGACATAGATCAATACCTGGAATAATAACACAGGATTGGCTAACTCCCAATACCTGGAATGCACAGGATTGGCTAACTCCCAATACCTGGAATAATAACACAGGATTGGCTAACTCCCAATACCTGGAATGCACAGGATTGACATAGATCAATACATGGAATAATAACACAGGATTGGCTAACTCCCAATACCTGGAATGCACATGATTGGCTAACTCCCAATACCTGGAATAATAACACAGGAGTGGCTAAATCCCAATACCTGGAATGCACAGGATTGACATAGATCAATACCTGGAATAATAACACAAGATTGGCTAACTCCC
The DNA here is from genome assembly GCA_963693085.1 of Alisma plantago-aquatica. Classification (NCBI taxonomy): domain Eukaryota; kingdom Viridiplantae; phylum Streptophyta; class Magnoliopsida; order Alismatales; family Alismataceae; genus Alisma; species Alisma plantago-aquatica. Next base: position 636,273,515 of record OY856413.1, on the reverse strand, counting down.
AATACCTGGAATGCACAGGATTGGCTAAACCCCAATACCTGGAATAATTGCACAGGATTGACATAGATCAATACCTGGAATAGTTGCACAGGATTGACACAGATTGATACCTGGAATGGTTGTATAGGATTGACATAGATCAATACCTGGAATGGATACACAGGAATAATATAAATCTAATGCTTGTACTAGTTGCACAGGATTGGTGTAATCCAATGCCTGGAATACTTATATAGGATTGGTATAGACCAATGCCTGAATAAGACAGAATGATGTACCCTCTCATGTCCATTATAACCAAAATCTGTTTAGCAGATTGGCTCAGGCCAATAAGTTGAAACGAGAATGTCTCATGGGTGACATATCAAGATAATGAGTGTCACAAGAGAATGTCTCATGGGTGTCATATCAAGATAATGAGTGTCACAAGAGAAGTTTGATATGATGGTATAATATGGAGGATAAATGATCACTACGAAAAAAATATGATTTAACTACAATTTTCTGAGCTACATATATTGTACTTGTAGTTAAAAGGTATATTCGTTTACAAATTATAAAAATATAAATAAAACAAATATAGCTAATTTTAATAACTACAAAATGAACTACAAATCTCAATATGACTATAAAATATCATTCCAACCCTTTACCTCTCTCTCCCCTCCCATCGCTCAAACAACTAAAACGCCAAAAAATTTAACTTTACCGCGCGCTACTCCAACTCCCTCCCATTGGCCTTATAAAAAAATCCCTAATATTGGCGCGATTAGTACTCATTATTCCCCCAATCACCTGTGGCGTTCCATTTTGCCGGCACTCCGTCTCCCCCTCCCCCGACACCCACTTTGATAGCACCTCCGCCGTGCACCGGCACTCTATCTCTCTCCGTCACTCCCTTCTCCACTCCCCACAATCTTGGATCTGATGGCTCTTCCCCTCTCACACTGTTCTCCTTTCCCCACCCAGATTTCCTTCCCTTTACTACCACCTAGCCTCACAAAGCAGCAGAGAGAAGATCCTGAAAGGACGGAGCCTTCGATGAAATGGAAAACAGGACAATATCACGGCCGCAGCTCTACAAAATCCTCGCCAGAAGAAAATAAGGTATTAACGGCCAAGACAGTGATGGTTTAATTTCTTTGACTTAATACATACATTGAATAGAATATCATGCCCCCAACATTTGACATCCCTCCTCAACCGGCTCCATTCCATTACCCTTATGCTATTCTACTAGCATGCCCACTATCCTTTATGTAAACCGTTCCAAAGGTTTACTCCTCTTTCTGTTCTCCCATTGACGACCCATTTCTAGCCTGAGCCGTCCTCCTCAACATTTGATGGATCAAAACAATCAAGGGATTTTTGGGTGGAGTGGATTCAGAAACTATATGGTTTAGAGAGGTGTAATCAGTAAGTAAGTCTCTTAGTTTTGTCCCTCTATTTTCGGTTTGTAGGTTTTCCATCTCGTTTTGTGGCTGTACCACCAATAATATTGCAGACTTAAAGATATGGATTGGTTCATTGAGATTTTTAATACTATATTTAGTGAAATAATGATAACATATTAACTCTTTTACTTATCAGATCTTAAGTAACCGTTGACAATGTATGCCTTCTTGCAGATTAAATTCGTAAGATGATTAATGCTTTCATCGGTTGAGTCATCCAGGGGATCCATGTAGTACAACAATATATTATTCATCTTTATTCCTTGATGGTTTGGTATATATGTTGATTAGTTACATTTCTGGATCCACCTCAACTCTAGAATTTTTATTTCTTCATTAACGAAATTTGGTAATATCGTATATTATCAAGTGGATCTGAGTTGCATATAATCCCAAGACTACTTGCAGACACTAGAAATTGCCTTAATAAAACCCTTTATTATATAATTATAGGAAATAAAATCATGTAAGCCTGATAACCGACCTTGAGTGAGACTCTAGAAAGCCATAATGTTCATAGTTTCTTTGTTACTCTAATTATAATTTTCAAAATACAAATCACAATTGATTTGAAGTGGTTTAATGCAATGCTTAAGGAAGCTTATGTGAAGCAAAATGTATTGTGGAATGTTAATATTAAGCATAAGTAATACAACATTTTTAAACAAGTGGTTTATTAGTTGGTAGTCACCTAGGTTTGTAGGGTCATGGTATGACTGTTATACCTAAGGAGTAGGGACTTGAATATAACATTCTTATATTATAAAAAGTTCCTTAATCAAACAAAACAAACACCAAGAAACCAAGTAATCAATGTCTATGTACTCTTTGTTGACATTCATAGTCTGTGATCTATATGCATTCAATGATGTAGTGCTTGCTATGGTAAGAATGTCTAGAAATATTATCCAAGGTCAACTTGTCAAATTGATTTTTGATTGTAGCATGTGATTAATATTCAATCTTGTTTGTATCTGTCCAATATTGCACGTGATATATGTTTACATGAACACCATATTCAGTTTAGTGTTTACTATAAAAATGAAGATAACCATCACAACTTCGCAACATCAATTTTGAAGCAAGAAATTAACAATTTTATATCGTGTGCATTCTAGTTCAATCTTTGACTTTCTATAATTGCGCCCTTTATTGATCTAATTTAGGTTCCTTTTTTACCCTTATCCAGTGCTTTTGGATTGTATTTTAGTTTGACATTAAAAAATATTGGCATCTAACATGGCTATGAACTGTTCTGATTGTTTCTCTGGTCTTTTCGATGCTCATTTGGTTGTTGCAACTAATCATGCAGCTTTCTTACTTATTGAGCCAAGTAGTACTCATCTTGTTACAGATGAAGTTTTGTTGCTGGAATGTAGCTGCATATTGGTGACTTTGGCCATTTTTACTTGGATGTGAAGCTCCTCAATCCTAAGTTCTGAAATTTTGTATTTAATACTAAGTCTCCCATATAGTTTCTCTTCCTAAATCTTTAAGCTGAGTAGCTCTCAACTTTGTTACTATTTCTTATATGCATCTGGGAGTGATCTCAAGGATATTATTTTTATGTAGCTAATTTTTTCAAGTTCCAATCAGTTGTTGCTATAGGTCCTCTGGTTCTAACTGTGCTTAATTCATGTCAGCTCGTGAAAAGAGGTTCCTTGGTAATGATTTAATAGATGGAAGGGTTCATTGAATTTATTTCGCAATGATATGTAGCTGAGTATGAAAATTTAATATCTTTCCTCGTTTGAATGGGCTCATTAATCCGCTACGTAGTTGCTGTTATGTTAAGGTGCTTTAGCATGCTGGATAACGTAGATGCTACCTACCTATCACCACTTGATTTGATGGGAATTCTTAACTCAGCTTCCTTCCTTTCTATGCTTGTTGGATGTGCTTGAGAAGAATCATCATGGTCTAGTTCATATGACTTATGTTACCCAAAATGGATCATAGCTTCTGTTCTTAGATCTGTCGTTTGTTTCTAAATTTGTTTGGTTTCTAGAAAAGCTTCAGGTCCTTTGTAATTTTGTTAGGACAACCTGATGTCTTAGACAAAACCTAGGACATTTTGAATCTCGCCTACGTAGTTGTTGTGCAAAGTTAATTTGGAATGCTCTTCTTTGTTTTGCCTATCCCTTTGAAGGATTTCGTCTTTCAGTATTGCACTGCCTTTTTTGCTTCTAATTTTTCAATCCTTTTTGCACTCATCCTTCTCAATATCTTGTATGAAGTTATCCAATATGTTTGTCTCAAAATTTTAACGTTGAATCTATTTATGTTGGTGATTTGTCTATATGAGTCACAATAGGGATAGCAATGTACCAGTATTGTCTCCACCCTACCCAAATACGTATCCACCCACCTATATTCGACATGTCTATTTGTTTTTGTATCATGTCTGTCTTGCTGGGTAGATAAGCTCTTGCTCTTTGGCTCATGAGTGGCATGATGGGTTTGTTAAGCCTCAGTTTGGTAGTGCTTTGGAAGCTATTTCGGAAGCTTTGTGTTTGTTTTTTTTGCTGTTGTGTGACTGAGCTACCTCCTACTGCTGCCTCTTTTATCTATATGTAATTCTAGTCATTTGGATTCCTTTTGAACCTATTTGGAGGATTTTGTTGGTGAACCTTGTTCACATCTCTTGTTGGTTATTGCTGTTGTGATTCTTGTTGATATCTAATATTATTCCTCTGCTATTTTCTTCTTTGCTAGCCTTATATGAGCTTTCAAACTCTTTCTAGTTTGTGTGTGAATCTGAATATTATGTTTCGGATTTCGATGTCTATCTGCTTCAAGAACTCAAGGTATGCTTCTCTCGCTCCCATTGTGTGGACTCTGAATTGGAGGTAGGTAAAAGATCTTTTGACTTATATGGTAAGTGAAACATCTTTATTATTTGCTATGACATAGATGAGACTGTCAGACATGCTTATATTTATTTGAATGAGCAACTTAAGCTTTCACATGCCCTTCAAACAATAGGGATGATGCCAGAAAAGTTCATAGATTTTCACTAAAACCATTAAATTCTGACCCTTCAATATATTTTTTTGACTCAAAACCATACCTTGCACTGGATCAAACATGACCATGTTGTGGTCTCAAGCTAGCCGCCCATAGGAGCCACCTTCATCTTGCATGCATACCTTACTCATGAAAGTTACTGGATGGAGAATGTGAGAAGGACGAAAGTAAACATGTATCCTTCTCATCAGCGTGTACTATGAAAACAAGGGTATCTGTCTCATGGCTATGCTTTACCAATGGATGTTGCATCACTTTCAGCCTAAAAGCCCATTGTTTTTAGTTTTTCACCCTCTTCTTTTTTCTTTTTATTGGTTACACAACACCATATCCTGCATTTGACCAATGCCAATGTGTTACTGTTCTCCTATTTCTTTAGGATATTTTTTAAGCCAGTCTGCCAACCCGTTGGTTTAACATATTCTCTGCACTACAAAAACACAATCTATACTTTCTAAGCATAAATTTGCTCCCCTGCATCACACTAAATAATTGCCTCACGTTTATTTGCCTTAACATAAATAGTACACGATACTCCTCATTGTCATGATGATATGACAGAGTGTTCTACTATTGTAAATTTTGTTGACCCATCAAAATAAAGGCAGTGAGTCTCGTCTAGCTGGGGGTTTCTATTTGGCTTTTTGTTTTTTATGAGCATGAGTCAATATGTTTTGCATTATTAGGCTATCAGAAATTTCTGGCTTGCTTGTCTTTTGTTTTCTATTAGGACATTCTGGCTGAGTGGTCCTCATGAGGTATCTAGGTGATCTTTCTTCTATAGTTCCCTGTTGCAAGCTTATGGTGATTGGTTTTTCTCTTCTAGATGAACTTATCTATTGTTAAAGCTGAGACATGATAATATGTTAGGAGTGTTCTATAATTCTGGAACTTATTGAACATTCGATAAGGCAGTAAGAGTTGGATGACAGGGAATTTCTAATATGCTTGCTTGCTATGTTGTTGGACTGATTCATAGTTTTGAATCTATTCATCTGAACAATAAATCTATGACAGTGAGCCTCAGTTTGTTGGGGAATTTTGATTAACTTGCTTCTAAATTGATAAGCATGGGTAAAATTTGACATAGCTAAGTCTAAGATCATATGTGATTTTGACTTTTCTACCACTTTATGATGGTCTAATGATTGTTATCATGTTCTTTATGATGGTGTTCAATCCCTCCATAACTAGTGAAACCATATAGGAGAAAGGGATTCTCCTTGACTTTAATAATTGTCGGCCATTACATCCCATTCAATATATATATGATGGTCTAATGATTTTTGTCATGTTGTCTATGATTATGGAACGTTTCTCTTTTGCTTAGTTGATACATAGCATGACTAGAGGCCAAGAAAAGAGCAGTACTAGAACCTTGGTTGAACCTTTCTTGCTGATCGAGTGTCAACCTAACTATGAAAGAACATGTCCAATATACCAAGTAAATTCTTTGAAATTTCTATAGAATGATCTGATTATGTAAATTGCCATTTATAGTCTTCCTTGCCAAAAGTATGGCTAGAAATCTATACTGATGCTGAATTGATTTCAGGTCACAAGATAAGTGATTCCCATTGAGGTAGAAGTCTTAGTAATTTAGGGCCCATGGTAGGTATGTTTCCCCCCTTAGATACAACTCAATAGCACAAAAACAACAACAAAATCTAGTTCCTGATTTGGACGAATAGAAAACTATGTCTTATAGTTTATGGTTTGGGTCCATTATGTTTTAACTGACATTTCACTTATAATTATGTATAGATATAGTGTATCTTCAGTTGCAAAAGCTAAGACTTCCTGTTTCCTACCCCCATCATGCTGCATTATCTATTCATGACAATGGCAACAACTGTGATTTTGAGACCAGTGCCATGCTTATAAATGAACACTCTTTATATCAGTTGTTACATGCATTTTCCCTTATTAGTCTTCTGATACATGCTGCTTTGTGTTTATGATATATATTTTAAAGCGGGCATGGTCTGATGTGGTTTACTCTGGGCCTGAAATCATAGACAAAGTAGTCTTAGTGGTTTTGAAATTTTCTGACCGTACTAAACCATGGCAGGGCTTGACCAACAATATAGTAATATCAAACTTTCCTTCTTTATCTCTAAACGTAGACTATTTCCTACGATAATAATATCCACATTTTGTGATTCTGATGCTAAAGATGAATACTAGGGAATGGATACATTCATATGATATTATGTGTAATAATTTTCTATGTTGGTTCTAGATGATAGTTTAAAGGTTTCATCATTAATTACTATTTAGTTTTCTAGAACTGTGTAAAATTGTTGTCCTTCCCCGTCCTATAGATTTTGATATAGCACCCCTTAATCCAATGATTTGTGTTTGGCATTTTTTAGAGCACTGATTGATGGAACTCATGTAGGGGTTAATGATTGATGGATCTCACATGAGGATGACCAATACCATATTTTTGGTAAAATAGGAAGCTGCAAGCATGCAACTTTGGTCTGAGCTACCGGGTTCATATAAAAATGGCATTGGGACTATATGTTCTCTGATTGGTGTTGGATATAGGATATGCCAGTAGTGAGCATTCTGGTTTATCTGGGAAACATGACAAGGTTGTAAGTGGTTTGATTCATGAGATGGGAAATACCTCTCTGCTTGGCTAATTAGTCCTCGGCAGTGAATATGTTGTTGTGATCCAATCTTATCTGTAAGACCAACACATTCACTAATAGCGTTGTCTTCACATTGAATATGTTGGTGTGCTCCAATCTTATCTCTAAGACCCTGAACGTTTCTAGTAAAACAAATTCAACTTCCATCATGACATTACTTCGAACATTGTCCAGACTCAGCTAGACTTTCCACAATCTGTCTATAGTCAAGAGATGTTCCATACTTTTATTATAGGGAAGCAACAGCTTTAAGTCATCATACTAGTTGTTTCTTCAGGACATTAGGGTGGCTGCTGCTTCAAGGCTCCAAAAATAGCTACTTCAATAAGTAGATTGCATGTGATTTTCACTTCCACACCAGATCATGACAAGCACGCTATCAAATCACCTTATCTCTTGTTACTTGAACAATGTAAAAAATGTGTTTCTCAAGTGTGCCTGCAGTTGTAAGTGTTTGAGATTTAATATTAACTCAAGGAGCTGCTAGTATATTTATGGTAATAAAATTCCCTCCAAGAATACACTAATTAGTATATGTGTTTCCCTTCACATACTTATATTGGGGGTATCACAATTCAAAACATTATTCATTCCTCTAACCAAATTAGTAATGTAAGCATTTGGGTTCAAACTGGAATTCCATCAGTTCTAGCCATAAGAACTTCCATTGATATATATTCCTTTCTAGGAAGCAACACCATTAATTTGATACTACTGCTAGCTATTGTTTAAATAGAGCTTTCATTTATATTTTGTTGCATATCATCTCATTGCCTTCACCTTATCCAACACCAAGTGTGTGCCCTCCTACTCTAATGAAGTACCTTTGTTGAATCCTTCCTTGCCTCACAAGTTCACCCTGTCTACCTTGAGGACATGTAGGGGGTATTATGGGTACTCCTGGTTGCTGCCATGACATTATTTATACTTGCCTAGATACAATGTTCATGTTGTTGTGTCTCTAAAACTACTATAACATTAGTTATACTTGCCAAAGGTCAAAACAGGAGAGTTCCTAGACACAATAAATTCTTAAATCTGAATCTATAAAAGAAACTTGCATGCATATGAATACTCCATGGAGTGTCTCTTGGTTCTTGATTCATTAGGATAGAAGTTGATATTAATGATGGCAAGGGTCGTTGCCACAGAAGGGAGTAGCAACTGACAAGATAACCACTCTAGGGCCACCAACCTATAGGTCCCCACCCCACAGACAACAACCAACACGAACATCACCTGCCACCAAAGGGAATCAATCAACAGGGGCACTGGATTTCAAATGTTCATGAATGTCAACCCTGCCAATTGCAGAATAAAGGCAGTCCAACCTACCATGTCAGTCAGAGACCATCTCCTTTTCCTTGCCTCAAAATGGGAGAGGATATGCATGCAATGGGAATTACACATGTAGTATCGAAAGTAGATGTAGGTTGTTAGGGGAGGTTTGCCATTTGAACTCACGATTTTGGAGGTGTGATAGTTCACACTCCTATGTGTGGAGGTGCAATTAGTTATTATATATATGGTTGACACGTGATCTTGCTTTAAGTATAGAAGGTTTATAAGTTTTCATTTTGAGAACATGGTTTATGTCTCAGAAGCGAAATTATTCTCTGTTCTGGTAATGACTTGAAATGTGCACTTTGGAACATAGATATTTTTTACCAACAATTCTTTTGAAACATTGTCCCATTTAGGATCTATTTTTCTTTGTAATAACAATTACTCGGCATACTTCAAATACGAATTTCCTTTGTTGACTTTCTTATCATAGTTGTTTTAACCTTTTGCAGCGGCAAGACCATTGAGCTTGATGATGTTACTTTCATCAGTGTGTAAACTTGACAAGGTTCAATTCAGAAAAGACTGTCAGCTTCGTACCACCTAATGGTGAATTTGAATTAATGAAGTGCTACTTTCTGTTGGTTATCATATTTTTTAAGTTCTAATGAATGAAAAAGAGCGCCTTTAAGTGTGAAGTGTGGGTTGTTAGTTTATAAATTTTGGTCATTTATTGACTCATTTCCTTGCATGGCTGTTGGTTTATTCCGTGCAACTTCTCCAGTCTCAATCTAGGACAGTTCCAGTATCTGTAGATGGGGGCTAGAGATTTATCACTAACCAATTTAGTCTACTTGAAGTTCCAAATTGCAGATGGGAGTTAGCGATATATTAGTAGGCTATCCAGTCTGCATGAATTTGAAAATTATTTTGAACTCTCAGAGCTCCTGTTCATTTCACTCACCTTTAAGAAAATACACCAGACGATCTTTCAACTGCCAAAGTCCCGCACACTTGACTAATTATTGAAGCAATGTACTGTAACTAGGGAATGGAAATAATGCCAAACATTTATGGTAGGTATGCTGTTTAGAGTCTGTTTGGTTGGAACTTGGAAGTCTTTTCCACCCTAACCCGGGCTATTAACTTTTCTGCTAGTATACCCTGGCTGGTGTTGGTATGTGTTCTATGCTTTCAAATCTCATTTACTTACATCTAATCTGGCGCGAACCCTGCCCAAAATAAGTGGATTCAGCAGCTTCAGCCATATAGGTAGCAAACTCTGCAAAAATCTGGTTGCGACTATTTAGTCAATTGTTATCCAAACTGGGATTCAACCCTGGTCCAATAAACTGGTTCAGCCAATTTTGAATTGATATATTGGCTTTAGTATTTGATTGCAAAACATTCTAGTTTGGGTTCATTAATTTTTGTTTATTCCAGGTTAGCATTTGGGTTTGTCAGCCACGTGAAAATCCATGTTCTCATCAAATCTGACCTGGTAGGCTTCACACCATGGAACTAAACTTCGGCAAAGTTGGGCGAAGTTTTGCCGAAACTTCGAACTTCGAGCCTAGGCAAAGTCGAATCCTCAATACTTCGGCTTCGTCTAAACTTCAGGGCGAAGTTTCCCTGATTTCGTCGAAGTTTGTTTTTTTGTATGTATTTTCGTCTCAACTTCTCCGAAGTTGTCGAAGTTTCCTCGTAGTTGGCGAAGTTGGGGCGAAATTGAGACGACCCAGAACATTAATTCTAACTAGTGCACTAACAGCCATATAATACATAAGTGTTGCCTCCAACCCTCATCACAACTTCTAATATCAACTCCTATGTTTGTTTCTACCACTCTTTCTCAGAGAGGGTCTTGTAACTACTATTTGGTTGTATATTTGTATATAATACATATGTTCAACACTTGAACTGTATTAGTATGTGTATTGTATGTTTGACCATTGCAGGCGCACATCATATTATCAACCTACTTAGGGCTAAAGACTCATGAATCGTGTATTTTTGTTAAATTAGCAATTATAAGAGAGAGGTATAACATAATTAAAAGTTTTCAATCGAAGTTTCCTTCAAATTCACATCATTTTCTTCAAAAATCGGCATAAAAGTTCGTCGAAGTTTGTGTCTAAACTTCCTCGTAGTTTCCACAAACTTCCACTTCCACACCTGGTGAAGTCGACATGAAGTCGAAGTCCTGCACCATGCTTCACACTGATCCATTATCCATAGCTTGTCCTACCTGTGAACCTAACCGGGACCAGGATTTGGCATCTCAGCCTTGGATGGGAGTAGGATGGGGTTCACGAGAAATTTAGTATATTATGGTCTGATGAATGTTGGTGCAGCGATTAGGATTCTTCCACTATCAATTCATATATATATGAAATTGAAAGATTCCATGTTATCTATTGCAGAGAACAAAGTTGCAACCTGATAGTCTAGGAAAATTGATTGTTTCTCATGACATAATAACTCATCTATAGATATCACATTACGGAGGGTGTAAATCTTCCATTTCGAGTGTTACCAACAATTAAGGAATTGGGCAGAACTCCAATGGAGGTGAATGTTAAGGTATGTGACAGTATTATTTACATGGCAAGTATACTTCAATCTATTATCCCTGCTAATATATTGCAACTGCAGGTCAAAAGTATTTTTGGTGCAAAGATGTTTGCTCTTGGTGTTGTGATTGAGATTCATGTTCCAAAGCAGACAGCGAAAGCACGCTTTCAAGTAACATCTGGTCGAGCCAAGTACAATGCATCTATTGATTGCTTGGTTTGGAGGTAAGAATAGTACTTTATCCTTTGGCTTTTATTGTCTAACTGCAATATGTCCTTTGACCTTAATTAATCTGAGTCATTTATAATCGAGATCTATCATCATAGTAACTAGTTACTGAACATCAACAACCAATTATGTTAATGTTATGTTTCAAGATAATTACTGGTGGCTAGTAGTGGGCATGGTTCAGTTTACCCCTGAAACCGTCTGATCCTAGCATTTTGAAGACTTTCCAGCTTCAACTGAACTGCTAACTCAATTACAAATCAAATCACAACCTGCTGTTGTGTGACTTGATTCGTTCTGATTTGTTCTAACCATTACCATAAGAATTAGTTTGTTATCAAAATCCAACCTAGGGGCACAAAGCCCCAGACCTTCTGACACCAGCTCGACGGTCAGAATATGCATGTGCACTAGGATTACAACCAGACTACCTCATAGGCTGTACATCTAGCCTGAAACATGCACCTAGGGGCACCAAGCAACTCCTCAAGAAATTGTTAAAGGGCCTGGGAAATTAAGCACATGCCACATGTAAACATGCTTAGGTAGACATGCCTAACATTTGCAACTTAGGGGCACCGAAAAGTTGAGTACAATCCTCGAGCAATCTTAAATCCTCAACCATAGGAGAAAGATATGTCAATGACTAGGTCAGGATAATTCATGCTTCCAAACTTAAATCTGTGTAGCAGCCATAAAAAATGACCAGACAAGGAGCATGGTAAGTTGGTTCTTACTAGTTCTTACTTGTATTGAACCTTGTGCTCGAGTTTCATCCTTACTTCTAATAAGTCTCAGGTCTAGAGGCTGCTGTTTATGCCCGCATTCAACATGTTTTTTGTCTACGTATCTCTTACATGATAAGTAGGGAAATTGCACAGTTACTATCTAATGCTAGAACAGATGAAACTTATGCTGTATCTTTGAGAGGTTTTCTGTATCGTTGTAGCTTTGAGAGGTTTTCTGTATCTTGTGATAACTAGAGAATTATGTAGACATGCTTGATAGCCCAATGATCTATATGTCATTTGATTTCTTTTCTTTCGTATAATTCCTTCTTATGAATATGGATCAACAAACCTACACATATATGTTATATTTGCATTCTGGGTTCAGTGAGGGAGTTAAATAAAAATAAACAAAGACATCAGACATGTGTTTGCGATTTTAGTGGGTAAATAGCACTATCAAGCTGTCAGCAGGTTGTCAAATTGTGCTTTGTCGTTATAATCCATTTCTGTTATAACTTACTGTCATCTTATTATTCTGGTTATTTGTGACATTTATTCTTTCATGTAGACAATTGATGATTACATCTGTGTATTAAAATGCCTCAGGATAAGAAAATTCCCTGGACAGACAGAGCCCACATTGAGTGTAGAGGTTGAATTGATTTCAACTATGGCAGAAAAGAAAGCTTGGACTAGACCTCCGATTCAGATGGAATTTCAGGTTTGCTCTTGAATGATTACCAAAATATTGTTGCTTGGTGTGTTATACTTTTATATGAAAAATATTGTGCTTAGAAGTTGGTTGCATATAACATTTTCTTATAAGTTATAACCCTGCATAGGTAGGACAACAACTGTCAAACCGAAACACATGGATTTTGGGATATGCTTTTAGCAGATGTTCCTATCAGATTCAGGGGATTGTTATTATCTTATATGATAATATTTTGCTTATCTGGTTGCATATAACATGCACTATGTAGAAACATGGGTTGAACAGTGACTATGAAGTTGAAACACATGGATTATTGTGAAATGGTCTTTATCAAGTTTATTCATTAAATATCTCTCCTCTTTTGCTGCACATTGTCACTCTGGCGAGCAGTCACAATTTATGCTAAGAAAATATGGTGTTTCTGGTACTCAACCATATTTTCTAAGCACTTTGTCCTATTTGTATGTTTTCTGCTAGTCAACATTTTTTTGGCTTGGTAGCACCTGGTGGTGATGGGGAACCATAATCAAATACTCCAATTCATGATAAAAGTTTACTCGGAGATATACCCCAGGGTTGGTACCTGGTTGGTACCTGGATTGCGATAATAGTGCACAACTGAGTGGCCTAGGTGGATCATGGCTACTCTCCCTGCTGGGCTTCCCATTGGGTCAAAAACTATGGATGAGGAGCAAAGAAGTTGGTCGTTGATGCCACAGGTACCACCATTAACTTATTGATTTATCTTCTTGTTGTTTTTCTGTTTGGTCCATATTGATTGGATGACCTACTAACTTGTTTCATTGCTTGAGGAATCATTCAACCTTTTCCTTAAAGTTCAAATCTCCGATCTCAAGATCCATCTTGAATCTTGTTGCTTTGTTCATAATCTCTTGATGAACATTTTCCAAAGATAACTAGCATGAAATAGAGGAAAGGAGTACAGTTTGGACAAGGAAATCAAACTGGAGAAATATTCCAATCTAATTGTCACAGAGGAACATACAAGTGGGTTTAATACAATCATATTTTGGTTTGATACTCAGATAATCAAGGACATGATGACATCCTTGTGTATGAAATTTAACTTGAACCAACTCTCAAATTGTCAAAGTTTCACCTGGTAAGAATCTTTGTATTCTTGGCATACTTTGACACAAGGCAATTTTTACGTCATTGCACTACTTAAGTCTTTTCTTCCAACTATGAGATATTCATAAGTTATATGCACTTCTTTTTTCTTCCAACTATGAATATTAAATATATAAGTCTTTCTTTAATATGTTAAGAGAAGGCCTTTTACATATAAAAATGAATATGACAGAGTGCTATGACGGTTGTACATCTGGTATAATTTAGAACTAATAATGTTATTGGGTTGTACTTTCAAATGGTCTAAATGAATGACCTTATTGTGCAGGTTATAGAATGAAAATTCTGGACATGGCAAGCCTCAATGGTGCAAGTGAACTATCTTGCAACTCTCCCATACAATGCTTGGGCTACAACAAAACATGGATGAGCTGACTAGATACTTCTCATCTCTTCAAGGTACTAATTCTGTCATCTTACTCTCATAGCAACCTTCATTTATGCCATGTATGAATGCTTATATATCTTTATTAAACTATTTGGATGATCTTTACCTTATTTTTAATGCCTCCCCATTTGTAAAACCTTATTTTCAGGATTAAGAGAAGTACAAGCTTCACCATCGTAGCAACTTCCATTACTTGAATTAGAGATTGAGCTTAACAACGTCAAGAATTCAGATATAGAGTATAAGAAGTATCTAAGACAGACCCGACACAACATGTGCTCTCCTGTGAAGCATGATGATGCATCTCTATTTGAAGCCCAGGCCCGCCCAGTCACAGCTGCAGCAACAGCCATAGACGCAATAATGTATCATGATATGACTCTTTACTGCTATGAGAAGGCTGCATTTCATAGACCTATGTATATATTTGAACAGCCACTGTCATCATCTGCAAACATAGAGACCAACTTCATAGGGACCATATTCCTTCTATCTCTGCTTAGAAGGTTCTTTTTAGATTCTTATCTTGGGTGTTTTTGGACGATGCTGGCCGAACAACAAGAGCTCGAACAAAAGAAGAAGACAATAATGATGTTAAAACTAGCCGAGAAAGACAATTCTTTCACAAAGATGTCAGTAGACCACTGAGTCATTGATATATGTATATACTTTTCTTTGTACACATTATGTAATAGGGGCAAGGTATACGTCCTCCCCATGTACATTCGACGTTTCATTATAAATGAAAGTAAGATTGTTGGCATAATGAGCATAACTTGCTCTAAATACTACAATTTTGTTACTAAAAGAGCTTGTGTACTAACAAATTACAATATATATATATATATATATATAGTCGAGTTAAGCATATATGTATGTGTACTAAATGACACTACATATGTAGCTAGATGCATAATCAACTACATATATATGTATATAGTAATTGTTGCCTTTCCCTACACACTAAATACATATAAAATGTATTAACTTCATGTTTTTGCTACATACTGACTATATATGCAATTGTAGTCATACATTTACCTACAATTATACTTATATTTAAATATGTAAGGACAATATCTAGCTACGCTTCTGGATACATATGAATTTGTAGCGAATGGATTATCTAACTACATATTTAAAAAATATAGTTAAAGGCTTTAGCTATACGAGCATATACTACAACTTGTATGTGTAAAGAAATATGTAGTTAAAGCCTTTAGCTACAAAATATGTGGTTTTCGCTACAATTTTTTTTTATAGTTAAAGACCCTTTTTTTTGTAGTGGATATACATGTTCTTCCTATTCCTTATTAAGAGAATGCTTTAAATTGCTTATCATCTGCCTAGTTTTATATCCTTAATTGCAATAATAATGTTTTGGCGGAGAGTTATATCTCTCGCTGGGGCAATTTACAATTGTCTCACCCCCATGGGAAAACATTTTTAGGTATGCATGGAAGGCAAGGCAGGAAATCCCTAGAACAAAGATGAGCAGAAGCAACAACAACAACAAGGTCAGCAATGAGATGTCAGGTGGAGATATTGTCTGTCTAGTCATATAGATAGTAGTCCTATGTGTCGTCTCTGTACTCTCAGGTCCTCAGAGTTTTAAAGGATTCAATCGGAGTTTTGGCTTAATGCCTCAACGTTTTATACTGCCTGTGTATATTTGTTAACAGGACAGTCAATGTTGTAATCCTTAAAAAGGAATTGTACAGGCTGTGTACTTGTGATCCAGGATGAAATGGAAATACTTTGGTTCTTGGTTAAAGAGTTTTCCTATGAATGGATCTCTTTGCAAATGGTTTTAATTGTTAGTGATTTTCAGAAATTACGCTGCAAATAATTCGCTTTCGCATTAGTTAATCCTATTTTCGCGAGACGGTCATTATAATAGGTGCATGGTCCGACTCATAGATGGGAAGATGAAAGACTCTAAAAAATTTATACATATTTCTCCACTCAAGCTCCGGGAGAAATCTATCTAACCTTTCTTTTACTAGCGTTCTTTCCGTCAGCCCCCTTTTCCACGTGAACATATTGCCTTCAAATCCCACATCAATCAAGTTACATTCATCAATAACATCTCTGAAGTTCTGGATAAACTTGTCATCTTTAGGTGGTCCCCCCTCCTTTTCTGCATTACAAACAATTTCATTGAATTCCCCGAAGAAAATGACCGGTTCATTTGCCTCATCTTTCAGTCTCCTCATAAGCTCCCATGTCTTTGTTTTGTTCTGTTGATCCGCCCATCCATAGATCCCAATAGCTCTCCAAGATAATTCCGATGACCCATTTTTAATCAAAGCCGATACATGCCTGTTTGAGTAACTCAGAATATCCACATCCACATCATGCCACCAGAAACCAAGGCCCCCAACCCTTCCCGTATGAGAAATGCAAATGCCTTCAGAAAAACCACACCTCCTTACATCTTCAAGCTGTTTGTCAAACATCATAGTTTCCATGACGAAAACTATATTTGGGCGCTCCCTCCAAACCCAGGACCGGAGGGCTTTGCACGTGTCAGGGTCACCCAACCCTGACAGTTCCAACTGAATATTTTCATTTTCCTTCACGGGACTGGTCAGCACCAGTCGCCGCTACTTGGGTTATTACACCCTCTATCATCCCGGACCTGCTTTCTTCACTTTTCCTCTGTCTTTTTTCCCCTGTCAGTTGCCCAACATGTTCATCTAGCTCCATGTCGCAAAGATCCCCGCATCTGTCCCACTTCCCGGCTGCACTTTCCCATACTACCTCCTCCTCAGGAATACCCAACCTAGCACCCCGGCTCATTTTATACGCCCATGGCTTGTGTTTCTTCTTCCCCTGACCCAGTTTACTTCCTTGCTTCCTCCTTGTTCCTGCTTCTTTCTGCCTTTGTGCACGCGTGATAGCTCTTCTTTCGCCTTTGTTTTGAGCCTGGTATTCCCCCACCCCCTGACTGTAATGCAACTGAAGTTCAGCTACATCTTCTTCACATCCATGCATGTTCCAAACATCATTGATCTCTGACCTGTTAGTCTGGTTTGCAACGCCGCCACTGTGGTCTGTCTTCCTGCTACTTGTCCACTGCTGATCACTGTTCACGTAGGTGTGGTCTTCATCATCTACTCGTTCCTCTCGTTGCTCCCACGCCTCCCCATCCATCGACGTCGTCTCCTGGATCTTCTCGACGTGCCTCATCCCTAACAACACCTCCCTCGTGATCTTCCTTCTTGCACCTCTCGACTCCACTACCGATGCCTGCGCACCATCTGCTGCTCCCCGAAACCCCTGGTCGCCCCCGTCGTCGCTAGTGCTGACTTCCAGTCTACCGCCCACACCCTCCCTCGCCTGACCCCCTTCATCGTTCTTATCCAGGCCCGCTCGATCGTTCCCCTTCTTCTCCACTACCCCCCTATCACCACGCTTCCTCCGCTCTATTTCTCCCTCGCCGCTGCCACCCGATTCCCGGTCGTGCGCCCCTGCAGAGATAGACCTCCTTCCTCCTTCCGACGGACCCCCTTTGAATGTAAGGGTCTTTTTCGCTCTTCCGCTCTCCCCTGGTCTACTCTCCGCTTGCCGACGTTGCTTCCATGGGGAAGCCCTCATCCAATTTCCCCATTGGTTTATCCTGTCCTCATCCTCGCCATAGTCCTGGTAATATTTGTCAATGTGTCCAAGACGCCCACACACGAAGCAGAACGTCGACGGACGTTCGTACTTGATCTCGACCTCGACGATATTTCCGCTCTCCACCTTGATATTCAGGGATCGCTTTAGGGGCTTTGTGACGTCCACAGCTATCCGGACTCATAGAGATGAGTCCCATCCCAGGCAGTCTCTATCAGTATCCAGCACCTCGCCAATCCGAGTCGCAATTGACCTAATGGTGGCCTCCGCCCGGTATCCTAGAGGAACACCGTACAGACGCACCCAGAACGGTGCACTATCAATCCGCAGCCTGCCTGGCTGCTCCTCCTTGTCGATCTCCTTGAAAAGAAGCAGGCGTCCATCAAAGTTCCATGGCGCCCCTTCCATCACACGTTGTCTATCCGCCCAATGGGTGAACTGCATCACAAAGGATCCACCCTCTAATTGCTTGAACTCGACTGTTTCACGGAGACTCCACGCATGTGCCATCGTTCTCTCCATCGCTCAGAAATTAAATGATCTGTCCGTCAATAGCCTGCCCACCAGTGCCAAGGTTGTGTGGTCTTCCGCCTCCTCACCCTTCCTCGTCGCCTGCACATCGATGGGGTCCTCCTCATCCTCTGTCAGACGCAACCCAACATACCTCTCTGCCAGTTCTGCCGCCATGTTGAGACAGAACCAAGAGCAAGACCCGCTCGCTTGAACCTGCAAGGGAAAACCCTAATCTAAGGGAGGAAGACGCTCACGCCCGCAAGCCCTAATCGCCAGAGCGACAGGGACGCAGACGGAACGGGCTTGGGTAGGTAGCGTTTCTAAGTGCTTAATCATTCTTATTCAGAATAAAACCCTAAAACATGCAAGAAACATCTAGGTCCAGTTCAAGTTCATCATTACTTATTTGACAGGTTGTAATTACTCAATTTCATCCACTAAACCATATGAACATACCCAATATGTTCAATTAGGGTTTCTTAATCTAATACAGAAATATTTTTCATTAGATTAAGACACTTTTGCAAATATGAATAGATTCAGGTTCTCAAAGAAATTTTAGTGTGTTCCTCATATTTTTATAATCAACTTTCATATTTTAACTTTATTCATCCGAGCTTCCTATCAAACGTTATGATTTTTGCAAGAAAGACATTAACTTGGGTTATTTGTTATCCTTTTAGGAAAAACGATGGCCATCCAAACTGTGGTCCTATGGTCCACGCGAAATCCAATGGTATGTGCCTTACTTTGCGATAAAAAAGAAGCCAATGAAAGAAAAGGCCTTACCTTCCTTTATGAACGTCGGGGGCAAGGAGGTAATTTCCCCCTTTCTCTTCTTCTTCCTCGCTTTCGTGAACAGAGACAAAGATGCTTGCAGTCGTAGTCAACTGAAAAGTTGACTTCCACCTCTGGTCCTCTGTATCCATCGGGGATGGCTCCTTTGGTTCCGCCTCCCTTTCCCAAACTCACCCTGCTACCAGCCATCATCTATAATGGTCGGATTTGGCGGCCCCAGAAGCTCCCTCCGCCCTGTGGCAGTTCCACGGAAGCTGCAGCCACCAGAGGATCGTGGACAAGATTGGAAGCAGAGGGAACTCTGCTTTGGGTTTGAGTGACTCCGCCCATCCAAGAACAGAAGAAAAGAATGCCTTATATAGGCTGGGCGAGGGGGTTCAAATTTGATCAGAGCCCATCTCCCAAACAATTTGGGAACTTTCTCGAATTCCCACAAAAACAGAGAAAATCGGGGTTGTTTATGCACAGATTTGCCTCCCCAACTCGATGGGAGAGTCCACCTTCATCCCAACTGATCAAAGTGAGAAAGAATCGGAGAGGGAAAGGAGTCCTTACTGTACTTAGTTTCCTAATATGAAATAAGAGAAGCTACCGTTGGATATGGATCCAACGATTAGCAAGCCTCGTATTGGAACATCAATTGTTACATTTAAAGTTATCCCTTACACTTTAGGAAACTTATAAAATACATATCTCTCAAACCATTTATCCCTTTAATTCCAAATTTTAGAGGAAAGTCTACGACGACTTAATGCACCTATGTACCAAATTTGAGACTCAAAATCGAAAGTATGAGATGTTTTTCTTTATATGCAAGATATCACTTAAATATATATATTTCTCACATATTTTCTCTTTCCCTTGCCATTAAATTATTATTTTGAATTCCTTGAACCTCAAGGAACCCTAATGGTTCAGAATTCCATCTTGGGAATATTCCTTAGCCTCTCACTTATCTTTTATCTATTTTCTCTTTCTTCTTATTCATTTCTTATCAAAATATCTCTTTTCGGAGATTTCTCTTTATCCCTTTTATTATTTTCCTTATTGGAATTTCTTTTAGCATTAGAAACCTCATGGATACGAAAATCCATCAAATATAACTCAATTATATCTCTTTTCACTTATTTTCCACATTTCATCAATATTTTCAACTTCTTTCTTAATAAAGAAATACTTAATTGATCTTTTCTTTTCTTATTGCTCTCTTTATACAACTTTGGACTCCTTGGAACCCAAGGAACCCAAGAGGCACGAAATCCCTCTTTGGATTTGCCTTCTAGAGGTTTCCACATTTTTCTTTTCTCAAATATTCAATTATTCATTCACTAATTGAATTTTGTTGTTATTTGGGCCCAATAGCAAATAAAGCCCACAACACAATCATCAAGGCTATTGTAAACCAAATCCATTATATCATATGTGGTTCAAATATCTTTAATATGAGAAATTACATTTCTTACCAAATGAACCCAAAATTGGGGTTGTAACACATGCAAACAAATTTTGATAAACAAAACTAATTTGTCAAACTCAATATGTCGATAATACCCCTAAATAATCTTTATATGAGAGCTCACGAGAAGCCCTACTTAATCCCCCTAATCATCAAGATTAAATAAATAAAACTAATTAATTTAGAACATTCATGTTAGTCTCCCAATATTATGGATAAATCTTAACATGGAATATTAATGAATGGAAGCACCGGACTAAACATAAACAAAGTCAACTAAAATGCGATTATAAAAATTAAATCAAAAGTATTTGTTTTATTGAAGAGACAAAAATTGTAATCGAACTCTAGATGAGCAACATGCCATACATTGGTAGCATGCTTTAAGAAAGAATAAGATTCCTAAATCTGGCATAAACTATCTCTTCGAACACATTTGACAGAAGGGGCGAGAAGAGAACAGCTTGTTGAGTTGACATGGCATTGTAGTGTTGATCTAATTATTATAGTACCGTACTAGTTGAGAGCTGCCATGGTCGATAAATACTACAGCTGTCATGAGATCTTTTTCATCAGTGTATGGTTTCGTTCAGGGGTGTCTTATATGTACTACTCCATGATTTTTCTTCCCCTTGACTCGATAATTTGTGGTGATGTGGTTGTGTACAGTAAGTGTTGTCCCCATTTGCACCCGCGAGTTAAAGAATCGTTTTAATCGCTCTTGAACATGTACATGACCCCGGCTATGACTTTTCATTTACTGTATGGTAGACAACGGCCAACCTCCAAACATCTATATCCAGCCTCCAACGGGATGTGCTTAGAGACAAACTACATACATGGGCACACACCCGTATGAATTATTGAATTAAGATGCATCAATCAGTATAATAGCTGAAGAAGATGCCGCATGATTGGTGACCGTATATGCAATTGGCACCCAGTGATAGGGTGGACGCAGCGCTTTCGCAGTTACAGAGGCCGACCGCAGTCACTGCACTAGTCCATCTATTCCGGTGGCGGCTGCTAGTTGGAGCAGCAGACGATAAACAATATAAGGCTACTGATTGAGCAATGAACGGCTTTTACGTGTCCATTGCGTACCACAAGTGTCTATCCTGGGTCTGGAAAAGCACCACCAGCAGGCAATCGATCTACTTTATATCGTGCTGGATAAGCTCGTGTTCTTACTAAATAAAATAAAAATCAACCAGGCACCTCAGATTTCTTCCGTCCGTCCATTTTTGCCCGAAGATGATCTAAAAGGTTGTGTGACGGATGGAATTATAATGGGGGATATAAAGTGATGGATCCAAAGTCATTGCAGTAGAAGGTGAATACCAAATGAGAGAATATTGCATGTTCGGTTTTTGTGATTTGTCCGACATCACATTAGATTGCTGAAGAAGCCAGGAAGGATAATTGAAACGTGTCACCTGTTGTGTGGCGGGAGGGAAGTCATAGGAGTACATATTGGCAAAGATATGTTGTTAATAGGAATCATTAGCCACGTATAAGGTAGGGTTTGTCTAATTCCAAGATCAGCAGACTGGAATTTGATGGTTGAGGCACAGGAAATTTTACCTTTGGGTGTCGTAAAAGAGCTAGGTAGGAAACTAAACAAGACCGTCAAACCAATCTGAAGCAAACTGATTGAACGAGACCATCAAAGCAACATCTATCAATATTGATAGTTCCGTTTATTTTCTGAAGGGAATTTTTTTGATTATGGTTAACTACTAAAACATTAAATAACAGTACTATTCGGTCGAGGTGACCAATTAACAAGCTAAAAGTAAATTATTACACATACTTGTCAACTGTTTAATATATGTTCAACTTAATATCCTTGACAACTGATGTCATGTACAATGAGATTATATATTATTATAAAATTTGGATACAAACACTACAGTTAAGAATATAAGACGTTACCAACTCGTTGAGCCGTGCAAACTTGTGGAGCGAACAATTTGGCCGAGTATGGTTAACTACTAAAATATTATATAACAATACTATTTGGTCGAGGTGACCAATTAACAAGATAAAAGCAAATCACTACATATACTTGTCAACTGTATAATATGTATTTAACTTAATTTCTTTGATAACTGATGTCATATACAATGGGATTATATAATATTGTCAAATCTGGGTACAAACACTAGAGAGTTAAGAACAGAAGATGTTATCAACTCATCGAGCCGTGCAAACTTGTGGAGCAAACAGTTTTGATTGTTCTTCGTTAAAGAGTTTTAGGACCATGTCAATCTAAACCCAGTTGGCTATCCCACCATGTGCGTGCAAAGTCCATGTCTCATTGCGGTCTTCAAATCTACTGTTACCATACTAAACGTTAAACTTGTTTCTGTCCTCTACCTCTCCTAAATTCTACTCCTTACCCTAGTCTAAATGTATTTTACCATAATAAGTGTCACAGTCATTTCCGTCATCTGGTGTCCAACATATACCTTTTAACTGATTTTGGCAAGCCTACGTTCGGCAGCGCGAGAGCTTCTTATCCATGCCCCATCGCCATCGTTTGGATCGCCTAAAATAGAGAGGTCTTCCTGGTGACGGAGTAAAGATGTGAACCCATCATCTAACCAATCTCTCTGTGTTGAGTTTATTCGGTCTAAAAAATAACTTGTCGAACCCCCACCGCCTCCACCGGAAGCAGGTATCACTGTGTCATGATATTGCTGTTAACATATGCATTTGCACGCGGTTGTGGATACCTAGGTTAAGCTATCTTATTGTGTTATCAATTTATTTTAAGTTTGTTTGATCCTAAATACCAAGTTTTTTGCTGCAGTATTGCAGCCTCGTTATATATCGGGACGACTCCATGAATTTTTGATGTTTGATACTGCTTTTTTGTCTTTCGGTATGATCACTCTCACCATCTTTTTCTGATTGGTTGTTTAGTGTATTACATTGACGTCCAAAACCATTTATGTAGATCATTTTCGATCTTGCACACCACATGATTTGTATCATGTTTCCCTCGTCAACCACAATAATAAGGACTCTCCCTGTGTGTACACTATTAAAGGCCTACCTACGTCTAGCTCTTCAACAATATTAGTGGTGTCAAATAATACAAAGTGAATGTCAAACCTAATATTGCAAAGGTAGGCGTCATGATTCATGGATTAGGATTGTTTAATATATTTTATTTTTCAAATTCTAAATTTGCCGCTTCTTATCACCATTCTTGTCACTACTACTTATGCTTTGCGCCCATTGTCTATAGGCCGCAGTTT
Source organism: Alisma plantago-aquatica (assembly GCA_963693085.1). Classification (NCBI taxonomy): domain Eukaryota; kingdom Viridiplantae; phylum Streptophyta; class Magnoliopsida; order Alismatales; family Alismataceae; genus Alisma; species Alisma plantago-aquatica. The sequence goes on along the minus strand of OY856413.1, from coordinate 636,249,648 downwards.
AATTCTTGTGTATTCCTTCTTACAATGAGTTTTTTCTATGTCAAAGTGCTTCAGGTATATTAATAAACTCAATGCGATTGGATTACAACTTTTATAGAAGAAATATTCTACAGTTTTACTTCATTTAGATTTAACGATGCAAAGTCATTTTATTTTATGTAAGGTATCGGTTACAACACTCAATTTGTCACTTATATATGATAGAAAGATCATCCGTGTGAAGTATTGTTAGGCCATAAATCTTATATAATCCATTGTAAGCACTATTAGTCCATAAATCTTCATAAAAATTGCCGGCGATTACATATATGAGTAGTACTTAATTGCAACAACACTAGGTTGTGAGGGGTAGTAATCCTGCTACTTAGGATGCCAGGTCAGACATGCGGGATAATGGGTTAGCATGCAACATTTGCATTTCTGATCTTGCTAAACACTCATGATTAAAAAATAATTCTTATTTATTCAAAAAGAAGTAGACGAATCACCAATGTATCTATTACTTGACTAAGTAGAACATTGATATACCTGTAAAATATTGGGAGCTAAATGTCTTGATCCCAACAACACTAACAAAGCAATAATATATCTGTGAGAAAGACATTCAACATGATGAGGCTAAGAACAATCTCAGCCAGGTAGAATGTATAGATTTAAATTGACATGGACACACCCCAAAGCATATGTCATTGTAGGACCCAAACATTCATGTACCTTATTTATACATCGTACCTCTCCTAACTTGAAATTTTATGCATGTTAGATAATAAAATAATCTCAAAAAGGACATTTACTATATATATCCAACTTATCTCAATGAAGACATGTGTCTACAATATGTAGTTGCTATTGTATTTATCCGATTCAGGCTTGAGATCAATATATTAACAATGATTTTGATAAACAATCTTGGTTCTTTAACATTACTGATATGAATACTCACAATCAACATCTTGCCAAAAAAGAAAAATAACTAACCAACACCTTGTTATATAATCAGATTTTTGTTTTCAAAGCTTGTCAAGTTTATGCATGTAAATTCGAGGAAAAATAAGTTGTTTTGAAGGATAGGAGGACATCACCATCTCAAGCATATTGGTTGTTGTACAATATATTATTTCCTTTCTACAATGACATTATATAATTTAAATTAAAATAATCAGTTGTTTAAAAAATAAATGCAGTACTAAATTACTCCTTTCTATGAACCGACATAGTTATTTTTTATAGAAAACATTTTTGTTGAGTATATATTACAAACATATTTTTTAGTTAAGAAAAAATGAAGAATTTTCAATTCCTTTACTTTATCAAGTTAAATGTTCACAAAAAATATTAATAATTAGTTGTAAGTATTTTGTTAATGAATTAATGTATTTTGCGTTGTATTATTAAAAAATGTTTTTTCAAACCATTTGTGATTTAATACTATTATTGAGAGTCTTACTTCATATTTATTGTATTATTCTTTCTAAAAATTTGCGTATGTTATTATGACCTGGGAGGACACAAATCTTAATGACATAAATGATGTTTTCATGTAGTTCAATTAAGTTGAATACTGCTCATTATCAAAAGTGTTATTAAAATATTATTACCAAAATCGTTTGACAATATTTTTCAAAATATGAGTCAGATCTCCAATCATAGAAGTCATTACAAATCACCTTTTGCTATGATAATATAATTAAAATTTGAATGGACATAACAAGAGAAAAGTGATTGTGACTATGAAATTCTAGAAACAATGGAGAGTGTGAATTGTGTGATGCCAAAATTCACTCCACATATACCCTTGTTTGTTCCTCCATAGTAGAGTGCCAACAAGGCATATCAGTCTGAGTACTTAAAAATATAATTATATTTATTCATGAATTTGTATACATAGTCCTAGTGTCTGTCGAACATGTTATGGAATTGCTTCTAAAGTTTTTGAAATTATGACAGACACATCTCATTGAACATATCTTATATGATTTGTGAGTCATATCTAGACTATAATGTGCCATTATCTATGATGATGAAATGGATTGTAACAATATGATGTATCATATGACACACTTCAAAGTGCATCACTTCCCTAGAGAAATAATATCTTATTGTGTGTGTCCTACTTTATCAATGGAATGGACCATGTAATACCCGAGCATATCATTCCCAAATATCCCCATAGGAAGGTTGCTAACCAAAATTTGGTAGTCAATAATATAGGGATCTTAAAAATGAGTGCACACCATATATGTTATAATGGATTGTGCAGTTTTAAAATCTGGAGTTGAACTAAGTTCTTACCTAATATGATGTAGAAGATAATTTTAAAGCTCTAATATTTTATTAAACTTTTTTTAGATCCACCCCCGAAAGTGAAACCACATCTTAACAATGGATAAATATTAGATATTTCTCTAAATTAATGTTTCAATATATGTAATTATGTACAATAGATAAAAACAAAAAGCCAATCAAGATGTGGATGTTGTCCAAATTATGACACGTCTTGTACAAATATGATGATGATGATGATGTACAATTATGACATTAGATTTTTAAAGCAAAATGATATATAAAAATATATTATACCTTCTTCAAATATGATATTAATTTCTTTGCTTAAATTTGATTCTTATTAAAATACATAATATGTCATTACCATTTCAGTCAGTGATATGACTATGATTGATTTTAATAAGATAAAGGAAAATACAACTTTTCCTATAAAGGTATCAATCATATGGATACTCCCTTACATAACTTAGATACCTGAAATAAAATCTGCTTCAAATCTAGATATTTAGGTTTCAATAAAGTGAAAAAGTAAATATGTTGACTATAGTCAAAATTTATCATACTAGAAGCATGTGCAGCGCACGTGCAATAACTAGTATCCAATATATACATAATCATATATAAGGAGAAGAGAAGTCTAGAGTTCTTCCATACGGAACTAAATCTCATGTACTTGAAATACCAAAAAACACAACATATAAGGCTTATTCAAAAACTTTGTGCATGATGACGCATATTTTTGTGTTTTGGCATTCCTCTTTTCACTAGTGTAGACGCTACATGTGGGTTGGTATTTACATGGTAGTTGTTTTGTTTATTTTTTTTTTTATAATACTTACTGGGTTTGTACCTTTCAGATTTTTTTATAATTATTAGAAAGTACTGGCACAAATTATGTTGGGTGTGAGTTGGTGTTAATAGATAGAAGAAAATACCAAAACAAAGAAAATTGAGCCTATATCATCCATGCCCAACAAGAAGAAATGATTTGGAGTCTGCACTCTCTGTCAAGTGAACCCTCTCACTTTGTAAGTAGGTCTAGAGCTGATGTATACATAATTTAAAGTACCTCAAAGTGGTAATTAATAAGATATGAACGTGTTCTTTCAAATTTTGCATTATCAACAGAAGTTGGATTGCAATTATATTGGTGGAAGCCATGAGTGATGTCATCAAAAACGTAACATGCCCATCTTTAGAAATATACAAGGCTGGCCACTGGGTCCATAACATGACTCACATATTCATCAAAAAAACTAGCTTCACATACACATATATGGGTTGGGTACAACTATTGTTTTAGATGAAAAAATCACAAAGAGATATTTTGTAGCGAATGGCAGTAATCAATTTTCTATGTGTGACTCTTTGATATGTCTTATCTGAGACAAGTATCTATATTATGTAGACCGCATAGGATTTACTAAAACTCTACTAGACAGTTAGAATTGGTGATCTATTCCTACAAACAATTTGATGCACTAAAGGTTAATTTAGTAGGGTGTATTCAGAGGATATTGAGAGGCCTGGAAAGTAATTTGTTCAAAAGAGATATTTTAAGATCCAAACAATATATTTGGTACAATGTAGTTTTAACTTGTTGGTTTTGTGTGCCTTCATTTGATAGGGTGTTGTTGATATCTGGAAAAGGTAAATAGATGTTTAGATTTCCATCAACCAAGACCCTACCTGACCTCGCCCTTTTTGGATGTTGTACCAACTCCACATTTTTAGGATGAAATATACACCTCTAATGAGTTGGAAATCAATATTTTTTTCTCACTTACCAATCAAACAAAAATCAAGACCTAATTCTTGGATTTTATAAGTGTTAAATTTGTCTTACACTCTACCAAACTGGACCTAAGTCTACTGCCAAAGTACAAGAAATATTTCCCCATTAGTTTTTTTTTACACAAATATTCATTTTTCAAAAATACTAAATACACATGTCACTCTGATGTTGTGTGTTCAAACACATGAGTAAAAATGATGGGTGTATTATTTTGAAAAAAGTAAATATATCCAAGAGGAGACGTATTATTTTTAGGCAACCTAAATATATATAGATCCTACATAAGGCATAGTTATACTGGATGGAAAGACTTTGTAGAAGTTTAATAACTTCTAAAACACTAAAAAATAATACCATTCAATCTACATTACGATTTAATAAATATAAAAACAATTTGCTACCTAGATTTGTCCATTGTGTGATGTCTTCTACTTAATTATATGCTTAGTGTGGCATATTATTAAGTGTTGGCATTCACTTTCTAATTGGTGTAGAAGTGAAGTACCCATGTGGGTTGCTATTTCTATTATCATCGTCGAGCCTTGAACTTGAGACATTTTGGAAACAAACCAATGATTTAACTATTGCAGTGTCCCATCATGGACTTGCTATACCTATTATAATAAAACTATTACAATTTATATATTATAGTATGTAGGTATTTTTGATAAATTACAATTATTCATACATAGAAAAATCAGTAATCACAATAGTGAAGTCTAATTAGGAGTTCAAAAGTAGCAGAAAGGTTGGCATAAGAAGTATCTTTCTTTCTACCTAGGATAAGATAAGGCCATTGTAATGGTCATAGAAGTAACTAAAAAAAGAAAGGGGGAATCCCATATGACAAGCTCCATTTGAGAAAATAAAGAAATCATGGATATAAGATACAATAAGATAAAGTTTCATGATCAAGCATTAACATCAGACGGATCTATGAGATACTCCAACAAGGAAGGTCACTTCTTCGTGTCGTGAGCTATCATCAACTGTCTTGCATGAGAGTAAGACAATATGATCAGTGTCATGGTGGACATACCTGTATCAACTATAAACAAGAGAAAATGAGTGGTAAAAAAAATGATATCATGGATCTCGAAAAATGAGATAGACAAATTACCAAGAATTTGCAATTGTATAAAGTTCAAATGTACCAAAATGGATAGTAATCTAGAGAAGTCAAATTATGGTAGGGGTTTAATGTGTAGCACCATAGCAGATTTTTTTGTTTGTCCATATATTAACAACGTAGATAGGTTCATCAACATAAACAAACAATGACTAACTCTAATTACTTAAGATATAAGTGAAGAATAATTGGCAGCAGTTTTTGGAGTTCTAATGACACATAAAGTGAGAACCCTTAGTGTGCCAATGAGTGTCAATGAGGATATGTTTAGACCCTAATCAACCCCATGAGGATTGTATTTTTTACTAGGTATCAGGTTTGCCAAATTTGTTTTGTCAAATAGGTTGTCAATCCCCGTGAAGATGTACTACTTATATGCTTACCGATAAAGTATGGTGAATCCCACCTATAAGTGAGAAATTGTGCATTGTTTCAATGGTTTAGGTGGTGGATCGTATGGCTGATATCATCAACATAAAAAAGGATTGGAGATAAGGCATTGCTTGAGCGAATTATTGTCAGTAAATTGGAGTAATATTTTATCTAGCATAGTTTTTATGAGTTCGATGGATTTTTTTTATGTTAATCAAGACAGTCATACTAGTAACAAAACATCCATTCAAACCAAGGTCTAGACAAAACACATGTATGGTGATTGAAAAAAGGATCAATAAGGACCCAAAAAAGGATGTCATTATGGGTAATGTAGACATTTGTTGATGTATTTCTATAACGGTGAATTATCACTTTTTCTCATGTTTCACCAATGATTGTGGAATCTATTTTATTTATACTTGATATGAGCTTTCTCTATGAAGGTTTTCTCTTCATAAATATAAAATATGGTAATGTTGATGAGGCAATGTGAATGCATCTTGATATTGATGATGGCTCATTATCCTTGAGATAAGTTTTTATAGTTGATAACACAAATTCTGTGTTTGTCTCCCATATTATCAAAAGAAAATTTCATCTGATATTTTTTTCAATTTGGGTGATAATTTTACTTGGAAGTGGAATACAACTAAGGAAATATGTGACAATGGTGTGAGGGAGGAGTTAAGGAGAGTCATTTGACCAACTAGGCTAAGAGTTATAGATTTGAAATATGATAGTTTATCGTTGAATTATTGAATGATGGGTTTCCAAGTAAAAATGTGAAAAGTCTATGTGAGTGGGGGACACCAAGGTATTTAATTGGAAATGTCTTTTTTCCATTTAATCATGATTTTGAATCTTGTCATATATGATGTATTAATATATGTCCCACTTAAGGGCCGTCCACATGAGAAGATCTAGAAATGGAGAAGTGCTACCACCCTAGTCTCATCCATCAGATATGAAGGAAGAAAACACCCACTAGTAATGTTAATGACTCATATGTGAATCTGAATGTGTGCTATAGATGTAAGTTCTTTTGGGAACAAGATAAATCGGTGTCTAGTCTGCATGGAGATTTCTGATAATACTGAAAAGGTCAAGTCCTCTATTGCTAACTCTATTTGTTCTTGACTAGAATGGGTCTTCTTGATTAGTTCCTTCTACCCTTTTTTAGGTGTTTGATGATCGGTTTCAAAGACTCAATGAAGGGGTCTCGAGGATCTCTAATTAGTGTGTTGTTCCCCCAAGAGTTGTGCCTAAGTCTACTATGAACTTGATACAAAGAATGAATGATTCCAATTACTCCCTTGTGACTACCAAACTGAATGATTTAGATATGATCATTGAGAACTCAACAGCTAAAGCCGCCAACTTATCAATGGCTCAAGTTTTCAAAAGATTGAAAACTTTAAAATCTCCTCCTGGAATGTGAGAGGCCTCAGTAATAAAGCCAGAGGTATCTAGGAGGAGTTCACTAGACACTCAAGCAATTTGGTTATTTTCAATGAAACTAGGGTGCATTCGAAGAAAGTTTCTAGTCTTATTTCTCAGTTCTTTCAAGAGTATGATTTTGTCTCTAATCATAGATCTCATGTGCTTGGTAGGATTTTTGTGTTGTGGAAGTCAGATTCCTGCAATGTTGTTGAACCACTAGTAAAAATTGGGTCATTATTCATGAGTGAGTCCTGTCACAAACACCTCTCTACAGGCCCTCATAAATAGGGATGGTTTTGAGTCTGGCCCTCAAAAATGGTCCGTGAAGAGAGCTCACATGACAAATACTAGTGGCCCTCACAAATACAATTGTCACGGACCAACTGACCTTCAAGAATGTTATATTGAGGGACTATTTAACCTTCATAAATACATTTTTGAGGACTATTTAGCCTTCATAAATACATTTTTGAGTGCATGTTTAGTTCTCATAAATACATTTTTGAGGGAATTGATGGCCCTGGAGAATATATTTTTGAAGGGCTAATGCCTTCATTAATATTATTTTTGAGGGGCCATGTGGTCGTCGTCAATGCAATTGTGTATGGCAAATCTGGACCTCAACACTACATTTTTTAGGGACTAAAGACCTTCATCAATATATTTATGAGGGACTACTGTAAATGATTTGGTTATTGATTATTGAATGATTTATTAAATTTTAATTAATTGTTACTATAGTGAATATCAAATTTTAAATGAAAACTTTGTATACATAACCTCAAGTAATATTTTTATACTAATTCACATGACATCATAAGAAGATTCAACACTAAAATGACACATAAAAATGTGAAATCACCTCAAACCAATTTCTATTATTGAAGCAAAATATTATCCATACATTGCGTGCTCAACGTTGATATAAATAAAGAATACATATGGTTCTAAAATTTGAGATCGATGACAATCAACATATCATGCTAGAAACTCTTAAGATCTATAATGTCTCCATATTCCTTCAAATGGTGTGGTGCTCTTCATTAATGCCAGGCCTCATACGGCTAGGTACTTGAATATTCTTCTCCTAAAAATGACAAATCATTATATTAATAGAATTTAAAGTTTATACATAAATCATAGTACAACAAACAACTTACCCTTATATTTTAGTTTTGGTCTACTCCAAGGTGCATTGTCCGTCGAAATCCGTTACTAAAAGTAATTCTACCCTATCAATATAAATACAAAAAGGAATCAGAGTGAGTGCAAAGTATAGATAAATGTAAGTGAACCAATATAGCAGCAACATGCACCCGTAAACTAAAATTATGATTGAACTTAGTAAATAGTACATAATTAAAAAAAACTCAGTGGGTTATATGCACCTTTTTTACGGACTCAAAAAGGTATTGAACAATATATATTCAACCAATCATCTCCTATTACAACTAAATGGCATATATATTATTGCACGTGTAGATTGTTCAGCTAATTCAGCTAATTCAGCTGTGTTGGGCTAATTCAGAAAAAGAACAAATGCAATAATTCACATTGTAACTTGGGTCTGAATCTTGAACCTCGCCCTTCATCTATGGAAGCAATGCATCAAGAGAGAATGTAGGAATATATTCAGCATTTACTTGTTCATAGTGAGGATAAAGTACTAATAATTACAGGAACATTTCTTAAGGTCCTTAATTTTGTGTTGATTTTATAGCAGCAGTTGTGTTGAGAGTGTTGTATCCGTTAACTTTCAGAATGCTCTAATTTCCAATAGCTAATATATCTCTATAAAAATACCTTTGTAGCTGAACAACTCAACCCCAGAGGAGTGGCTTACTTGCCTTCCTTGGGCAGAAATTTGGTATGACATTGATTAGCACTCTGCCACTAATGCCAATCCTTTCCAGATAGTCTAAAATTGATCATAGCTATCTATCATATCTTATGTTAAAGGCACAACAAAAATGTATGCATTGGTGATCCTCTTCAAGCTAGAGATGCTTCTTTATACAAATAAAAAGAAGTACAGCTGATGTACCAATTCCCTCAAACAACAAACAAAACTGTGATTTAATGTGACAGAAGAAAGTGGACCACCAAGATCTTTTGCCTTTGCTATAGCATACTAGCCTCGAAAGTATAAAAGCTTTGAAGAGTGGTCATGGTGCGTGGTACTTGCCTATTGCTGTACAACCTGCACGTCCTAGTCCTCCATCCATCCAGCCAGCAGTGCAGGCAGAGAAGAGAGGCGTGCTTGTACCACCAGCTACTCACCGACAGCCTCCTCCTAACAATTGCGCTACAAGCACGATGGTGGCTACTGCAACTGTGGTCAATTCATTTCAAATATATGCTTTCTCATGCCCCCTACGACTGCCATGTCCTTGTAGTATGATTCAACAACAAGGGCATCATAACACAGATCATTTCGGCAACCATTGCTGGTGATAACCTTACTGCACTAGACTTCTCTTGGGCCGGAGGGTGCGCTGCAATCCAGTCTGCTCTGTCCAAAATTAAGTCTACAAAACCGGAGCCTAAGGAACACAAGAGATACAACCTAAAGAAACTGATATCCTAGTCCCTAAAGAAGTTGATATCTAGCTGCAATTTTGTTCTGTCAGCTTTTTAACACTTTAGTGATATCCTAGTCCCTAAGTTACCTTTTATCAGTATTTTTCTAGTGGAGTTTATAAACACATCAGAAATCTATTGAGTTGGCTACTACGTTGGCATACAACTGACCGAAACATGGAAAGTCACTCAGCTGAAAACTTCCATCAATCCTCTACAGATGGATGGAAAAAATAGTGTTTTCTATCTCCAACAAATAAAAAAATCCAACTCACAAGTTAATTATTGATATAAATCAATGTTTTAGAAGAGTAAACAGTCCATCAATGTTTTAGAAGAGTAAACAGTCCATCAAGTACATGACAACATGAGAAGGATGCTTGTTTGCTTACTGTCATAAGTAAATTATTGATATTCATAATATTAAGGTCTTGTTCTTAAATAGTTATGGTTTAAAGAAGCCTAGGAAGGGCTGAAATGTATTTATTGTTTTTGAGTTGTATCTTGTGCTCATTTAACATTTGTTGCAGTACTAGTTTGTGAAGCCTTTAGAAATAAGGGCTGAAATGGATCTTTTTGAGCAATGACAACAATGGAGAGGAAGGATTCAAGACTCAAACTGAGACAAAATGACAAGGTCGATGTCTGGTTCCAGAATAGCAAGAGAAGGTCAACACCATTTTATCTTTTCACATTAGCAGCATTTGCAGGAAGTAGACAGAGAGAGCATTTGCAGCATTTGGAGGAAGTAGACAGAGAGAGGTTTGTTCACAGTAGCAGCATTTGCAGGAAGTAGATAGAGAGAGCATGTAAGCATTTCAGTTTTCACCTCCTCTCCTTTCTTAGGAGGTATTCAAAAGCCAAACAATATGCAGATTAATGCTGATGATGGAATCAATTGGTACATTATACTTCTTTGCATATGAGTCGTCCATCAATGTTGCATTTCCATGACATATGCAATGACTACAATGCAATTATGGTTGGTTTTCACAATCAACATGCTCACATCTACACATCACTTAGATACACCACATGCTCATGGAGGTGTACATCATCTTTATCTTTCTCTAGCATTCATACATTGTTAATCACATTGCAATGGCCTCCTAGTTTCCTGTGGTTATTTTACCCTTGATACCAAATATGGCCCAAGGGCATAGAGACGTTTTCATATTAGCTTAGATTTTTACACAAGTAGCTTAGCTTACAGAGAAATCTATTCACAACAGACTACAAATCCATGTTCTAGCTCTATAAGCTCAATCTCCACACGCAAAAACTACCTAAATCTCCTATTTCCTTCTCAAAATTCGTTCCTCCAGGTATAGACGAAACTCTGAGGTGATTTTTGTGCAAGTACTATGTATGAAGACCACTATACATGTAGGTACTTACACATGAAATAAGGACTTGTTTGATACTTACACATGTTCACACCATCTAGTCATGATGGAAAAATTTAGTTTTTACATGTCAATTCTCAACTCATTAGCAATGGCCCAGAGTAACTAAGTGTTAATCAAGCACCCGAATCAAAAGCTAGAACTAGAATATAAAACTAATATTGAACACAAGAGAGGAAATATAATATGGAATACCTTATTTAAATGTTGAGTTCTTGGTGTGAAAGACACCGATGAAGATGTGCTTTGTGTGCTCTGCATTTGAGGATGACTTTGTCGATTATTACTAGGAGTAGGGCACCAACTTTCAACTGTAGCCTTTATTAAAAGTGTGCATGTTAATATTCTTATGTGTATGAATATCGAAAATAATCTGTAGCTGTTATGAGGTACATGTGGCTGAAAGATTAGTGGATGTCCTTTCTCCCTTGAATTGCCTTGTATGGAAAGCATGCCTACTCCAGTCTCCCTTGAATTGCTTTGTCTAGAAAGTCTGCCTAAGCCATCCCCGCTTGAAGTATTTTTCCTGGGAAACATGCCTACATCTGCACCACCACTTGTATTGTCTTGAATGTGAGAAGAACCCACACCTGGCCTATTTGTTCCACTTTGCATGTGTAAGACACTTGCAGTAGTCCGATTGGGGTACTCAACTACACAATCAGCATTAATACTGACATCCTATAACAAATAGATCAACAATGTCAAAAAAAATTATATATTACATTGACATAGACAACTGAATCTAAGTTACCTGAGATTGATTATACCAAGTCATTACTTGGGAGACAGTGTTTTTCAATCCATTTACTGTTTCTTCAAGTTCCTTAAGTTTATCCTGAAATAGAAAACAAATTACAAACATCAATCTAATAGACTAGTTGTAACTAATAGTTCAAGTTTATTTTTAATCCAACATACAACCTTTGCATTGCTTTCTTCAAGAAGCATTTCATATCTTATGCGAGCAGCTTTTCCCCTATGTCCTGTCTCTTTGTGCCCAATTCCAACACCTCGGATCCTAGCCTTTTTGGAAGGATTTAAAACTTGCAAATAAGCTTCACATGTTAGATTATCAACACTTCTAGGATCTATTTCTTCTTGGTTTGCTACTTGGTTTTCCACAATATCAGAGATTTCAAGCTGTAATTAGAAAGTATCATAAAAGGAAAGCTTAAATTGAGATATCTGAGCATATGTAGCTTTGTAGACATGATAGGAGAGAAAATATCCATTTTCTAACCACTTGTGGGCTTTTGTCATAAAATTTTTCCAAAAAATTGTTAAGAGGCACAACAGGTTGTTCTTCACTGACCTACACATGATAGATAACATTATCATTGTCCATGTTATATTTTCAACTCCTACTAAGAAAGACAAGTGTCCATTATTAATACCATTTCTGCCCAATAACAACTCCATGGCTTTGATCCTGTGGTGTAATCCATCACTTTTTTTGCTCTGTTTGCCTTGTTGATCTCGAAATTTTTCTAAACCATAAGAAACATATAATTAGAAAAAGTACATAGGTATACATGCAAGTTATATGAAACCATTGTACCTTAGACTTCTCGGTTCCCCATTCTTTAACAAGATTTTTAAACTGGTCCATATCTATGGAAGAATTTTTCTCAACTTTCTTCATCATCAATTCTGGTTCAATCTTGTACTTTTCATAGTAATCTTTCTTTACACGTGCCCTCCACAGTGATATCCCTTTGCTAATATGTTCATCAATGTGAGTCCATGCATTAAGGTGACTGCCTAAATCGAAGTATTTCTAAAAACATAGAAAATATTACTTTAGATATAATAATCATACAATTTGTTGGTCTTTTTATGAAAAAGATTACCTCAATAAATGATTTTCTATCTGCAAAAGCTTGTTGTGGTTGTTCATTCCACTTCAAGTCTAGATGCCATATGTGTGGTTTCCTTGTTAGCATATGACAATAACGATTCAATTTGGAACCACTCTCCCCAATAGCATTTCCTTCATAATCCCATTGGACCTTGTGACGTGGCTCCCCTTGCTTAGGAAGTAGGCTTTGTTCACTTGCAGGCCCACGTCCATACTTCCTATTCTCCTGTTCATCCTCAATATTTTCTTCAATTGTTACATCATTTTCAATATTGTTGGACAGTAGAGTAGGCTCATCCTCACAATTTTCTGTAATTGTGGAGGGAGGGACATCAGAAGGTTGACCAGGTGTGTTGTTACAACTAGATCTAGTGATTCTTCTTCCTGCCATCCTTCAACTGACAAGAAAAAAAAATAGATTATTAGTGTAGAAATGTCAGTAACAAAAGTAGTAGCTACATTTGAAAAACAAATAAATTGTGGAGAATATGAGACACCAACATATGAATATTCAGCATTTGAAAAACATATAAATTGTAGAATACCTTGGTTTCATATCCCAAAAAAGAATAATGATGAGTTATAATGATGTCCTACTTGATGGTATATGAAACCAGACTAAATAAATTGCAAAGAATATGCCATATAGTAACAATTTGCCAAAAAAATGCAATAGAACATATTCCCCAAATAAATTAGTCTAGACTTGCAAACAAAATAATTTGATGAAAACAGACAGATTAATGAACTAAACATTAGCCCCATCATTCTTTTTTTTAGTTTTATCAACAAAAGATCCCTTGGTGTCACTCCTCGTCCAAGACACATCACTAGTTACACCACCATCAATAGCTTCAGATTGTAAACCAGTCAAACAATTCTCAATAAGAGGTACTTCAGAATAATCTTTAGGAGGATGCTTTAGCATTGTGCACCAATCATCAATATTAGGATCCTTCACATAAAAGCATTGCAATGCTTGAGAAGCCAGAATAAAGGGTTCCTCCTTTTTTTTTATCCTTGAAGTGTTGATTTGTGTGAACCCATATTCATCAATTCGAAACCCGTTAGAAGTTCTTTCATCATACCAAGAACATCTGAACAACAAAACTTTGATTCCTAGACCATAAGTTAGCTCAATAACCTCCTCTAAGTAGCCATAGTACGTGACTTGAGCATTTATAGGATTTCGATCTCTACCACTTGAATAACTTGAAGTGTCAACACACAAATACACTCCACTATTTTGTGTAGTACATGTACTTTCAATGTGCTTTGAACGGAAATGATATCCATTGACCAAAAATCCTTCATAAGACATTCCCTCAGCACAAGGGCCTTGGGATAACCATCTCAAATCATCACTAATACTGTTCGGCCTAATCTCTCGCATTTGCATTACCTTCATAAAAAAGTAAAACATTAATGTAATCTACACTAACTTGAACATTAAGAGTGACAACAATATTTATGTTTGAGACTTACATGCTCTTTCAATCACTTAGAAAACTCCTTTGCATGTTTTGTTTCTAGGGTCCGTGGGGCAATGTTGGGTTCCATATCTTGAAGAATACACATGTGTTCACTGCTTTATAAGAAGTGTCTAAATTAATGTACAACAAATATACAAATATCTTGAAGAATACACAAATTTTAGGATGTAATTAAATCTTACCTTCTATAAACATCCAATTCCTCTTTATTGAAAAGGACATAACGATGGGCTTGTTCCAAAGTGTGGATGTCGAAATTTATTGACACTCCAACTCTAATTGGAGATCCATCAACATTATGAGGAGTACGATTGAGTTTTGTCTCAAAATTATGCAAGTACCTAGCAAAAAATGTCAAACTTTCTTCAGCTAAATAGCCACTAGCAATACAACCAGCTGGTTTAGCTTTGTTTCTTACATACATCTTCAATTTCTTAAAGTATCTCTCTATTGGGTACATCCACCTAGTTTGGAGAGATCCATCTTGCCTGGCTTCATAAGCTAAATGAATGGGCAAATGCATCATGATGGTGAAGAAAGAAGGAGGGAAGATTCTCTCCAACTGGCAAAGAGTGACAGTAATTTCTTGTTCCAATTCTTTGAATTCCTCCACATCAATAATGTTAGAGCAAAGCTTGTTGAAAAATGAGCACAAATTAGCAATAGGCTTGTACACATCTAAGCTTATGCAATGTCTCAAGGCAACATGTCGAATTTGATGCATAAGAACATGGCAATCATGACTTTTCAGCCCAACAAGTTTTCTATCAGATTTGCTAACACACCTAGATATGTTAAAAGAATAGCCATCAGGAACTTTCAACTTTTCTAACACAGATAGGAACTTATCTTTCTGCGCATTAGTCATGGTGTAAGATGATGGAGGCAAGTAATAGCGGTCACCTGCATCTACTGGCTATAAATCTCTTCGAATGCGCGTTTTCTTCATATCTTGACGAGCTTATAAGTTGTCTTTACTTTTCTTAGAATCACCCAATAATGTGTTTAAAATATTCTCACACACATTCTTTTCTATGTGCATCACATCCAGATTGTGTCTAACAGATAAATACTTCCAATAAGTTAGCTGAAAAAAGATGCTTATCTTATTCTAACCAGGAGGTAATGGTTGAATTTGATCTCCAAGCCTCTTGCGCTTATTCATTTTTCCAAATGTGATATTTTCATATCCATCAAATTGCTTCAGTATATCTTCTCCAGATAGTGGCTTAGGTGGAAGTTGAAAATCTTTTTCACCATCAAAATTTTTCCTATCACGTCTATATGGATGATTCATTGGAAGAAAACGTCGATGGAAACCGTAGCATTGTTTTTTTTCCAAACTTTAACCATTTTGATACAGTCTCCACATTACAACAAGGACATCTCGAATCTTTCTTACCATTAGTGCTCCAACCAGATAAGTCACCATATGCTGGAAAATCGTTAATGGTCCATAAAATCATTGCCCTCATAGTGAAATTCCTTTTGCTATATGCATCATAAACATTGACTCCAAGCTCCCAAAGTAGTTGCAGCTCCTCAATTAATGGCTCCAAGTATACATCAAGGTCATTTCCAACCATATGTGGACCTGGGATTAATAGGGACATCATAATAAATTGTTCTTTCATAAGAAGCCAAGGCGGAAGATTGAGAGGTGTCACCAACACAGGCCAGATGCTATGTGATGCACTCATATTGCCAAATTCATTAAATCCATCTGTTGCTAATGCCAATCTAATATTGCGTGGTTCAATAGCAAAGTCTGGATACCTGGCATCAATAGACAACCATTCTGGTGTGTCTAAAGGATGATGAATACAACCATCCTTGCCTTTTCCTTCAAATGGCCAAATCATATATTTAGCAATAGATGAAGACATATAGAGCCTCTCTAACCGAGGTATCAAAGGGAAGTGATACATGAACTTAGCAGCTACCTTCTATCCCTTTGTTTTGTATTGCTTTTCATTCCATCTTGAAGCATCACAAGTATCACAATTTTCTTTTGAAGCTGCATCTTTGCGAAAAAGCATGCAATTATTTGTACATACATCTATAGTAGAATGATCAAGTCATAAATCCTTCACGATTGCATTTGCTTCATAGTATGTCTCTGGGAATAGACAATTTTCTTCTGGAAATCCTGAAATAATCAACGGTAACAACTTTGTGAAAGAATCGTTGGACCATCCAGATTCCTCCTTCAGAAATAGCAAGGCAACCAAATACGATAGCTTAGAATGACTTGTGCAACCTCTATAGAGTGGTTGATCTGCCTCTTTTAGTAGCTTGTAAAATCTTTGTGCGTCTACATTTACAGGTTCCTCTGTAGCTTCAGTAGAGTGGTCATTTGTTGTGTCACCCATACCAAACAAATCCCTCAGCATCTGATGCATATTGTCGGTGCTAGGCATGTTTGGTGCCACAACAGGATTGCTCCTATCAATCATCTCCCCATGAAATGTCCAAACATCATAGCTATGCACAAATCCTTTTTGTAATACATGTGATAATACCTCCTCCTCCATTTTAAGGTATCTATTCAAACATACCTTGCAAGGACATATTAATTTCCCCTGTCTAGTTGGTCTCTGATGGATAAGAGCAAACTCAATGAACTTTCGTAACCCTGCCTTGAATACATCACTTCACACTCTGTTCCCAATATACATCCAACTCCGATCTATTAGAAAATCCATCTACATGAAGGAAAATATATAATAAGTTAAGCACACATTACAAGAAATATATATATATATATATATATATATATATATATATATATATATATATATATATATATATATATATATATATATATATATATATATATATATATATATATATATATGCAATTCAAATAGTATACTGATTATATTCCTTTCAGTCTATCTAGGTATTTATATTCCTTGATTATATATATATATATATATATATATATATATATATATAAATAATCGAGTAACCTGATATAGGTCTGATTTAGAGTAAATTTGTTCTTCATATTTTATATATGTCCCCTATACTATTTGTTGGACCCATCAAATACATGAATCTGTAGTCTTCTCCTATTTTCAAGTTTTGGTGAATCGCCAACCTGAATCTGTAGAATAACTCCTACTTCATAATTTGATATGTAGAATAACCTAAACCTGAATCTGGGAAATTATGATCTGTAGAATAACTCCTACTTCATAATTTGATTTGTAGAATAACCTGAACCTACATATCTGATTTCATGGTTCTACTTCCCATGGCTAATAAATGGAATACTTATTCTTGATATTAGTTACAACTGGGAAACTAGATGAAGAATAAGAATACATAATAACATGAACCTACATATCTGTGGTTTTCTTGTGAGAATCTCTTAGTTATTAGTTTGTTTTTGTCATAGGATATTTTTTTCTAGGAAGTCTTTATCACTCTGATGTGATGTTGTGTCCTTCAAGTTTCTATTTCAACTGTATAATGAGAGATCCTCCCCTCTATCTATTGAGCTAGTCTATTTATAGGGTTTGTAGATGAAGTGTCAAAGACAAAGTGATTATGATTTTAGAATCATTTCAAGTATCCTTTGTGATGGGTGCAAGGCCTATGACCAGTTGACTTGTGCACCTCTCCAATGTTTTGTGTGTGGTCTACTAAGTAGACTAGTCTCTCAATGGTAGATGATTTATCCTGTTTCTTCATTTTTTTCATATGTCTGTTATGATTGGTTTCCTATACCAATATAATGAATGAGGGTTTCACTCAACTAATCTGGGAGTGTAATATTCATGGCCCATGTATGGTTGAATGACATTTCTTATGATGACTATATGGGTTCCTTGTTTGATCAAATGGATTACCAATATGACTATTTGGAGGACCTATGATTCTCTTGTTGATGGACCAGCCCGACAATTAGTGACCCAAAAAATAGGTGCTGGCCAACAAAGGTCATTGGTAAAGTCCAATAATGGTTGAAACTTATGGATTGTGTCTTGGAACAAATAGGTAACTAGACATGTTGATTTCTTGATATCAAACCATTAGTTTATTGGTAGAAGTGATGATTGGTTGATCTCTATTGAATGTATAGTGTTCAACTAGATTGACCTCGAGTCTTGGAGTCATATTGTCATAGTCAATTGATTAATAGGGTGGTGATTTGGTCTACATAATTTTGTTTAGATCTTCATGCTTCTATGTAATAACTTCCTATCAGTCCATAGTGGCATATTTGGTTGACTGAGGTTCAAAGGGATGACTTGGGATTTGTCTTTGATATCTATTATACATCTGAAGTATGGGTTGAATTTTAATGCAAGAATCCATTAGGATACATGTTCAAGAAGGGGATGTATTGAGATTATTAAGATTGAGAACAACTTTATTCATGTAATGGGGAGAGAGAATGAATATACACAATAGAATACATAGATGTATAGTTGTTTTATCTTAAAATTTCATAACTCCACTACCTAGAGAAGTTCTTCTCTAGGATTCATTAACCACTTAAGTATCCTATTATATTAACTCACCAAGATAAAACATAAGTAACCCCTTCTTTTTATCCAAAGAGTAACTAGCACTCTTTCTGAGAAAAAATGTAATAATCAATCCAAGGGTAAACCAACCCTATCTATTGCAAGCTACCCTAAATTTTCCTTCTCCAAAGTAGATATTAAATTAACTTTGAAAGAATGATACTACAAGAGGTAGATGATAGTCTCAGGATATATCAATTAAGGTCGAATCTCTTAGAAATTATCTCTAATCATTCAGTTCAAATAGGCAGTGCAAGCTCAATAAGAAATTCAAGGGAGGAACTATCTTGAATCTATAGCATATAAATACTTTGGTAAGCTGTGAAGTCATTGAGATATGTGACACCCAAAAGACTGGACAGTGGACGCCCTGGTTAGGGGGAGGTTATGGCTGTGACTTGTATGGTGCAAGTACTGGTGGTCACAACTGTATCTGTGTGGGTTCTGTTTGTATAAACAGTTGCTGGTAGTGCATTAGCAGCACACATGTGCTGTGAGACATGCCAGCTAATGCATGGACATGAGGAAGAGGGGTAGCAGCATGCAGTTTGGGATGAGGGTGCCTGGGTGTGGATGCAACATCTTCATGTGGGGCATGTGCAGTGCTTGCATGCATTTTTGAGCTGTGGGACAACGGTTGGTTGCTGCACATATCTGTGTATAAGCTCTGTATATAAATACTTTGGTAAGCCTTTAAATCTCTAACATGGTTATTATACATAGTTAAGCATGTCTACTAGATAGTTGATGAGATTAGGAATTTTTTAATCCATTTTTATGGGAGTAGTGAAATCCCAATGGACCTTTTTTTATCCATTTTACATATATGAATCCTTCGATACCTCAATGAATATATAAATACTACCTACTTCAAAAATTAATACTCCCACATATCATATAAAATTTAAGGAAAATTATACTCTCTGGAATCGATACTAATGTGTGAATAGGTAATCGGATGGATGAGGGCTATGATTATTCACTCGAACCTAGAAAACCCATACCAAAACCCTTACAAGATAGAAACTATCTTATTCATTCAAACTGGAATTTGGGACATAGAATTTCTAGATTCTTGGTTTACAATCTCCATGATAACCAGATGTCGATGAATGCCAACATCTATATGAAATAATTTTTTTCTTTTTTGATCAGTAAGTGTGCCACTCTCTATATTGCCAAACTAAAATATGTACAAGTGGGGGGGGGCAGTAAAGAAAAAACTCCCAAGAAATAAAAGACCTATCTATACAAGGCTTTTGTAATTGTTTATTGCTCTATTCCAGACCACATTAGCAGTAGGTTCAACATTATAAAAAATGATCTGGTTTCTAAAAAACCAGATGTGATATAACAGTGACAAGATGAGCAGCTTGTATCTGTTATCCTTGAACTGCAGCACATCCTCCATGTCCCTAGGGTAACATGGCAGCAGGGGTATGGCTTTCTCCCACATCTTTGAGGTAAAATCGCATGACCACAGTATGTTCTCTAGGCTTTCTTCAACACTTAGGCATAGATTGCATCTCGACGCCAAGTTGTACCCTCTTTGTCCTACCACACCAGAAGTCCTTATATTCGATTCAAGTAATGCAGTCAACTTCATCTTAAACCCTCAAGTATGTGCCTCTAAATACAAGTTGCTGGTTGATGACATCACTATGTCAGAGAAAGATGTAACATTCAAAAGATAATACACCAAAATAGATCTCGAAACAATCTCAATGGTCTTCTAGCTAAGTACTTCCTAAAGAAAGTGGATTATCGAGGACCTAGGACCAGTTGCCCAACTTTCTTGCTATCCACCTATCACAAGAAGAAATCTAATATAACTAGAGCTTAGCTGACTAACTCTATACTCTTAAATGGTTTAGATACTTTGAGGGGAGAATCTTATGCCATACTAAATGGTATCACACAATCTATAAACATTTGTCCTACCACACAAGAAGTCCTTATATTTGATTCAAGTAATGCAGTCAACTTCATCTTAAACCCTCAAGTATGTGCCTCTAAATACAAGCTGCTGGTTGATGACATCACTATGTCAGAGAAAGATGTAATATTCAAAAGATAATACACCAAAACAAATCTGGAAACAATCTCAATAGTCTTGTAGCTAAGTACTTCCTAAAGAAAGTGGATTATCGAGGACCTTGGACCAGGTCCCCAACATTCTTGCTATCCACCTATCACAAGAAGAAATGTAATATAACTAGAGCTTAGTTGACTAACTCTATACTCTTAAAAAAGGGGGTCTTTTAGTTTATATGATCTACCTACAAGTTGGCTCTGACCAATATATGGGTGTCATGAGAACACTTGTTCATATAGACTTGAGTAGTGTAGCAAAATTAAACATACATGCACACATGTGTATTGCTTTGAACCAAGCTTGAGCCTCAATAATTATATGTGTATCTGGTCTTAAATGGAATATCCAATTTAGTATGACTAATATTTGATCAAGTATGTCTTCGATTACATGGTAGGACATTATACATAAATTTGAGTTTGTACAATTATTTAGATATAATATGGGTGGGTCCAATACCACACCCAAGCAAAGGAATAGAAAGTTCAAAATTACAAGGAAGAGAAGGGAAGGAGGGGAGACTACACAGAGGGAAAAGAGAAGAAGAAAAGGAGGGGGAAAAATCAATAGACAAATTCCATCATATAGAATAAACAACAAAAGAATATACAAACAAACATCCTATGTCACCTCTAGAACTGCTCTTCAAAAGAAAGGTCATTTCAGCACAACAGTTTACAAGCAACCATCTTGATCATCACTGGATCAATAGACTAAAAAACACAAGATAGAATCTCTACTTCATCTTCTGAACATAAGGACAAGTAGGAAACTCCAAAAAGGGAGACGAAAACCCCTTAGAAAAGAAGCACCTTTAACTTAGTATGGAAACTCCAACATTGTAGAACACATACAACCATCTTGATCACCACTACATCAATAAACCAGTAACATCAGATGGAACCCTTCTTCATCTTTAGAAAATAAGCACAAGCATAGCAATTCCAGAAAAAAGAACACAAGGCTCGTTTAGTAAAGAAGCACTTTTATCTCATTATGGATAATAGACTATAGCATACTCACATTGACTAACCATTCCTCAAAAATCACCTTATTTCTATACCACCAGATATAGTAAAGGATACATATAATAGATTTAAAGGAGGTATTTCTTATTTCCTTCATACTGTCTTCAAAGAAACTAGGAATACTATTAATACATTCATTATCAACTACTTTGGCTCTAACCCATATATATGGGTGTCATGAGAACACTTGTTCATATAGACTAGAACAGAGTAGAAAAATTAAACATACATGCACACTTGTGTATTGCTTTGAACCAAGCTTGAGCCTCAACAATTATATATGAGTAATATTTGATCAAGTATGACTTGGATTACATGGTAGGTATTATACATAAATTCGAGTTTGTACAATTAATAGATATTGTACATATTCGAGAAAGACAATATTCAATCAAATACTATATCTATTCAATCACATCAGTAAATTATTCTTTCCTTGTTGAAAAAACACAAAGTTGTATGATAGAAAATCATTATGAGGATGCTATACTATAGATGCATAGCCTAGGAATTTATGTACATCACAACTTTGATTCCCTTCCATTTAGTTATGGTAGCTACTCCCAAGGAGCTATTTCCTCACTTCCAAATATATAACACACCCCTGACTACTCTCTATTACTGTTGTATGACCATCTCCATGCAACTGAGGATAGTCAAAGTTTTTCAACATTGTGATATGCTTCTTATACGTGTGAACGTTAACCCTTAGGGAGAGGGGGAGATAACTCATATGAATACTAGATGGTTAGTATTTTTACTAAGTAAACCCAGCTAATCCTATGCAGATCACATTGGGGGGAGATGAGGTGGTCACATGAGGTATGAACTGGAAGCCCATTGAAGGAAGAACCAATCTTAGGATCTCATGACCTATCAGAGGTCGAAGTGGGGGCTAGTGCTCTCCCAAATGAGAAAAAGAGATAAAGATACGAACCTAGAGAGGATTCCAGTTATCCAAGCAGGTCCGCGGTAGCAGCAATGAGAAATGGCCGAAGAAGCAATCCAGTAGGGTGACTGCGTAGCAGCAACGACCAATGGTCGAGCAGGGAGATTGGCGGCAAGGATGACCCAATGTGGAGGGCAGCAACCGTCAATGGCGGGAAGGAGAGAAGCACCTTAATGTCGAGGCATTTTCTGAAGGTGCAGGAGTGCGGAGGAACATATGAGAGAATCAGGAGGGGGAGGGTTCAGTGGGTAGTTGTGATGAAATTGAGGGGGAAAGGAGGTAGACTTCACTGCAAATAGGGCGCCCATAGCCAGGACTGGGTGATTTGTTTCATGAATTTTGATTGACGAATCAGTGTTTTAGAATGGAGGGAAGGATTATGAGATGGAGGGGAACATTTGGCATGGATTTTTTGAGGGGATGATTAGTGAGTAATGTATTTGTGAGGGACCAGTGTTCACATAAATTGCCTAACGATGTTAAAAACACAGTTGAGGGATTTGGTCCCATGTTCAAAGAATGAGCCCTCACAAATAGACATCATTATTCACAATTTTTGGTTCCTCACAAATGTTCTTCAAAAAAGGCCAAATTTTTTGTAGTGAACTGCTAGAAATCGATCAGTTAATTCATCTCCAGGTTACTATTGGGGATTTTGTTCTCTTTATCTTAGCTATATATAGACATAATGTTGATGCTGACATATCTAGTCTATGGGATTCTATCGGTTCTATCTCCTTGAATATGGATAATCCTTGGTGATTTTAATGCAGTTAGGAAAGCATGTGAAAAAATCGGTAGACATCCTCCTTCTCCAAGGTCTATGTCACAATTCAATGATTGTGTGCTAAATTGTGCTCTTTTTGAAGTTGGTATGAAGGACCCAATATTTACATGGGATCATCATCAAGACGGGGATGATTTTGGAACTAATAGTATTGATCACATTTTATGCAATTCTAAATTTCTAAATGTTGTTCCTGACTATTATGGAGAGGTTATATCCAACATTATTAGTGATCACCGAATTCTTTCTCTAAATATTGGTGAGAATAGGGTTGTTAAATCTCCCTTTAGATTCATTAACTCCTGGGCTTGTCATGAGGATTTCTTGGATATTGTTAAAGCTGAGTGGAATACTGATGTTAATGGCTATTCTATGATTGTTGTGTACAAAAAGTTAGCTAATATCATATCATGTTTGAAGAAATGGAATCATTCTAGGTAATCTGATCGACAATGTAAAGATCTTAAAAGAGGAGGCTTGTACAACTCAATGTATTGTTGATTTATTTCCTTATGATATTACTCTTCAAAATGAAGCCAATGTGGCAAGGAGTAAAGAGGAAGAAGCTTATCCCCTTGAGGAAAAACTCATCAGAAAAATGTCTCGTATTATGTGGCTTAAAGTGGGTGATTCTAGCACTCACTTTTTCTATTCCTCCTTGAAAACTAGGAGACATAGTAATTCTGTTGGAGCTCTTAATATAGATGGAAATATTAGTTACAATCTTGATGAGCTGAAAAGGTATGTCTTTGATTATTACTTTGATTTGTTTAACTCTTCTGATCATGCAAGTGGTAGATTTCAAGGTTGTGGCAAGGGCCAAAACTCAATGTGAGTCATAAATGTGGTCTTATTGCTCCTGTTTTACAATCTAAAATTGAGGATGTTGTGGCTAGCCTCAATTTTGATAAAGCCCCGGGTCCCGATGGATTTAATGCATTTTTTTGTAAAGAAATCTTGGGACATTATTTGCTAGATGTTAGCTCTATTTTTTGGGAGTTCTATCGTAATGGAAGGTTAAATGAATAAGATAGAAACTTTATCACTCTTATTCCTAAAGACTCCTTGTACAATAGTGAGTTGAAGAATTGGAGGCCAATAGCTTTGTGCAATATTGTTTACAAGATTATCTCTAAAATCCTTGAAAATAGGTTGCAAGTGGTTTTCCCTTTTATCTTTGACCTTGAGCAATGTGCCTTTATCAAAGGGTGTATCTTTAGAGATGCTATTCATTTAACAAATGAGGTTATCCATGATTTTAATAGGAATTATACAGGTAGAAAGAAGTGTGTTAAGGTGGATATCACCAAGGCTTATGACTCAGTGAACTGGAATTATCTCTTCTCTATCATGTTTAACATGGGCTTTCCTGCAATTTGGATGAGTTGGTTTTCTAAAATTTTCTCCACAACCTCTTATCAAGTTCTTTTCAACAGGGAACCTACTAAAAGTTTCTTCCCTTCCAATGGTATTTGGCAAGGAGATCCTATAGCCCCCTATATTTTCATAAATGTATGTAGGGTTTGTCTAAAATTGTTAAAAATAAGTTGAGATCCAAGTAGATCCATCCTATTAAGGCATCCAATGATCTTTCTATTTCCCATCTCATTTTTGTAGATGACTTGATGTTGTTTTCAAAGGTTGATGAAAGTAATGCCAAGGCTATTATTGATATCTTTGAAGAAGTTGGTAATTGTTCTGGGCTCAGAATTTATCCTGGAAAATGTGATGTTATTTTCAGTAAGTGTGCCAAATGAGCTGAAGTTCTTAATGTTGTTGGATTTCCTGAATTTAGGTTACCATCAAAATATTTGGGTATTCCTTTATTTGTTCGTAATTTGCCTAACAAATTTGTTCTCCTAGGATGAAGAAGAGATTGGAAGGCTGTAAAGCTAGGTATCTCTCAGTAGCGGCTAGAAGGGAACTTATTGTTTCAACTCTTTCTTCTCTTCATTTATATTGGAGTCAAAGTTTCCCTCTTCCTAAGTCTATTTGCGATACTATTGAAAAACTTTGTAGGATTTTTTTGTGGGGGCAATCCGATAATAACAATAACGTTGACTTGGTAAATTGGGAGTCAATTACTAGACCCAAAAAAGATAAATGATTAGGCATTAGGAAAATTAGGGATGTAGTTGAAATATGTCTTATTATGAATGCTTGGAATGTTTCTTGCAAGAAGGACTCCTTGTGGGTCAAGTGGGTGGATGAAGTCTATTTGAAGAAGAAATCTTTCTGGTCTGTTAATATTTCCTCTAAGATGTCTTGATTTTTTGCCAAAATTATCAAACAAAGGGAGAAAATTCTTAGCTTTACAATATTTTGTGTTGGCAATGGGGAAAGTATAAGATTCTAGCTCAACCCTTGGTTCGACAATACTCCTCTTGTCAATTTTCTTGGCAATGATGTTGTCTTAAGTCAGACACTTATTTCGACTGCTTGGCTAATCTCTTTATCAAGGATGGCGCCTAGTTCTGCATTAAAAATAGAAACCACCTGAAACTACACTCTTTTCTCCAATCTGTGGATGTCCCTTTTGGGGGCATTGATGCTAGTTATTTTAGTAGCAGCAAGTCTCCTAATTCTAAACTCATCTGGAACTCTATTAGGAAGTTGGAGCCTGAAGATCCCTATGTCAATTGGCTCTAGAAGGGTGATGTTCTTGGTAGATACAATTTTCATCTTTGGAAGATTCTATTGAATAAACTCTCCACTAGTGTCTATGCGAGAAGAAGGGGTTATCAGACAACATCCATGTGTTTTTGTGTAGAAATTCATATGAGGATGCTTTTCTATTACTTTTGGCTATTCTCACATTCAAGAAATCTATCTTAAAGCTTGTTCTTATTTGAATAAATGTGTCATGGTTAAGAATTGGGATGATTTGGCTTCTTATTCTGGAAAAAGTATGAAATTGTTCTTGATGGCTATATATTACGACTCTTGGAACAGAAGAAATTTGTAGGTGCATGAGAGTAGAAGTAGGTATGTTGATGGTATTTGGAATGTAATTCATCAGGATAGTCAAGGTCTCCTCCGATAAGTTTATTGAACTTGATTTGTGTCTCTTGTTCTCATTTCTCTCTTAATGTGGCTTAGGGACTAGGTTGTGATGGGTGCTCTAGACTTGTTTTTGAGCTTAGCTACCCCCCTACTATGATGTTATTTTCTCGGTGTATTCTATAGATAGTCTTCTTGGGTATGGTCTTTATCTAATATACTCCTGCTTGCTTAGCTATCCTGAAATTTTTTTGTGTATATGCTCTTGAACTAGGTAGTATTGTCTGAATTGATTGTGGCTATCATCTGCATGGTTTTCTCCCTACTACCGAGTTCTGAGTTCCTTCTTTGGTTATGTCAGGTTCCTTCTTGGTTCTTGAAGTTTTTTACTCATTTCTTGTACTACTTCTTTGGGTTTGGCCTAGTGGAGTCATTACTAATTTTTTTGGCTTTTACCTCAAGAGATACATTCTTCCCAAATTTTCTGGGGCGCTAATTCTATGAGCCCCTTTTTCTCTTGATTTCCTTTTTTCTATTTCTTTCTAGTGTGAAGTATACACTATATAACCACTTTCTCAAAAATTATAAAAAGTAGCAGGAGTTTTTTCGAACAAAAAAATATATACGTCCCATGTATCATTGATTTATTGGAATTGATCTTGAGACCTAAAAGATGAAACAAAATGCCAAGAATGCACAAGTGTTAATAATATTTTTATCATTAGGTGTAAAAATAGGATCATTAATTGACATGTATAATAATTTTACCTAAACAATATGAGTCACCTTTTTTAGTCCCATTTTAGTAAGAAAAGTAACAAAAACAAATCCATTTATTAAGGTAGACAAATAGGCCAAGCTGATGCAGCTTAAATACACACTAGTATAAAAACAAGATATCTCATAAGTTATTTTTTCAAGAGAAATCGAGTGTATAATCTTTAGTGACAGTTCTTTAAGGACAACTGTCATCACAAACTAGCTGGGAAAACACAAGTTGTGTTTTATTTCTATTTTTAGCTGCTTATGAAACAACTTGACGCAATCGTCCTTGAAAATAGAATTTTGCAGAAATTTTTTATGAGGCTTTTCATTTGCCTCAAAAATACTACAGTTCTTTGGTAAATATCTAATGGGGTAAATGAATAGCGCCAAACATCTCCTTATAATTCGGATGTGTATATATATTGTCAGCTACAACTACAACAACCGACGAGAAAGGCTTACGTGCCATGTGTCCTGTAGAAATTTTCCCACCCTAATTGGTTTGTCTCATCAGGTGTCTTCACCCTAACCAAATACATAGGGTTCACTAGGTTACATCTGGGTTTTAGAATTAGTTCTCAGTTTTCTCTGTCCCACCGACGATAAAGGTATCTATTTTGGTGGCAATTTTGTGTCTACAACTGACAACCTACACCCTATGTGGTAGGTTTTGAAAATAACCAAAGGGGTACATATTACTTAAACCATACGAGAAGCTATTTTCCCCTCTTTCCCCTACCTGCATTTATATAGAGATAGTGCTCTAACTATTTCCACAATTTCTTTCTACTTCTGCTGATGCTGACGTTGTTGATGGTCTTCCATTCCATCAACACCGTTGATGGTCCTCCATTTCGGAAGCACTGTCGACACCAACGTTGATGTCGGTCCACCTCCTCTAGCCATGTTTCTCTGTCGATTTTACTGATCCTTCCTCATAGCCTCTACTGATGCCTCTACTGGTTCAAGATCACCTTTGCTACTGCCACCGCTCCTCCTTGTCACCTCTACTGACATCGATGCTCCTCCTCACCGCTGCTTCCTCCATTCTGGCCACATTTTTTCTAGAACGTATCCTAATTTTTTGCCTAATTCTTCTTACAATGATCAATTCAACCTCCTGGAAGGAGAGGTATGTTCCATAAAAATGTTATATTTATGGTATTTCCATGCCATGATGATAAGAAACAAAATTCAAAATACTTCTTATTGTGTGATTTTGAAAGTAATGAGAGAATGGTACAATTTTCATAATTTTTTGCATAAAAATTTCATTTCATTATTTTACATCATAAAAGATACTCATATGTGCTTCAAAATGCCCCCTTTTATCCTAGAACTAAGTGAAAACTGAAGAAAGAAAAATACTAATGAGAAGGTAGTTTGTCCTGAAATCCTAATCCAAAACCATTATCATGGGCAAACCTAGAACAATTGACTCATATTTCTAAGACCAAATTCATAGAATTGATGCTCTAATTGTCATATATATATGTGTGTAATGTGATGTCAGTCAGTTGATGTTTAGTATGGATTTTGTGATGAATGTTCCTTTCTATGCTTTCATGTACATTGCTTTCATTTATATCTATGAGAAGTGCATTGTTTAATGTTAACAATTAAATGTTAGTCTGGATAAATGATCACACCTAGAAATTAATAAACT
The DNA here is from genome assembly GCA_963693085.1 of Alisma plantago-aquatica. Classification (NCBI taxonomy): domain Eukaryota; kingdom Viridiplantae; phylum Streptophyta; class Magnoliopsida; order Alismatales; family Alismataceae; genus Alisma; species Alisma plantago-aquatica. Next base: position 636,220,455 of record OY856413.1, on the reverse strand, counting down.
AAAATTGATGTGAATTTCTCTAAATTAACTTGATTTCCATTGAAATTGATATAAATTTATCTAATTACCCTAACCCTAATCTTCTAAAAAGTAAACTCTATTTTGTAACCCCTAACCCCTAAGATATGTTGGCCTAGAAATCCAATTAGATTTACTCATTAGAGTAAACCTTGGATAGCCCCCGATTTAGGATTGTTCTTGAGAACTTCATTTCACTTATAATTTAAGTGTATAATGTGTGTTTTATTTCAATAAATTGTGACAACATTTCCTCTTTTGTTCTTTGGATATATATGTAGGTTGATATTTTCCCATCCACATCGGTGTACTTGGAGAACTGTGGGGAAGTGTTTCTAAAATTCATTTAAATTGGATACATATTATACATGTACCAGTGAGATGAAGTACTCAGGAATGGGATAGGTGGTAAACATTCATGAATGTGAATGCTACTCGATGATTAGGGTTCAATTCAAACATATTTTTTTCTTCTAAAATTAACTTATTAGATAGAACTAGATGAGCTACTGGTCTCCCATCTGATCATAGAATGGATAGATCATGGATGTCTATAAAAATTAGTGCAAACTAAAATTTATTAATGGTCTTGATTATCTTGTTAGATTTGCATAGCAACATAGAAAACAACCTAGAGATAGGTTCTTTAACCTTATAGGAATTGTAGTAACAACTTGAATGTTGACACTATTGACATGAACAAAGATCATGTCATGTGCAGTGGGATTGTACATGGATATAAGTAACGATATTGGAATGCATATATTCCTAGTATGAGATTAGTATATATTGGTAGTAGGTGTGTCAACGAATAAATAAATGATAATGTTGATGAGAGCGAACCAATTCCAATAGACATCATTGATGTGATGCCATATAGTTGTGGGGCAGAGATTACATACCCACCTCCCTTATTTAGAAACGATGTGTATGATGTTGAGAAACCATTATACTCAGGTTGTACTAAGTTTACAAAGTTGAGTGCTTCGTTGAAATTGTATACTCTGAAGGATAACAATAGGTGGAGCGACAAAACCTTCACTTCTTTATTGTATTTGTTGAATGACATTGTCCCTAAAGGCACTAAGCTTCCAATCTAAACATACAAAATGAAAACGATGTTGTGCCAAATGGGAATGGAGGCTAAGAATATGCATGTATGCCCAAATGTCTGTGTCCTATTTTAAAAGGACTATATCGATATGAAAGAATGTCTGAAATGTGGGACGTCTAGGTATAAAAGGAGGACATCAGGTAAGATCAAAATCAAGTCATGCCTAGGTGATGTAGTATCAACCTATAATACCACGATTTCAACGCTTGTTTGCTAATACTGTAGATGCACCAAATTTATTTTGGAATGCATAGGTAAAATAAAACAACAACAGTACACTATGATATGTGCCAGATTTCCCAATAATAGAAGAAGATTGATTTATTGTATCCTAAATTTGTTGAAGAAGCTAGGAAATTAAGACCTGGACTGTGTACTAATGGGATGAATCTGTATAGAACATTGAGTAGTCAACACAACACTTGGCATGTCATGATTGTTGTATACAATCTTCCTCTGTGACTGTGTATGAGGAAAAATACATCATGTTGTCCTTACTTGATTCAGGCCCTAAACAAAATGGGAATGAAATTGATGTTTACCTTGAACCTCTGATTAATGACCTAAAGAAACTATTGGGAGATGGTGTGATGACTTATGATTCTTTGCGTGAAAAGATGTTCAATTTATGTGCATTTTTTTGTACTATTAATGACTTTTCAGTTTGTAGGAACTAGCTAGTCTGGATACAACATCTGAGGAACCAAGTCATGTCCTATTTGTGAGGAAAATACTGATTCAATCCAACAAAAATATGGTAGTAAGACTGTATATCTTGTTCATCGAAGATTTATGCCAAAGGTGCATCATTGCCAAAAGTTGCGCAAAACATTCAATCACTCAACTAAGGAACGGAGTGCCCCTAAACCTATGTCAGGGGATGATATTTATGCAAGAGTAAATAACATTTTAAATCATTTTGGTAAGAGACCATATACTAGTTCCACATGTGAAAAGTCTTTATTTGAAAAGAGGTCGATATTCTAAGATCTTCCTTATTTGATTCCTTTGACTGTTCGACATTGTATCAATGTCATGTATGTTGAGAAAAATATTTGTTATAAAATTATTGGTACTATGTTGAATATATCCAGTAAGACTAAACATGGTGTCAAATTCTGAATGGACCTACGTGAAATGGATATCAGGAAATAATTAACAGATGATGTTACCAAAGTTTGCCATTCATGTCTACCTCCTTCATATTACACCTTATCTAGATAGGAGAAGAGAATTGTTTGTGAGTGCTTGGATAATGTTAAGGTACCGTAGGGATACTCAACCAATATCCGTAGATTGGTATCCATGAAGGATCCAAAGATGATAGGTCTTAGATCTCATGATTGTCACACACTAATACAACATATATTGTATGTGGCTATTCTATCTATACTTCCTAAGCATGTAAGGTTTGCAATTACCAAGCTTTTCTTCTTTTTCAATACTCTATAAAAATCAAACAAGCACCTCAGACTCCTTCTGTATGTCCATTTTTGCCCCAAAATAATCTAAAAGGTTGTGTGACGGATGGAATTATGATTGGGGATATAAATTGATGGATCCAAAGTCATTGCAGTAGAAGGTGAATGCCAAATGAGAGAATATTGCATGTTCAGTTTTTGTGATTTGTCTGGCATCAAAGTAGATTGTTGAATAAGACAAGAAGGTTAATTGAAACGTGTCACCTGTGGTATAGCGGGAGGGAAGTCATACAGAAGCTACACACATTATTTTGCTGTCGAAGCGAGCAGGCTGTGATACTTATCATGGAAACTTCTTAGAAAAAGGTTGGTGTATTGTTTATAAGAAAGGTAAATGTTTTCTACATCAAATATATTGTCTTCTATACAACTTATAAATCTACACAAATCCTACATTGAGGGGCAGGACTGTGGGCTCTGATCTCCAAACCATGACATAAATACGATTAAAACGTAGCGGAAGCGAATCGGTAATCAGCAGAAGACAAAAATCACGGGAAATTAAAACTTTTCGAGATAAGAACTTGTATCCATAAAAAAACTCCTTTCATAAAGAGAGGTAACTGTTTACATCTCAGGATAATTACTTCTTGAGTAATTATATACATCAAGATACAAAATCTCAAGATCACTTATACAAAAAGACTCCAAGACCTGAGAGTACAGAGGACACATAGGACTGACTCTAACTACACCACATGGCAGGACAAATCTCCACCTGAGATTACTGCTGCCCCTGGTGCTGCTACTGCTGAGACTGATCACCTGTAGGCTGGTTCCTTCGTCTCCGACGTCCACCTAAAAAGTTGAAGTCTACGGGGTGAGACAATTATACATAATTGTCCCAGCGAGAGTTATAACTCTTCGCCAGAAGCTTTATTATAACATCAAAGATTATTTTAAACAGTAAAGCCTTCAAAGCATTCTATAACAGTTGCAGATATAACAAGATCTCTACAAATTAGGAGATATGGAGAATATCAACATTATTGCAATGTAACATCAATCAACTAACTTGGAGTCATCTCTAACAAGTTATACTACATGGTTGATTATGTTTTACAAACAACATTATGCCCTGTGGAGATGAGGCTTACCACTCATACTCCAACTGATCGCTGAGAAGCCGCATCAGTATCATACATAGGTCATTAAGAGAGCCGGATTCTCATGACCTTCACCTTCCTCAGTCAGTAAGAGGATCACTTGTAGGACATCTCGTGTCTCTACTACTATAGCTTACCAGGGTAAACTGGTCCTTCGCTATTCTAGAGTCACAGTGGCGTTCTGTACTCTCTTCGTCATCAGGAGGTTTCATATTTACCTACCACTGATACGGATATCTGTGCTTTCTTCGTCATCAGGAGGTTTCATGTTTACCTACCACTGATACGGTATGGAACTATAGTGAAGGATGGATGGATTCCACATCTACATCACTTTCCTACACTAGGATGTAAGGTTCTACACATCCATGTACCCCACATACTCAAAAGTATGTGCTCCAGGAGTTCCCTAAGGAAAACCTGTTTCTCCATCACTTAATTTCTGACAATGATGGATCTATGATCAGGGCTCTACATTATACTTGATTAGTTAGGTACATTCAGTATTCTTTAACAGCATACATTGTTCTTCAAACAATAACAGTAGCATAACAACTATAAAAGAAGAATACTAAATGTAATAGGCCTAACTCATATCAATCATCATTTCTCATTATCCTCATCACAAGTCATCTCTAAGGCATGACCTTGATGGTATTTATGGCTCTCATAGCTCAGTATCAGCATAGGATGCCACTGGCAAGGCATCAGATTACTTTACTTATTCATAAGGCTAACAACATGCCTTTGATGAATATAACATCAACATCCATACCTGGATATGATTACCTTCATATCGGAACCTGCATGGTTAATACATCTGATAAAGGTAATACAATAATAAGGAATGTACTTCCTACTCTTGTCATAAGAGTTAAATCTCTAATTCAAATCAAATAGAGTTTAATACTCAAAAGCATGCCATTACCCTTGAATTAGGGTTTACTATTCACATTACATGTCATCACCCTTGAATTAGGGTTTACTATTCACATCAAGGTGAACTAAACTCATAACATCATCATGTATGAGTAACATCTTCATTGATGCTCTTAGATTGGTTAAAGGTTCATCATTTATCATAATTAGGGTTTCTATGACCTCACACAGGTGGATCATACCCTAATTATACTCACTCATGTGCATTGGAGATACTTTACTCGAGTTTCCACTTAAAAAGGGTACTTTCTCTTTCTAGAAGTACTTTCTCTCTCTAGAAGTACTTTCTCTCTCATCATAATGTTAGGTGATGTCAACATTACTCTAAAACAGGCTGGATTGAGGCATCATAGGCTAACATAGCCAAAAACATCATCATTATGTGATTAGAGTTACTTTCTCTCTCTAGGTTACTTTCTCTCTCTAGGTTACTTTCTCTCTCTAGAGTACTCTCTCTTTCATCATACTAATGGTTGATGGTAACATTACACTAGATCAAGTTGGATAGAGTCATTATGACTAAAAACTTTATTCTCATGTAATTAGGGTTTGAATTGAGCAAGGTATAACTCAATTGACCCTTCAGGGGTATTTTGGTAATTCACCCCATTGATCATCATCATGGTCAAAAACCTTAGTCAAATAACCCCTTACTATCCTAGATTATCCTTAGGGTTTGATTTGGGCAACATTGAACCATTTACATCTTCAAATGATTGAATGAGGTCAACCTTGAATCACATTGATTGATTTCAATCATTAATCATCAATTGGGTTGAGATTGGTTGAAAGTGTTGACCGTTTGCCCACTTTGACCCTCCAAGACCGCGAGCCTCTTTCTAACCCCAAGACCGCGAGCCCCCTTAGGCTTCAAGACCGCGAGCCTCTTCAGGGGTCCAAGACCGCGAAGCCTCCCATTGGTTCAAATTAAAGTCGAGACCGTGAAGACTAATTTGAGTTGAGTCCGCGAAGAGGTGTTGACCGTTTAGCTAGTTTGACCTCAGGACCGCGAGGCCCTTCGCAGTTTTGAGACCGCGAGCCTCCTCTCGGTCTTGAGACCGTGAGCCCTCTCACGGTCTTGAGACCGCGAGGCTCTCATGGTCTCAGCCGCTTGGTCCTTCAACAAGGCTCAAAGATGCAACCGATAATGTCAACCCATATTGATGCCCTCAAATGGTCAAAGCTATGTTGACCACTTATGGATTTAGTCAATTAAGATTATGCTTGATCACTTGGTCATTCAATTGACCCATAATGGTTAACCAATTATGGTTGAAATTGATTCAATTAGGGTCTATCAATGTTCACCCATCAACACTCAACAATGTGACTCAACACAAGGTTGAACCTTTCAATTGAGCTCCAATTGGGCCCAAACTTAGCCCAAACGGTCTTGAGGTCATGTGGGTGGACCCCACATGGTCTTGAGACCGTTTGCCCAAGATTTCATCAAAAATATAAGGTGATTTGATAGGGGTTGAACCATGATTGAGTCACAAAACAGAATTTTGATTAAATTAATAACTTATTTGCAATTGGGTCCTCAATTGGTCAAAATACTCAACCCTAGACCTTCAAACGGTCTTGGGTGATTGTCCTCTCGGTCTTGAGACCGTTTGGATGAGTTCCAAACGGTCTTGAGACCGTTTGCCCATCCAAAATTTTGGATTCTAGTGCAAATTCATCAAGGTCTGACCCATTGAGTTGATGATCATGTCAATATTTAATTGCAATGTAATTTGGTGTAATTGTACCTTCAATTGGTCAACAAATCTTGACCCCAGACCTCCAAACGGTCTTGGTTGATTGCCCTCACGGTCTTGAGACCGTTTGGTGACCCCCAAACGGTCTTGAGACCGTTTAGGTCAATCAACCCTAAAAACCCTAATTAGGTCACCATAATTTCAGTACTGATTTTATCTAGGGTTAGACCTAGTATTCACCCTTCAACTCTTAGCCCGTTTGGAATTAGACCATCAAACTTGGTGAGTTGTTAATTAACATAATTTTGAACAGTAATCTCATACGGTCAACGCTTAGTCAACGACCTTACACGGTCTTGAGACCGTTTGCCCAAAAAGGCAATTCCAGACCGTTTGAAAATCAGCAATTAATTCATTTAAAGTTGTGACTTAAAAAGGTCATATCTCCCGATTCCTTTGGAGTTAGTCTCCCAAATTTTGAGGGTAATTAGCCTATATAATTAGGAACAGGTTTCTTATACGGTCTACGCTCGGTCAACGGGGCCAAACGGTCTTGAGACCGTTTGCCCTGTCGCGGTCTCGAGACCGTTTGCTCACCTCGCGGTCTTGAGTCCGAGAGAGCAAACTGTTAGGACCGTTTAAGGAAAAGAACAGAGGTGGGTTTTCCTTGGAAATCACGCCTTCATCTTCTAGCTCAAGAACAGTACAGATATCCCACGGGTTTGCTTGCAAAATAGCAGGGAAAAGTAGGGAAATACTAAGAACTATCATTAAAACGCATACAAAGATGCACATAGTAAAGCATGGGTTTAGAGTTATAAAATCCGCCTAAAGCTTGCTTCTTGAGCTCCAAGCTTTCAAGCTCCAAGCTCTAATGGCGTCCTTGAGTTCCCACAGGTTGGCCAAGGTGAAAACTCCAAGGAAGGATGAAAAGAGACGGCTAGAAAGGTAGGGTTTCAAGAGTTAGCCATGAAGATGACCTTGAATTTGAGTTCTAACCATGGAATTAGGCAAGAAGAGGGGTTTAGACCTACCTTGCACCCCTTGGTCGTCCTCCTTAGCTCCAAGGCAGTCCTTGGTCGTCTTTGGTGAAATGAAACAGTAAGGGAACGAAGGGTGAGTTCCCTTGCAACTAAGGGAAGGAGAGCTTATATACATGGGGTAGGATTTTCAACATTAGTTCATAAGTTGTCCATAATTCCAACTAGGTCCCTCCTTCTTTACTTGATCGTCCCTTCCTCTTTATTCTAAGGACAAACCTTTTCTTAAGGTCTAGAAAAGAAGGCAAGGAAGAACAATCTAATAATAAAGTTCATACTTAAAGGGATATTGCACATATACCCTGATTATTCAATCACAAAGCCTATTTCTTAACTTGATAACTCAATTGAGGTGAATTCCTCATCATTTCTTCTCTAAATAATGGCAAGAGTCTAAAAGATACTTTAGATGACATTCTTTACAAATTGCATCCCATCATTTGGGTAAATTGCATTTTACCCCAGATTAGGGTTTCAAGCCCTAGGATTGCTTCCACAGCTGCACCTTGGTGCTCTAGCTTGGGAAATCCCTCAAACTTTGCCAAAGAGATTCTCATGATGTCTCAACATCAGAGGAACATCTCATCATGTGCAAATTTCAAGCTAACCCTTTCAACTGGGTAAATTGCACATAGGTCCCTGTATATCAAAACAATGCTACAACTTTAAATAAAAAGGAGAAAATACTGAAATATACGTTTCTGAGAAACTTAATTACATGCTCAGAGTTAATCACAAAGATTTAATTACATATTTAGGCAAAACACCTAGGGTTGACTCATAACCCAGGTCAGGGATGTTACAAATTATCCACCCTTACAAGGATTTCGTCCCCGAAATCGATAAAACATACTAAGAGAAAAGGGCAGGATACTTCCTTCTCATCTCATCCTCTAATTCCCAAGTGGCTTCTTCAATACCACGATGGTTCCAGAGGACTTTCACAAGACTTATATCTTTCTTCTTTAACTTTTTAATTCGTTTATCAAGGATTGACACTGGTCCCTCCTCATAGGATATGTCATCATTCAATTCTACTTCCATAGGTTGTAGAACTGACTCGGTGTCTGGGTGACATTTCTTCAACATAGAAATGTGAAACACAGGATGTAACCTCTGTAATTCTGGGGGAAGCTCTAGTTTATATGCTACCTTTCCAATCCGTTCAATGATTGGATAAGGCCCCATATATCTAGGAGCTAACTTCCCCTTCCTTCCAAAACGAAGGACCCCTTTCCAAGGTGAGACCTTAAGATACACTCTGTCTCCAACCTGGAACTCTAAGGGTCTACGACGTTTGTCAGCATAAGATTTCTGCCTATCCTGAGCAGTCTTAATCTTATGTTGTATAACTTTAATCTTTTCCGTGGTTTGCTGCACCAGGTCAGGACCTAACAACTGGTGCTCACCAGTCTCAAACCAACACAAGGGTGATCTACAACGTCTACCATATAAGGCTTCATAAGGTGCCATATCAATACTATGCTGGTAGCTATTGTTATAGGCAAACTCTATCAAGCTTAGGTGTAGATCCCAACTTCCGGTGAACTGGAGAACACATGCTCGCAACAGGTCTTCTAAGGTTTGTATGGTCCTTTCCGACTGTCCATCAGTCTATGGATGAAAGGCCGTACTAAACCTCAGCTTAGTGCCTAAGGCACTGTGCAACTGTTCCCAAAAATGACTTGTAAACTGAGGACCTCTGTCTGAAACTATTGTGACAGGAACTCCGTGCAAACGCACTATCTCTTGAACATACAACTCTGATAACCTTTCAACAGAATAGGTTGTTTTGACAGGTAAGAAATGTGCTGTCTTAGTCAACCTATCAACAATTACCCAAATGGAATCATGTCCTTTGCTTGTCCTGGGTAGGCCAACAACAAAGTCCATGGTCACATGGTCCCACTTCCACTGTGATATGGGTAAAGGTTGCATTGTCCCTGCAGGCTTCTGGTGTTCAGCTTTAACTTGCTGACACACAGGACACCTCAGAACAAACTCTGCAACGTCCTTCTTCATCCCAGGCCACCAATACAGATCCTTCAAATTCCGATACATCTTGGTGCTCCCTGGATGCATAGCATACATGGAAGAATGGGCTTCTTCCAGGACTAACTTCCTTAAGTTGTCCACATCCGGCACTATCATTCTTCCATTATAACAAGCTACTTGATCTTTTGAGTCATGAAACCCATCTTGCTTCTCATTTCCATACTCAGATCTTATATGTTGAATTGCAGCATCATCTAGCTGTGCTTCTTTAATCTGCTCTCTTAGGGTAGGTTTAATATGCATCTCAGCTAACAAACCGGCTAGCAATGACACCTTCAACTGTACATTGTCTTGCCTTAAAGAGATAAGCATATCTCTTCTAGAGCATACTAAAGAGTTTAGTTGTGCTCTATTCATGGTTGATGTTGCTGATTTCCTACTCAAGGCATCTGCAACAACATTGGCCTTACCTGGATGGTAATCAATTGTACAGTCGTAGTCCTTGATTAACTCCATCCAGCGACGTTGCCTCATGTTGAGCTCATGCTGAGAGAAGATATATTTAAGGTTTTTGTGGTCTGTGAAAATCTGGAATGTTTCTCCGTAGAGATAATGCCTCCAGATCTTCAAGGCATGAACCACAACAGCTAACTCTAGATCGTGTGTCGGATAATTCTCCTCGTGTTTCTTAAGCTGTCGGGAAGCAAAAGAAATCACTTGTTTATCCTGCATCAACACACATCCTAGTCCATTTTTGGAAGCATCACAGAAAACTACATATCCTTTTCCTTGTTCAGGTAGCACTAATACAGGTGCACTTGTCAACCTCTCCTTCAGCAACTGGAAAGATTGTTGACACTTATCACTCCAAGAAAAAGGAACATCTTTCCGGGTTAACTTGGTCAAGGGTAAAGCTATGGAACTAAAGTTCTTTATGAACCTTCGATAATAGCCAGCTAACCCCAAGAAACTTCGAATCTCCGTCGGTGTTTTCAGTTGTTCCCATTGTAGAACAGATTCTACCTTTGTATGGTCAACACGAATTCCTGAGGCGGATATTACATGTCCAAGAAAAGATACCTCCGGCAGCCAGAACTCACACTTGCTAAACTTAGCGTACAGCTTATGTTCTCTTAGCAAGGTCAAAGCTTGGCGAAGATGCTGCTCATGCTGCTGAGCATCCTTACTATAGATCAGAATGTCATCTATGAAGACGACAACACACTGATCAAGGAAAGGTCGAAAAACTCTATTCATGAGTTCCATAAATGCAGCTGGTGCATTAGTTAGTCCAAATGACATCACCGTGAACTCATAGTGACCATATCTTGTCCTAAAGGCAGACTTGGACATGTCACTATCCTTAATGCGGAGTTGGTGATATCCAGACCTCAAGTCTATCTTTGAAAAGACTGTTGCACCACGCAACTGGTCAAAGAGATCATCAATCCTCGGCAGAGGATACTTATTCTTTATTGTCACTTTATTGAGTTGTCTGTAGTCGATACATAACCGCATTGACCCATCTTTCTTTTTAACAAACAAGACCGGAGCACCCCAAGGTGAAGTACTCGGTCGGATAAAACCTCTCTCAAGTAACTCTTGAAGCTATTTCTTGAGTTCTGCCATCTCGGCAGGTGCCATCCTATACGGGGTTTGAGCTATGGGTTTCGTATCTGGGATCAGATTGATTTCAAAATCAATCTCCCGAGGTGGTGGTATACCAGGAAGTTCTTCAGGAAACACATCCTCGAATTCCCTGACTATGGGAACTTCAACAGGATTGGTCCTTTCCTTGGTAACATCTACCACATGGGCTAAGAATGCATAACATCCTTGCCTCAACAGCTTATTAGCAACCATAGCTGATACAAGACAGGTGGGCAGAATCTTTCTTTCACCTTGAAAGATCCATGTGTTGCTTTCATCAGCAAACACAGCTAACTTGGACTCACAATCCAAGACAACTCTATACCTTTCTAAGGTATCCATCCCAAGGATTATATCAAATCCCTGCATATCAAGTGGTATAAGATCCACTTGAATGCGATGGTCAGAAAAGAAAAGGATGCAGGGAGAACATACCTCCTGCAAAACAACAGACCCACTCAACGGAGTCTCTAACAACAAACCGTCTGCTCTATGACTAACAGTCACATTACAGTTACGAATCACTTCATGAGTGATGAAAGAGTGCGTAGCACCCGGATCAATCAGAACGGATACAACACAGGATATAGACATATCAGAATATAAAAGTTTCATCTGACCTGCCACTACCCGTGGATTGACCACTGCCTCAGGTGGGTTCATAGCATAGAACCTCGCAGTCGCCTGGTGTTGAGGTGGTGCTGATGATCCAGCTTGAGACGCTTGTCCACGTCCTCGAGCTGCTCCTTGATGTTGTCTATTCTGAGATCCCTATTGATTCTGTCTCGGGGGTTGTTGTGTTATACTGACAGGCCTAGAACGACAATCCTTCATCAAGTGTCCCACCTTACCACAGTTGTAGCAACTCTTCTCCTGTTGCTGTGGTCTGGGTGGTCCAGTAACTGACACTGATGCAGAACTGTGCGTCCTTTGAAGCGGTTGACTCCGCCCTCTACCTCTGCTTGGTGTCCATTGAGTTTGAAAACTTGATCTGGGTGGTGGAGGGTTAGGTGCAGAGAATCTAGGTTTCTTGGAATCCCTAGATGAAGAACCCTGGAACTGTGGATATCTTTTATGGGTTTGTCTTTTCTCAACCACAGATCTCTCTATCCTTCGGACTGACTCAACGAAGGTAGAGAATCTCTCTCTGTTTTCTAAGGCAGACACAGGGGTTGACATATCAGAATTCAGACCCTTCTCGAATCTTCTGATTCTTTCCTCATCCGTAGCAGCCATGTGCGGACAGAACTGCAACAACTCCATGAACTTAGCTTCATACTCACTAATATTCATCATACCCTGCCTTAGTTTCTCAAACTGAGAGATCTTCTCATCTAGGAAGGTCTTTGGAAAATATCTATTGATAAATTCCCGACGAAACTCTTCCCATGAAAACTCTACTCCAGGTCTCTTCTGCTCTTCCATGTTCCACCAGTGACCAGCACTGCCTTTGAGAAGATAGACAGCATGTCTAACCTTCTCAGCTTCCGGAATCATAAGAATCCTGAAAGCCTTCTCCAACTCTGTCAACCATAAGTCAGCATCTGTAGGGTCGGCAGTTCCGAAGTACTCGGTAGCTCCGACACGACGAAGTCGTTCGAATGTCTTACCAATACCTTGTACTTCAGGCTGGACAGGTGCCCTAGGTGCAGGAATGGGCATCCTATCGGTTATATGTGTCATGGCAGTCATGAACTGCCCGAGCATCATCTGTACAGCTGGATCACTCATGTCAGCTGGGTCGAACTGGGGTGGCTCTCTTGGCGACTCAGGTGCAGGTTGTTCTATTCTTGGAACTCTTGCACCGCCTCGAGGTGCACTAGCACTACTCTCTGCCACGTGCTCATCGCGATGTTCTGACATTCTTATGTATCTTCTTCTCCTGAGGAGCAGAAGATTCTATTAGATGAGGAAGGAGTACTAAAGGTAGACTCAACATCCTAAGTCCTATGCCTCTGTAGACTCAACTGAACCTGGAGCTCTGATACCACTACTTGGGGGCTCTGATCTCCAAACCATGACATAAATACGATTAAAACGTAGCGGAAGCGAATCGGTAATCAGCAGAAGACAAAAATCACGGGAAATTAAAACTTTTCGAGATAAGAACTTGTATCCATAAAAAAACTCCTTTCATAAAGAGAGGTAACTGTTTACATCTCAGGATAATTACTTCTTGAGTAATTATATACATCAAGATACAAAATCTCAAGATCACTTATACAAAAAGACTCCAAGACCTGAGAGTACAGAGGACACATAGGACTGACTCTAACTACACCACATGGCAGGACAAATCTCCACCTGAGATTACTGCTGCCCCTGGTGCTGCTACTGCTGAGACTGATCACCTGTAGGCTGGTTCCTTCGTCTCCGACGTCCACCTAAAAAGTTGAAGTCTACGGGGTGAGACAATTATACATAATTGTCCCAGCGAGAGTTATAACTCTTCGCCAGAAGCTTTATTATAACATCAAAGATTATTTTAAACAGTAAAGCCTTCAAAGCATTCTATAACAGTTGCAGATATAACAAGATCTCTACAAATTAGGAGATATGGAGAATATCAACATTATTGCAATGTAACATCAATCAACTAACTTGGAGTCATCTCTAACAAGTTATACTACATGGTTGATTATGTTTTACAAACAACATTATGCCCTGTGGAGATGAGGCTTACCACTCATACTCCAACTGATCGCTGAGAAGCCGCATCAGTATCATACATAGGTCATTAAGAGAGCTGGATTCTCATGACCTTCACCTTCCTCAGTCAGTAAGAGGATCACTTGTAGGACATCTCGTGTCTCTACTACTATAGCTTACCAGGGTAAACTGGTCCTTCGCTATTCTAGAGTCACAGTGGCGTTCTGTACTCTCTTCGTCATCAGGAGGTTTCATATTTACCTACCACTGATACGGATATCTGTGCTTTCTTCGTCATCAGGAGGTTTCATGTTTACCTACCACTGATACGGTATGGAACTATAGTGAAGGATGGATGGATTCCACATCTACATCACTTTCCTACACTAGGATGTAAGGTTCTACACATCCATGTACCCCACATACTCAAAAGTATGTGCTCCAGGAGTTCCCTAAGGAAAACCTGTTTCTCCATCACTTAATTTCTGACAATGATGGATCTATGATCAGGGCTCTACATTATACTTGATTAGTTAGGTACATTCAGTATTCTTTAACAGCATACATTGTTCTTCAAACAATAACAGTAGCATAACAGCTATAAAAGAAGAATACTAAATGTAACAGGCCTAACTCATATCAATCATCATTTCTCATTATCCTCATCACAAGTCATCTCTAAGGCATGACCTTGATGGTATTTATGGCTCTCATAGCTCAGTATCAGCATAGGATGCCACTGGCAAGGCATCAGATTACTTTACTTATTCATAAGGCTAACAACATGCCTTTGATGAATATAACATCAACATCCATACCTGGATATGATTACCTTCATATCGGAACCTGCATGGTTAATACATCTGATAAAGGTAATACAATAATAAGGAATGTACTTCCTACTCTTGTCATAAGAGTTAAATCTCTAATTCAAATCAAATAGAGTTTAATACTCAAAAGCATGCCATTACCCTTGAATTAGGGTTTACTATTCACATTACATGTCATCACCCTTGAATTAGGGTTTACTATTCACATCAAGGTGAACTAAACTCATAACATCATCATGTATGAGTAACATCTTCATTGATGCTCTTAGATTGGTTAAAGGTTCATCATTTATCATAATTAGGGTTTCTATGACCTCACATAGGTGGATCATACCCTAATTATACTCACTCATGTGCATTGGAGATACTTTACTCGAGTTTCCACTTAAAAAGGGTACTTTCTCTTTCTAGAAGTACTTTCTCTCTCTAGAAGTACTTTCTCTCTCATCATAATGTTAGGTGATGTCAACATTACTCTAAAACAGGCTGGATTGAGGCATCATAGGCTAACATAGCCAAAAACATCATCATTATGTGATTAGAGTTACTTTCTCTCTCTAGGTTACTTTCTCTCTCTAGGTTACTTTCTCTCTCTAGAGTACTCTCTCTTTCATCATACTAATGGTTGATGGTAACATTACACTAGATCAAGTTGGATAGAGTCATTATGACTAAAAACTTTATTCTCATGTAATTAGGGTTTGAATTGAGCAAGGTATAACTCAATTGACCCTTCAGGGGTATTTTGGTAATTCACCCCATTGATCATCATCATGGTCAAAAACCTTAGTCAAATAACCCCTTACTATCCTAGATTATCCTTAGGGTTTGATTTGGGAAACATTGAACCATTTACATCTTCAAATGATTGAATGAGGTCAACCTTGAATCACATTGATTGATTTCAATCATTAATCATCAATTGGGTTGAGATTGGTTGAAAGTGTTGACCGTTTGCCCACTTTGACCCTCCAAGACCGCGAGCCTCTTTCTAACCCCAAGACCGCGAGCCCCCTTAGGCTTCAAGACCGCGAGCCTCTTCAGGGGTCCAAGACCGCGAAGCCTCCCATTGGTTCAAATTAAAGTCGAGACCGTGAAGACTAATTTGAGTTGAGTCCGCGAAGAGGTGTTGACCGTTTAGCTAGTTTGACCTCAGGACCGCGAGGCCCTTCGCGGTTTTGAGACCGTGAGCCTCCTCTCGGTCTTGAGACCGTGAGCCCTCTCACGGTCTTGAGACCGCGAGGCTCTCATGGTCTCAGCCGCTTGGTCCTTCAACAAGGCTCAAAGATGCAACCGATAATGTCAACCCATATTGATGCCCTCAAATGGTCAAAGCTATGTTGACCACTTATGGATTTAGTCAATTAAGATTATTCTTGATCACTTGGTCATTCAATTGACCCATAATGGTTAACCAATTATGGTTGAAATTGATTCAATTAGGGTCTATCAATGTTCACCCATCAACACTCAACAATGTGACTCAACACAAGGTTGAACCTTTCAATTGAGCTCCAATTGGGCCCAAACTTAGCCCAAACGGTCTTGAGGTCATGTGGGTGGACCCCACATGGTCTTGAGACCGTTTGCCCAAGATTTCATCAAAAATATAAGGTGATTTGATAGGGGTTGAACCATGATTGAGTCACAAAACAGAATTTTGATTAAATTAATAACTTATTTGCAATTTGGTCCTCAATTGGTCAAAATACTCAACCCTAGACCTTCAAACGGTCTTGGGTGATTGTCCTCTCGGTCTTGAGACCGTTTGGATGAGTTCCAAACGGTCTTGAGACCGTTTGCCCATCCAAAATTTTGGATTCTAGTGCAAATTCATCAAGGTCTGACCCATTGAGTTGATGATCATGTCAATATTTAATTGCAATGTAATTTGGTGTAATTGTACCTTCAATTGGTCAACAAATCTTGACCCCAGACCTCCAAACGGTCTTGGTTGATTGCCCTCACGGTCTTGAGACCGTTTGGTGACCCCCAAACGGTCTTGAGACCGTTTAGGTCAATCAACCCTAAAAACCCTAATTAGGTCACCATAATTTCAGTACTGATTTTATCTAGGGTTAGCCCTAGTATTCACCCTTCAACTCTTAGCCCGTTTGGAATTAGACCATAAAACTTGGTGAGTTGTTAATTAACATAATTTTGAACAGTAATCTCATACGGTCAATGCTTAGTCAACGACCTTACACGGTCTTGAGACCGTTTGCCCAAAAAGGCAATTCCAGACCGTTTGAAAATCAGCAATTAATTCATTTAAAGTTGTGACTTAAAAAGGTCATATCTCCCGATTCCTTTGGAGTTAGTCTCCCAAATTTTGAGGGTAATTATCCTATATAATTAGGAACAGGTTTCTTATACGGTATACGCTCGGTCAACGGGGCCAAACGGTCTTGAGACCGTTTTCCCTGTCGCGGTCTCGAGACCGTTTGCTCACCTCGCGGTCTTGAGTCCGAGAGAGCAAACTGTTAGGACCGTTTAAGGAAAAGAAAAGCGGTGGGTTTTCCTTGGAAATCACGCCTTCATCTTCTAGCTCAAGAACAGTACAGATATCCCACGGGTGTGCTTGCAAAATAGCAGGGAAAAGTAGGGAAATACTAAGAACTATCATTAAAACGCATACAAAGATGCACATAGTAAAGCATGGGTTTAGAGTTATAAAACCCGCCTAAAGCTTGCTTCTTGAGCTCCAAGCTTTCAAGCTCCAAGCTCTAATGGCGTCCTTGAGTTCCCACAGGTTGGCCAAGGTGAAAACTCCAAGGAAGGATGAAAAGAGACGGCTAGAAAGGTAGGGTTTCAAGAGTTAGCCATGAAGATGACCTTGAATTTGAGTTCTAACCATGGAATTAGGCAAGAAGAGGGGTTTAGACCTACCTTGCACCCCTTGGTCGTCCTCCTTAGCTCCAAGGCAGTCCTTGGTCGTCTTTGGTGAAATGAAACAGTAAGGGAACGAAGGGTGAGTTCCCTTGCAACTAAGGGAAGGAGAGCTTATATACATGGGGTAGGATTTTCAACATTAGTTCATAAGTTGTCCATAATTCCAACTAGGTCCCTCCTTCTTTACTTGATCGTCCCTTCCTCTTTATTCTAAGGACAAACCTTCTCTTAAGGTCTAGAAAAGAAGGCAAGGAAGAACAATCTAATAATAAAGTTCATACTTAAAGGGATATTGCACATATACCCTGATTATTCAATCACAAAGCCTATTTCTTAACTTGATAACTCAATTGAGGTGAATTCCTCATCATTTCTTCTCTAAATAATGGCAAGAGTCTAAAAGATACTTTAGATGACATTCTTTACAAATTGCATCCCATCATTTGGGTAAATTGCATTTTACCCCAGATTAGGGTTTCAAGCCCTGGGATTGCTTCCACAGCTGCACCTTGGTGCTCTAGCTTGGGAAATCCCTCAAACTTTGCCAAAGAGATTCTCATGATGTCTCAACATCAGAGGAACATCTCATCATGTGCAAATTGCAAGCTAACCCTTTCAACTGGGTAAATTGCACATAGGTCCCTGTATATCAAAACAATGCTACAACTTTAAATAAAAAGGAGCAAATACTGAAATATATGTTTCTGAGAAACTTAATTACATGCTCAGAGTTAATCACAAAGATTTAATTACATATTTAGGCAAAACACCTAGGGTTGACTCATAACCCAGGTCAGGGATGTTACAAGGACTATACCAAATATAAAGAGTTTCAAATTACGTCATGTCCCAATAGCAGGTTGCTTGTAGAGTGCTCAAGATTGTTGTGAAATTTCACAGCATTGCTAAGTGAGGAATACATAATGGCAAAGATATGTTGTTAATAGGAATGATTAGACACGTCTAAGGTAGAGTTTGTCTAATTCCAAGAACAACAGACTAAAATTTTAGGGTTGAGGCATATGAAATTTTACCTTTGGGTTCTGTCGGAAAGAGCTAGGTAGAAAACTAAACAAGACCGTCAAACCAATCTGAAGCAAACTGATTGAACGAGACCATCAAAGCAATATCTATCAATATTGATAGTTCCGTTTATTTTCTAGAGGGACATGTTATGGTTGAGTATGGTTAACTACTGAAAAATTAAATAACAATACAATTCGGTCGAGGTCACCAATTTACAAGATAAAAGCAAATTATTACACATACTTGTCAACTGTTTAATATGTGTTCAACTTAATATCATTGAAACTGATGTCATGTACAATGACATTATATAGTATTGTAAAATATGGGTAAAAACACTAGAGTTAAGAATAGAAGATGTTATCCACTCATTGAGCCGTATAAACTTGTGGAGCAAATAGTTTGGTTGAGTATGATTAACTACTATAACAATACTATTATGTTGACATAGCATTACGCGTTGCACTTTGCCCTAGGACTGGCGGCGCCTCAGCGACAGACAGATGGGCGTCTCCGAGGTAAGCCCCTCCCTTCCCCCCAGAGGGGGTTCTCCCTCCTCCCTCTCTGGCGCCATGGCTGCGGTGATGCCTCCTGGAGTTGACGCACCTGCTGCGCCAGAGCGCCCCACCCTCATACGGGCCTAGAATCAGGTTCTGGTCGGCGGCGGACTAGACAGCGACAAGCATGCGTTCAGCCCGCCTGAGAGGATCGACGGAAAGCGTTTCGTGACAATAGATGAGCCAACTTACGACGCCATGGAGAAGTGCTGGGAACATACATCGATCCTATATGTGATGGGCAAGAGGCCATATTACCATCATATTCTTGCTTGGATCCGTAGGGTTTGGAAGCCTAAGGGAGGATTCGACCTATTCTCCAAATTGAACAAGTTCTTCCTCCTTCGCTTCAACTCGGCCGAGGACAAGATGAGCATTATCAATGGTGGACCTCGATGGTTTGATAGCCGATTGGTGGTTGTCAAGGACTACAAGACGGGTGACGACTTGTACAAGGACTTCTTCAACACCATATCGGTCTGGATCAACATACCAAGCATGGGGCGCAACTGGTCCCCTAGGGCTATGGGGATCGTCGCAAGTAGAGTAGGGAAACTACTCAGGATCGATTACAAGTCCTTAGGGCAGGAGTCGCTGGGAGAGGCACATGCGTTGGTGGAAATCAACGCCGATGAAGAACCTCCGCTGGAGGTGTGGGTCACCATGCCTCGGCGTGACCCTATGCCGGTGAAGATTCAATATGAACATGTCCCGAAGAGGTGCGTCGAGTGCAGGGTATTTGGCCATGATGGGTCGGATTTCCCTATCAAACCGACTACTGAGATGGTAGAACCTGATCCAGCATCGCAAATCTGTAAGGTAGTTGGTAAGAAAGGGAAGGAAATGATTGTTGCTAGTGCAACAGATGATGAACAAGGGGACGATCAGGTCGTGGTTGTTAGTTCAAACAACGGACAAGATGGTGGCACCTCTTCCTCGGGTGCTGTTGGCACCGAACCAAGGGCTGATGGTGGGCATGCTGACGGTGTTGGCAACAACACGGGGGTCTTGGGTGCTGCTGGGCTTGAATCGGGCGCACAGGCTGATGGTGGAGCACCCCATCCTGGAGGTGGTCGTGCTGGCATGGCTGATGGAAGGGTTGGCTCGACGGGTCAAGGAGGCGTTAGTGTTGCAGGTGTTGCAACTCCGACTACTATGGCATCATCTCCGGTTGCTGCTAGGGCTGCTGGTGGGGTGACGCATCGTCATGTTGTGGATGTGAATGAGGGTGTTGCTGCTAGTGTTGCTGCTAGTGTTATTGGTGGGGCAACGCAACATTGTGGAGCTGATGTGAGTGAGGATGATGGTGTTGCAGTCACTGGAGGACCGGGAGGCGGTAGTGTTACATGCACTGTAACTCCGACTACTGTGGTAGCGTCTCTGGTTGCTGCTAGGGCTGCTGGTGGGGTGACACAGCGTCGTGGTGCGGATGTGAATGAGGGAGTTGCTGCTAGTGTTGTTGGTGGGGCGACGCAGTGTCGTGGAGATGATGTGAATGAGGACGTTGGTGCTACAGTCAATGGAGGTCTGGGTGCTACAGACCCAATGGTGGATGCTTGCATTTCTCATCCAGGGGAGACTGATGATTCTATAATCAGACGATCCACTGGTGCTTCGTCTTCTTCATCGTCCAAGGCTTCAAGGGTGTCCAAAGGTGATGGGTCTCGTAAGACCCGCTCGGCTGCCAGAGGTCATTAATGACCTTTCTCATGACTAATGTTCGTGGCTCGGGGAAGCCACATAAAAAGAAAGAAGTGAGGAGAACCATACTTGATAATAAAGTGACAATGTCCATTCTTGTTGAATCTAAAATCAAGTCTCACATGATACATACATCTGATCGTATGTTACCTAAAGGATGGTTATGGGTTTCTAATCATCTGCATGATAATAATGGTCATATATATGTTGGATGGAATCCTAATTGCTGGACTACTTCTGTGGTTGAGATGGATGATCAATAGGTCACTTTGAAATGCATTAATAAAGGTGGTCTCATCATCTACACTACTGCTATCTATGCTAGGAACTCTATGTCTGAGCGTTCTTTTCTATGGTGTACCTTGGAGAGGATTTCTACTAGCATAGATAAAGCTTGGCTTATCACTGGTGACTTCAATAATATCAGGAAGCAAGAGGAGAAGGATGGGGGTCGTGAGGTGCCCTCTGTTATTCTTAGTTCTTTTAATGCTGCTCTTGATAATGCTGGTCTAACCGAATTACCTGTCATT
This sequence comes from Alisma plantago-aquatica, assembly GCA_963693085.1. Taxonomy (NCBI): domain Eukaryota; kingdom Viridiplantae; phylum Streptophyta; class Magnoliopsida; order Alismatales; family Alismataceae; genus Alisma; species Alisma plantago-aquatica. Next base: position 636,199,224 of record OY856413.1, on the reverse strand, counting down.
GGTAAGGAGGTTTATACTTGGCATAATAATCAAGGTGTTGCTAAAAGGGTGGCGTGCAAACTTGATAGAGCCTTTGTTAATGATGCTTGGCTGACTAAATTTCCTGGTTCCAAAACAAAGTTCATCACATGTCATGTAATTATTCAGATCACTGTGCTCTAAACATCAATATGAAGCCTATCTCTTTCAAGAAGAAGCCTTTCCATTTTCTCAATTTCTGGCTGGATTGGGAAGGTTGTCGGGATATTATTAAAGAGGCTTGGACGACTGAAATCCACGGTAATCCTCTCTTCCAATTCTGTCACACACTCAAGAATGTCAAAGAGAAGTTGAAGACTTGGTCCAAATAGTATGTCAACCTCAAGAACCTGATTGCTAGAGAAAGAATGGAACTCGATGACATTTCAACTATGGTCCGTAGATGTCCTCTAGACCCATACCTCATTCATGCTGAAAAACAATACCTTGAAAGATTGGACTTTCTTCTTAAGGCAGAAGAGGTTTATTTCTGGCAGTGTAGTAGAATGGAGTGGCTCTCCAATGGTGATAGAAACACTACTGTCTACCATACCATGGTCAAGAGACGGGATGCTATCAACTCTATTACTGAACTTTTTGACTCACATGGTAATCTTTTACAGGATAAAGATGTTATTGATGACGACATTGTCTAGTATTTTGAACAACTATATAATCAACCTTGGGATTCTATAGTCTCTTGTATTCCAAATTGGTCACCTCTTATTTCTGGTATTGACAATGACATGCTTTTCTCTACTCCAAGTTTGAATGAGGTTCGTGATGCTGTGTGGAGCATAGGACCTCACAAAAGCCCGGGCCCAGATGGTTTCAATGGTTATTTCTATAGGGGTAATTGGAACTTCATTTGTGATGATCTCCTTAAGGCTGTCCAATGGATTTTTGAAGGGGAAACATGGTTAGGAAAGTCAACCATGTTTTTCTTACTCTTATTCCCAAGAAGGACATTGTTTCGTCCCCTGCTGACTTCAGGCCTATCTCCTACTGCTCGATGCTCTATAAAATTATCACTAAAGTCATATCAAGGAGACTAGCTTCTCTTCTGCCAAAGATTATCTCTCCCTACCAAGGTACTTTTTTCAAAGGTAGGAGTATTGAGGATTTTTCCCTTCTTGCGGCAGAATTCACTCTTAGATTCAATCAAAAATCCAGTCCTCCCGCTGCTTGCATCAAGTTGGATATTACTAAGGCTTTCGATTCTGTTCGTTGGTCTTACCTTTGAGATTGTCTCTACGACCTCAGGTTCAATGAAAAGTTTATCTCCATTCTTAAGCAATGTGTGGAAACTCCATCCTTTTCTCTCTTGCTAAATGGTTCTTCGGTTGGCTTCTTCAAAAGCTCCAATGGTCTTAGGCAACGTGATCCCTTATCCCCTCTGCTTTTCGCTATTGCTATGGAAGGTCTCAGCAGATGTCTTGAGGAGGCGTATGATAATAGACTCATCAGGAGCTATTCCATCAATGGGACCAAAGCTCTTAGCCATCTTCTGTTTGCGGATGATGTACTTATCTTTTTCGAGGGACGTCTACGCAACCTTGTCAAACTCAAACAGGTTTTGCTTGAATTTGGTTCTGTTTCTGGCATGAAATGTAATCCGAATAAAACACATATATTCTGATCCTCTTCTTGCCGCAACAGGGACGCCTTGATTAGCTGCTTGGGTATTCAGCGTGGTACGTGGCTCACAAAGTATCTTGGTTTTCCTATGGCTGGAGGCAACCTCAGGAGGCGTCATTTCCATGAATGCTTAGATAAGCTCAGAAATATGATACAGAGATGGCATGGTTCTAAAATATCTATGGCTGGTCGTCTTGTGCTTGTTAAGCACTGTGCCATGGGTCTGATCAGCTACTGGATGCGTATGCGTGACATCCCTCCTGTTGTCTTACGAAGAATGGAGCTGTTACTTTCTGACTTCCTTTGGGGTAGCTCGGTGCACCCCTCTAGTTGGTCACATTTAGCTTACCCGCTTGACGAAGGTGGCTTGGGGCTTAAGAGACTTGATGAACTTGCAGATTACCATTCGTTACGTCGCATCAAGAAGTTCACCCAAGCTCAATGTATATGGAGCTCATGGCTTTCTTGTAGGTATGGTGATACCTTGTCTATTGCTTCCAGGAATGGCTCTACTTGTCACAGACATATGGTAGCTCTATGGCCTTCCTTCTCAGCTTGGGAAGGCAAGGATCTTTGGGAGAATGCAGGACAAAAGCATCCATCTGATAAGGCTTATGGAAATCTTTGGCTCTCCAAGAAATATCTTAGATGGGAATCTTACTACCTTTAGAGCACTCACAAATGTACTACCTACTATGGAAAAGATTAGTTCGTGGTCGGGGGCTCCTGTTCCTGCATGCTTACTTTGTGGCCAACACAACGACTCCATTACTCATCTTTTTGGGGGCTGCAAATACTGGAAATATATTTGGGGACATGCTCAACTTAAACTCAACATCAGAGCCTCATATTCTCTATATGAATGCCTCATGGATCTTGGTAAAAGGTCAAAGCAATCCAAAATCATTGAACTTTGGGCCATCACTGGTGCTGTGCATTTCATTTGGGAGGAGCGTAATAAAAGGCTACTTAACGGTGGCGCTTCTGACTTTGTCGCCATCTTCAGCCGTCTTGCACTTGAGATCAAGAGAATGTACTTTACTTTTAAATCTTGTCTTGATTTCCCTCCTATTATAGCTAGGAATTGGGATCTGTTGTAACCAATTCCTAGATGTGTGTAGTCACATGTATGTGTGTGGCTTGTAACTTTGTTCCCTTTTAGGGGGTTTTTGGAATATACTTACCCAATTTTCCAAAAAAAAAAACAATACTATTTGGTCAAGGTGTCCAATTAACAAAAGAAAAAGCAAATTACTACATATACTTGCCAATTGTATAATATGTGTTCAACGGTGTGGTAGGCACGGTGTCCCCCTCCGGGGGGAACCCGTGTTCGAGCCCCATGCTAAGCGTTGTATTTACCACCCGCCAACTATCCGGGCTATGGCTGGACAAAAGACACGCGGGCAGCCTGTAAAAGTTGTCATAATCCTTTTTATAATATGTGTTCAACTTTATATCTTTTACAACTGATGTCATATATAATGGGATTATATACTATTGTCAAATCCGGGTACAAACACTAGAGTTAAAAATAGAAGATGTTATCAACTCGTTGAGCCGTGCAAACTTGTGGAGCAAACATTTTTTATTGTTCTTCGTTAAAGAGTTTTCGGACCATGTCAATCTAAACCCAGTTAGCTATCCCACCATGCAGGAGCAAAGTCCATGTCCCATTGTGGTCTTCAAATCTACTGTTACCATACTAAACGCTAAATTTGTTTCCGTCCTTTACCTCTCCTGAATTCTACTCCTTACCCTAGTCTAAATCTATTTTACCATAATAATGTCACAATCATTTATGTCATCTGGCGTCCAACACATACCTTTTAACCGATTTTGGAAAGCCTACGTTCGACAGCTCTAGAGCTTCTTATCCATGCTCCATCGCCATCGTCAGGACTGCAGCGTCAGCCTCATCGCGTAAAATAGATAGGCCCGGAATAACGATGTGAACCCATCATCTTACCAATTTCTCTTTGTGCTGAGTTTATTCGATCTAAAAAACAACTTGTCAAATCCCCAACGCCTCCACCGGAAGAAGGTATCACTATGTCATGATATTCCTGTTAACATATGCCTTTGCACGCGGTTGTGGATACCTACATTTGGCTATCTTATTGTGTTATCAGTTTATTTTAAGTTTGTTCGATCCCAAATACCAAGTTTGTTGCCGCAAGTATTGCATCCTCATTATATACCGGGACAAGTCTGAATTTTTTATGTTTGATACTGCATTTTCGTCTTTCGGTACGATCACTCTCACCATCTTTTCTGATTGCTTGTTTAGTGTATTACATTGACGTCCAAAACCATTTATGTAGACCATTTTCTATCTTTCACGCCACAAGATCCATATCATGTTTCCTTCGTCAACCACAATAATAAGGACTCTGTGTGTGTGTACACCGTTAAAGGCCTACGTCCAGCTGTTCAACAGTATTAGTGGTGTCAAAGAATACCAAGTGAATGTCAAACCTAACGTTGCAAAGGTAGGCGTCATGATTAATGGATTAGGATTGTTTAATATTTTTTGTTTTTGAAATTCTAAAATTTCTGCTTCTGATCTCCATTCTTATCACTACTACTTATGCGTTGTGCCCATTGTTCATAGGCCGCGTTTTAATTCTTGTGTATTCCTTCTTGCAATGAGTTTTTTCTCCGTCAAAGTGCGTCAGGTATATTAATAAATTAAATGCGATTGGATAAGAACTTTTATAGGAGAAATATTCCATAGTTTTACTTCATTTAGATTTATCAATGCAAAGTCATTTTATTTTATGTAAGGTATCGGTTGCAACACTCAATTCGTCACTTATATATGATAGAAAGATATCCGTGTGAAGTATTGTTAGGCCATAAATCTTATATAATCCATTGTAAGAACTATTAGTTCATAGATCTTCATAAAAATTGCCGACAACTGCATGTATGAGTAGTACTTAATTTCAGCAACACTAGGTTGTGGGGGGCAGTAATCCTGCTACTTAGGATGTCTGGTCAGACACGCGTGATAATGAGTTAGCATGCAACATCTGCATTTTAGATCTTTCTAAACACTACATGATTAAAAAATAATTCTTATTTGTTCAAAAAGAAGTAGATGAATCACCAACGTATCTATTACCTGACTAAGTAGAACATTGATATACATGTAAACTATTAGGAGCTAAATGTCTTGATCCCAACAATCCTAACAAAGCAATAATATATGTGTCAGGAAGACATTCAACATGATGAGGCTAAGGACAATCTAAGTCATGTAGAATGTGTATACTCAAATTGACATTGACACACCCCAAAGCATATGTCATTGTAGGACCCAAACATTCATGTACTTTATTTATACATTGTACTTCTCCTAACTTGAAATTTTATGCATGTGAGATGATAAATAATCTCAAAAAGGTCATTTACGACATATATCCGACTTATCTCAATGAAGACGTGTCTACAATATGTAGTTGCTATTGTATTTATCTGATTTAGGCATGAGATCAATACATTAACAATGATTTTATAAACTATTTTTCGTTCTTAAACATTACTGATATGAAAACTCACAATCAACATCTTGCCAAAAAAGAAAAGTAACTAACCAATACCTTGTTATATAATCATATTTTTTATTTTCAAATGTTGTCAAGTTTATGCATGTAGATTTGAGGAAAAATAAGTTATTCCAAAGGATAGGAGGACATCACCATCTCGAACATATTGGTTGTTGTACGGTATACTATTTCCTTTCTACAATGACATTATATAATTTAAATTAAAATGATAAATTGTTTAAAAAATAAATGTAATACAAAAGTACTCCTTTCTATGAACCAACATAGTTATTTTTTATAGAAAACAATTTTGTTGAGTATATATTACAAACATATTTTTCAGTTATGAAAAAATAAAGAAGTTTCAATTCCTTTACTTTATCAAGTTATATGTTGACAAAAATCTATAATATTAGTTATAAGTATTTTATTAATGAATTGATGTATTTTGTGTTGTATTTCTTAAAAAAAAAAATTTCAAACCATTTGTGATTTAATACTATTATTGGGAGTCTTAGTTCATATTTATTGCTTTATTCTTTCTAAAAATTTGGGTATGTTATTATGACCAGGGAGGACACAAATCTTAATGACATAAATGATGTTTCCGTGTAGTTCAATTAAGTTGAATAATGCTCATTATCAGAAGTGTTATTAAAATATTATTACCAAAATCTTTTGACAATATTTTTCCAAATATGGGTCAGATCTCCAATCATAGAAGTCATTACAAACCACCTTTTGCTATGATAATGTAATTAAAATTTGAATTGACATAACTAGAGAAAAGTGATTGTGACAATGAAGTTCTAGCAACAATGTTGAGTGTGAATTGTGTGATGCCAAAATTCACTCGACATATACCCTTATTTGTTCCTCCATAGTAGAGTGCCAAGAGGGCATATCACTCTGAGTAATTAAAAATAGAATTATATTTATCCATCAATTTGTATCCACGGTCCTAAGGCTTATCGAACATGTTGTGGAATTACTTCTAGAATTTTTGAAATTATGATAGACACATCTAATTGCACATATCTTATATGATTTATGAGTCATATCTAGACTATACTTTGCCATTATCTATGATGAAAAAATGGATTGTAACAATATGATGTATCATATGACTCACTTCAAAGTGAATCACTTCCCTAGAGCAAGAATATCTTATTGTGTGTGTCCTACTTCATCAAAGGAATGGACCATGCAGTACCCAAGCATATCATACCCAAATATCCCCAAAGGAAGGTTGTTATCCAAAATTTGGTAGTCAAATATATAGGAATCTCAAAAATGAGTGCACACCATATATGTTATAATGAATTGTGAAGTTTTAAAATCTAGAGTTGAAATAAGTTCTTACCTAATATGATGTAGAACATAATTTTAAAATTGTGATATTCTTGTTAAACTTTTTGTTTAGCTCCACCCACGGAAGTTAAACAACATTTTAACAATGGATAAATATTAGATATTTCTCTCAATTAATGGTTCAATATATATATAATTATGTACAATAGATAAACATAACAAGCCAATCAAGACGTGGATTACATGTTGTCCAAATTATAACACGTCTTTTACAAATATGATGATGATGATGTACAATTATGACATTAGATTTTTAAAGCAAAATGATATATTAAAATATATTATAACTTCTTCAAATATGATATTAATTTCTTTGCTAAAATTTGTTTCTTATTAAAACACATAATATGTCATTACCATTTCAGTCAGTGATATGACTATGATTGATTTTAATAAGATAAAGGAAAATACAAATTTTACTACAAATGTATCAATCATATGGATACTCCCTTACATAAGTTAGATACCTAAAACAAAATCTGCTTCAAATCTAGATATTTAGGTTTTAGTAAAGTGGACAAGTAAATATGTTGATTTATAGTCAAAATTAGCATACTAGAAGCATGTGCAACGCACATGCAATAATTAGTATCCAATATATAAGAAATCATATATAAGGAGAAGAGAACTCTAGAGTTCTTCCATAAGGAACTAAAGGTCATGTACTTGAAATACCACAAAAGCACAATATATAAGGCTTATTCAAAAACTTTGTGCATGATGACACATATTTTTGTGTTTTGGCATTCCTCTTTTCACTAGTGTAGATGCAACGTGTGGGTTTGTATTCACATGGTAGTTGTTTTGTTTAATTTGTTGTATAATACATACTAGATTTTTACCTTTTAGATTTTTTTTTATAATTATTACAAAGTACTGACACCAAATTATGTTGGGTGTGGGTTGGTGTTAATAGATAAAAGAAAATACCAAAAAAGAAAGAAAATTGAGCCTATATCATCCATGCCCTATAAGAAAAAATGATCATGAGTCTGTACTCTCAGTCAAGTGAACGCTCTCACTTTGTAAGTAGGACTAGAGCTGATGTATACATATTTTGAAGTGCCTCAAAGTGGTATTTAATAAGACATGAACATTTTCTTTCAAATTTTGTATTATCAACAGAAGTTGGATTGCAATTATATTGGTGGAAGCCATGAGTGATGTCATCAAAGACGTAACATGCTCATCTTTGGAAATATTCAAGACTGGACACCGGGGGCCATAATATGACTCACATATTCATCACCTAAACCAGATTCACATACACATATATGGGTTGAGTACAACTATTGTTTTAGATGAAAAAATCAAAAAGATATTTTCTTCTAGTGTATGACAGTAACCAATTTTCTATGTATGACTCTTTGATAGGTCTTCTCTAAGACAAGTATCTATATTATGCAGTCCGCATAGGATTTACTAAAACTCTACTAGAGAGATGCAATTGGTGATATATTCCTACAAACAATTTGATGCATTAAAGGTTAATTTGGTAGGGTGTATTCAGAGGGAATTGAGAGGCCTAAAAAGTAAGTTGTTCAAAAGAAATATTTTAAGATCAAAACAATATATTTGGTACGGTGTAGTTTTAACTTGTTGGTTTTGTGCGCCTTAATTTGATAGGGTGTTGTTGATATCTGGAAAAGGTAAAATATAGTTTTAGATTTTCTTCAGCCAAGACACTATCTAACCTCACCCTCTTTGGGTGTTGTACCAACTCCACATTTTTAGATCGAAACATACAACTCTAATGAGTAGGAAATTAGTATTTTTGCTTTCTCACTTACCAATCAAACAAAAATCAAGACCTAATTGTTGGAGTTTAAAAGTTTTAAATTTGTCTTACACTCTACCAAACTGGACCTAAGTGTACTTCCAAAGTACAAGAAATATTTCCCCATTAGTATTTTTTTAACACAAATATTCAGTTTTCATAAATACTAAATGCACATGTCACTCTGATGTTGTGTGTTCAAACACATGAGTAAAAATGATGTGTGTATTATTTTGAAAGAAAGTAAATATATCCAATAGGAGACGTAAATACTAAATGCACATGTCACTCCGATGTTGTGTGTTCAAACACATGGGTAAAATTGATGGGTGTATTATTTTGAAAGAAAGTAAATATATCCAAGAGGAGACATATTATTTTTAGGCAACCTAAATATATATAGATCCTATAGAAGGCAGAGTTATATTGGATGGAAAGACTATTTAGAAGTTTAATAACTTCTAAAACACTAAACAATAATACCATTCAATGATTTAACAAAAATAAAAACAAATTGTGACCCATATTTGTCCATTGTGTGATGTCTTCTTCTTAATTATATGCTTGGTGTGGCATATTCTTAAGTGTTGGCATTCACTTTCTAATTGGTGTAGAAGTGAAGTACCCATGTGGGTTTCTATTCCTATTATTGTCGTCGAGTCTTGAACCTGATACCTTTTGGTAACAAACCAATGATTTAACTATTGCAGTGCCCCATAATGGACTTGATATTCCTATTATAATAAAACTATTACAATTTATATATTATAGTATGTAGGTATTTTTGATAAATTATAATTATTCATACTTAGAAAAAATTAGTAATCACAATAGAGAGGTCTAATTAGGAGTTCAAAAGTAGGACAAAGGTTGGCATAAGAAGTATCTTTCTTTCTACCTAGGATAAGATAAGACCATTGTGATGGTCATATAAGTAACTAAAAAAAGAAAGGGGGAATCCCATATGACAAGTGCCATTTGAGAAAATAAATAAATCATGGATATAAGATACAATAAGATAAAGCATCATGATAAAAAATTAATGTCAGATGCATCTACGATATACTCCAACAAGGAAGGTCATTTCTTCGTGTTGTGAGCATCATCAAGTGTATTGCATGAGTGTAAGACAATATGATCAGTGTCATGGTGACATACATGTATCAACTATGAATAAGAGAATATGAGTGGTAAAAATAAAAAATGATATCATGGATCTAAAAGAATGACATTAATCTTGTGAAGTCAAATTATGGTAGGGGTTTAATGTGTAGTGCCATAACAGACTGTGTGGTGCGTCCATATATTAATATCAAAGATAGTTTCATCAAGATAAACAAAGCATGACAAAATATAATTACTTAAGATACAAGTGAAGAATAATTGGTAGAAGTCTTTTGAGTTCTTGTAACATCCCTGACATGGGTTATGCTTTAACCCTAGGTGTCTTGATTAAGAAAGATGATTATATGCTTAATATTATCTTATGAAAAGTGATTAGGGCTCATGAGTAACTTATGTTTCAATTTTGGTCCTGTTTGAACAATGTTGAAGCAATGTTTGCTTATTTTGGACTAAAGTGCAAATTACCCAAGTTGAGGGGTTAAATTGAAAATGTTGCATGATAATATGTTCCTCTGATGTTTAGACATCATAAGAATGAATATGATGTAGTGGTATGGTTTCCTCAAGCTTGGACACCAAGATTAAGCTTGTAAAGCAATCCTTCTGCATTAAAACCTAGTTTTGGTGTAATGTGCAATTTACCCAAAATCTAGGGTTCAATATGCAAATTACCACTTCAAAAAGGTCCCTAATGTTTCTTAGCATCATTCAGAGCAAATAAAATGAGAGGGACTCCTTATTTGAATTAAGTTATAGGAGAGAGAATCTTGACATTAAAATAATCAAGAATAATGCCTAATTGAAACCCTAATTCAATTTAGGGCAAAAATGAATAAAAATAATTGAAGGGCTTTCAACCAAAATGTTTTGGGTTGATTTTGAATAAGTATGGACGTTCCTTTGCCAAGATAAGGAACGAAAATATCTTAAGTAGGTGAAATTCCACTCACCTTATTATAAAGAAAAGTAATTTCCACTCACATATAGGATATTAATATAATAAGCATTAAGGTGCTTAATTTGCTTTTCTTTAAATTGAGGATAATGAAGGAAAATTAAAGGCAAAGGGATATGCCTCGTATCCATGGAGTTGAGGGGGAAGATGTGGCCATAATGTTTGGATTAATTGGATTTTATAAGGCATATTCTCTCTCATCAATTTATTTATAAAAGTGCCATTTCCAAGCCCAAACCAAGGCCTTTTTCGGATTGTCTTCTCCCCCTTTCTTGCAAAACCGACCAAGAAGCTAGGGAGGAGCAGGGAGAACGTCCCCAACCTGTGGGTAAGCCCTTGACCTTCGTTCTCCATGATTTCATGGTGGAAATTGAAAATAAATTATGGATTCCTTCTTATTTCGATCTCCTCTTCAACCCTAGCCAACTTTTGCAATCAAAAGCTTGAGGACGAGCCTAGGGGGAGTTGCAAGAGCTTCATCCACCATTAATGGCATGAGCTTGGAGCTTTGGAGCTCAATTGGAGGCGGGTTTTATAACTCAAACCCTTAAACATTGCTATTGCATCAATTCTCTATGCTTTGTTGATTGATTTCTTCAATTTGATACACTCTTGTTTCTTTGCTGCAATTTCCATCAAGAACGGTTGCTGTTCTTGGTTGTTCGAAGGAAGGGGATGATGAAATCATCCTATATACTTATCCAAAGAAAATTACCAAGCAAAACCGTTTTGATAGCTACTCCAAATCGTTTTAATTTGATTGGCTATGCGGTTTCAGCAAACCGTTTAAAGGCAAACGGTTTGAAACCGTTTGGGAGAAAACGGTTTCAAGACCGTTTGTGTAACATCCCTGTCCTGGGTTATGAGTCAACCCTAGGTGTTTTGCCTAAATATGTAATTAAATCTTTGTGATTAACTCTGAGCATGTGATTAAGTTTCTCAGAAACGTATATTTCAGTATTTGCTCCTTTTTATTTAAAGTTGTAGCATTGTTTTGATATACAGGGACCTATGTGCAATTTACCCAGTTAAAAAGGGTTAGTTTGCAATTTTTCACATGTTGAGATGTCCCTCTGATGTTGAGACATCATGAGAATCTCTTTGGCAAAGTTTGAGGGATTTCCCAAGCTAGAGCACCAAGGTGCAGCTGTGGAAGCAATCCCAGGGCTTGAAACCCTAATTTGGGGTAAAATGCAATTTACCCAAATGATGGGATGCAATTTGTAAAGAATGTCATCTAAAGCATCTTTTTAGACTCTTACCATCTTTTAGAGAATAAATGATGAGGATTTCACCTCAATTGAGTTATCAAGTTAAGAAACAGGCTTTGTGATTGAATAATCAGGGTATATGTGCAATATCCCTTTAAGTATGAACTTTATTATTAGATTGTTCTTCCTTGCCTTCTTTTCTATAACTTAAGATAAGGTTTTTCCTTAGAATAAAGAGGAAGGGACGAGCAAGTAATAAAGGAAGGACTTAGTTGGAATTAAGGGAAACTTATGAACTAATGTTGAAGATCCTACCCCATGTATATAAGCTCTCCTTCCCTTAGTTGCAAGGGAACTTACCCTTCGTTCCCTTACTGTTTCATTTCACCAAAGACGACCAAGGACTGCCTTGGAGCTAAGGAGGACGACCAAGGGGTGCAAGGTAGGTTTAAACCCCTCTTCTTGCCTAATTCCATGGTTAGAATTCGAATTCAAGGTTAGCTTCATGGCTAATTCTCGAAACCCTATCTTTCTAGCCATCTCTCTTCATCCTTCCTTGGGGTTTTCACCTTGGCCAACCTGTGGGAACTCAAGGACGCCATTAGAGCTTGGATCTTGAAAGCTTGGAGCTCAAGAAGCAAGCTTTAGGCGGGTTTTATAACTCTAAACCCATGCTTTACTATGTGCATCTTTATATGCGTTTTGATGATAGCTCTTAGTGTTTCCCTACTTTTACCTGCTATTTTGCAAGAAAACCCGTGGGATATCTGTACTGTTCTTGAGCTAGAAGATGAAGGCGTGATTTCCAAGAAAAACCCACCGCTTGTCTTTTCCTTAAACGGTCCTAACAGTTTGCTCTCTCGGACTCAAGACCGCGAGGTGAGCAAACGGTCTCGAGACCGCGACAGGGCAAACGGTCTCAAGACCGTTTGGCCCCGTTGACCGAGCGTGGACCGTATAAGAAATCTATTTTTAATTATATAGGCTAATTACCCTCAAAATTTGGGAGACTAACTCCAAAGGAATCGGGAGATATGACCTTTTTAAGTCACTACTTTAAATGAATTAATTGCTGATTTTCAAACGGTCTGAAATTGCCTTTTTGGGAAAACGGTCTCAAGACCGTGTAAGGTCGTTGACTAAGCGTTGACCGTATGAGATTACTGTTCAAAATTAAGTTAATTAACAACTCACCAAGTTTGATGGTCTAATTCCAAACGGGATAAGAGTTGAAGGGTGAATACTAGGGCTAACCCTAGATAAAATCAGTACTGAAATTATGGTGACATAACTAGGGTTTTTAGGGTTGATTGACCTAAACGGTCTCAAGACCGTTTGGGGGTCACCAAACGGTCTCAAGACCGCGAGGGCAATCAACCAAGACCTTTTGGAGGTCTGGGGTCAAGATTTGTTGACCAATTGAAGGTACAATTACATCAAATTAAATTGCAATTAAATATTGACATGATCATCAACTCAATGGGTCAGACCTTGATGAATTTGCACTAGAATCCAAAAATTGGATGGGCAAACGGTCTCAAGACCGTTTGGAACTCATCCAAACGGTCTCAAGACCGATAGGACAATCACCCAAGACCGTTTGAAGGTCTAGGGTTGAGTAATTTGACCAATTGAGGACCCAATTGCAAATAAGTTATCAATTTAATCAAAATTCTGTTTGGTGGTTCAATCATGGTTCAACCCCTATCAAATCACCTTAGACTTTGATGAAATCTTGGGCAAACGGTCTTAAGACCATTTGGGGTCCACCCACATGACCTCAAGACCGTTTGGGCCAAGTTTGGGCCCAATTGGAGCTCTATTGAAGGGTTCAACCTTGTGTTGATGCACACTGTTGAGTGTTGATGGGTGAACATTGATAGACCCTAATTGAATCGATTTCAACCATAATTGGTTAACCATTATGGGTCAATTGAATGACCAAGTGATCAAGCATAATCTTAATTGACTAAATCCATAAGTGGTCAACATAGCTTTGACCATTTGAGGGCTTCAAATGGGTTGACATTATCGGTTGCATCTTTGAGCCTTGTTGAAGGACCTAGCGGCTGAGACCATGAGAGCCTCGCGGTCTCAAGACCGTGAGAGGGCTCGCGGTCTCAAGACCGTGAGGGGGCTCACGGTCTCAAGACCGTGAGAGGGCTCGCGGTCTCAAGACCGTGAGGGGGCTCACGGTCTCAAGACCGAGAGGAGGCTCGCGGTCTCAAGACCGCGAAGGGCCTCGCGGTCCTGAGGTCAAAGAAGGGCAAACGATCTTCATGACCCTCGCGGTCTCAACTCAAATTGGTCTTCGCTGTCTCAACATTAACTTGAACCAATGGGAGGCTTCGCGGTCTTGAACCCTTAAAGGGGGCTCGCGGTCTTGAAGCCTAAGGGGGCTCGCGGTCTTGAGGTTAGAAGGAGGCTCGCGGTCTTGGAAAGTCAAAGTGGGCAAACGGTCAACACTTTCAACCGATCTCCACTCAATTGATGATTAATGAGTGAGATCAAACAATGTAATTGCAAGTTAACTTCTTTCAATCATTTGATGATGTAAATGGTTCAATGTTGCCCAAATCAAACCCTAATGATAATCTAGGATAGTAAGGGGTTATTTGACTAAGGTGTTTGACCATGATGATGATCATTGGGGTGAATTACCAAAATACCCCTAAAGGGTCAATTGAGTTATACCTTGCTCAATTCAAACTCTAATTACATGAGAATGATGTTTTTAGTCATAATGACTCTATCCAACTTGATCTAGTCTAATGTTATCACCTAACCTTATGATGAGAGAGAAAGTACTTCTAGAGAGAGAAAGTACCCTTTTTAAATGGAAACTCAATTGAAGCATCCCCAATACACAGAAATGAGCATAATTAGGGTATGATCCACCTGTGTGAGATCATAGAAACCCTAATTATGATAAATGATGAACCTTTAACTAATCCAAGAGTATCAATGAAGATGTTACTCATACATGATGATGTTATGAGTTTAATTCACCTTGATGTGAATAGTAAACCCTAATTCAAGGGTGATGACATGTAATGTGAATAGTAAACCCTAATTCAAGGGTGATGACATGTGATGAGAATAGTAAACCCTAATGCAAGGGTAATGGCATGCTTTTGAGTATTAAACTCTATTTGATTTGAGTTAAAGATTTAACTCTTATGACAAGAGTAGGAAGTACATTCCTTATTGTTGCATTACCTTTATCAGATGTATCAACCATGCAGGTTCTGATATGAAGGTAATCATATCCAGGTATGGATGTTGATGTTATATTCATTGAAGGCATGTTGTTAGCCTTATGAATAAGAAAAGTAATCTGATGCCTTGCCAGTGGCATCCTATGCTGATAATGGGCTATGAGAGCCATGAATACCATCAAGGTCATGCCTTAGAGATGACTTGTGATGAGGATAATGAGAAATGATGATTGATATGAGTTAGGCCTGTTACATTTAGTATTCTTCTTTTATAGCTGCTATGCTATTGTTATTGTTTGCAGAACAATGTATGCTGTTAAAGAATACTGAATGTACCTAACTAATCAAGTATAATGTAGAGCCCTGATCATAGATCCATCATTGTCAGAAATTAAGTGATGGTGAAACAGGTTTTCCTTAGGGAACTCCTGGAGCACATACTTTTGAGTATGTGGGGAACATGGATGTGTAGAACCTTACATCCTAGTGTAGGAAAGTGATGTAGATGTGGAATCCATCCATCCTTCACTATATCTCCATACCATATCAGTGGTAGGTAAACATGAAACCTCCTGATGATGAGGAAAGCACAGATATCCGTATCAGTGGTAGGTAAATATGAAACCTCCTGATGACGAAGAGAGTACAGAACGCCACTGTGACTCTAGAATAGAGAAGGACCAGTTTACCCTGGTAAGCTATAGTAGTAGAGACACGAGATGTCCTACAAGTGATCCTCTTACTGACTGAGGAAGGTGAAGGTCATGAGAATCTGGCTCTCTTAATGACCTATGTATGATACTGATGCGGCTTCTCAGCGATCAGTTGGAGTATGAGTGGTAAGCCTCATCTCCACAGGGCATAATGTTGTTTGTAAAAACATAATCAACCATGTAGTATAACTTGTTAGAGATGACTCCAAGTTAGTTGATTGATGTTACATTGCAATAATGTTGATATTATCCATATCTCCTAAATTGTAGAGATCTTGTTATACCTGCAACTGTTATAGAATGCTTTGAAGGCTTTACTGTTTAAGATATTCTTTGATGTTATAATAAAGCTTCTGGCGAAGAGTTATAACTCTCGCTGGGATAATTATGTATAATTGTCTCACCCCGTAGGCTTCAACCTTTTTAGGTGGACGTCAGAGACGAAGGAACCAACCTAAAGGTGATCAGTCTCAGCAGCAGCAGCACCAGGGGCAGCAGTAATCTCAGGTGGAGATTTTTCCTGCCATTTGGTGTAGTTAGAGTCAGTCCTATGTGTCCTCTATACTCTCAGGTCTTGGAGTCTTTTGTATAAGTGATCTTGAGATTTTGTATCTTGATGTATATAATTACTCAAGAAGTAATTATCCTGAGATGTAAACAGTTATCTCTCTTTATGAAAGGAGTTTTTATGGATACAAGTTCTTATCTCGAAAAGTTTTAATTTCCCGTGATTTTTGTCTTCCGCTGATTACCGATTCGCTTCCGCTAAGTTTTAATCATGTTTATGTTATGGTTTGGAGATCAGAGCCCACAAGTAGTGGTATCAGCGCTCCAGGTTCAATTGAATCTACAGAGGCATAGGACTTAGGATGTTGAGTCTACCTTTAGTACTCTTTCCTCATCTAATAGAATCTTCTGCTCCTCAGGAGAAGAAGATACATAAGAATGTCAGAACATCGTGATGAGCATGTGGCAGAGAGTAGTGATAGTGTGCCTCGAGGTGGTGCAAGAGTTCCGAGAATAGAACAACCTGCACCTGAGTCGCCAAGAGAGCCACCCCAGTTCGACCCAGATGACATGAGTGATCCAGCTGTACAGACGATGTTCGGGCAGTTCATGACTGCCATGACACATATAACCGATAGGATGCCCATTCCTGCACCTAGGGCACCTGTCCAGCCTGAAGCACAAGGTATCGGTAAGACGTTCGAACGACTTCGTCGTGTCGGAGCTACCGAGTACTTCGGAACTGCCGACCCTACAGATGCTGACTTATGGTTGACAGAGTTGGAGAAGGCTTTCAGGATTCTTATGATTCCGGAAGCTGAGAAGGTTAGACATGCTGTCTATCTTCTCAAAGGCAGTTCTGGTCACTGGTGGAACATGGAAGAGCAGAAGAGACCTGGAGTAGAGTTCTCATGGGAAGAGTTTCGTCGGGAATTTATAAATAGATATTTTCCAAAGACCTTCCTAGATGAGAAGATCTCTCAGTTTGAGAAACTAAGGCAGGGTATGATGAACATTAGTGAGTATGAAGCTAAGTTTATGGAGTTGTTGCGGTTCTGTCCGCACATGGCTGCTACGGATGAGGAAAGAATCAGAAGATTCAAGAAGGGTTTGAATTCCGATATGTCAACCCCTGTGTCTGCCTTAGAAAATAGAGAGAGATTCTCTACCTTCGTTGAGTCAGTCCGAAGGATAGAGAGATCTATGGTTGAGAAAAGACAAACCCATAAAAGATATCCACAGTTCCAGGGTTCTTCATCTAGGGATTCCAAGAGACCTAGATTCTCTGCACCTAACCCTCCACCACCCAGATCGAGTTTTCAAACTCAATGGACACCAAGCAGAGGTAGGGGACAGAGTCAACCGCTTCAAGGGACGCACAGTTCTGCATCAGTGTCAGTTACTGGACCACCCAGACCACAGCAACAGGAGAAGAGTTGCTACAACTGTGGTAAGGTGGGACACTTGATGAAGGATTGCCGTTCTAGGCCTGTCGGTGTGACACAACAAACCCCGAGACAGAATCAACAGGGATCTCAGAATAGACAACATCAAGGAGCAGCTCGAGGATGTGGACAAGCGTCTCAAGATGGATCATCAGCACCACCTCAACACCAGGCGACTGCGAGGTTCTATGCTATGAACCCACCTGAGGCAGTGGTCAATCCACGGGTAGTGGCAGGTCAGATGAAACTTTTATATTCTGATATGTCTATATCCTGTGATGTATCTGTTCTGATTGATCCGGGTGCTACGCACTCTTTCATCACTCGTGAAGTGATTCGTAATTGCAATGTGACTGCTAGCCATAGAGCAGATAGTTTGTTGTTAGAGACTCCGTTGAGTGGGTCTGCCGTTTTGCAGGAGGTATGTTCTCCCTGCATCCTTTTCTTTTCTGACCATCGCATTCAAGTGGATCTTATACCACTTGATATGCAGGGATTTGATATAATCCTCGGATTGGATACCTTAGAAAGGTATAGAGTTGTCTTGGATTGTGAGTCCAAGTTGGCTGTGTTTGCTGATGAAAGCAACACATGGATCTTTCAAGGTGAAAGAAAGATTCTGCCCACCTGTCTTGTATCAGCCATGGTTGCTGATAAGCTGTTGAGGCAAGGATGTTATGCCTTCTTAGCCCATGTGGTAGATGTTACCAAGGAAAGTTCTAATCCTGCTGAAGTTCCTATAGTGAGGGAATTCGAAGATGTGTTTCCTGAAGAACTTCCTGGTATACCACCACCTCGGGAGATTGATTTTGAAATCAATCTGATCCCAGATACGAAACCCATAGCTCAAACTCCGTATAGGATGGCGCCTGCCGAGATGGCAGAACTCAAGAAACAGCTTCAAGAGCTACTTGAGAGAGGTTTTATCCGACCGAGTACTTCACCTTGGGGTGCTCCGGTCTTGTTTGTTAAAAAGAAAGATGGGTCAATGCAGTTGTGCATTGACTACAGACAACTCAATAAAGTAACAATAAAGAATAAGTATCCTCTGCCAAGGATTGATGATCTCTTTGACCAGTTGTGTGGTGCAACAGTCTTTTCAAAGATAGACTTGAGGTCTGGATATCATCAACTCCGTATTAAGGATAGTGACATATCCAAGTCTGCCTTTAGGACAAGATATGGTCACTATGAGTTCACTGTTATGTCGTTTGGACTAACCAATGCACCAGCTGCATTTATGGAACTCATGAATAGAGTTTTTCGACCTTTCCTTGATCAGTGTGTTGTCGTCTTCATAGATGACATTCTGATCTATAGTAAGGATGCTCAGCAGCATGAGCAGCATCTTCGCCAAGCTTTGACCTTGCTAAGAGAACATAAG
Organism: Alisma plantago-aquatica; assembly: GCA_963693085.1. Taxonomy (NCBI): domain Eukaryota; kingdom Viridiplantae; phylum Streptophyta; class Magnoliopsida; order Alismatales; family Alismataceae; genus Alisma; species Alisma plantago-aquatica. The sequence goes on along the minus strand of OY856413.1, from coordinate 636,180,311 downwards.
CTGTACGCTAAGTTTAGCAAGTGTGAGTTCTGGCTGCCGGAGGTATCTTTTCTTGGACATGTGATATCCGCCTCGGGAATTCGTGTTGACCCTGCAAAGGTAGAATCTGTTCTACAATGGGAACAACTGAAAACACCGACGGAGATCCGCAGTTTCTTGGGGTTAGCTGGCTATTATCGAAGGTTCATTAAGAACTTTAGTTCTATAGCTTTACCTTTGACCAAGTTAACCCGGAAAGATGTTCCTTTTTCTTGGAGTGATAAGTGTCAACAATCTTTCCAGTTGCTGAAGGAGAGGTTGACAAGTGCACCTGTATTAGTGCTACCTGAACAAGGAAAAGGATATGTAGTTTTCTGTGATGCTTCCAAAAATGGACTAGGATGTGTGTTGATGCAGGATAAACAAGTGATTTCTTTTGCTTCCCGACAGATTAAGAAACACGAGGAGAATTATCCAACACACGATCTGGAGTTAGCAGCTGTGGTTCATGCTTTGAAGATCTGGAGACATTATCTCTACGGAGAGACATTCCAGATTTTCACAGACCACAAAAACCTTAAGTATATCTTTTCTCAACATTAGCTCAACATGAGACAACGTCGCTGGATGGAGTTAATCAAGGACTATGACTGTACAATTGATTACCATCCAGGAAAGGCCAATGTTGTTGCAGATGCCTTGAGTAGGAAATCAGCAACATCAACCATGAATAGAGCACAACTAAACTCTTTAGTATGCTCTAGAAGAGATATGCTTATCTCTTTAAGGCAAGACAATGTATAGTTGAAGGTGTCATTGCTAGCCAGTTTGTTAGCTGAGATGCATATTAAACCTACTCTAAGGGAGCAGATTAAAGAGGCACAACTAGATGATGCTGCAGTTCAACATATAAGATCTGAGTATGGAAATGAGAAGCAAGATGGTTTTCATGACTCAAAAGATCAAGTAGCTTGTTATAATGGAAGAATGATAGTTCCGGATGTGGACAACTTGAGGAAGTTAGTCCTGGAAGAAGCCCATTCTTCCATGTATGCTATGCATCCAGGGAGCACCAAGATGTATCGGAATTTGAAGGATCTGTATTGGTGGCCTGGGATGAAGAAGGACGTTGCAGAGTTTGTTCTGAGGTGTCCTGTGTGTCAGCAAGTTAAAGCTGAACACCAGAAGCCTGTAGGGACAATGCAACCTTTACCCATATCACAGTGGAAGTGGGACCATGTGACCATGGACTTTGTTGTTGGCCTACCCAGGACAAGCAAAGGACATGATTCCATTTGGGTAATTGTTGATAGGTTGACTAAGACAACACATTTCTTACCTGTCAAAACAACCTATTCTGCTGAAAGGTTATCAGAGTTGTATGTTCAAGAGATAGTGCGTTTGCACGGAGTTCCTGTCACAATAGTTTCAGACAGAGGTCCTCAGTTTACAAGTCGTTTTTGGGAACAGTTGCACAGTGCCTTAGGCACTAAGCTAAAGTTTAGTACGGCCTTTCATCCACAGACTGATGGACAGTCGGAAAGGACCATACAAACCTTAGAAGACCTGTTGCGAGCATGTGTTCTCCAGTTCACCGAAAGTTGGGATCTACACCTAAGCTTGATAGAGTTTGCCTATAACAATAGCTATCAACATAGTATTGATATGGCACCTTATGAAGCCTTATATGGTAGACGTTGTAGATCACCCTTGTGTTGGTTTGAGACTGGTGAGCACCAGTTGTTAGGTCCTGATCTGGTGCAGCAAACCACGGAAAAGATTAAAGTTATACAACATAAGATTAAGACTGCTTAGGATAGGCAGAAATCTTATGCTGACAAACGTCGTAGACCCTTAGAGTTCCAGGTTGGAGACAGAGTGTATCTTAAGGTCTCACCTTGGAAAGGGATCCTTCGTTTTGGAAGGAAGGGGAAGTTAGCTCCTAGATTTATGGGGCCTTATCCAATCATTGAACGGATTGGAAAGGTAGCATATAAACTAGAGCTTCCCCCAGAATTACAAAGGTTACATCCTGTGTTTCACATTTCTATGTTGAAGAAATGTCACCCAGACACCGAGTCAGTTCTACAACCTATGGAAGTAGAATTGAATGATGACATATCCTATGAGGAGGGACCAGTGTCAATACTTGATAAACGAATTAAAAAGTTAAAGAAGAAAGATATAAGTCTTGTGAAAGTCCTCTGGAACCATCGTGGTATTGAAGAAGCCACTTGGGAGTTAGAAGATGAGATGAGAAGGAAGTATCCTGACCTTTTCTCTTAGTATGTTTTATCGATTTCGGGGACGAAATCCTTGTAAGGGGTGGATAATTTGTAACATCCCTGACCTGGGTTATGAGTCAACCCTAGGTGTTTTGCCTAAATATGTAATTAAATCTTTGTGATTAACTCTGAGCATGTGATTAAGTTTCTCAGAAACGTATATTTCAGTATTTGCTCCTTTTTATTTAAAGTTGTAGCATTGTTTTGATATACAGGGACCTATGTGCAATTTACCCAGTTAAAAAGGGTTAGTTTGCAATTTTTCACATGTTGAGATGTCCCTCTGATGTTGAGACATCATGAGAATCTCTTTGGCAAAGTTTGAGGGATTTCCCAAGCTAGAGCACCAAGGTGTAGCTGTGGAAGCAATCCCAGGGCTTGAAACCCTAATTTGGGGTAAAATGCAATTTACCCAAATGATGGGATGCAATTTGTAAAGAATGTCATCTAAAACATCTTTTTAGACTCTTACCATCTTTTAGAGAATAAATGATGAGGATTTCACCTCAATTGAGTTATCAAGTTAAGAAACAGGCTTTGTGATTGAATAATCAGGGTATATGTGCAATATCCCTTTAAGTATGAACTTTATTATTAGATTGTTCTTCCTTGCCTTCTTTTCTATAACTTAAGATAAGGTTTGTCCTTAGAATAAATAGGAAGGGACGAGTAAGTAATAAAGGAAGGACTTAGTTGGAATTAAGGGAAACTTATGAACTAATGTTGAAGATCCTACCCCATGTATATAAGCTCTCCTTCCCTTAGTTGCAAGGGAACTTACCCTTCGTTCCCTTACTGTTTCATTTCACCAAAGACAACCAAGGACTTCCTTGGAGCTAAGGAGGACGACCAAGGGGTGCAAGGTAGGTTTAAACCCCTCTTCTTGCCTAATTCCATGGTTAGAATTCGAATTCAAGGTTAGCTTCATGGCTAATTCTCGAAACCCTATCTTTCTAGCCATCTCTCTTCATCCTTCCTTGGAGTTTTCACCTTGGCCAACCTGTGGGAACTCAAGGACGCCATTAGAGCTTGGTGCTTGAAAGCTTGGAGCTCAAGAAGCAAGCTTTAGGTGGGTTTTATAACTCTAAACCCATGCTTTACTATATGCATCTTTATATGCGTTTTGATGATAGCTCTTAGTGTTTCCCTACTTTTCCCTGCTATTTTGCAAGCAAACCCGTGGGATATCTGTACTTTTCTTGAGCTAGAAGATGAAGGCGTGATTTCCAAGAAAAACACACCGCTTTGCTTTTCCTTAAACGGTCCTAACAGTTTGCTCTCTCGGACTCAAGACCGCGAGGTGAACAAACGGTCTCGAGACCGCGACAGGGAAAACGGTCTCAAGACCGTTTGGCGCCGTTGACCGAGCGTGGACCGTATAAGAAATCTGTTTTTAATTATATAGGCTAATTACCCTCAAAATTTGGGAGACTAACTCCAAAGGAATCGGGAGATATGACCTTTTTAAGTCACTACTTTAAATGAATTAATTGCTGATTTTCAAACGGTCTGAAATTGCCTTTTTGGGCAAACGGTCTCAAGACCGTGTAAGGTCGTTGACTAAGCGTTGACCGTATGAGATTACTGTTCAAAATTAAGTTAATTAACAACTCACCAAGTTTGACGGTCTAATTCCAAACGGGCTAAGAGTTGAAGGGTGAATACTAGGGCTAACCCTAGATAAAATCAGTACTGAAATTATGGTGACCTAACTAGGGTTTTTAGGGTTGATTGACCTAAACGGTCTCAAGACCGTTTGGGGGTCACCAAACGGTCTCAAGACCGCGAGGGCAATCAACCAAGACTGTTTGGAGGTCTGGGGTCAAGATTTGTTGACCAATTGAAGGTACAATTACATCAAATTACATTGCAATTAAATATTGACATGATCATCAACTCAATGGGTCAGACCTTGATGAATTTGCACTAGAATCCAAAAATTGGATGGGCAAACGGTCTCAAGACCGTTTGGAACTCATCCAAACGGTCTCAAGACCGAGAGGACAATCACCCAAGACCGTTTGAAGGTCTAGGGTTGAGTAATTTGACCAATTGAGGACCCAATTGCAAATAAGTTATCAATTTAATCAAAATTCTGTTTGGTGGTTCAATCATGGTTCAACCCCTATCAAATCACCTTAGACTTTGATGAAATCTTGGACAAACGGTCTTAAGACCATGTGGGGTCCACCCACATGACCTCAAGACCGTTTGGGCCAAGTGTGGGCCCAATTGGAGCTCAATTTAAGGGTTCAACCTTGTGTTGATGCACACTGTTGAGTGTTGATGGGTGAACATTGATAGACCCTAATTGAATCGATTTCAACCATAATTGGTTAACCATTATGGGTCAATTGAATGACCAAGTGATCAAGCATAATCTTAATTGACTAAATCCATAAGTGGTCAACATAGCTTTGACCATTTGAGGGCTTCAAATGGGTTGACATTATCGGTTGCATCTTTGAGCCTTGTTGAAGGACCTAGCGGCTGAGACCATGAGAGCCTCGCGGTCTCAAGACCGTGAGAGGGCTCGCGGTCTCAAGACCGTGAGGGGGCTCACGGTCTCAAGACCGTGAGAGGGCTCGCGGTCTCAAGACCGTGAGGGGGCTCACGGTCTCAAGATCGAGAGGAGGCTCGCGGTCTCAAGACCGCGAAGGGCCTCGCGGTCCTGAGGTCAAAGAAGGGCAAACGGTCTTCATGACCCTCGCGGTCTCAACTCAAATTGGTCTTCGCGGTCTCAACATTAACTTGAACCAATGGGAGGCTTCGCGGTCTTGAACCCTTAAAGGGGGCTCGCGGTCTTGAACCCTTAAAGGGGGCTCGCGGTCTTGAAGCCTAAGGGGGCTCGCGGTCTTGAGGTTAGAAGGAGGCTCGCGGTCTTGGAAAGTCAAAGTGGGCAAACGGTCAACACTTTCAACCAATCTCCACTCAATTGATGATTAATGAGTGAGATCAAACAATGTAATTCCAAGTTAACTTCTTTCAATCATTTGATGATGTAAATGGTTCAATGTTGCCCAAATCAAACCCTAATGATAATCTAGGATAGTAAGGGGTTATTTGACTAAGGTTTTTGACCATGATGATGATCATTGGGGTGAATTACCAAAATACCCCTAAAGGGTTAATTGAGTTATACCTTGCTCAATTCAAACTCTAATTACATGAGAATGATGTTTTTAGTCATAATGACTCTATCCAACTTGATCTAGTCTAATGTTATCACCTAACCTTATGATGAGAGAGAAAGTACTTCTAGAGAGAGAAAGTACTTCTAGAGAGAGAAAGTACCCTTTTTAAATGGAAACTCAATTGAAGCATCCCCAATACACAGAAATGAGCATAATTAGGGTATGATCCACCTGTGTGAGATCATAGAAACCCTAATTATGATAAATGATGAACCTTTAACTAATCCAAGAGTATCAATGAAGATGTTACTCATACATGATGATGTTATGAGTTTAATTCACCTTGATGTGAATAGTAAACCCTAATTCAAGGGTGATGACATGTAATGTGAATAGTAAACCCTAATTCAAGGGTGATGACATGTGATGAGAATAGTAAACCCTAATGCAAGGGTAATGGCATGCTTTTGAGTATTAAACTCTATTTGATTTGAGTTAAAGATTTAACTCTTATGACAAGAGTAGGAAGTACATTCCTTATTGTTGCATTACCTTTATCAGATGTATTAACCATGCAGGTTCTGATATGAAGGTAATCATATCCAGGTATGGATGTTGATGTTATATTCATTGAAGGCATGTTGTTAGCCTTATGAATAAGAAAAGTAATCTGATGCCTTGCCAGTGGCATCCTATGCTGATAATGGGCTATGAGAGCCATGAATACCATCAAGGTCATGCCTTAGAGATGACTTGTGATGAGGATAATGAGAAATGATGATTGATATGAGTTAGGCCTGTTACATTTAGTATTCTTCTTTTATAGCTGCTATGCTATTGTTATTGTTTGCAGAACAATGTATGCTGTTAAAGAATACTGAATGTACCTAACTAATCAAGTATAATGTAGAGCCCTGATCATAGATCCATCATTGTCAGAAATTAAGTGATGGTGAAACAGGTTTTCCTTAGGGAACTCCTGGAGCACATACTTTTGAGTATGTGGGGTACATGGATGTGTAGAACCTTACATCCTAGTGTAGGAAAGTGATGTAGATGTGGAATCCATACATCCTTCACTATAGCTCCATACCGTATCAGTGGTAGGTAAACATGAAACCTCCTGATGACGAGGAAAGCACAGATATCCGTATCAGTGGTAGGTAAATATGAAACCTCCTGATGACGAAGAGAGTACAGAACGCCACTGTGACTCTAGAATAGCGAAGGACCAGTTTACCCTGGTAAGCTATAGTAGTAGAGACACGAGATGTCCTACAAGTGATCCTCTTACTGACTGAGGAAGGTGAAGGTCATGAGAATCCGACTCTCTTAATGACCTATGTATGATACTGATGCGGCTTCTCAGCGATCAGTTGGAGTATGAGTGGTAAGCCTCATCTCCACAGGGCATAATGTTGTTTGTAAAAACATAATCAACCATGTAGTATAACTTGTTAGAGATGACTCCAAGTTAGTTGATTGATGTTACATTGCAATAATGTTGATATTCTCCATATCTCCTAAATTGTAGAGATCTTGTTATACCTGCAACTGTTATAGAATGCTTTGAAGGCTTTACTGTTTAAGATATTCTTTGATGTTATAATAAAGCTTCTGGCGAAGAGTTATAACTCTCGCTGGGACAATTATGTATAATTGTCTCACCCCGTAGGCTTCAACCTTTTTAGGTGGACGTAAGAGACGAAGGAACCAACCTAAAGGTGATCAGTCTCAGCAGCAGCAGCACCAGGGGCAGCAGTAATCTCAGGTGGAGATTTGTCCTGCCATTTGGTGTAGTTAGAGTCAGTCCTATGTGTCCTCTGTACTCTCAGGTCTTGGAGTCTTTTGTATAAGTGATCTTGAGATTTTGTATCTTGATGTATATAATTACTCAAGAAATAATTATCCTGAGATGTAAACGGTTATCTCTCTTTATGAAAGGAGTTTTTATGGATACAAGTTCTTATCTCGAAAAGTTTTAATTTCCCGTGATTTTTGTCTTCCGCTGATTACCGATTCACTTCCGCTAAGTTTTAATCGTGCTTATGTTATGGTTTGGAGATCAGAGCCCACAAGTAGTGGTATCAGAGCTCCAGGTTCAGTTGAGTCTACAGAGGCATAGGACTTAGGATGTTGAGTCTACCTTTAGTACTCTTTCCTCATCTAATAGAATCTTCTACTCCTCAGGAGAAGAAGATACATAAGAATGTCAGAACATCGTGATGAGCATGTGGCAGAGAGTAGTGCTAGTGCCCCTCGAGGTGGTGCAAGAGTTCCGAGAATAGAACAACCTGCACCTGAGTCGCCAAGAGAGCCACCCCAGTTCGACCCAGCTGACATGAGTGATCCAGCTGTACAGACGATGTTCGGGCAGTTCATGACTGCCATGACACATATAACCGATAGGATGCCCATTCCTGCACCTAGGGCACCTGTCCAGCCTGAAGCACAAGGTATCGGTAAGACGTTCGAACGACTTCGTCGTGTCAGAGCTACCGAGTACTTTGGAACTGCCGACCCTGCAGATGCTGACTTATGGTTGACAGAGTTGGAGAAGGCTTTCAGGATTCTTATGATTCCGGAAGCTGAGAAGGTTAGACATGCTGTCTATCTTCTCAAAGGCAGTGCTGGTCACTGGTGGAACATGGAAGAGTAGAAGAGACCTGGAGTAGAGTTCTCATGGGAAGAGTTTCGTCGGGAATTTATAAATAGATATTTTCCAAAGACCTTCCTAGATGAGAAGATCTCTCAGTTTGAGAAACTAAGGCAGGGTATGATGAACATTAGTGAGTATGAAGCTAAGTTTATGGAGTTGTTGCGGTTCTGTCCGCACATGGCTACTACGGATGAGGAAAGAATCAGAAGATTCGAGAAGGGTTTGAATTCCGATATGTCAACCCCTGTGTCTGCCTTAGAAAACAGAGAGAGATTCTCTACCTTCGTTGAGTCAGTCCGAAGGATAGAGAGATCTGTGGTTGAGAAAAGACAAACCCATAAAAGATATCCACAGTTCCAGGGTTCTTCATCTAGGGATTCCAAGAGACCTAGATTCTCTGCACCTAACCCTCCACCACCCAGATCGAGTTTTCAAACTCAATGGACACCAAGCAGAGGTAGAGGACGGAGTCAACCGCTTCAAGGGACGCACAGTTCTGCATCAGTGTCAGTTACTGGACCACCCAGACCACAGCAACAGGAGAAGAGTTGCTACAACTGTGGTAAGGTGGGACACTTGATGAAGGATTGTCGTTCTAGGCCTGTCGGTGTGACACAACAAACCCTGAGACAGAATCAACAGGGATCTCAGAATAGACAACATCAAGGAGCAGCTTGAGGACGTGGATAAGCGTCTCAAGCTGGATCATCAGCACCACCTCAACACCAGGCGACTGCGAGGTTCTATGCTATGAACCCACCTGAGGCAGTGGTCAATCCACGGGTAGTGGCAGGTCAGATGAAACTTTTATATTCTGATATGTCTATATCCTGTGATGTATTTGTTCTGATTGATCCGGGTGCTACGCACTCTTTCATCACTCGTGAAGTGATTCGTAACTACAATGTGACTGTTAGCCATAGAGCAGATAGTTTGTTGTTAGAGACTCCGTTGAGTGGGTCTGCCGTTGTGCAGGAGGTATGTTCTCCCTGCATCCTTTTCTTTTCTGACCATCGCATTCAAGTGGATCTTATACCACTTGATATGCAGGGATTTGATATAATCCTCGGGATGGATACCTTAGAAAGGTATAGAGTTGTCTTGGATTGTGAGTCCAAGTTGGCTGTGTTTGCTGATGAAAGCAACACATGGATCTTTCAAGGTGAAAGAAAGATTCTGCCCACCTGTCTTGTATCAGCCATGGTTGCTGATAAGCTGTTGAGGCAAGGATGTTATGCCTTCTTAGCCCATGTGGTAGATGTTACCAAGGAAAGTTCTAATCCTGCTGAAGTTTCTATAGTGAGGGAATTCGAAGATGTGTTTCCTGAAGAACTTCCTGGTATACCACCACCTCGGGAGATTGATTTTGAAATCAATCTGATCCCAGATACGAAACCCATAGCTCAAACTCCGTATAGGATGGCGCCTGCCGAGATGGCAGAACTCAAGAAACAGCTTCAAGAGCTACTTGAGAGAGGTTTTATCCGACCGAGTACTTCACCTTGGGGTGCTCCGGTCTTTTTTGTTAAAAAGAAAGATGGGTCAATGCGGTTGTGCATTGACTACAGACAACTCAATAAAGTAACAATAAAGAATAAGTATCCTCTACCTGATTAACTTGACCTGGTTGAGAAAACGGTTTCAAGACCATTTGAGATGGTTGACCAAGCGTTGACCGTATGGGATTCCTGTTCATAATTATGTTTATTAATAACCCTCCAAATTTGAGGGATTAACTCCAAAGGAATCGTGAGTTGAAGCCTAATCAATTAGGGAAACCTAATTGGATTAAGTGCTGATTTTCAATCTGATTTAATTGAACTTTTTGGGCAAACGGTCTCAAGACCGTATAAGATGGTTGACTAAGCATTGACCGTATGAGATTACTGTTCGTAATGATGTTGGTTAATGACTCACCAAATTTTATGGATTAATTCCAAACGAGTCATGAGTTGAAGGCTAATCAATTGGGCAAACCCTAATTGAAATCAGTGCTGAAATTCCAATGAGTTAATTAGAGATTTTGGGTTGATTATCCCAAACGGTTTCAAGACCGTTTGGGGATCACCCAAACGGTCTCAAGACCGTTTGGAGGTCTGGGGTCAAGTATAGTTGACCAATTGAAGGTCCAAAGGTACTAATCATATTACAATGTAGTGCTGATTTGTTGATCAACTCGATAGACCAATCCATGATGAATTTTCACTAGAGTCCAAAAGTTGGATGGGCAAACGGTCTCAAGACCATTTGGAGCTCATCCAAACGGTCTCAAGACCGTTTGGTAGTCACCCAAGACCGTTTGGAGGTATAGGGTTGAGTATGGTTAGGTGTTTGAAGGGGTAAAGGTACCAAGCTGTTAAACAATGTAATGTTGATTTGGTGATCAATCCAATGAACCAAACCCTAATTGGATTGCTTAGATTTGAGTGATATGATGGGAAAACGGTCTCAAGACCATTTGGAGGTCATCCAAACGACCTCAAGACCGTTTGGGGTCAGGTCATACCCAATTTGAATGATGGTTCAATGGTTTCAAAGCAACTAGTCTTACATTGATTAGTGTTGTTGAATCATCGATTCCAAACCCTAATTCAATTGAATCAAACCCTAATTGATGATCAATTGAGGGTCAATTGAGAGTCAAATCAGTTGAAGGTTGACCTATTAAACTCAATTGAAGTATGAGGGTAGGTCCAATTGATGATTGGTTCCATGAATTCAATGATTGAAGGAATCAACATTGAAAACCCTAATTCAATTGGATACCTTATGTAATGGAGGTCCAATGTGATTGAATCTCTTGAGAATAGAGATGATGAATCATCCATTGATCCAATGATGATTAGTAATGATAATCAATAAAGGTACAAAGGTTGAAACCCTAATAGTACCTAAGTGATTAGTGCCAATTAAGGAATGAACCCTAATTGCTTATAAGAACAATGTCTTAGTACACTATGTTAACCATAGTTGTATATACTTGATTGAAGGGTTGATGTAACCTAATCAAGTTGATAGGATGATGGAAAGGAATTCATACATGAGTATTGATCATGTGATGAATAGGGTATGATCCTTAATAAAGAGATCATGTGAACCCTAATTGAGGTTGATTCTATGCAAACCCAAATTGAGGGTGATGCCATGAGAAACCCATGTTGGGATGAATAGTAAACCCTAATTTTAGACAATATGATGAGAAAGCCTAATGAAGGGTGATGTTATATGCAATCCTGACCCTAATGAAGTATGATAGTATGGGAAACTCTAATCCTAATAATGGAATGGTTACTAATATACTAATGGGGGAAATGCCTAAAGTGATTGATTGTTGATACCCTTATAGCAAGTAATGCTTTAACTTGAGATGAGTCCATATCATTAAAGATAGTTGGACCATTCTTATGTGTGACCTATGCACTTCATGGTAAGGGTATAGGTTAATGGATTAAAGGATTAAGATGGGAAATACCTTAATCCAAGATAAGCTGATAACTTAAGGAAGTTGAAAGTGATGAGGAAAGTGATATATCAATATGTGATAAATATCACTTTTAGCATTACATGATTGATATAGTTCAATACCTTGAATAGTTGCACATGATTAGCATAGTCTAATACGTGGAATAACATCTGCACAGGATTGGTTAAATCCCAATACCTAGAATAATAACACAGGATTGGCTAACTCCCAATACCTGGAATAATAACACAAGATTGGCTAACTCTCAATACCTGGAATGCACAGGATTAGCATAGTGTAATACCTGGAATGATAACACAGGATTTGCTAACTCCCATTACCTGGAATGATAACACAGGATTGGCTAACTCCCATTACCTGGAATGATAATACAGGATTGGCTAACTCCCAATACCTGGAATGATAACACATGATTGGCTAACTCCCAATACCTGGAATGATAACACAGGATTGGCTAACTCCCAATACCTGGAATGATAACACAGGATTGGCTAACTCCCAATACCTGGAATAATAACACAGGATTGGCTAACTCCCAATACCTGGAATGCACAGGATTGGCTAACTCCCAATACCTGGAATAATAACACAGGATTGGCTAACTCCCAATACCTGGAATGCACAGGATTGGCTAACTCCCAATACCTAGAATAATAACACAGGATTGGCTAACTCCCAATACCTGGAATGCACAGGATTGGCTAACTCCCAATACCTGGAATAATAACACAAGATTGGCTAACTCCCAATACCTGGAATGCACAGGATTGACATAGATCAATACCTGGAATAATAACACAGGATTGGCTAACTCCCAATACCTGGAATGCACAGGATTGGCTAAACCCCAATATCTGGAATAGTTGCACAGGATTGACATAGATCAATACCTGGAATAGTTGCACAGGATTGACACAGATCGATACCTGGAATGGCTGTACATGATTGACATAGATCAATACCTGGAATGGATACACATGAATAATATAAATATAATGCTTATACTAGTTGCACAGGATTGGTGTAATGCAATGCCTGGAATACTTATATAGGATTGGTATAGACCAATGCCTAAATAAGACATGATGATGTACACTCTCATGTCCATTATAACCAAAATCTGTTTAGCAGATTGGCTAAGGACAATAAGTTGAAATGAGAACGTCTCATGGGTGACATATCAAGATAATGAGTGTCACAAGAGAAGTTTGATATGATGGTATAATATGGAGGATAAATGATATACATGTTCTTCCTATTCCTTATTAAGAGAATGCTTTAAATTTCTTATCATCTGCCTAGTTTTATATCCTTAATTGCAATAATAATGTTTTGGTGGAGAGTTATATCTCTCGTCGGGGCAATTTACAATTGTCTCACCCCCGTGGGATCCAACATTTTTAGGTGGACGCGGACAAAGAGGCAAATACTCTTTTGCAGGAAAAGGAAAGCAACAGCTTGGACTGCAGTGAGATATCAGGTGGAGGCACTGACTGTCAAGTCATATAGATAGTAGTCCTATGTGTCGTCTCTGTACTCTCAGGTCCTCAGAGTTTTCAGTCAGTGTTTTTGATATATCAAACTGAGGTTTTGGCTTGATGCCTCGAGATTCATATGTTGTCTGTATATAATGTTCATAAGGCAGCTGATGTTGTAGTCTCTGAAAAGAGATGGTACAAGTTATATATGTTTGAACCAGAATGTAAATGTTATACAATGGTTCTTGTTGTAAAGGATTTCCTATGTGCGGATCTCTTTGCAAAAAGTTTTATTTTTTAGTGATTTTCACTAATCCGTTACTTGATGAACGCTTCCGCATTAGTTAATCATGTTTTCACGAGACAATCGTTATATTTAGTGGTATCAGAGCTCTAGGTTCATTGAGTCTACAGAGACATAGGACTAAGTTGTTGAGTCTGTGTTAGTGTCCTCCAATATACCCTATAATGATTTCTGCTTGTGCAGAGAAAGGGTAAAGTTTAAAATGACTGGAGAGCACAACGAACACATTGCTTAGGGCAATGTTGTTGCACCAAGAAGAGGTGCAAGGGATCATGCAAGAATAGAATGAGTGCATGAGAATCCCCATTAAGACTTGATCAGGATAAAGAATCCTATGATCATGCTCTTGTTGGGAAGATTAGGGCAACAGTAATGCATATGAGTGGACTGGATGCTAGGCTTACAACCTAGGTTATCAGTCCTTAATACAGAAAGCTTGAGCTTTAAAAGAGTTCCTGAATGAATTAGTCATGTGGGAACAAGGGAAAATGTGGAAAAGATTAACTTATAGCAAGAAAGTGGACTCTGCTATGAGTTCAGACAGATAATAAATCTGTGATGGTAGTGCCCAAGAAGAGGCAATAAGCTGAGAAGTAGGGAATGGTCTCTATAATTCTAGAGACATTTGCCTAATGGTTTAAAAAAAAAAAAGCCAAGTTTTTGGTACTAATAGTGCAATAAATGCCTAGTGTACCAGGGAAGTAGCCACTAAGTAAGTGCAAAGGTCTTAACCTTTCACCTGTAAGATTCTATGGCTTAGTTTTTGCTTCAGTAATAAGACTAGTAAGACCATGATATGAGTATAAGGTATGTTATAAATGTGTACATGTTGAGTACACTAAACCCTTTTTGTTATAAAAAAAAAGATTATTGATATTGTTTTCCCCATTGGTTACTATATAGGGATGAAATGATGAGAACTAGAATTTGAATTCTGTTCAATATTCTTTTAAATACTCTATATTGAACTTACCTCTATGAAAGAGGAAGAGGTATATAAGAGATGTCTGGATAAAATCCAAGAATGTTAAATCTTATGTTATGGTAATATGAAAAGAAAGGAATATGATAGCATGTAAGTGCATACTACTTGATCTCAGTACTTGTAAAACCTGATCAGGTGTAGAACTATTGATGATAAAGTGAGTATGGAAACTCTTAGATTGATATCTTTTTGATTGCCCTGATCAAGCAATCATTCTGATACAATCTAATGAGTATCATGAAATTGGAAATATGATATGGATAAATGTATCATATCTTAAGAACAAGAAAGAAGGATCTGATAGGAATTCAGATCAGTATGTGTATATGAGGAAGTAAAAGTATGACCCTCATATGATGAGAAAGAGAACAAGGGAGGTGATCCCTGTTCTATAAAGTTGTAAATATGATAAAAGAAAGATGAGAATATAATGTGTTTTCAACACATGCGATTGATACCAAGGTAAGAGATTCTGGTATCTGAGAATTATCAGATGGTTTAGATTGTCTACCTGGAATGGTCAACTATGAAATCAGTCTGATTATATAAAATGATATGAACATCATATGTTAGGGGTTTATGCTTTGCATAAACATAACAACTAAATATGTCTTTAAGATAAGTTCTCATTTGACTCTATGAGAATATTGTGTGAAGAAACTTTGTGTTGATCAAAGTTTTATGATGTCTCCATAACAATGAGGTGTTATGAAGAGACATGATAATATGATGAATGAATAACATTTGTTCCCTTTATCTGGGATTTCGGGGACGAAATCCTTGTTAGGGTTTATAATTTGTAACATCCCTGACCTGGGTTATGCTTTAACCCTAGGTGTATTGATTAAGAAAGATGATTATATGCTTAATCTTATCTTATGAAAAGTGATTAGGGCTCATGTGAAACTTATGTTTCAATTTTGGTCCTGTTTGAAGAATGTTGAAGCAATGTTTGCTTATTTTGGACTAAAGTGCAAATTACCCAAGTTGAGGGGTTAAATTGCAAATGTTGCATGATAATATGTTCCTATGATGTTGAGACATCATAAGAATGAATATGATGTAGTGGTATGGTTTCCACAAGCTTGGACACCAAGATTAAGCTTGTAAAGCAATCCTTGTGCATTAAAACCTAGTTTTGGTGTAATGTGCAATTTACCCAAAATCTAGGGTTCAATATGTAAATTACCACTTCAACAAGGTCCCTAATGTTTCTTAGCATCATTTATAGCAAAGAAAATGAGAGGGACTCCTTATTTGAATTAAGTTATAGGAGAGAGAATCTTGACATTAAAATAATCAAGAATAATGCCTAATTGAAACCCTAATTCAATTTAGGGCAAAAATGAATAAAAATAATTGAAGGGCTTTAAACCAAAATGTTTTGGGTTGATTTTGAATAAGGATGGACGTTCCTTTGCCAAGATAAGGAACGAAAATATCTTAAGTAGGTGAAATTCCACTCACCTTATTATAAAGAAAAGTAATTTCCACTCACATATGGGATATTAATATAATAAGCATTAAGGTGCTTAATTTTCTTTTCTTTAAATTGAGGATAATGAAGGAGAATTAAAGGCAAAGGGATATGCCTCGTATCCATGGAGTTGAGGGGGAAGAGGCGGCCATAATTTTTGGATTAATTGGATTTTTATAAGGCATATTCTCTCTCATCAATTTCTTTATAAAAGTGCCATTTCCAAGCCCAAACCAAGGCCTTTTTCGGATTTTCTTCTTCCCCTTGCTTGCAAAACCGACCAAGAAGCTAGGGAGGAGCAGGGAGAACGTCCCCAACCTGTGGGTAAGCCCTTGACCTTCGTTCTCCATGATTTCATGGTGGAAATCGAAAATAAATAATGGATTCCTTCTTATTTCGATCTCCTCTTCAACCCTAGCCAGCTTTTGCAATCAAAAGCTTGAGGACGAGCCTAGGGGGATTTGCAAGAGCTTCATCCACCATTAATTGCGTGATATTGTAGCTTTGGAGCTCAATTGGAGGTGGGTTTTATAACTCAAACCCTTAAACATTGCTATTGCATCAATTCTCTATGCTTTGTTGATTGATTTCTTCAATTTGATACACTCTTGTTTCTTTGCTGCAATTTCCATCAAGAACGGTTGCTGTTCTTGGTTGTTAGAAGGAAGGGTATGATGACATCATCCTAGATGCTTATCCAAAGAAAATTACCAAGCAAAACCGTTTTGATAGCTACTCCAAATCGTTTTAATTTAATTGGCTATGCGGTTTCAGCAAACCGTTTAAGGGCAAACGGTTTGAAACCGTTTGGGAGCAAACGGTTTCAAGACCGTTTGAGATGGTTGACTAAGCATTGACCGTTTGGGAATTTTGTTCCTAATTATGTAGGATGATAACCCTCCAAATTTGAGGGATTAACTCCAAAGGAATCGAGAGTTGAAGGCCAATCAATTAGGCAATCAGATTGAATTATGTGCTGATTTTCAACCTGATTTACTTGACCTGGTTGAGAAAACGGTTTCAAGACCGTTTGAGATGGTTGACCAAGCGTGGACCGTATGGGATTCCTGTTCATAATTATGTTTATTAATAACCCTCCAAATTTGAGGGATTAACTCCAAAGGAATCGTGAGTTGAAGCCTAATCAATTAGGGAAACCTAATTGGATTAAGTGCTGATTTTCAATCTGATTTAATTGAACTTTTTGGGCAAACGGTCTCAAGACCGTATAAGATGGTTGACTAAGCGTTGACAGTATGAGATTACTGTTCCTAATGATGTTGGTTAATGACTCACCAAATTTTATGGATTAATTCCAAACGAGTCATGAGTTGAAGGCTAGTCAATTGGGCAAACCCTAATTGAAATCAGTGCTGAAATTCCAATCAGTTAATTAGAGATTTTGGGTTGATTAGCCCAAACGGTTTCAAGACCGGTTGGGGATCACCCAAACGGTCTCAAGACTGTTTGGAGGTCTGGGGTCAAGTATAGTTGACCAATTGAAGGTCCAAAGGTACTAATCATATTGCAATGTAGTGCTGATTTGTTGATCAACTCGATAGACCAATCCATGATGACTTTTCACTAGAGTCCAAAGGTTGGATGGGAAAACGGTCTCAAGACCGTTTAGAGCTCATCCAAACGGTCTCAAGACCGTTTGGTGGTCACCCAAGACCGTTTGGAGGTCTAGGGTTGAGTATGGTTAGGTGTTTGAAGGTCTAAAGGTACCAAGCTGTTAAACAATGTAATGCTGATTTGGTGATCAATCCAATGAACCAAACCCTAATTGGATTGCTTAGATTTGAGTGATATGATGGGTAAACGGTCTCAAGACCGTTTGGAGGTCATCCAAACTACCTCAAGACCGTTTGGGGTCAGGTCATACCCAATTTGGATGATGGTTCAATGGTTTCAAAGCAACTAGTCTTACATTGATTAGTGTTGTTGAATCATCGATTCCAAACCCTAATTCAATTGAATCAAACCCTAATTGATGATCAATTGAGGGTCAATTGAGAGTCAAATCAGTTGAAGGTTGACCTATTAAACTCAATTGAAGTATGAGGGTAGGTCCAATTGATGATTGGTTCCATGAATTCAATGATTGAAGGAATCAACATTGAAAACCCTAATTCAATTAGATACCTTATGTAATGGAGGTCCAATGTGATTGAATCTCTTGAGAATAGAGATGATGAATCATCCATTGATCCAATTATGATTAGTAATGATAATCAATGAAGGTACAAAGGTTGAAACCCTAATAGTACCTAAGTGATTAGTGCCGATTAAGGAATGAACCCTAATTGCTTATAAGAACAATGTCTTAGTACACTATGTTAACCATAGTTGTATATACTTGATTGAAGGGTTGATGTAACCTAATCAAGTTGATAGGATGATGGAAAGGAATTCATACATGAGTACTGATCATGTGATGAATAGGGTATGATCCTTAATAAAGAGATCATGTGAACCCAAATTGAGGTTGATTCCATGCAAACCCAAATTGAGGGTGATGCCATGAGAAACCCATGTTGGGATGAATAGTAAACCCTAATTTTAGACAATATGATGAGAAAGCCTAATGAAGGGTGATGTTATATGCAATCCTCACCCTAATGAAGTATGATAGTATGGGAAACCCTTATCCTAATAATGGAATGGTTACTAATATACTAATGGGGGAAATGCCTAAAGTGATTGATTGTGGATACCCTTATAGCAAGTAATGCTTTAACTTGAGATGAGTCCATATCATTAAAGATAGTTGGACCATTCTTATGTGTGACCTATGAACTTCATGGTAAGGGTGATAGGTTAATGGATTAAAGGATTAAGATGTGAAATACCTTAATCCAAGATAAGTTGATAACTTAAGGAAGTTGAAAGTGATGAGGAAAGTGATATATCAATATGTGATAAATATCACTTTTAGCATTACAGGATTGATATAGTTCAATACCTGGAATAGTTGCACATGATTAGCATAGTCTAATACCTGGAATAACATCTGCACAGGATTGGTTAAATCCCAATACCTGGAATAATAACACAAGATTGGCTAACTCCCAATACCTGGAATAATAACACAGGATTGGCTAACTCCCAATACCTGGAATGCACAGGATTAGCATAGTCTAATACCTGGAATGATAAAACAGGATTGGCTAACTCGCATTACCTGGAATGATAACACAGGATTGGCTAACTCCCATTACCTGGAATGATAATACAGGATTGGCTAACTCCCAATACTTGGAATGATAACACAGGATTGGCTAACTCCCAATACCTGGAATGATAACACAGGATTGGCTAACTCCCAATACCTGGAATGATAACACAAGATTGGCTAACTCCCAATACCTGGAATAATAACACAGGATTGGCTAACTCCCAATACCTGGAATGCACAGGATTGGCTAACTTCCAATACCTGGAATAATAACACAGGATTGGCTAACTCCCAATACCTGGAATGCACAGGATTGGCTAACTCCCAATACCTGGAATAATAACATAGGATTGGCTAACTCCCAATACCTGGAATGCACATGATTGGCTAACTCCCAATACCTGGAATAATAACACAGGATTGGCTAACTCCCAATACCTGGAATGCACAGGATTGACATAGATCAATACAGGGAATAATAACACAGGATTGGCTAACTCCCAATACTTGGAATGCACAGGATTGGCTAAACCCCAATACCTGGAATAGTTGCACAGGATTGACATAGATCAATACCTGGAATAGTTGCACAGGATTGACACAGATCGATACCTGGAATGGTTGTACAGGATTGACATAGATCAATACCTGGAATGGATACACAGGAATAATATAAATCTAATGCTTGTACTAGTTGCACAGGATTGGTGTAATCCAATGCCTGGAATACTTATATAGGATTGGTATAGACCAATGCCTGAATAAGACATGATGATGTACACTCTCATGTCCATTGTAACCAAAATCTGTTTAGCAGATTGGCTAAGGCCAATAAGTTGAAACGAGAATGTCTCATGGGTGACATATCAAGATAATGAGTGTCACAAGAGAAGTTTGATATGATGGTATAATATGGAGGATAAATGATATACATGTTCTTCCTATTCCTTATTAAGAGAATGCTTTAAATTGCTTATCATCTGCCTGTTTTATATCCTTAATTGCAATAATAATGTTTTGGCGGAGAGTTATATCTCTCGCTGGGGCAATTTACAATTGTCTCACCCCCGTGGGATCCAACATTTTTAGGTGGACGTGGACAAAGAGGCAGATACTCTTTTGCAGGAAAAGGAAAGCAACAACTTGGACAGCAGTGAGATCTCAGGTGGAGGCACTGACTGTCAAGTCATATAGATAGTAGTCCTATGTGTCGTCTCTGTACTCTCAGGTCCTCGGAGTTTTCAGTCAGTGTTTTTGATATATCAAACTGAGGTTTTGGCTTGATGCCTCGAGATTCATATGCTGTCTGTATATAATTTTCATAAGGCAGTTCATGTTGTAGTCTCTGAAAAGAGATGGTACAGGTTATATATGTTTGAACCAGAATGTAAATGTTATACAATGGTTCTTGTTGTAAAGGATTTCCTATGTGTGGATCTCTTTGCAAAAAGTTTTAATTTTTAGTGATTTTCGCTAATCCTTTACTTGATGAACGCTTCCGCATTAGTTAATCATGTTTTCACGAGACAGTAATATTTCTAATGCCCGGGCCCACTGCCCAAGGCTCTAGTAGAGTTTCAAGAATGACGACTGGCCCCACAAACCACCACTAGCCTTAACTGCGCACTTTGTCCACACTGACGCGCAAGCCAGGATCAACTTCCTGACTGGTCACCCATCCTAGTACTACTCCAAGCTGAGCACGCTTAACTATAGAGTTCTTTAGTGATGGGCTCCCAGAAAAGGAGGTGCACCTTGGTGATATGGGTAGTCCTATCATTCCTTTTTAAGATCTTGTTATCCGAGGCCTCAAATCCTGGGATGTTACAATCTCCCCCACTTAGACTCTTGACGACCTCGTCAAGTCTCAACTATAAGGCCTCATAATCTCTTCCCCATTTCAGTGCAGACCCACAATGGCCCATGGACACCCAGCTCCCGATCACGGAATACCAGTGCAAGGGTGGCTACTTCAACCATGGACAACCCTTTCCTACATGCCTGGACCGCACGGCTCAAGACTGTCATGCCATGCCCATGTGGGCCCCACCTACTGGAGAGGAATTGGCTCTGATACCATTTCTAATGCCCGGGCCCACTGCCCAAGGCTCTAGTAGAGTTTCAGGAATGACGACTGGCCCCACAAACCACCACTAGCCTTAACTGCGCACTTTGTGCACACTGACACGCAAGCCAGGATCAACTTCCCGACTGGTCACCCATCCTAGTACTACTCCAAGCTGAGCACGCTTAACTATAGAGTTCTTTAGTGATGGGCTCCCAGAAAAGGAGGTGCACCTTGGTGATATGGGTAGTCCAATCATTCCTTTTTAAGATCTTGTTATCTGAGGCCTCAAATCCTGGGATGTTACAGTTCTCATGACACATAAAGTGAGAACCCTTAGTGTGCCAGTGGGTGTCAATGAGGATATGTTTAGACCCTAATCAACCACATGAGAATTGCATTTTTTGCTGGGCATTAGATATGCCAATTTGTTTTGTCAAATAGGTTGTCAATCCCCGTAAGAATACTACTTGTATTCTTACCGATAAAGTATGGTGAATCCCACCTATAAGTGAGAGATGCCACACTTCTTCGATGGTTTAGGTGGTGGATCGTATGGCTAATATCATCAACATAAAAAAGGATTGGAGACAAGGCATTGCTTGAGGAAATTATTGTTAGTAAATTGGAGTAATATTTTAGCTAGCATAGTTTTTATGAGTTTGATGGATTTTTTTAATGTTAATTAAGACAGTCATACTAGTAACAAAGCATCCATTAAAACCAAGGTCTAGACAAAACACATGTATGGTGATTGTAAAAAGGATCAATAAAGACACAAAAAAGGATGTCATTATGGGTAATGTAGAAATTTGTTGATGTATTTTTATAAAGGTGAATTATCACTTTCTCTCATGTTTCACAAATGATTGTGGAATCAATTTTATTTATACATGATATGAGTTTTTTCTATGAAGGTTTTCTCATCATAAAGATAAAATATGATAATATTATTGAGGTGGTGTGAATGCATCATGATATTAATGATGGCTCATTATCCTTGAGATAAGTTTTTATAGTTGATAACACTAGTCGTGTGTTTATCTCCCATATTATCAAAAAAAAATTCATCTGATCTTTTTCTTTCGATTTGGGTGATAATTTTACTTGGAAGTGGAATACAACTAAGGAAATATGTGACAATGGTGTGAGGGAGGTGTTAAGGAGAGTCATTTGACCAACTAGACTAAGTGTTATAGATTTCAAATATGATAGTTTATTGTTGAATTATTGAATGATGGGTTTCCAAGTCAAAATGTGAAAAGTCTATGTGAGTGGGGGATACCAAGGTATTTAATATGAACTGTCTTTTTTTCATTTAATCTAGATTTTGAATCTTGTCATATATGATGCATTAATATATGTCCCACGCAAGGGCCTTCCATGCGAGAAGCTCTAGAGATGGAGAAGTGCCGCCACCCTGGTCTCATCCATCAGATCTGGAGGAAGAAAACACCCACTAGTAATGTTAGTGACTCATATGTGAATCCTAAAGAGTGGAGCGATATCTCCAAGGTGGAGGATAATGGTAGAAAAGTAGCATCTCTGGGAAGAAATCCTATTCATGTTGAACACGGCAAGATCATCTACCCACATTCTAAAGCTTCTGAGAATGCTTCTTGTTGGAATCATTGTCTGTTGGGATATGTTCTTGATTTCTACCCATATATTGGTCTGCTATATCAACATCTTTCAACTATATGGTGCCTGTCAGAAGACTTTGAGATCATCAGGAAGGAACATGGTTTGTTTATTCTTTGCTTTGCTAATGCATATGATCTTGACTTCACTCTAAAGAAAGGTCCATGGTATGTGAAGTGTATGCCGCTTATCTTTAGGAAGTGGAGACTTGGTGATCCGACTACTAAGATTAGTCTAAAATATGTTCCGATATGGGTATGTATTTTCAACCTTCCTATGGACCTATGGAATTTAAGGTTGTGGGATAGAATAGGGTCATTCCTTGGCGATCCTATTTGTACATATAAAGCTACATTTGAATGCTCTTAGATCAACTATGCTAGATTGCAGATCCTTCTGAGACCGGACTTTATTTTTCCTTCGTCAGTGGTGATTCAGAGTGACTAGGGTGTTTCTCATCGAGTTTCTTTTGACTATGAGTGGATTATGAATGTGTGTTATAGATGTAAGTTCTTTGGGCACGAGCCGAATCTGTGTGTAGTCTGCATGGAGATTTCTAATAATACTGAAAAGGTCGAGTCCTCTATTTATTCCTGACTTGAATGGGTCTTCTTGGTCAGTTCCTTCTACCCCTTTTTAGCTGTCCGATGATCAGTTTCAAAGAATCGATGAAGGGGCCTCAGGGATCTCTAACTAGTGTGCTATTCCCCCAAGAGTTGTGCCTAAGTCTAATGTGAACTTGAAACAAAGAATGAATGATCCCAATTACTCCCCTGTGACAAACAGACTGAATGATTTAGATATGATCATTGAGAACTCAACAACTGAAGCTTCCAACTTATCAACAACTCAAGTTTCCAAATTATTGACACCTATAAAAATCTCCTCTTGGAATGTGTGAGGCCTCAGTAACAAAGTCAGAGGTATCCAGTAGGAGTTAGCCAGACTCTCAAGCATTTTGATAATTTTCAATGAAACTAGGTTGCATTCTAAGAAAGTTTCTAGTCTTATTTCTCAGTTCTTTCAATTGTATGATTTTGTCTCTAATCATATATCTCATGTACGTGGTTGGATTTTTGTGTTGTGGAATTCGGATTCCTGCAACGTTGTTAAACTGCTAGAAACTGATTAGTTAATTCATCTTTGTGTTACTATTGGGGATTTTGTTCTCTTTATCTCAACTATCTATGTACATAACACTGATGCTGACATATCTAGTCTATGGGATTCTATCAGTTATATCTCCATGAATATGGACAATCCTTGGTTAATCCTTGGTGATTTTAATGCAGTTAGGAAAGCTTGCAAAAAAATTGGTAGACATCCTCCTTCTCCAAGGTGTTTGTCAGAATTCAATGATTGTGTGCTTAATTGTGCTCTTTTTGAAGTTGATATGAAGGGCCCAATATTGCATGGGATAATCATCAAGACGGGGACAATTTTGGAACTACTAGAATTGATCACATTTTATTGTATTCTAAATTTCTAAATGTTTTTTTTGACTTTTATGGAGAGGTTATATCCAACATTGTTAGTGATCACCACATTCTTTTGCTAAATATTGGTGAGAATAGAGTTGTTAAATCTCCCTTTAGATTCATTAACTCCTGGGCTTGTCACGAGAATTTCTTATATATTGTTAAAGTTGAGTGGAATACTGATGTTAATGGCTATTGTATGTTCGTTGTGTACCAAAAGTTAGCTAATCTCATATCATGTTTGAAGAAATGGAATCATTCTATTGTTGGTAATCTGATGGATAATGTGAAGATATTAAAAGAGGAGGCTCATAAAGCTCAATGTATTTATGATTTGTTTCCTTTTGATATTACCCTTCAAAATGAAGCCAAGGTGGCGAGGGGTAAAGCGGGAGAAGCTTAACCCCATGAGGAAAAACTCATCAGACAAAAGTCCTATATTATATGGATTAACGAGGGTGATTCTAACACTCACTTTTTCTATTCCTCCTTGAAAATCAGGAGACACATGAATTCTATTTGAGCTCTTAATATAGATGGAAATATTAGTTGCAATCATGATGGGCTGAAAAAGTATGCATTTGATTATTACTTTGCTTTGTTTAACTCTTCTAACCATGCAATTGGCATATTTCAAGGCTCGTGGGGCTGAAACTCCATGTGAGTCATAAATGTGGTCTTATGGCACTACACATTAAACCCCTACCATAATTTGACTTCGCTAGATTACTGTCTATTTTGGTCAATTTGAGGCTAAGTAGATGCATGTATGCCCAAATGTCTCTGTCATATTTTAAAAGTACTACATCTATATGAAAGAATGTCCAAAATGTGGGACGTCTAGGTACAAAAGGATGACATCAGGTAAGACCAAAATCAAGTCTCCTACAAAGATGATGTAGTATTAGCTTATAATACCACAAGTTCAATGCTTATTTGCTCATGTTGTAGATGCACCAAATTTATTTTGGCATGCATAGGTAAAATAAAACAACAATGGTATGCTACGACATGCGTCAGATTTCCCACAATGGAAGAAAATTGATTTATTGTATCCTAAATTTGGTCAAGAAGCTAGGAATTTAAGACCTGGACTTTGTACTAATGGGATGAATCCATACAGAACATTGAGTAGTCAACACAACACTTGGCCTATCATGTTTGTTGTATATAGTCTTCCTCTATGATTGTGTATGAGGAAAAATACATCATGTTGTCCTTGCCTAATTTGGACCCCAAACAACCTGGGAATGAAATTGATGTTTACCTTGAACCTCTGATTGATGACCCAACGAAACTATTGGGTGAAGGTGTGATGACTTATGATGCTTTGTATGAAGAGATGTATAATTTATGTGCTATGTTATTTTACACTATTAATGACTTTTTAGTTTGTAGAAACGTGTCTGGCTACAACATCTAAGGAACCAAGTCATGTCCTATATGTGAGGAAATTACTGGCTCAATCCAACTAAAACATGGTGGTAAGAATGTATATCTTGGTCATCAAAGTTTTTTGCCAAACGTACATCCTTGCTAAAAATTACACAAAACATTCAATCACTCAACTGAGGAATGGAGTTCCCCTAAACCTATGAAAGGGGAGGATGTTTATGCAAGAGTAAATAATATTTTAAATCATTTTGGTAATATACAATGTACTACTCCCACATAAAAGTCTTTATTTGAAAAGAGGTCAATATTCTAGGATCTTCCTTCTTGGTGTTCTTTGACAGTTTGACATTGTATCAATGTCATGCATGTTGAAAAAAATGTTTGTTATAACATTATTGGTACTTTGTTGAATATACCCAGTAAGACAAAACATGACATCAAATCCTGAATGGACCTACATAAAATGGGTATCAAGAAAGAATTAATAAACAAAGTTACCAAGGTTCTCCGCACATGTCTATCTCCTTCTTGTTACATCTTATCTAGATAGGTGAAGAGATATGTTTGTGAGTTCTTGGATAATGTTAAGGTACCATAGGGATACTAAACCAATACTTGTAGATTGGTATCCATGATGGATCCAAAGATGATGGGTCTTAGATCTCGTGATTATCACACTGTAATGCAACATATATTGTATGTGGATAATCTATCAATCCTTCCTAAGCATGTAAGGTTTGCAATCACTAGGCTTTTCTTCTTCTTCAACACTCTATGCATCAAAGTAATTGATTTTAAAATTCTTGATAAGTTGCAAAGAAAAGTGGCCATTACCCTATGCCAAATTGAGCTATATTTTCCCCCTTCATTCTTTGATATCATGGTACATCTAGTTGTTCATTTGACTAGGTAAGTGAAATGTAGGGTGCAAATTTCTTGCATTGGATGTATTCTTTTGAGCGGTATATGAGTGTTTGTAAAGGTGGTGTTCAGAATCGTTGTAGGCTCGATGGGAGTATCATTAAGATCTATGTTGCTAGGGAGGTTATGGACTTTTGCAATGACTTTTTGAGTTGCAACAAACTACAGTCAATACCGAGATTCTCGACATTCATTCGAGCAAAGGTAATTTGGGAGAATGATAGATAAATATCAATTGTGAGTAGTGGGAACAATCACACTTGTATGTTTTACACAACATTGGAGATGTGGGTATTTGTATCACAAAATACACCAACGAGCTCAAGACAAGTTATCCCCAAGTTGGTTCAATGTGGCTTGATAGAGAGCATAATTGGACATTTCTTAGGTGATTTGAAGAGAAAGTAATCAATCATCTATCAGAAACACCAAATATTATTATAGAAATTATCAAATGGATCCCTTATAAGACAAAGGCACATGATGCATCTTATGAAGGGTTTGACATAAATGGATTTTTATACTACACAAAACATCAAGATGATAAGAGTGTCATCCAAATTAGTGGTGTCACCCTTTAGGAATCTTTGTTGTATTTTTCTAGTGCCAAGGATAAGAGTCCACATGAAGGAAAGATGTCCTATTATGGTGTCATTGATGACATATTGGAAATTGACTATACTGAGTTTAAATTTCCATTATTTAGGTGTAAATGGGTTGATAACAAGAAAAGATTTATAGTTGTTGAACTCAGTTTCACAATAGTGAATTTTGAGTGGACAGACAAGAAGGATGAACCCTTCATCATAGCATCATAGGAAAAACATGTATTCTATATTGATGTCATTCTTCATGTGAAAAGACAACTCATTTAAGATCCTATTGCTGAAGAAGAGTACTATGACAAGTATGATGACTCTAGTCTACTATTTGTTGTCTTACCAAGTGTGAGTGTTGAATCTAACATTGATGACTATACACGTGAAGATCACACATAACATATATTAGTTTAAGGTATAATACATGTAATATTTCATATTTTATTTGCATTTCATAATAATTTTTTGTTCATATGTGATCTGACTTTTTTATATGTGTTATGACTTTTTAATATGTGATATGACTCCTTCACATGTAACCTGACTTTTTATTTGTGATCTAACTTTTTCCATATGTTTATTTTTTATTTTATAGATGGCATCTGACCAGGAGTGATCGTGAGGATCCTGGTGGGCATCCTGACCAGGTTGTTGGTGTCAAAATATCAAAAAGTAAGAGAGGAATAAATATGACAAAAAAAATTCCACAAATAGGGAAGGGATAAAGGGCGTCGTTGAATTTAATGAAGCAGGCATAAAGAGTTTGTCAACTAGTGTGGGGTCCTTGCTCAAATAAAAGTGCCTCTCTGTGTTGAGTATTGGAGACAAGTGAGTATGGCCAATAAAGACCTCATCTTGAGGGAGTTAGAGGTGAGATAAACACATTTACATTTTTATAGTCTTTTTATATTCTTTCTTTTCACATTTCTAAATAGTAGTGAATGTTGAACCTCTTTAGGGATGGTATGAGCTTGATGAAAAGATACATAGAAAGTCTATTATGCATCTCATCAGGAGAAGATATAGAGATTGGCAGGCAATCCTCACTAGAAATGACATCTTCGGAAACAAAAAGGATTTCGACCCCACTCTAAATGGAACTATATTGGACAAAATGATTAGGAGTTTGTTGAGTAGAGAAAAATAGATGTGTTCAAGGTATCAAATTAATTACATGTTTATGATTTCTTATGATTACTTAACAATATTTCTTATTTAAAAACAAACCCAGAGCAATCTCCATCCAAGCAACCCAGAAGGTGGCTTCAATTATGGTAAGTTTCTTGGTCTCACAATATGTGCATGTTCTTTTTTCACTGGATTATTAAGTTTTACTGATTAGTAGATTTTGATGATGAATAGTTGGACCAGGGTCATAAAACAAAGGAGGCCAAGTTCACCCCTCAGGCCACACATGATTAATTGATGGTTACACTAGGGACGGAAGAGCATTTTTAGGACCGCTTGAGATGGGTATGGGATAAAATATTTTTTCGACGCATCCCACCAAAAGTGCAAATATGCGATGAAATGGGGAAGGATATGGTGGAGGTGCAAAGATTTATAGTTGCGGCCTTGGAGGAGTTTAAGGCCTTTCAGGTATCACAAGCTCCTCCAACGGTCATGGAACTTGCACGACATCATGTGCCCAAGAAGTGTATTGGGAGTAGTCTTTCGGATCTGTATGGCAAAACTGGGGTAAGTTTAAATTTAAATCAATTTATATATATGTTGTGATAAAATAATCCCTATGTCAATATATATGTTTGTCAATTTAAATATTGTGTTTCATAAAATTGTAGGTGGCCAGAAAAAGTTGTCTTGCCATTGATGTTCCATCATACAACATCGTGGAACATGTCGAGGCTTATTTACTTGCCGATATGGTTCATGGTTATCCCCTTCCTGCTAATCACATTTGTTTGAACACTATATGTGTCATTTCGACAATGAGAGACTCACATTCTCATACAAGCACCCAGATGCCACCACAGCCAGAGAGGTAGAAGGTGGCTTTACTTGGTTGACCATATGACTCGTTGTATTTCTTGAGGTATGATAAACATATATTAATTTTTTTTTATAAATAATTGAAAGGTAATATGAGAATACATGCATGCAACCCACAAAAGATAAGAAGCTCCCTAATTTTTCAAAGACTCCACCCTCTTTATTTTATTCCAGAGGAGCTGTTCGACTCCTTAGGCCCTAACTGCAAGATGTTGACATGATGGTTAGACAATATAGAGTAATTAAATATTATGGGGATCGGTCTTCGGGAGGAGATTGTAGGTATAGATTGTGACATTGTTATAGTGTAGATAGATTTTTTGAGCTATTTTAGTATCGATGACTAAACAATTTGGTGATGGATGTTTGAATACAATGAGTCTAACTACCCTGTCATAAGTTAGAATACGTACTTTTAATCATTTCCTATATATTAATTGATTACTGAATATATATAGTTCAATCGTTTGTATTATGAGGTTGCTGATTTTGAAATATAAATGGTGGCATTTCTAATGACATCTTGATTAGCAATGTACTTAGAGATTCGAGGGATATCAAAAATTAAGTTAAAAAGATAAAGTTTTTTTGGTTCTTCAAAGACTGTGATCATAGATCCATTCAAATTTGTGTATGTTTTGGACTTGTAGTTTATATGTCTAACTTATGAATAAAATTTATTGTGGAATTTAATTTTTACTTCATTTACATTCTATTCACTCAGGAATAAGCAGTTGCAGTTGTTAGTGATTGTTCTTGAGACTGGGAATGTGTTTCTCTTTGATCCTTCGGGTATAAAACTAAGACCAAATGAGGGACACTCAATGAGATTGGCAATTCACACGTAAGTATAGTTTTCCGTACTCAACATATTTGTTAATATTTGCATCATATGACAACTTGATAATGCAACATATACATTATTGTAACTTATAAGGGTATGAAAGCATTACATAGAGAAGAAAGGAAAGTAGATACGGAAAAGAAATCAGTAACTTGGAAGAGTGTTGATGTAGTCTTCTCATTCTACAAATATATTGTCAACTCAACTTAATTACATTTATTAACATAATTGTCAATCTATAATGTCATGAACAAGATAATGATTGGGCATGTGGATATTACATGATGATGTACATGTAGAATATTGTCTCGCACGCACAATAGTTCAAATGTATAAAGAAGGTAATTTTGTTAGCCTTGGATCACATTAGTAAAGTAGTCTTGTGATGGAGCGGACTTTTAGAATCTCTAAATGTTTAATGGCATAAATAAAATATTATATAGTTTATCTCCGATAAAACAAGCATCAGAGAAAACTACCAAGGTTCGATCTGATTGGAATAAAAAACTAAATCCTAAAAATGAGTGTCCCACACATAGTAGAGAGTACAGTGTCATGAAAACTAGTGAAAAGGGTGAGAACAAGGGGTAGACTAGTGTAGCTACTCTAGACAATGTGCGCAATATGTCTAGGGTTTCTCTTCCCTTGATGCATGTAATTTCCAAGTAGTGCAATGTCCCATACCGCTGCACTACAAGGAAAGAACGACATCTAAGGACTTGCTACTCAACAAGCACTAGTCTAGACCCAGTTCTTAGACATCTAGGTTCTAACCTAGAGGCTAGGTCAGATCTAGTCTCTAAAAGATGATTAATCTAACCTTAAAAGATTATTAAGTTCAAGGTTCTTTAGTTTTGAGTTGCATAATGAGCAAATGTCAGGCTTTGCTATTGTTCATGCTCTGATACCACCTGTGATGTCCGGAGATTTTCTAAAACATAATCTGATGTGTGACATTCAAATTGAAACCTCACCCAAGTGAGGATCCCAATTTAAACATCCCACACAAGGCTAAGAAGAAGGAAATCAAGGGAGTCAGAAGGAAACACAGTAGCACATGTACATGAACAATAATAAAACCATACACACATGTTCACCATTCAACATATAATTACAACATGAATTGTTACAATATTTGATATTACATATTGAACAACAAACTTCTACATATACATGTACTACTACTAACTACAAGATCTTAAGACAACAGGTCCACTTGTACATTAGCTCGCCACACAACTCTCAACTATCCTGGATCTTCAAGAGCATAACCACAACCTAAACAAAAGATTACATGTGGTACATGTCAGCACAATATTCAAGAATATTGTACTGAGTACACCTATGTGTCTTTTATATACCCCTCATCATATCTTGGCAATAAGATAAAACTAATACTTGGCAATAACTGAAGAAATATAAGAAAAACGTATACTTGCACAAAGATATTCATTAGCAAAAGAGAACACATATTTTAAGCACATTTTCCATTATATATCCATGCATTTGCCACCTGAGGGAATAATGCATCATCTCTGCTACCAAAGAGAATGAGATGTAAGGCCTTATGATCTACTACCAAAGAGTTAGATCATTGTACAATGTGATCTGCTACCAAAGAGAATGATCACTTTCCAGCACTATGCTACCAAAGAGAATTAGTGCATTCATATAATGGATTAGATTTCTTATGTTTCATGTGATCATAGCCATAAGTATGGAAAATCAAGCAAGATATCATACAAGAACAACCATTTCATCCAATACCATATGCCAAGTATTTTACTACTCATATAACACAAGCATATTGTATAATAAGCCAAGTAAGAGGTAATGGCGTACCTTCAAAAGAGACATCTTAATCACATATTCCGCATGTCATCTATATCTTTGGTCAACCCTGATTAAGATAAGATCACATACTATCATCAGGTTCTCATCAATATACATCTCATCTTAACCCTAATCGTGTTCATTAGGGTTTGCTTATCTCATTATGATATATACCTTATTACTTGTCTTATCTTCATCCTTATGTGGGATTTATGTTACTGATGTTATGTTCCGGATTAGGATACATAATCTGAATATTAGGTTCCATATCATTATTTATACATATTAACCCTAAGTTACATGTATTACTCAAATTAGGGCTTCATCACATGTTTCAAGGTTCATCTTAATATAACAGAGATTCTATGCATCGTCATGATCTCATAATTAAAATTGGTGTTCCATATACTGATATGAGCTTACTCTATAAATTTCATCATTTATGAATCATGTATGTATTTATTGCATTATCTTTAGTGTTATTAGCCCTAATTAGCCATATTTATCAAATTATATGCTTTTGTACATCAACATGACCATATCTGACATCATATGCATTATAAACATGATTATAGACTTACTTACATGTTATCATAATTTTAGGCCATCATTTGATATTTATTATCCACAAAATAAGCATTTCACAACTTATATGATATCACTAAGATTAATGCATTAAAAGCCTGATATTATGCTTTCATATTGTTCTACTCATTTTTCTGAACAGTTTGATACCTTGCTTGTATTTTTCTGAGCATCGAGCTAATTATTGCGATTTATTGAAGATTTGTGAGATTATTGGATTTTTACCTCTTCTAGCCAATGGGACGATGCCACATGGATATCAGGGCATCAAATCCTTCTTTGCCGTCCTTTTCTCTCCTGCATCGCGATCTGGATTCTTCCAGTCTCTACGTGAGTCTGGCTCCTCTATTCTTCTGGAGCAAGCTGCCGCCAGAAGACATATCCCAATGAAGGATCAACGTCGATGCTCACCTCCTCTTCTGCTTCTCTGACCGCCACAAGGGAGCTCGACGCTTCCCGATCTCCATCCTCACGGGCTCGTGCCTGGGTCCACCAGTACATAACCGACCTTTAGTGTCGGTTATTTAAGGCCTTTAGTGTCGGTTTCTAAGCGAAACCTATGTGGGCGACGCTAAAAGCCCAGTCGTTACGCGTCGGTTCAACAACCGACGCCAAAACCCTTCGCGCGCCACCAAAAACGTGCCAGCAGGGCACTATAGGTGTCGGTTATTAGATAAGCAACCAACACCATATACCTTCACGCCACAGAAGGGCGCCATCTTGGGCACTATCAGCGTCGATTATTAGATAAGAAACCAACGTCATATAACTCCCAACATGGCCGTGCTGGCTAGCACGGCCGTGTTGTCTGGTCCACTGCCACAGCCGTGCACTCCCAACACGGCCGTGGTGTCTGGTCCGCTGCCATGGCCGTGCTGTCCAGCACAACCATGGTGTTAAGGAAATAGACGTCGATTACTATTAGAAACCGATACTGTAACGATATGGCGTCAGTTTTATACAAATAACCGACGCCTATTTTTTGTTTTTTTTGTCAGTCTGCAGACCTGCTGTATGGCTGGTCGTAGGATGAGAAACCTGAAGTTCAGTTATGAACTGCAGGTTTTACGACATCCATTGATATCAGCCAACAACAGGCCACAAACCTACAAAATTAACAACAAAAATATTCACACATTTAGCAATGCAACCTGCAGTTGCATTTGATTTTCACACATTTAGAAACATTCATGTAGCTAGCAATCTGTACTTTACAAAATATTATAAATTACAAGTTGTTCACATTGTAAAGTTTACATTCAAAAAAATGTAAAGTTTACACTACAAAAAAATATGTTGTAGTGTTCACATTGTAAAGTTTACATCAGGAGAATGCTCAACCATCTGAAATTTCACATTCACATTGCAAAGTTCACATTGTAAAGTAATTCAAATTTTAAAGCTCACATTGTAAAGTTCACATTCACATTGTAAAGTAATTCACATTGTAAAGTTCACATTATAAAGTAATTCACATTGTAAAATTCACATTGTAAAGTTCACATTCACATTGTAAAGCTCACATTGTAAAGTTCACATTCACATTGTAAAGTAATTCACATTGTAAAGTTCACATTATAAAGTAATTCACATTGTAAAATTCACATTGTAAAGTTCACATTCACATTGTAAAGTTTACATTCAAAAAAATAAAACATATAAAAAAATATAAACATGCTTCTGATATTGCGATTTTTTATCAATTAACAATCCTTCATTGTGATCTCCGCGCACATACAAGTCATCATTAGCTTCAATATTTGCTGGTGTTGGCAACCCAACTGAGAATGGACTGGAGTCATCATACTTATCATAGTACTGTTCTTCATCAATTAACAATCCTTCATTGTGATCTCGCTTAGAAACATGAAGAACAGTACTATGATAAGTATGATGACTCCAGTCCATTCTCAGTTGGGTTGCCAACACCAGCAAATATTGAAGCTAATGATGACTTGTATGTGCGCGGAGATCACAATGAAGGATTGTTAATTGATAAAAAATCGCAATATCAGAAGCATGTTTATATTTTTTTATATGTTTTATTATTGAATGACCATATCTGACATCATATGCATTATAAACATGATTATAGACTTACTTACATGTTATCATAATTTTAGGCCATCATTTGATATTTATTATCCACAAAATAAGCATTTCACAACTTATATGATATCACTAAGATTAATGCATTAAAAGCCTGATATTATGCTTTCATATTGTTCTACTCATTTTTCTGAACAGTTTGATACCTTGCTTGTATTTTTCTGAGCATCGAGCTAATTATTGCGATTTATTGAAGATTTGTGAGATTATTGGATTTTTACCTCTTCTAGCCAATGGGACGATGCCACATGGATATCAGGGCATCAAATCCTTCTTTGCCGTCCTTTTCTCTCCTGCATCGCGATCTGGATTCTTCCAGTCTCTACGTGAGTCTGGCTCCTCTATTCTTCTGGAGCAAGCTGCCGCCAGAAGACATATCCCAATGTAAGTAAGTCTATAATCATGTTTATAATGCATATGATGTCAGATATGGTCATTCAATAATAAAACATATAAAAAAATATAAACATGCTTCTGATATTGCGATTTTTTATCAATTAACAATCCTTCATTGTGATCTCCGCGCACATACAAGTCATCATTAGCTTCAATATTTGCTGGTGTTGGCAACCCAACTGAGAATGGACTGGAGTCATCATACTTATCATAGTACTGCAAATGAATGGAACTACAGATTGCTAGCTACATGAATGTTTCTAAATGTGTGAAAATCAAATGCAACTGCAGGTTGCATTGCTAAATGTGTGAATATTTTTGTTGTTAATTTTGTAGGTTTGTGGCCTGTTGTTGGCTGATATCAATGGATGTCGTAAAACCTGCAGTTCATAACTGAACTTCAGGTTTCTCATCCTACGACCAGCCATACAGCAGGTCTGCAGACTGACAAAAAAAACAAAAAATAGGCGTCGGTTATTTGTATAAAACTGACGCCATATCGTTACAGTATCGGTTTCTAATAGTAAACGACGTCTATTTCCTTAACACCATGGTTGTGCTGGACAGCACGGCCATGGCAGCGGACCAGACACCACGGCCGTGTTGGGAGTGCACGGCTGTGGCAGTGGACCAGACAACACGGCCGTGCTAGCCAGCACGGCCATGTTGGGAGTTATATGACGTTGGTTTCTTATCTAATAATCGACGCTGATAGTGCCCAAGATGGCGCCCTTCTGTGGCGTGAAGGTATATGGTGTTGGTTGCTTATCTAATAACCGACACCTATAGTGCCCTGCTGGCACGTTTTTGGTGGCGCGCGAAGGGTTTTGGCGTCGGTTGTTGAACCGACGCGTAACGACTGGGCTTTTAGCGTCGCCCACATAGGTTTCGCTTAGAAACCGACACTAAAGGCCTTAAATAACCGACACTAAAGGTCGGTTATGTACTGGTGGACCCAGGCACGAGCCCGTGAGGATGGAGACCGAGAAGCGTCGAGCTCCCTTGTTGCGGTCAGAGAAGCAGAAGAGGAGGTGAGCATCGACGTTGATTCTTCATTGGGATCTGTCTTCTGGCGGCAGCTTGCTCCAGAAGAATAGAGGAGCCAGACTCACACAGAGACTGGGAGAAGCCAGATCGCGATGCAGGAGAGAAAAGGAAGGCAAAGAAGGATTTGTTGCCCTGATAGCCATGTGGCATCGTCTCATTGGCTAGAAGAGGTAAAATCCAATAATCTCACAGATCTTCAATAAATCGCAATAATTAGCTCGATGCTCAGAAAAATACAAGCAAGGTATCAAACTGTTCAGAATAATGTGTAGAACAATATGAAAGCATAATATCAGGCTTTTAATGCATTAATCTTAGTTATATCATATAAGTTGTGAAATGCTTATTTTGTGGATAATAAATATCAAACGATGGCCTAAAATTATGATAACATGTCAGTAAGTCTATAATCATGTTTATAATGCATATGATGTCATATATGGTTATGTTGATGTACAAAAGCTGAAAATTTGATTAATATGACTAATTAGGGCTAATAACACTAAAGATAATGCAATAAATACATACATGGTTAATAAATGATGAAATTTACAGATGAAGCTCATATCAGTATATGGAACACCAATTTTAATTATGAGATCATGACGATGCATAGAATCCCTGTTATATTAAGATGGACCTTGAAACATGTGATGAAGCCCTAATTTGAGTAATACATGTAACTTTGGGTTAATATGTATAAATAATGATATGGAACCTGATATTCAGGTTATGTATCCTAATCTGGAACATAACATCAGCAACATAAATCCCACATAAGCATGAAGATAAGACAAGTAATAAGGTATATATCATAATGAGATAAGCAAACCCTAATGAACACGATTAGGGTTAAGATGAGATGTATATTGATGAGAACTTGATGATAGTATGTGATCTTGTCTTAATCAGGGTTGACCAAAGATATAGATGACATGAGGAATATGTGATTAAGATGCCTCTTTGGAAGGTATGCCATTACCTCTTACTTGGCTTATTATACAATATGCTTGTGTTATATGAGTAGTAAAATACTTGGCATATGGTATTAGATGAAATGATTGTTCTTGTATGATATCTTGCTTGATTTTCCATGCTTATGGCTATGAACACATGAAACATAAGATATATGATCCATTATATGGAAGCACTAATTCTCTTTGGTAGCATAGTGCTGGAAAGTGATCATTCTCTTTGGTAGTAGATCACATTGTACAATGATCTAACTCTTTGGTAGTAGATCATAAGGCCTTACATCTCATTATCTTTGGTAGCAGATCACATTGTACAATGATCTAACTCTTTGGTAGTAGATCATAAGGCCTTACAACTCATTCTCTTTGGTAGAAGAGATGTTGCATTATTCCCTCAGGTGGCAAATGCATGGATATATAATGGAAAATGTGCTTAAAATATGTGTTCTCTTTTGCTAATGAATATCTTTGTGCAAGTATATATATATTTTTTATTTCTTCTGTTATTGCCAAGTATTAGTTTTATCTTATTGCCAAGATATGATGAGAGGTATATAAAAGACAGGTAGGCATACTCAGTACAATATTCTTGAATATTGTGCTGACGTGTACTACATGTAATATTTTGTTTAGGTTGTGGTTATGCTCTTGAAGATCCAGGATAGTTGAGAGTTGTGTGGCGAGCTGATGTACAGGTGGACCTGTTGTCTTAAGATCCTGTAGTTAGTAGTAGTATATATATATGTAGAAGTTTGTTATTCAATATGTAATATCAAATGTTGTAACAATTCATGTTGTAATTATATGTTGAATGGTGAACATGTGTGTATGGTTTTATTATTGTTCATGTACATGTGCTACTGTGTTTCCTTCTAAATCCCTTGATTTTCTTATTCTTAGCCTAGTGTGGGATGTTTAAATTGGGATGCTCACTGAGGTGAGATTTCAATTTGGACGTCACACATCAGATTGTGTTTTAGAAAATCTGGGGACGTCACAAGTCTCATTTTCATAATACAAACAATAAAATCTAACTAGAGTTACATTTCATTCTCTTTGCAATTTTTTGACACTAGTGAACCATATACATTGGAGTAGTTGAATGACCTATGTGAACAGTGGGAAAAATGATTCATCAAACATGTGGACATGACATATGAATGGGGGGCTTGATTGATATTTTTGTAGTTTGAACTTTGATTCCAGATTTTTGTTTGTTACATTATTATACATTATGGACTTAAAATTTGAGATGGCAGTTGATGTTGATATTTATTCATGCATATTTGTGTGTGAATTGAATGTAAAGCGCACGAGGATGAGAATTATTTGTATTTGAGCTTTTGTAAGAAATTAAAAGTGTGGTTGAGAAATGAATCAATTGACAAATGAGTTCATGGATATGTGTGTG
Source organism: Alisma plantago-aquatica (assembly GCA_963693085.1). NCBI lineage: Eukaryota > Viridiplantae > Streptophyta > Magnoliopsida > Alismatales > Alismataceae > Alisma > Alisma plantago-aquatica. The sequence goes on along the minus strand of OY856413.1, from coordinate 636,142,040 downwards.
CATTTAAAGTGAGAAAAATTATCGAATGTTGTAGTTTTCTACCATGTTTGTCCTATTGTATCAAATATAAGTATATATATATATATAGACACACACACACACAAATATATATATATATATATATATATATATATATATATATCTTCTTGTAGGTTTGTCGATCTATTGTTAAGTTAGGATGCTTACAAAGGTCTTTAGTTTTGTGGAACTATAGGGAGTAGACAGGCTAGCAACCAAAAAGTAGGTCTGCATACCTTCTATATAAAAAAAACATAGACATTTATCAAAGTCTATTTATAAGTAACTAACTATATACATGTTCTATCTGAGTTACTTATAGTAAATCAACATCATATACCTAAAATTTTCGTTGTTCAATAATTGATAAAACTAACGTCATGCTATTTGGCGTTAGTTATTTCTCATTACTCAACGTCGTCAGTTTTTTTGTAACATGGAATTGACGACATAAGTTGGTGTATCTGGTTTCTCTAACAGATGATGAATGGCTTGAGTTTTAGTGTCACCCACTTAGCCCTATGCCATTAATTTCTTAAATAGTAGTTGTGAGTATATGTATAAAAACTTTAGATTTAATCTTATGGGAGGCATTAATGAGACTGGTAGGTCATTCATGTTGTATAATGGTTGGATCTTCTCTTTTCTCTTTCCATGTGATTATTTTTTGTTTCAAAATGCCAATTTGTGGTGTAATTTCATCATGGTGATTAATATAAATGAAAATTCATGAAAGGAAGATTTGGTGTTGTCTCATTGGTTATGATAGAATTCCATTCTAAATACATCATTTCACATTAATTTATCAACACCAATAGTCATCATAGCATTGAACATTTCTGTGTAGAAGAATAGGGAGATGAAACCTTCAAGTTTAGATATATTGTTGGGACCCAATTTATTTCAATTGTGTGGGATGAGGTTTGAATAATAAAACCATGGTTGAAAAAGCTACCAAAGTGATTAGATAATATATTAATGATGAGATATTTATTTGTAATCAAGGATTTGTACATGAGTAAGTTGTGAATATGAGATTTTTTTTCTTAGAGTTAAAAATCTATGAAACTATTTGGCATTTTTTTCACCTTCCTTGAGCTATGTTATTATTTTAAATTTGTTTTTAGAAAGTATTTTGATTTTCAGTAAGGAAAGAGTTCTTGTGAGTGTTTGAACACAACATGGATTAGTTTGGAGAACTTTAGTTATTCAAAATGTCGATTTCTAATTTATGGATGGTCTTTTGAATGTTTTTTATTTTTAGTATTCCATGGGATGAGTTTAAAAAAATAAACTTACCATTTTAATGGATTTTGTATCTTCATTCGACTTGAAAATGATGTGACTTCCATGTAGAGATGAACAAATTTGGGAAATATTGTTGATCAGTGCAAAACCTAGCAAAATTAAATATCATAGGTCATCTTGGAGTTAATTTGGTATTAGCAATGTTGGAGAAGTGATTAGAGATGAGTCAACATGAAGCCTTTGAGACGATGCGTGGATATATGAGTCCCAAAGAGGTGATCATCAAAATTGGTCTAGTCTAGCCCACAAGTCACCTCTTCTCCATGTGTAGTTTTCATATGTGGTATAAGGATCAATTGATTGGTTATTGAGAGTGAAATGATTAAAAATGTTTTTGTTTGTGACGTGATGATTCATTATAGAGAAAGTAAGCTTATTTCTATGTGATTTCAATTGAAATTGAATTCACCTCCAACAACACAACGACTGTTTTTAAAAGAAGACACAAGATGTATCTGTAATAGGAAATGTTTTTTTTTCTATCATGGTCAAGTTCACCATATAACCCTGGAAAATTTGATTGGGTTTCTTTTAATGAATGTTAGTAAGTATTGAAACAAAATAAGTACCTTGAATAGAATTGATGTGATGCAAAATGTTAGGATGAAGGAATTTTTTACTGATGAAGTTTTGAAATTTCCAAAAAATAGTATCGATTTGGAAATCAGTAACTATAGTCATTTGGATGGTAATAAGGTTGTCTTGGATGGTGATAAGGTTGATTTTATCTGATTGAATTCAATTACCAATTTTACATTATCTACCAGTTGTGGTTGTGCCACAAACATTCCAAGTAGCAAGAACCATAAAGAAACTAGTGTAGCTTAGATGTCAACAACTCAAAAAGACTCAAATGTGTAGTTTAGTCATTTGGTTGACTGATAGTGAGATAGGTCTCTTTCTGTGTCAGCCGATATTATTTATAATTGTGCAAAGGACTAAATTTCTGTGCAAGTTGTTGACAAAGTTGATGACATTTCATTTGTAAAAGATATAAAATTGGTAACAATATCCTAGGAATCCATGGAAGGAATATGATCGTATTCATGAACATGACTATTTATAACTAAATCAATTGAAGAAAGAGGAGTTCCTGAATTATTATTGTCAAAGAAATCTTCTTCCTATACTTCTTGTGATTGAGAGTTAAGGTGTCATTATCATTGTCAAGACCATCAATAATGATTGTAGGTTGGTTTGTATATGGTTTAATAATGACTTATTCTAACCTATGACTACACAAAAATAAACATTAATATGTTATAACATGCTTCTCTTAATGAAATCATAAAAAGTTGAGGATACTAAATCTATAGACATTTCATGAAAAGAGGAAAAGAAAGTTTGAGCTATTTTGAGAAGGTTTTAATTTGGGTTTGTGACATCATGGGTTTGATCTGCGTAGAGTTTATGAAGTTTCTTGTTTCCATGGAATGATATACCTTCGTGTTGGGTGATGGGGAATATTAGATTTAGTGTAAAATTGTGGTGCCTAGTTTCTCACCCAAATATTCCCTTTGTTGTTCAGTAATGTAATAATTGTTGCCTAACGAATTACACTTTTTTTTATTTTGAATGTGTTCAGATAGGTTTCAAAAAGTGGGGTTTAGCTCACACAGATCATTACCCTTAAGTTTGATTGTGTGGGAGAGTTTCCCTATGTGAATAATCACTTTCCCAACTCAAAGAGCTTTCTTAATAACAAATAACACACATATTGCTTTAGTATAATTGGTAGGCATCAACATATTAGGATGGATATATTATAGATTGGCCCCAAGAGATGCTTTATTACTCTTGAATATGTTGACATCCCATACGTGGGGAGGAAATTATGAGATTGACATATGTGAAACACCTCAACTAAAATAAGGTTAAACAACCAACTTAGTTAAGTATCTTAAATTGTAGCATGGATAAAACTTTGACCACATGCAATGGGTATTCTGGGAGATTATTGATATTTTTTCCATCTGGTAGTGTGCATAGGAGTTCTTTATGTTCAATAATTTTTGGTTAGTGGGAGTAAAAAAAATGATGAAAAATCTAAGAGTATTGGTAAAAATGACGAGGTTGATGATATTGTCTTTGTTTTCATCATGGATGGTGATTAGAAGATGTCAACCAGTGAAGGCTTTTATGAGTCTCACTAAATTCATAGGGAGGTAAAGAATGAGATCATCATGAGTAGAGGAGTTTTTAGAGGCCATGCAGGAGTGTATCTTGTAAAAATCCTAGAAGGGTGTTTATCATAAGGCAAGGTGTAGGAATTTGCATACATGGACACTGAGTTCTCAATCGTACTGTTCTTAAAATATCTAGATCCAATTTGTATGGTAAGTCTATAGAGCCATCTATAATGTTATGTCAAAAGACACTAGGGGAATTTATTATTATATTATTGATCGCTTTGGAGGGATACACAATGGTTACTTTGAAGATTGAACTTTTGTAATAGTCTCATGTGTTTCCCATGACATAATATTCATTGTTGAGAGGCAGAAGATGAAGGTGGTAGATTTATATAACCACAATGAATGCAGAACAGTAACACTGATCAAGGCTGTCCTTTCAGCTAAATTTAATGTTTGGTCTCAGCTTGCGGAAATTGCTAAGTTCATCATTGATAAGGCCAGGGGTATATTGAGTGGTTTTCTCTGGGGTGGAAAAGGCCATGGCGTGACTTGGGCAACTATTGCCAGGATAAGGGAGCAGGGTGGCATGGGGGTGTTGGACCCACAGTTGTTGGCGGACAGAGCTACCTATCTTTGAATCGACATATTTCTCATGAAGACAATTTTGTCGTGGGTGAAGTGGATGATACTTAGATACGGTTCTTTCCTTGATGCTCAACCGCCGAGGGGGGCCTCGATGGTGTGGAGGTGCATGAACAAGCTATGGAGTGTTGTGAATCAGGAGTATAGATAGTTAGATAGTAATACTTGGTGCTGTTTGGCAGTCGTCCCCGAGATTCAGAGGATGGTCGGACCTCCTGTCCCTTGGTTCGTGGTTGTATGGAATAAATGGTTGGTCCTAAGTGGAGTTGCAATCTTTACCGGTGTGTTTTGGGCCTCTTTCCTACGGCGGATAGGATGGAGGGATGGGGGCTGCTGGTTGATAGACGATGCAGGTTGTGCTTGATGGAGATCGAATCTCATCGGCACCTCTTCTTTGATTTGTTTTTTCCAAATATCTCTGTGTGTGTTTCACCTTGAAGTGTGGTTGGGGGGGTTCACCTCCCTCTAACCTCATGGAGGTTTTGGATTGGGTGTGTACCAAGATGGCTAGGGATCATGCTTTAGGTTCGTTCGCAAGTTTGGGGTTATCTGCGTTGACGTTCCTTATCTGGCTGGAAAGGAACACCAGAGTACATGGTGGTAGGGAGCTAGACAAGTTCCAGTGTTTTGATGTGCTTACGGATAGACTCTGTTGGGTGTGTAAGGACAAACATGTGCTTTATAAATATTTGAGCCTCATAGTGAAAAGACAGTGGGGTTTTTGTAGTTAGTCACCCCGGGGTGGTTTTTGCTGCTTCCCTTGTACAGTTTGGTATAGTGCTCCTATACTTTTGGTCTTAGTAATATTTTACCCGATCCAAAAAAGAAACAGTAACACATGTCTACCTTTGTTTGGAGTTTTTTATTGAAATTAAAAGTAAGTTTAGAAAACTATAGAAGTGACGTCTTTAATAAGTAAAGTGTTTGGTGTGTATATATGTTTCATATCCTACATAATAAAAATGTAATATGTATGTGTTTGTTTCTTTCTGACTACCATAGTCCGCTATTTGTTGTTTCAAGATAATGAGAAACAATGAATTTGATTGTAAAACTATCATCATAAAGTAAATCATGATATAGAGAAGCATTTGATGTATCATATTGTAGATAATATTTGATAATATAGAGAGGAATAAATAAGAGGACATGTATTTGACGCCACCCTCCTCTGGTGCCTTGTTGATATAGTGAAACTTGTAATGTCTCTTAGAAGTTGACAGGACATCATGATGTGGTGTATATTTTCACAATATGGGTTTGACCACAAGAAGTTCAACCTATAGGGTTGAAGGAGAGAGACGCTGGGGGATGAGTGCAATGATTTCTTATCCATTTGGTAAATTTGGTGAATTTTCAATGGATTAGGATCATTGAATGTTGTAAGAGTAATGATATCCAGATCATCACCTTCATAAAGAGTCATTGGAATGATATGCTTATGTTTGTGATGGAACATATGAAGTGTCATATTGTTAACATCATAGTGGAAAATCTCAAGTAGACAATAAGGGATCACTCTGATATTGTGCATGAGTTGACTCTAACCCCACATTGTTAAAAGGTGAATGTGATCATTCCATTCAAATAAGTACATCCTATAATAGAAGACTCTAACACATCGATTTCTACTGTCTGGATGTGATATCCTCAACTAGATAGATATTTTTAGATCAAGGAGGGTTCAATGATGAGGATGGATAGAAGTACATTAGGCATCAAGATCCATCTCAGAATTATGGTTAATGGAGGACATATGGATAGAGGTGTTGAAGATTCTATGGCCTTAGAAGAAAAAAAATGCATCACCCTTATATATAGTTTATATGCTGATGAGGTATAAGGCATCACCTTGAGATGGGAAAAGGCAATCTGTAAAAATATTACACCCACCAACATGTTTAGGTCAACCATATTGTTCATCAAAGAGTATGCAATCTATCCTCATATTGTTGAATGGTGTAAGAGTTGATGAAAGTTTGGTGTTTCATGCAATCGACCAATGTTTCTAATAAATGTTTTAATACAAATTTGTCATCCAGTCAAATGGTACGGTCAAGGCAAAATGCAACATCGTTTTGGAGCATTATAGACAATCTACTATTGTACTCTACTAAGAGCGAGGACTCATTTTCGTCCTCGGCTCCCTCACGATTCCATTAATCCTTGGATTCCTCCGTCATGATCACGTTAACGAGTGGAATTCTCAATATCTTGTTTCGGCACTTCCATTATCTTATTATTTCCTTTCATCATTTGACACTCATTAACAAAGAAGCCCTTGTGACTAACGAAAGAAGGCCCTATGTATATTGCAATCCTATTTACCACGGCCAACACCCTCTTACCCTTATTCCTCTCATTGCTAGCCGATCCCCCCACTGCGCCTGGACGATCTGGACCATATGGTGTCTCTCAATTCCTCCGTCCATATTGTTGTAAATATAGGTTATCGTCGTTCATGCAACAGCGACAGGTGCAAAATAATTAACAGTGCAGGCAGATCCAAGATAAGAATCGAAGAACAAACGAAGCAGGAGAATAGAAAACAGAAGTTAGATTCGCAAACCAGATCGTTCGTTGAGAAACGAACGTGTTATTTAAAGAAACCAGTGCCCGACAATCCTCATGGATAGGCACCGTTCTCCCAGTCTCGATCCGGCACGAACCTGGAAGTTGCACGTCTTGCTCGCGCACGTCGCACTGCTACCAGTGCAGCACAGCCACCGCAGGTACCACCGCCTGACAACTGCGTCTGAAGGGAAGGACGAGTCGCGCTTCGTACAGGAGGACAACTCCACAAAGCAACTCCGAGGACGACGACTCTTGCACTCGGGATTAGGGCTCACAAAACACACGGCGGCAGAAAAACTGTTTTCGGTGTGTTTAACCCTAATGACCGGAGTCATATATATAGTCACACGCGTCCCTAATCCTATTCCCAGTTAGACGCAACACTCGGTTGCTCTCGTACACAATACGGAATAATCCATAAAAGAGAAACACTTTCTAATTAGGATTTAAGAAATCCGAATAAGAAAGCAACAATTAATTACACGAGATGTTCTCCACAATCCACAAGCCGAAGCCCAAGCCCAAGCCCGAGCCCGACCCGGCCAGGCGAGGCATGGCGTGCGTGCGTGCTTTGTGATGTGGCAATCTCACCCACCAAGGAGGTTAGCATACCTCCTTCCTAGGACTCCTTTGGACACTACTGCCCCATGTGATCCTACATATGAGGACCACAAAAGTTCTAGGTGTGAGCAATATGGGATAAAACTTCTTTGCCATTTGCACTAGAAACAACACTACATTCTCACATGTACTTGCTGCACTACATTGGGCTTAACCCATGCTAAATAAGTGATTACCACAATAGCCTAGCTACAGTAACGAGCTGCTACAGTAACTAACTAATAGCTACAACAGCTATAGTAACTAACAACTACCGTAATCAGTTATCTAACAATCCCCCACAAAGTCCAATGTGTAGTGTGCTCTACCATTCAGTCCTCCATATTGTGCTTTCAGCAGATACCTTTCGGTTTGAATCTACTTGAGTTATCCAACTGTGACCCCTGTAGGAACTAGGTGAAAAAAAGTCTTGAACCTGAACCTTGCGTACAAGAGTATAGGTTGGTAACAACACAATAAAGACATGGTAGTAAAGAAAAACAATGCATTAAGGCCATGCATACAAAATTTTATATCATGATTGATAACAGAGAACAACCCAATTCTCCTGTTGCGGCCTACACAACATCAACCACTTAGCTGGAGTCTCCAAGGATGTACTGCTAACATCCTGTCCTATGACTTGACACCATTAAGAGACTACTCTCTTACTAACCTACATCAATGACACTAATAGGTTTCCAGGAGATAGACACACAGATGCTAGAAGCATCAAACAAGAATACATAGTGTCATCTGATTTATCCGACAGCTTGTTATTACCACATTGAACCCAATTTGTGGGATCTCCACTCTTTTGGGTTGGGTTGCTACTGCCTGCAAATCTATAGGGGTTTCAGTCCCATCCCCAACCTGGATTTCTCCACTAAAGCCAAGGTAAGACCTTTAGTGAAAGGATCAACTGTATTATCTTTGGTACCGACGTAGTCCACAACCATGACCCCATTAGACACTAACTCCCTTACAGATTTCAATCTGACTTGGATGTGTCTACGCTGTTTTTGATTGTACTTGGAACTCTTTATCTTAGCAATAGTTGTAGTGCTGTCACAATGAACTGAAATTGCAGGAAGCGGCTTCATTACCATAGGTAAACTAGACATAAGTCCATGTAGCCATTCAGCTTCCAATCCAGATTCATCTAAAGCACACAACTCTGCTTCAAAAGTGGACCGAGACAATATGGTTTGTTTCTTAGACCTCCAGGAAATAGCTCCTCCTCCCAATAGGAATACATATCCTGAGACACCATTACTCCCAGAATTCACGGCAATCCAGCTTGCATCACTGTATCCTTCGACTACGGAAGGATGTTTACCATAATGCAGCCCAAGGGAACGTGTTCCCTTGATATACCTCAGAACTCTGTCAAGAGCTTCCCAATGGGTCTTGTCGGGACAACTGGTGTATCTAGTTAACTTGTTAATGACAAATGCAATGTCTGGACGTGTACAGTTCATAAGATACATCAAACTTCTGATAATCTGAGAGTATCGTAATTGAGACACTGGAACCCCAGTCTCATTCTTGAACAAGGGTTTGGATGAATCATATGTAGTCTTAACAGGTTTATGTGATGTGTACTCAAACCTCTCCAGTATCTGCTCAACATAGTGATACTGAGAGAGAGCTATACCATCAGTAGGCCTTATGATTTTAAGCCCTAAAATCACATCAGCGACACCCATATCCTTCATCTCAAACTTGCTACACAAGAATGACTTTGTCTCTTTTACTACTTTCATATCGGAACCAAAAAGCAGGATATCATCGACGTATAAGCATAACAAAATGAATCCATTATTGAAAACCTTACAGTAGAGACACTTATCAAATTCATTAGAAATAAAGCCAAACGATGATATCACAGAATCAAACTTCTCATGCCATTTCTTAGGGGCTTGTTTCAAGCCATATAATGACTTAACAAGTTTACACACTTTGGACTCATTCCCACGACCCACAAATACCTCAGGTTGTTCCATATATATCTCTTCTTGAAGATCACCGTGTAAGAACGCGATCTTCACATCCATTTGATGGATATAGAGATTATAAATGGAAGCCAATGCTAAAAGCACTCGGATTGTGGTCATACGGGAAACAGGTGAATAGGTATCAAAATAATATCTTCCTTCCCTTTGTGTGTAACCCTTAGCAACTAACCTAGCCTTATACTTATTGATTGTCCCGTCTGCATTAAGTTTCTTCTTAAAAATCCATTTACAACCAACTACAAAACAACCAGGAGAAAAATCCACTAATTCCCAAGTTCCATTTGAGAGAATTGATTGGATTTCATCATTAACGGCTTCTTTCCAAAACTTAGCTTCTGGAGATTCCTTAGCTTGTTTGAAAGTAATAGGATCATCCTCAACAGTGTAAGTGAGAAACTCACTTCCAAAGTCCTTTGATGTCCTAGGCCGTTTACTTCTCCTTGGTTCAACTATTTCTTCAGAATCATCAGATTCAGAAATAGCTTGTTCTGAGTCGCCCCCCACATTTGTCATCCTTTCCACGTGCTCGGGAATGGAACCTATGGTAAATGAATCTTCTTGAGAAACTTCATTGGGCACACCAATTTTCATAGGAAACACATCCTCAAAGAATGTTGCATCACGTAATTCCACAATTGTATTGACCTCAATGCTAGAGATATCTGATTTTACAATCAAGAATCTAAAAGCATAGCTTGTCTCTACATAACCTAAGAATATGGCATCAACCGTTTTCGGTCCTAATTTCTTCCTTTCGTGTTCAGGGACAAGTACCTTAGCAAGGTACCCCCACACTCGAAGATATTTAAGACTCGGTTTTCTTCCTCTCCATAACTCAAACAGACTACTTTCTGAATGTTTATGGGGAACTCTATTCAGAATATGGCAAGCCATATTCAAAGCTTCCCCCACATAAAGTTGGGTAATCTAGATGTTTGGAGTAAGGTATTTACCATATCTATTAAGGTTCGGTTTTTAGGTTCAGCTATCCCATTTGATTGTGGTGAATAAGGAGCAGTTACCTCATGAACTATACCATGCAATTGGCAAAATTTCAAAAACAAATTTGAGGTATACTCTCCTCCCCTATCAGACCTTAATCACTTAAGTACTTTACCGGTTTGAGTTTCAGCTTCTTTCTTATAAATTTGAAATTTATCCAATGCCTCATCTTTACTTCTAAGTAAAAAGACATAACAGTATCTACTCGCATCGTCAATAAAAGTTATAAAATAACGCTTTTGATCTCTCGTAGCAACACCATTAAATTCACAGATATATGTATGAACTAAATCCAAAATTTCTGAATTCCTATTCACAGAATGAAAAGGCTTCCTAGGCAATTTAGCTTCTACACAGATTTCACATTTATTGTTGCTAATTTCAGATTTAGGGATCAAATCTAGATTCATCATACGCTTCATTGAGGAAACATTAACATGTCCCAAACGTGAATGCCATACATCGAATGAAACAAGATTCATGCAAACAGAACTATAATCATTCAAATTTAACATAGAATTTGAAACAGGTTCAACATGAATCTTAAACAAGTTCTCCACATCACATAAGTATCCCTTGCCAAAAAACAAAGAATCACGAAGGTGTGTAATAATAGCTTTATTACATTTACAGTCTACTCTATAACCTTCTCTAACTAATATGACACCACTAAGGATATTGCGTCGAATGGTTGGAACATGTCTGACCCTGTTAAGACTCAAAACCTTCCCCGAAGGGAACTTCAAGTCCACCCATCCTTCGCCTTTGACTTCTGCAGAGCTAGAATCGCCCAAAGTCACGGACCGACCTCGAGAGGCCTGATAAGACACAAACAGGGATTTATCAGCACACACATGTACATTAGCCCCAATGTCAATTATCCAATAAAGTGGTTCAAATATAGAAAGAATTTTAGGTTTAATAGACACATATCCATCATTGAGGTTCAAGGATGCAGTCATCATGTTGACCACAGCCTCCTCAGTTGCAGATGCGGTAGCTTTCTTTGCCTTCTTAGTAGGACAATCCTTGTTCCAGTGGCCAACCTGTCCACAAGTCCAACAAGGTTTGTTCTTCGGTTTCTTTTGAATCTTTGCCTTGGGTTTATGTGCATTCTTAGATTTCTTATCTTTGGTGTTTTTCGTAGAAGTAAGATTAACAGTTGGATTAGCATCAGTAGGCACCTTGACCCCTTTCTCCTTTAAGTGTTCTTCTTGTATATTAATATCCATCATTAATTCATCCATGGTGTGTGTCCCTTTGCGATGCTTCAGAGACATACCAAACGACTCCCAAGACTTAGGGAATTTTTCTATGATAGACATAACAACGAATTTCTCAGGCAACACCATCTTGGCATCTGAGAGTTCATGAACTAGGAGTTGTAGATCGTGTGTTTGATCAGAAACTGACTTACCCTCAACCATCTGAAACTTAAGAAATTTAGACACACAATATTTTTCAACACCCTGATTTTCAGTGCTAAAATTCTTAATTAACAATTCCGATAAAACCTTGGACGTAGTGACAGGTGGCTTTGAGTAAGAATCATACAGTTTGTTATTTAAACCAAACAGAATCAAACCGCGACACGTTTTATCACCCTTCTTCTAATTAGCAATAATGTTTGCATTATCAGGAATTGTTTCATTAGACACAGGTTCAGTTTCAATTAAATACTGATCATAACCCGCAATATTCAGCCAAATTTCCATACGACTCTGCCAACGGGAAAAGTTCGTACCAGTAAACTTTTCAGGCATATTGGTTGTATCAATTCTACATCCCGAAACACCCTGATTTGCCATAGTTAATTAACGACAGAAATTGGTTTCTTTAAGACTGTTGTTAATATAGGTTATCGTCGTTCATGCAACAGCGACAGGTGCAAAATAATTAACAGTGCAGGCAGATCCAAGATAAGAATCGAAGAACAAACGAAGCAGGAGAATAGAAAACAGAAGTTAGATTCGCAAACCTGATCGTTCGTTGAGAAACGAACGTGTTACTTAAAGAAACCAATGCCCGGCAATCCTCGCGGATAGGCATCGTTCTCCCAGTCTCGATCCGGCACGAACCTGGAAGTTGCACGTCTTGCTCGCGCACATCCCACTGCTACCAGTGCAGCACAGCCACCGCATGTACCACCGCCTGACAGCTGCGTCTGAAGGGAAGGATGAGTCGCGCTTCGCACAGGTGGACAACTCCGCAAAGCAACTCCGAGTACGAAGACTCTCGCACTCGGGATTAGGGCTCAAAAAACACACGGCGGAAGAAAAACTGTTTTCGGTGTGTTTAACCGTAATGACCGGAGTCATATATATAGTCACGCGCGTCCCTAATCCTATTCCCAGTTAGACGCAACACTCTGTTGCTCTCGTACACAATACGGAATAATCCATAAAAGAGAAACACTTTCTAATTAGGATTTAAGAAATCTGAATAAGAAAGCAACAATTAATTACACGAGTAATTAATTACTTAGTCGTATTCTAGTGCAAAAAGAAGACGGAAGACACAATCCACAAGCCCGAGCCCGAGCCCGAGCCCGGCCCGGCCCGGCCCGGCGGGGCGCGCGCGCGTGCGTGCGTTGTGATGTGGCAATCTCACCTACTAAGGAGGTGAGCATACCTCCTTCCTAGGACTCCTTTGGAAAATAGTGCCACATGTGATCCTACATATGATGACCACAAAAGTTCTAGGTGTGAGCAATATGGGATAAAACTTCTTTGTCATTTGCACTAGAAACAACACTACATTCTCACATGTACTTGCTGCACTACATTGGGCTTAACCCATGCTAAATAAGTGATTATCACAATAGCCTAGCTACAGTAACGAGCTGCTACAGTAACTAACTAATAGCTACAGCAGCTTAAGTAACTAACAACTACCGTAATCAGTTATCTAACACAGATCGCGTGCAACTATGATCATCTGTTCTGAGTTTCATTGATCTTCACTTCAAGATCAACTATGACTAGGTAGTGATGGAAAGGATTACCAAACAATTATGTCTGGCGGTCAACCACTCTTCCAAGACATCTATATGCACATGCTCAATTGCAACACTTGTGGTTTCTACACTGATGCCCAATAGTGAAGTTCGTGATTCTGCACCGTGAACTGCCTATGACACCCAGATCAGGATTAATCAGAAGATCCAGAATGATAAATAATTCAACGTCTGCTACCCTCATTGGGGGACATGCGCCCGAATTTTGTTTCTACCGATTTATGAAATCTGATTGCCTACTGCCTTGAAGCGGTGAAGCGTCAACTGTTATGGCAAAACGGCAGCGTGGAGTATCAAATTAGGTACAATTCTTTACTTTCTTTCCTGAATAGTATTACAATATCATCAAGATAATACGTAGTACATACAATTGTGACGTACCAGAGTCAAAAGATCAATTGATGAGTTACAGTTACATGACGGTAGCTTCTTGGAAGAACGAATATTCTACGTGGAGGATGTCCATGAGAGTACAAAGATGCCAAATTCAAATTTCTGTGGAAGATAGCATGTAGAAATTGTCGGTGGGCTTGGGGAGGGAGACTGTAATTGTGGACTATCAATGTACTGGACACAAGGTTGATCTGAACTTCGCTCTTTGTACCTTCAAAAGTTCTTTCATGTGAAACGCAAGCTTGTCCTACCTCCCTTTGGATCATACTTGGAGCATAATATCAACGTTTTGATTCTCTGATCATACTTGGAGCATAGTATCAACATTTTTATTCTCGGTTTCTTGATTCTTAATTTGACAAATCTTACTTGACGATCTTCTCCTCGAGTGAGAATTGGCACAGCTTCAAGGTGGAGCTCAACTTTCTGATGAGAATTTCGAGGCAGTCTACAGAGACAATTTGAATAATTTGCTAAGTTGATCTGACCTAAACTTAACATAAATAAATCTTTTGTTTTGTAATGTGAAGTTCTCTTTTACTTTTTATATTTTCTTTCATGTAAACGGAAGGTTATTTTTGTCACCCTTATGGTCATACTTGGAGCACAAATAGGTAATAACATCAATGTTGTGACGTTTAGTTTCTGTAATCTTAGTTTGACAATTATTATTATTTGAATTGTGGAAAAAAATGGTTAAAACTTATCTGCTTCTTGAAGTTATATAATAATATTCATGTATCTTTCACATTTGTCTGTAGTAGATTGTTTTCATCTAATTTAATGACTCAACGATTCATCCATAGTGTTTTAGAGTTCTATAGCTGCAACATTTTTAGCATATTTTGTAACAGTACTCTATAATTGCTCGAACACCCATACTTCTTACAAAACTGGATTGTTTATTTGTATATTTAGATATTTCATGACTTTCATCAAGTGATTTTTTAGCTCAAAATTGATCTTAATTAAAGTGATGCTTCATCGCGTATCATTGATGTAGAAGGGTAACATCCGATTTGATCATACTAATATTTATGGACAGTACTTCCCGACACTTAAACACTTTGCCTTCCAATATTCTCTTAACTTCAATAGATATGGCTGTCAATAGTGAGGGTATGGGAGGGTGAGGGATTAACCTTACCCTTTCCCACCAGGTGTGGAAGGTGAGGGGTATGGATAATTTCCTACTTCAACAATATCCTTACCCTCCCTTACTCACACCCTCTTACTACAAGGTAACAGAGAGGGCAAGGGTAAAGCAAGAAACTTTTACGGGTTCTAGAAGTTTGTGCTAATAGTAACAATAGTGACCTAGTTAATACATTTATATATTTAAGAAAAATATCAATATGCTCTGTAATGGCTATATACTATTCAAAATGATTCTATATAACTACAACATTATACTCATAGTCTTTGTTGTATATATAAAATATTATTCACAAAATAGTTCTTGCATGCACAAATAGTAATACCCCTAACATTAGTGTATGAACCTATAAACCACTATCAAATTTAAAATATTGTATACTAAAATGATATTAAATGAGAACATGTCACTTCTTACAAACATACATATCTTATATTGTTCAAATTGTTGTTATATACAAAAAATTAAGCACAAATGAAGTATATACAAATACCATAATATGTATCAAATGGAACATTAATGACTAGATATTGCATTATGTACTTCTATGTCTTACAACTTCCAATTTTGTATCATACCCGGTCAAATAAAGTCCCAAAAGAAGTAGAGGCACCACACAAATATATAAAATCATGCATATCCAATCAAACTACTATAGACACCTCCAACATGACGTTGTGTACACGATTAAAACAATAATACAATAAATAGATAAAATATCATGTATTGTCTCAAATGGTGATCACATATTATTTAATAATTTAATTTAAACAACATAACTGCTATATATTTAATACATTATACATAAATATTGGCTTGTAGCGGGTTAGAAAGTATCGGTAATGGCTTACCCTTACCTTTACCCACTAACATAGTGTGTTAGAGTGTAGTGGGTAGGTGAGTAAAGGGTGAGAAAAGCTTTTACCATTATCCTTACCATATAGGGTATGTGTAAAGGAAAAATGGGTTTATCCTTACCCACTGACAACCCTAGCAATCAGTATGTATGTTATGATTGAAATGTTTGGTTTTTAGGCTCCATCATAGAATATCGATAAGCATACATTCTTATGAAATGACCTATATATAAGAATGGATCTTAAACAAATTTGATGATTGTGAAACTAAAAAAAATCTGAAGTTTTATTTATTTTTCGTATGCATGTTCTTATATAATTGAACTACATGAAACTATTTCTATGCATTAGAAAGTAAAATCATTACTTATGCTCTTTATGGTTTTTCAAGCTTGTTTGTTATTATTCAATCGAAAATCATATAAAGATCGATTTCTCATTATAATTTTCATCCTTCAAAAATGAAGTGGGAAGGTAGAAATGGTCATTATTATTTTCATCATTCAAATATTGTGTGTTATTTTTCAAACTGGAAACATTACTTACATTTGTATTTATGCATATGCATTTTTTGTCTATTCAAAGTCATGACACACTTTCTTAAAATATATGTGGGATTTGAAACCATATAAATAATTTTATTTTAAAGATAGTTACATTTCTTGCACATAAACTTTTACAATTGAACATGTTACTTGTTACATGGATATTCTTTTGAATATGTGCTACCCATCTTACATAAGCGTTTCTGTTTATCAATTGGAATCTTTTATAGTATACCCTTCTTACTTCTCATATCAACATATGACTCCCAAGATGCCGCTGTGGTGATATCTTGTCCTTGAAATGTTAATTTGCACTCATTATTAATATCTTATCCAATGAGAAATATGGAACAATCTAAAATTCTTCTTATTAACTTGAGAATATAAAGAGAGGATGTAACATCCCTAAATTTTTCCGTCTCGACGCTTAGAAGGCCCAAGAGGGCAAATCTGAAAATGTTAGGCAATCATTTCAGAGTGTGATGCGAAAATGACATACACATACATGAGAATATAACATAACATACATCATAACATTTCTCGCCATTCAACATGTATATATTACAAAATGACTTATTACAACATGAGCTACAAATAAATATTGAAAGGATATTTTACAGAAGTCTGAACATGTACACTAACATGATCTTATACAATAGGTAAACCTATACAACTGTGCACTTTCTATATTTTCTCCCATGCTATATCTGAACCTAAAACATACGTGAAACAACGAATCAACATAAAGTTGGTATGTGGTTGAAATGATATTAATATTATGTTAGCATATTTAAAATACTTGAAGAAAGAAGAAAAGAAAATGAAAACATTATTTAAGGCAGACAATCAAGTAAACTCAAGTTCTTAATTACATTTCAATGGACATGTATTACTATGTTGGACTTAGCACAATCAAAACTTATATTAGTGGGCCCTATCCTTGTGTACCTTGTACTATTAGGGATCTCCCCGTGTACCTTATACTATTAGGAAGGTGCTAGTCATCATTAATATTTTCACTCTCTAATAGGGAGATTAATGAACCATCGATAACTACACTCCATTTTCTTTCCTTATTGTTCTTAGTGTTCAAGTCGGAAAAGTGACAATATGTATAGATATACATCCAACAAGATTATACAACTACATGTAAGCAATTACTCATAATTATATCATCCAGCAAAAACTAGTCTTAGACTTTATATCCATGTACCTGAGTTTAGAGAATCATATCTATCCTTGATCATCTACACAATCTAGTCATCACCTGATTAAATATAATTGAGCATCATTAATATATGATCATCATTATTCCTAACATTTTAGGTCCAAATTAGGGTTTAGCCAAACCTAGGTTCAAACTGATCTTAATTGGTCTCTAATATTTTTGCACAGATCTAGAGGTCATTATTTTGGTCTTCTTCAATTTTCATAATTTTCTGATGCTGTGTCTATTTTCTAGAATTAAAATAAGGTTAAAAGCATGGAATTGGGTTTTAATGAGAAATTACCTAGTATTTCGACATAATAGTTAGATTAGAGTTCATATTTAGTATTATCACAACATTAAGCACAAATGTTTTGAGAATTTATCTTAAATAGATAACATTTATTATATCACATACATCCTAAATTGAAGAATCATCTTATAATTTAAAAGTCATGAATATTATTCCTTTAAAAGTCTAATCTGGTTGTTCTATATAAAAGAGGGTATTTTTTGAGTTTGGAGCTATTTTTGGAGAATTATTTGGCCAATGGTTCTATTTTATATGATTTATACCAAGAATGAGAATTTTTGAAGGTATTCAAAGCTATTTATTACTTGTCAGAATTAGGTGGGTTGTTTGATTCACTTATGGGCACTCTAGATGCCTTCCATGTGGCCACAAAGAAGGTGCAGTTCGATACTTCCTGAGCTAGATGGACCAGCTGGTCTGGCTGCTTGGAGCAAGCTAGTTCGATCTCTATCTCTCCCTCTCGCGCTCTCTCTCACACTAGCCTTCCTGGTCTCCGTAGAACAATGTGCCACCATGGAACATACTCTCAACAAGTGATCCTCCCACATCTTAGCATCCTCGTCCTCAAATGATGATCTTGTAGTTTTTCCTAGGTACATCGCACATATATGGGCACCCTCAATGCATGGATGGGGATCCATGACTCACTGAGGTCTCTGACCTAGATATGTAATAGAGAAGCTCCCACATATTGGGGCTTTGTTCATCTGCATTTTTCATGCCTAGATGAGATCACAGGAAGATCTGCATCCTTCCACTGAGCCTAGTGGTGGTCTTTGTAGGCAGATGTGATGGGAACCGAGCTCCCACAACCTGAACTCCAAACATCCCTGTTACAAAATCACTGACAATTCTTCTGCTCTAGGAGCAGTGTTGTGAGGTGCCAGAAAAAAGGGGTCATCTTCATCTCTTTCAAGTTATGTGGTAGATCTAAGGATGTTCCAAGGAATCTCCTTTGAGGTGGGGGAATAGAACTCCATGGCTGGGTTTCAAGGCATGGGGTTGCATAGAGGACAGGCAGAGTAAAATGGATTGCTCGAGGTTCTCCCTCAAAGTCTTGACCTTGACCAATCTCAGTGGCTAGGCCACGCCATGTTTGACCACCATTAAGAATGTTGGATCTTTCAGAGGTTGAAGAGAACAATTGGCTTAAGTTGGCAAGGTTAGAACGATATTGCCCTAGCCATATCACTCTACTTCAATTAGAATGGAGAACGATACATAGAGAGGGGTTTGGTCTCTCCACCCAAAGTTGTAACCCCCACTTCATGTGTGGTGGTGATCTGAGGGGTGTGTTGGACTCGACCAACAAATTTTCTCCCTAGTTCTCGCAAAGACTCCTTCCTTGACAATATTTATCGCATCAACTTGCTCCTGTAAATTTGGATCTGGGAGATGATGCAACCAGGATCGACGTGCCAGCGTGACAAAACCCCAAGATTGGTTCAACTGATAATATTTGAATGACTCTAGTTCTCAACGCATTAATTTGTATTTACCTATAATATAAAAAACTAATAACGTATGGCAAAATCATCATTTATTCATTACATTTCACATATAGCTTCCTCATCATCTAAATGCTCACACTATCAAGTTTGCACTCAAAATTTCAACATTTCACTGTCTAAATTGACACTCAAATAGTCTCATAATAATTGTACAGACCTTAAACATGAGACACTTGATCCTCAACTCTTGATTAAACAAGTCCAAGTTACCTTTTATGATCCTAACATACCTCAAATTTCATCAACTTGGCACTTGAGTTCATCAAGACTGTTAAATGGGCTCCATGGACTCATTAGTACCCAAATCAATTAATATACATATATATTCATCATAATTGAACTGAAGTCATGTCATAATCATCAATTGCATATTTTCTTACACTTTCTAACTAAAAAGAGTCAATAATTGAACAACCAATTCCTCAATTTGATATCATTCATCCATGCAACACTCATGGTCTTAAGATATTGTATTTGGTATGACAACCCAAAAATCAGGGTCATCACAAAGGATACATGTCAAAATTCAATATAGGCATCAATCAAGGTGAATTATGGATACTACATTGACACGATTTTACCGTGCGTAGAATGCAAGTGCACGCGTCAATGTAATATAGGCCCTTGTGAGGCCCAAGTCGAAGTCAGGGACACTGCACTATCAGTAGACTACTACTAACTGTTTGCGATCAGCTAGGCCGATTAAAAGATTTTGAGAGTTGTTTGAAAAATAAAAGAAAATAAAATAAAACAAAGCAATCGATTAAATGTTTAGTTTAATCAATTCAAGTGGAGATCTTTAGGATTGTGGTTTCACCGTGGGTCATCATTGTATGAATTTCCATATAATAATTCAGGTTCATCTCTCGATCCGGGTAGTGGCCTGTAGTCAGAATTGCCCACTTCCGTGGTACAATTCACTACCTATGTCTAGGTCGGTTCCACCATCGTAGTAACCTATACCCTAAACTAGGTGCATTAAAATCGACCTCTGGGTTTCCACCATTAACCGTACATTGCCTTGTTCAAGGGATTTGTTAATTAATGTGAATTTCGTCACTTTTCAACCGTTAATTCTTCTTTCAAAGTAATTAAGGGCATTAGATTATCATTATGGTGATCAAGCATAACAATATAATTGAGAAAATGAAATTATACCACGGATTTAAGAGATAGATGATGAATTACTATGATAAAAATGTCATACAATGCTTCCCCGGGCTACTCTCGGTCCTAAAGACAAAGGGAATTAGCCCTGAATGTTCATCTCAGAGCAAAACATGGCTGAGAAAAGGGGAAACATGGAGAAAAACATGAATAAGTAATGAAACCACTGAATGGAGAAGATCCAAGCGTTCCTCGGCGTAGAATGCACGATCTACAACCTTTCGGCGGTGGAAAATTTCTTCTTCGGCTTCCGAAACGATCGGGGTGTGCTTCTGGGCTCTGTTCTTCTCTCCACACCTTCTCGGGATGTGTGCAGCAGCTAATGACGTGATTGATTACTCTTGGCCGCCGTCATTAGGTATAATCACCGAGTTAGGTTGTAAAAATATCACAGCTGTTGGATTTTGATCGATCTGAAACAAACTTGCATTTGACAGTGTCGATACCATCGACGCGAGTCGATGGTATCGACCCTGCGCGATATCGACAAGTCTTCTTTTCTTTTCTTCGTGGCGCCTGATGCTAACTCGATACCATATACAAGGGTCGATGGTATTGACTCTCTTAGGCGTCGCTTTTTGTCCTCTTCAGTCGCTGAAGCTCCACGAGTCGATACTATCGACTTTGGGGTCGATAGTATCGACTCTCTTCTCACCAGCAACCTGATGGTATGTCGCTACCATCGACTTGTCTATCAATGGTATCGACTCTGTGTCGCTCCTTGCGGATGGCAACCTGTGGTTGTTTCGATGGTATCGAAAGTTGTCGATGGTATCGACAACTATAGATATTCGTTTTTCCTGAAATTGCAACACAAAACCACATAAGACGAAATAAAACATATTATTGTAATCATTTATGCTCATAACAATAAAATAAGGGAGATTTGACACTGAGAAGGATCATAGACTGAAGTAAATGAATTATGCAATATTAACCACTAAAATGACCAATAAATGCATAAAACACAACTAAAACAAGTCCATAAATGCGACTCAAAATCATCACATCAAACTCGCCTAAGCTTGAACATTGCTCGCCCTCAAGCAACTAAACTTTAGAATAAAATTGTGAGGGTCAACTAAAGAACAGACCATCACAACAAACATCACCGTATGATCCCCATCAGACATTCACAAACTAGCCCTCACTAACCACGGAATGATAATTACCCTAAAGGCGACAATAATCATCCATAAAAGATATCTACCTCAAAATTGATGAACACAATCACATAAGGCAGTTAACATAATAAAATTCTCTGGTCCAGACTCAGTGCATCTTGTGATCTTCTATTCTACGTTGCTTGCCCTAACTACCATCTACATGGAAGCATATCTCATGATATTCACAAATGAGGAGAAAATCACGGTGGCCTACCAATTCGAGCAACGGGTGGATGGAATGGGTGGCTCATGGAAGAAATGGAAGCATTATACGATTCTAACATGCACAAAGCAAAAATGGCCTAAATGATGCATATGCAAATGAAAATGCCCTAATGCCTACATCCGGGTGGAATGATGTATGCACTATCACTCCGTCTCAAGGTGAGATGGAATATATAGGAGAACTACATTATGTACTTATTCTTCTTTAAAATGCAGGTGATACTCTGTTCCTTTCTCCCTCTCATTACTACTTACTTCTCAATTCTTTTTTTTTCTCTTTTTCTTTTTCTAATTTTTTTATTCAAGCCCTTATTATCATAGCTGACAACGAATTGTTTGTCGGGCTCACTTATTGTTGCATGACTTATACATTTGAATCATTCAGAAGGTATGGAACAAGTTCATCACCCTTAATGTTTCAGAAGAAATAAGATGCATGATGTACTATATGCACAAAAATGTGAATGAAGCTACAAAATGATGATTATGCAACTAAATGACACACACCTAAGGATAATGTGCATGTATAACTCATCTATATTTTTTTTCATTTCATGCAAAATATGTGAAAATAGCTGCAATGAAAGACCTATCTACATGGAATGCAATCAAAGAAATTAAAACCGTAATGTACTTCCAATTCTTATGGTGGAGTATGAAAATAATGGGGTGGATAGATCACAAGACTAATTGACTAATCCTTTGAAAATTATTATGTGTCCCTCCTTATTGACTTGTGTGGTAATTAAGAGGTTTCTCTCTCTTATTTCAAATTACGGTCTCATTATCATTTGATCAGTTCAGGCTCAAACAACCAATTCTATCCACTTTTCATGAATCCTAGGCATGTACAGTTGTGATTTCCTGTTTTAGAGTTGACAAACCCAATCATTTCCTTAAGTTATGTGCTCAAAGTTGAACAACGCAAGCTTGCAGAACACTAAATTTTTTTAAATTTGCCCTTGATTCCCATGTACAAGCAGTGATATGACACATGACTTAAGACATCAACAATTACACTAGATAGAGTGTGGATCCTATAAACAAACTAAAAACTGCAAGAAATAAATGACAAGAAACAAAACAATAAAAACTAAACTAAAGGATAGTGCTGTTCCAACTCCCCCCCTAAGCTTGAATTCGACTATGGCCTCATAGTAAAAAAAAAACTTAAAAGGTGGAATAGTGATACCGATCATTCTTCCGGAAGAGGTGGGTACTGCGGGGCCGTGGGATCCGAAGATGGGTACTGCCCCTGAAAGCTCGGATGATACTGGGGCATTGGTGGAGGTTGTGGATACCCCCCAAAGTAATTTTGGCTCCAGTAATGATTGTAGAAGGGTTGTTGCTACATCTCCATCCTATGCAACCTGTCATGGATGTGCTGTTGGTTGTCGAGGAGGAGGCGCTCATTTTCAAAAATTGTCCTCTGATTATCTAACAGCCGGTTCGTCGTATCCTGAATACCGACGTATGAAGCTGTATGCTGCTGCTGCGTCTGATGAATATCTTGCAGCATTGCATACATCCCTTGCATGGAGTAGACATCCTCTCATTGAGGAGAGGGCTGAGGTGGCAGAGGCTGCGAAGAATAAGATGCACCCAGATGCATGCGGGGACGCTTCCGGGGTGCTACTCGTACGCGAAGAGGGGTAAAAGCCTCCTCTTCCTCTTCATGCTCGTCATTGTCATTTCCGTTGTCGCCATCTTCATCCGAGCTCTCGTTGGCAATGACAAGCCATCGAAAATGTTGAGCGCCCTCGATGTTGAAGACGGGGTCTGGAAGTGAACACTCTTAATAGGCATGATTAACATGGCAATGTGCATATGCCAGGCCATCACGAAGCAGGATGAGGCTGGAGTGATGCAGATGTTTCAGGTTGACTTTGCTCCGGTTGGAGAGGGGAGTAAGCTGGGAGAAATTTAACCCAAGATAGTGGGCTAACGGTGTGATGATCCCTCCAAAGTGGATTGGAGCCTTCCGCGTACTCCTCTTTACAACCAACCCGCGCGTCAAGAAAAATGCGCCCCAATTACATTCTTCTCGCTTCAGCAACTTGTATAGGAAAAACAAGTCTGTCTCTTGAAACTTGTTGAGAGACAGATCACCACGAGCGAACAAGGTGGTGCAGAGCATGCAGTGAAGAATCTGCATGAACAGATGTTCGAAATCTGCCACCGTCGCATTGTGGTAGCTCACAGATTTGTCAGGCGGCGCAGTCACTAACTCAACAAAAATGGCATCATAGTCTGTCCTGTTGTCTGGCCTCCGGTATTGATCTCGCCCATGATTCCAGTTATAGATAGAGTTGAACTGCTTGAGGGTGAGGGTGTAATCATTGTTGTACAGCCGAAAAGAAACACGACCCTTGATACATTCCCGATCAGTTGCGATAATGTCATTTGGCACAACGCATATGTCCAGCGACGCCATGAACTCCGCTACTAGCTCTTTGTATGTGGGCCATTCACCGAAGAATGGCTGGTCGTCAGCATGGAATTCCATCTCATCGGGACTCCTGCCCGTATGCCTTGCTTTCCCCTTGAGAACGTAGGCAAGATTGGGCTCGAACCCAACATAACGAACCATGTCCCTATCGACATAGTGCGTGGGCTCGATCTTTCTCTTCATCAATTCCTCGTAGACCTTCTTGACCTCCGCGGAAGGATGGACAATCCACGGATGCAGAATAGATGCAGTCGGTGGAGGAATGAACACTGGGATTTCTATTGGTGTCACGTGTGAAGAAGATGCGCCGACGGTATGCGCCATTGTCGAAGAAGAAGTGATAGAAGACAGAGCTTGGGGGAGGTCGAAGAAGACAATCTCCGCTCGGTGAAGGCTCATGGAAGAATGCACTCCTTGGATGCTCGTAGTTGGGCTCCGATCGCTCAATAAGACGCTTGGTACAAGTGGGGGAGGAATGCTCTGAAGGTGTGACGTCATATGATGACTATCCATCCCTTTTATAACTGTGTCCGACGCTGTTGTATGACCGTTGATACCATCGACGCGAGTCGATGGTATCGACTCCTGTAGCACAATCCATCTTCCGCTAGTATCGACGGTTGTCGATAGCCTAATTTGGGGCCCGGATTGATGATGTGTCGATATCATCGACGGGTGTCGATGGTATCGATCCCACTGATCGACTCTCTTGATGCAGCGATCGTCGTTGATTTCCTCTCGCGGATCGGTGACATGTCGCTTCGATACAATCGACGCAGGTCAATAGTATCGACTCTTCTTAGGGAACATACCCTCACGAGGCCCGACCGCCGCTTTCTGCCTGTAACTGTGTCGATACCACCGACAGGCCCGCCGATGGTATCAAATTTACTGAGACAAATTCGTCTGAATATCTCCAGAGATCTCGCGAGTATCGACACCTACGTCGATAATATCGACCTCGTTTTGGTGAGAAACCTGATGGTGGGTCGATACCATCGACGAGGCCGTCGATAGTATCGACACAGTGAGATTTTTATAGCCACCTACCTGTTCCTATCTCGATACCATCGACACAAGGGTCGATGGTATCGACCATGCCTCAGTGCTGTACATTTGAACAAACAATCAAGGTATCATTTTTACACTAAAAACAAAATCAAATCAAACTAATCTACAAATGTGGAAGAAACTAAATGAAACGACCGATGGCTGGGTTGCCTCCCAACAAGCAACCTTATTTCACGTCTTAGGCTAGACGAAATCAAGCTCCTCATGCATCTGGAAGCGCAATGAGTTTGACCTCATTCACTTTCCTTGTGTAATCTTCACCCAAAGACAACTTCAATCATTGTCCATTAACCAAGAATGTTGTCTTGCCATCACGCACCAAGATTGCGCCATGTGGCCTGACCTCCTCAACAGTGAATGGTCCACTCCATCAGGATTTCAATTTCCCGGAATGCATCTTCAACCTGGAGTTGAACAAGAGTACTCAATCTCCTTTCTTGAAGACGCACATCTGAATATGGCGATCGTGAATCAGCTTTGTTCGCTCCTTGTAGATCCACGAGCTTTCATAGGCATTCATCCTCATCTCATCTAGTTCATTTAGCTCTAACATCCATTTCTTTCCTGCTTCATCATACCTCAAATTCAGCTTCCTAAGCACCCAGTGCGCCTTATGCTCCAATTCCACCGGCAAATGGTAGGCCCGACCATAAGCCAACCTAAAAGGCATAGTGCTTATAGGTTTCTTAAACGATGTCCTGTACACCCACAAAGCGTTCGGTAGAAAGGTTCTCCACTTCTTTCTCGTGGAAGCCACAGTGCGCTCCAAGATCTTCTTAATCTCTCTAATGGAGACTTCCACTTGCCCCTGTGTCTGCGGGCGGTACGGGGTACCAATGTTGTGCTTTACCCCATACTTTTCAACAGTGCCGCGAACTTCTGATTCCAGAAATCTCCATCACTAATGAGCATTCTTGGTACACCAAACCTACAGAAAATGTGTTCTTTGACAAACCTGCACAATACGGCGGCATCATTAGTCCTAGTGGGTATTGCCGCTACCCACTTCGTCACATAGTCAACAGCTAATAGAATGTACAAGTTAGAATTGGAGGACACCAAGGGTCCCATAAAATCAATACCCCACAGATCGAACACCTCGACCTCTTGAAATATATTAAGGGGCATCTCCTGTCTTTTTGAAATGTTACCTGCCCATTGGCAGGAATCACAGTGTCACACATAGTCATATGCATCCCTGAACAACGTAGGCCAGTAGAGACCACTCTCAAGTACCTTGGTTGTAGTTCTAGAACTAGCATGGTGGCCACCTATCGGTAGAGTATGACAATGATGAAGGACACTTACGTATTCCACCTCCGGTACACACCTACGCAACATACCATCCCTGCACTGCTTCAACAGAATAGGGTCATCCCAAAAATAATATCGTAAAGAATGGAAAATTTTATTTTTCTCTTGGTATGTCCAATCATCTGGGATAATTTTGCAGGTGAGATAATTAACAATGTAAGAAAACCAAGGATCTTTTGATTTCACAGATAGAAGTTGTTCATCAGGAAACGTCTTGGTAATGGATATATGCAAATCCTTCTCATCTACCCTTTCCAACCTAGAAAGATGGTCCGCAATCACATTTTCTATTCCCTCCATATATTTGATTTCAATATCAAATTATTGTAAAAGTAAGATCCACCTAATCAATCTAGGTTTGGCATCCTTTTTCTCCATCAAGTACTTAATGGCGGCGTGGTCCGTCCATACCACGACTTTAGATCCTACAAGATATTGCCAAAATTTTTCAAAAGCAAAAACAACGGCAAGAAGTTCTTTTTCAGTTGTCGTGTAATTCAGTTGTGTTTCATTTAAGATTTTGGACGCATAGAAAATCACAACGGGTTTATTGTCCACACGTTGTCCCAAAACAGCCCCAACTGTGAAATCTGACGCATCACACATCAATTCAAACGGCTTGGTCCAGTCCGGTGTTTGCACAACCGGTGCAGAAATCAGTTTTTCTTTAAGCACATTAAACGCATGTAAACACTTTTCGTTAAAATCAAACACAACATCCTTTTCCAACAACTCAGATAATGGTTTGGCAATTTTTGAGAAATCTTTTATAAAGCGGCGATAAAAATCGGCGTGACCTAGAAAACTCCGTACCCCTTTAACCGAATTCGGTGGGGGAAATTTGGAAATAACTTCAATCTTCACCGGGTCTACCTCCAACCCTTTTCTAGACACTTTATGTCCCACCACAATCCCTTCGCTGACCATCATGTGGCATTTCTCCCAATTGAGGATGAAATGTGTGTCCTCACATCATTGCAAAACCTTGTCCAAATTATATAAACATTCATCAAAGGACGCACCATAGACGGAGAAATCGTTCATAAAAACCTCCAAACAACGTTCAACCATATTAGAGAAAATGGCAAGCATGCAACACTGAAAGGTTGCTGGTGCATTACATAGACCAAAAGGCATACGGCGGTATGCAAATGTTCCGTAAGGACAAGTGAAGGTGGAATTCTCTTGGTCCTTAGGATCAATGGAAATCTGATTGTACCCCGAATAACCATTGAGAAAACAAAAATGAGATCGACCTACTAATCGCTCTAAAATCTGATCAATGAATGGGAGAGGGAAATGATCCTTAAGTGTAGAAGCATTCAATCTACGGTAGTCTATACATACACACCACCCGGTTACCAAGCGGGTAGTGACAGGTTCATTTAACGAATTATGTGTAACAGTAATTCCCACCTTTTTAGGGACTACCTGTGTAGGACTCACCCACGTCGAGTCGGATATAGCATAGATGATACCTGCAGAAAGGATCTTGATCACCTCCTTCTTTACGACCTCCATCATGCTAGGATTTAGTCGACATTGTGGTTGAATCCCCAGTTTGGCTCCCTCCTCAAGCCGGATCTTGTGCTGGCACAATGTAGGGGAGATCCCCTTGATGTCTGCGACCGACCACCCGAATGCACCTCAGTGGTTCTTCAGCACAATCAGCAATTGATCTTCCTCCTCGGCACTCAGATATGCCTAAATAATCACAGGAAGCTTCTCATCCTCAGCTAGAAATACATATTTCAAGTACAGTGGCAATGTCTTCAATTCTAAATCTGGAGGGCTGATCAAAGATGACTGAAGCGGTGGTGGAAGTTTTCCAAGGTCTTCATAGTACCTAGCATAAAAACATGGAAGCACCTAAAGCATCTTGACACACTCTTGTAGTGACTTGCTTCTCATCCAATCATGTGTTATATTAACCAGGCAGGCTTCAAGCGGTTATTCTAGATATGCATTGAAAACAGAACTTGCTATGGCCTCATCTTCAGTAGAGGGAGGGATGTCTTCCTCTTCTTCATTGGGAAAACCCACAGCCTTGCTAAGAGAAACAACCTTGGTCTGCTCCATGATGTCTACAGCCAGTGTCCCTTTTTCTACTCTAGTCGTCACATGAGCCATATCGAGAAATGGCTTCCCTAGATAGAGAGATATATTTTGATCAAAGTTCTTCGCCATGCGGCATTGCTCCTTAACTTTAGATTGCGTGGTGCTGGAAGGCATGACCATCTCGAACCGATCGTCAGCGATACCGAAGGTCAAATGACCTCTCCCCATCTCAAGTATCATGTCAACAGTGGCTTGGAAGGGTCGTCCAAGGAGTAACTCATTACCCTGTTCATCTTGCATCTCCATTACAACAAAGTCTGCTAGAAATACAAACCGATCTACTTTCACCAACACATCTTCAAAAATACCATAGGGCATCCCCACTGAATTATCCGCCAACTATATTGTCATATTACTCGAGCTTGATTCTTTTAATCCCAATTTCTTGAATGTAGAGAGAGGCATCAGGTTTATGCTTGCCCTGAAATCACACAGTGCTTCACCGAATTTCACCTTACCAATGTAACATGAAATATTGAAGCAGCCCAGATCCTGCCTCTTAGGTGGCAATGTGCCCATGTTGAAGGCACTTACCTGTTCCTTGAGAACCACAACCTCAGTGTCAGGGATTTTCCTTTTCTTTGTGATGATGTATTTCAAGAACTTCCCATAGGAGGGTATCTGCTCGATTGCTTCTAATAATGGAATGTTGATAGAGCTTTCTAAAACTGTCTAGAAACTTCTTGAACTGGGCGTCCACTTTCTTTGCTTTCACACTATTTGGATATTGGACCGGGACAACCTGTGCCCTTTGATGCGGCAGCACATATGGTGTCCTTTTCTTTGTCTCCTCCTCAACAGTAACAGGTTCAACTGTGACTTCCTCTACTATATCCTCAACCGGCTCTGTGACTGGAATTGGCACTTCCTCTGTGGCCTCACCTTCAGTTTCTGACTGGTGTTTGCTTTGTTCATCGGCCCTGGGGTTTAAAATCTTCTTGCCACTCCGTAGCAAGATTGCCTTTGCCTGCTGATTTCCCCCTGGAATATTTGTATTAACCAGAAAGCCTTGATGCGCTAGCTTCTTCAGATTTGCTATCTCTGCTGCCATTTGCACCATAGACGTCTCTATCGTCATCATCTGAGCCCCATGGCTCTACAATGTCTGCCCAAACTGATTCATAAATTCCCCCTGTTGCTTGATCTGCTGGCCAAAAGTGTTCATCAGTTCTTGGTTCTGCTTTATCACTTGGTTGAGAAACTCCATGCTCTTATCCTCTTCCACCGGCTGGGGTTTTACATCGGGGTCCTGCAAGAAGTTATTCAGATCTTTCCAGGAAAATTTCTTGTCCTTCCTCCATGAGTAATCGTTGTTTTTGTACCCCTGCTGCTGACACATGAATTTGACTTGAGCTTCATCCTCGGATTCAGTATCTTCTTTTACAAGTAGTTTCTTGGCTAGAAGGTCCATCTTCCCATTCAGCTCTTTGATGGCCTCTGACTCCCTCACAGCTCGAACGTGCTCTACGGCATCTCTGTCGCCCCAGGATTGCTTCTTGGCCATTTTTTCATAATTTCCCAACACCTCGTGTCTGTGTTGTTAAAAAAGAACCCTGAACCTGCGGAATCCAGGTTACTTCTATCATGCTCGAAGAGAGCAAAATAGAAAATTTTGACTTGCGTCTCCTTGTCAAGCCCATGATGCGGACACCTCCTAAGCATGATCTGAAACCTTTCCCAGGTCTCAGAGTAAGTCTCTCCTGCCTTCTGGCTGAAATTATGGATTTTCCTGATCATATCATTTGTCTTCTCAGGAGGAAAGAACATTTCAAAGAACACTTCCACCATGTGGTTCCATGATTCCACACATTCATCGTCAAGATTGTGCAACCATTCTCATGCATTTCCTGCCAGAGAGCTCGGAAACATCTTCATGTATAGTGTCTCCTGCGGAAACCTGTCTATTTTTATCATGTCGCAGTTTTCCACAAACTGGCTAATGTGAGTCACTCAGTCTTCGTTCTTTAGCCCATGGAATGCATTTGACTTGACCAAGTTGATTAATGCAGGATCAATCTTATAAGTCGGAATGTTCATCGTCTGCTTCTTAGTTGGCCCCTTTGAAGCGGATGAGGAAGAAGCTTTTATCTTCTCCCATATCGTCTGCTCTTTGGCTATGGCTTCTTGTTCTTAGTCGGAATCTATATCTTCCAGTTGGTCTTGATTGTAATCTTCCTCATCGTCAGGTCCCGGAAGTGGAACCTCTGGTGCTCATTGCGTGTAGTCGGTGCTACGCGTCTGCACCATGCACAGTACCTGCAAAAATGGCAATTTCAGTTCAGTACCATGCTAGACGATTGCTAAAAATGAAAGGTAAACTATGAATTTCAAAAATGATTATTAAATAATAAAAAATAATAAAAAGTGGCCTAGAATGGCCGCTTGCAGCACTCGTAGTGCCGACAGTTGCCGTGTCCCCGGTAACGGCGCCAAAAACTTGACACGATTTTACCGTGCATAGAATGCAAATACACGCGTCAATGTAGTATAGGCCCTTGTGAGGCTCGAGTCGAACTCAGGGACACTGAACTATCGGTAGACTACTACTAACTGTTTGCGATCAGCTAGGCCGATTAAAAGATTTTTAGAGTTGTTTGAAAAATAAAAGAAAATAAAATAAAACAAAGCAATCAATTAAATGTTTAGTTTAATCAATTCAAATGGAGATCTTTAGGATTGCAGTTTCACCGCGGGTCATCATTGTATGAATTTCCATATAATAATTCAGGTTCATCTCTCGATCTGGGTAGTGGCCTGTAGTCAGAATTGCCCACTGTCATGATACAATTCACTACCTATGTCTAGGTTGGTTCCACCGTCGTAATAACCTATACCCTAAACTAGGTGCATTAAAATCTACCTCTGGGTTTCCACCATTAACCGTACATTGCCTTGTTCAAGGGATTTGTTAATTAATGTGAATTTCATCTCTTTTCAACCGTTAATTCTTCTTTCAAAGTAATTACGGGCATTAGATTATCATTATGGTGATCAAGCATAACAATATAATTGAGAAAAAAAATTATACCATGGATTTAAGAGATAGATGATGAATTACTATGATAAAAATGTCATACAATTCTTCTCCGAGCTACTCCCGGTCCTAAAGACAAAGGGGATTAGCCCCGCATGTTCATCTCAGAGCAAAACATGGTTGAGAAAAGGGGAAATATGGAGAAAAATGTGAATAAGTAATGAAACCCCTGAACGGATACGATGCAAACATTCATTGGCGTAGAATGCGCGATCTACAACCTTTCGGCGGTGGAAAACGTCTTCTTTGGCTTCCGGAATGATCAAGGCATGCTTCTGGGCTCCGTTCTTCTCTCCACACCTTCTCGGGACGTGTGCAATAGGTAATGACGTGATTGATTACTCTTGGCCACCGTCATTAGGTATAATCACCAAGTTAGGTTGCAAAAATATCACAGCCTTCGGATTTAGATCGATTTGAAACAAACTTGCATCTAACGGTGTGTCGATGGTATCGACCCTGCACGATATCGACAAGTCTTCTTTTCTTTTCTTCGTTGCGCCTGATGCTAACTCGATACCATTGACAAGGGTCGATGGTATCAACTCTCTTAGGCATCACTTTTTGTCCTCTTCCGTCGCTGAAGCTCCACGGGTCGATACTATCGACTCTCTTCTCGCCAACAACCTGATGGTATGTCGCTACCATCGACTTGTCCGTCGATGGTATCGACTCTGTGTCGCCCCTTACGGCTGGCAACCTGTGGTTGTGTCGATGGTATCGACAGCTGTAGATATTCGTTTTTCCTAAAATTGCAACACAAAACCACATAAGCCGAAATAAAACATATTATTGTAATCATTTATGCTTAAAACAATAAAATAAGGGAGATTTGACACTGAGAAGGATCATAGACTGAAGTAAATGAATTATGCAATATTAACCACTAAAATGAGTAATAAATGCATAAAACACAAGTAAAAAAAGTCCATAAATGTGACTCAAAATCATCGCATCATACATCTTATTTTAATGTAACATTTTGACCATAATTAAACAATGATATTTCAATTGATAAATGTCAATGCAAAATATCGTACTATAAGTGTCAAAGTGTAGCTCAATTATGGTGTATAGTTTGGCAATCTCAGATGCTTGTCAATGATTTCTTGCTTATTTTTATTTTTGAGATAAACATGTAGAGTATAATGTTTTCAACTTCCTAATCTATTGCACATATCTTTCTTTCCTAGAATTTTTTTTGGTTTCAATAACTTTATTTTTGAAGATATGGAAAGTTATTGGAAATAAAAATATACAGTTGCACTTTCCTCAACAACTTCTTATGTATTTAATATAATTCTAATTTTTGTGTTTATCTAGAAATTTGGAACCAGATTCTAATATAATTATATGAAAACATAGATTCTTGTATATTATTTGATGTTGTAGAAAATAATATATTATGTTTATGATAATTGTACCAACACGTCAAACACAAAGAATGAATATTTTGGATCTTATCCATTTAGATTTTAATGCTATCTATATCTAAACCACTAAGTGGGACATGTGGAGACACATAATGAATAATTAGATAACTTCATATATCATTCTTAGATTAATGGATGTATCAGTTGACTCAATGACAATCATCTATTTTTTTATTTCTTACTTGTTGATGCCTAAACCTTAGTTGTAGGGATAATGCTCCCATGTCTAATATTTTTTATTCATAGTTTCATGCTAATATAACTTTATATTAATATCGCGATGTAATAAAATCATCACTGAGAAAAAGCTTTTTGTATTTTAATGCTTTTTCTTTTACTATGTCTATAGTTAAACCTTAGATGTGGAATTCATGATTGATTTCTACATTATTTATCTTTTTCATATAAAGATATACATATTTTTATGTTTATTCATTGATTAGCTCCATGCATGTATTTTTACCAACATCTTATTGCCTTTTTATCTTGTTGATGCTAAACCTAAGATGTATTGATTGAGGACTTTGACTTTACACATGTTTTTTTATCAATTCTATAGCATGCATGTAGTCCATTTCAACATGGTACCCATATGTCCACAGAATTCACTATCCGACAATTCAACCATGACTATCCAAATATGATCTTCCATTCACCTATCACATGGTTTGTTGTATAGTGATTGGAGGGATGCGGACAAGTGCATGGTAAGAGGTAGGAAATGAATATTGATTTTCATATCTTAGGATAACAGATAGGTTATGCATACAATTTCTACTAGATAAACTTTCGTCAACTCATTCTTTCAATTCCTTTGCTATGTATATTAATGAGAACCCATTATAATATGTACAAATAAGTCTATCCTATTTCCTTTGGATCTCTAACAAAAGTTTTTCAAAATGACCCCTTGTAAGAAACAAAAAGGTCATTATTCCTTATTGTTTTTATGTTGTGTTATTATTCTATAGAATCATTTTTTAAGCTTGCACTATGATCCCTAAATTTCTTACAAAATATATGAAGTTTCTATTCAAGGATATTTTGTTGTTTCCCTATTTCCCGCTTCATGTTTCTTGATGTGAAGATTTATAGTTCAATTAATAAAAACCCTTATTCGGTTTTCATTCTACTTAAATATTACATTCTATGATTTTAGATGGTCTTATAGATTTGTTCATTGACGTCCATAGGATAACGATTGTTTCAAACTTGAAGGGCCCATTGTATTTTTTAAAGCAATTCTTGGTTTGAATGTTCTAATTTGCATTCGTCTTTGAAAATCAAATATTGTTTTCCCTTTTATAGTTTTATGCAAGTAAATCACATATCAATCTTATATACCTTGCAAAGAAAAACAATGATAAATCTTCCATATCATATCTTAATATTATTCCATTAACCTTTTATGTAGAGAAAATTGATCCCAGATTACACTCTTTTGATATTAACAATGTTGATTGACAATATTCTTTCTACTTAGCATAAAATTGGTATCAAATGTTTTAGTTAATTTCGTTATCATATCATTCAATTAGTGGCGATAATTATAGAACAAGGATTTAAGGAAAATTTTATTCATTTGTATAATACCGTTTACTTTGTTTTTCTTTTGTGTTTTTTTATTTGTATATTTTTTATTTCCCATAAATGGGAATGAGATGCAATGATATGTTGTATGGTGAAGACAGTTTTGATGTGCATATCATATTGGAAGTATGGATGTGCCCTTTCTTTTAACTTTGTCTTGTGAGTGACGAAGTTTTCTGTACACACAAATCACTTTAAATTACCAATTAGGTAAATCATGACTTATGATAAAGATTGCAAGGATAAGTTGGTGGGAGAAGAGGAATATGTATCACTAGGAATTTTAAAACATAGATAAATACTCTCTAACATAAGTAAAAATGAGTAGTGCCTTATTATTTATGAATTGTATACTTAGATTTATATCACATGTATATTTGTATTAGCATTTACCTAATAATGTATGTAACTCTAAAACTAAATTTAATGGGAGATAAATTATATATGTTCCAAGCATTTTAATCATCACACCGCATGCATATAGTAAGATATTGAGGACTTCATAATCATTATGTTACAACAATCTTATGATGATTGCAACGTTTTTATTCTTATGTCAGGAATGGATATGCAATGCTATATTATGGTTGATTTGTAGGCGGATAATGCTACTAAATTACATGTATATTAATTATCAAAGTGTATTGCTTAAGGAATTTATGTATTTTGTTTTATATGACCTTCAACTCAAAGGCACTATGAAAAGTAGGGGTTGAAAATATGTGAACAGGAGGTGTATGCTGGAATCGCAAGATCTTTATGTTTCATTTGAAGTATAAACCTTTTTTTGTTTCTAAAATACATTATAGAATTACAATGTGAAGTTTCAAAAGAAAAAATATTTCTAACATGTGTGTTATCTCTCATTGCAATAGAAATACAATAACCAATTTGTAGATAAATTTTATTTTCATTCTTTAGAAAATAACTTTTCTCCGGTCACATTAAAACCAATATGTAAACTTTATTTGGTTTTCTTGTTGATTTCTTTCATTGTTCATGCATTTAGATTTATTAGTGAATGTTTAGTTAACTAATGATCCCATATAAGAAGGGTACAATAAAAAAATGAAATCTAACTATTCTAAAACATAGAATAAGAAATAAAATTAAATGGAATGAATTCATCTTCTTTTGTCCTCATAATTTTATATTAAAATGAATAACCTATAGCATAATCAATGTGGAGATATATTTTGTAAGTTGACTGACTACCTTGTCACAAAAAAAGGTGGAATTTACAATTAAAATTTGGATATTTTCATGTCAAATGCATCAATGTATTAGCACAACATTGAATCAGATATTGGCCTCAACCAGAAGTTATGATTGGTCATTGGAAATGAGATATTAGTTTTATTTATTACTCATTATAATCAAATCATAAAACCCAACAATTTTGGAGTTGGGTAAATTAATCATTCTGATCTGCTTGATTTTTTATGGGTCATGTTGTCATATTGTACAGATTATACATGTCTCCCAATAAGATGTGCCCATGTTAATATAGGAACACTTTCTCCTCTTTTAACTATGCTCGACTTGATTGAATTTCTTGATTTAGGTTTATATCCCCTGTCTATATTGAACATGTTCATACCATATGAGGAAATACTCACTTTCTTTACCATCTATCCATTAAAACCTCATATTAGCCTTTAATTATTATTTTCTCAAGAATATTTCCTAGCCTTTCTACACATTCACCCTCTTATTTATTTATATTTCACATTTATCTTGTTTATCCATAATTTATTCACTACATGACATCGACTCTATTGCAAAATGATTGGCCACATGTTTATGTTATAAAACTTACGTAATAGTTATTGTGCAATCTTGAGGTTATATTGTAGGTGTATTCTTTTATTTAACCCCTCATGTTGTAATCATATGGCATATTTCAGTTTTGACATCACCATTCATATGAATAGTGGAACCCAAGTTACAAAGCTTATCCAATGTTGATAAATGCCATACAAATAAATTGGAACTACTATCCCCAATGGAAAATTGTTTGTATTACAATTCAAATATTTATGTTTTATTATGTTGATTTGAAATCCATAATAATTTTTAGCATTACCTACATGAATCTTTGTAATTCAATCAATCTATAATTTTAATAAAGTCATTCAAATAACTTCATCAACTAATGTATACCAAGTGGAATCATCTTCAAATTATTTCCTTTTCATGATTAAAACGAATGTCCAAAAACGACTTTAAACAAAGTCTTTATGTGTCTGGAAAATAACAAGGAACATTTTGTCCCTCCTCTAGATCTCAAAAATAAAAGTTATCCACCATAAGGAACATCTTTGATTTAATTAATTTATGGTATTTGACAGGGACAACCAATTTCACTGATACATGAATTTTTAATAAATTATTTTATGATTATATAAAAATTTGGCTAGGGTCTTTGTGAAAGATTATAGAATAATGAATATTGTAATGGAAACATTGACTTATACATGATTGAAACATTGTATTTGTTTGTATTGGAAGGGGAGCCCATGCATTAAATCCTAATGTGACAATGAAAAATTAACATATTTCACTACAAGAAATGGTAGCTATAGATTGAATAAAAGAAAATCTTGAAAATAATTACCTTTTAAGTAGTATAGTAATTTATTATTAGGTCCAACCTAAATCATGTATTATTCAATTCATGATCTTCACTTTTGTATTGTATGACACTTCCAAATTCTTATTTCCCAAACAAATAATTTGTAGATGTTGTTTGTCATATTAGATGAAAGAAAGTTATCATTGCAAACAGCTTAAAGATGTTTATTTACATATTGGCATAAAAATTATAAATAGGGAATTCAATTTTTGTTAATGATATTTTGGTTCAACTTCTTATGCATGTTTGTAGGTTGGCATGCAATGACACATGAAGATAAACTTTCTATTCCTTGGAATATGTCTCAAGTATGTATTTTAATGTAGAATAAAAATAAATCACCACTATACCAAATTTGATAAACAAAATTAGATCAACTATAATTGACTTGTGACTTAAAATATTCTAGGTTTTGAACAATAGTATTTTCTAGATATTACACTCACCAAATATACTGGAAACATTAGTAAGATAAAATATGATGAACTAACAATGATTTTGCATAAACCAAACACAAAGATAGGTGAATCATGCATTATAATATAAAACTTGGAATAGTCAACAAGTAGAAGGTTAGTAACAACATTGATATATTTTTCAATATAAAAAACATCATTAAGATCATATAAATGATGACCTAGAGTTGACTAAACCACATGACTAAGAGAAAATGTTAAAAGGCTATGTGGAATACCAAACTCCCAATCAACCATGTAGAAAGGATGTGAACTAAGTGAAAAAATTCTTGAGCATAGAATATAAATAAGAGCCAAACTATAAAAGGAAATAAGCTAAAATCCTTTTTCATGAAGTAATAAACATTTAACATCTAAAATTTAATTAATGTGTTGCGTAATTTCAATTGATTCATCTTACATTTTCACATAAGAGTCACGTGTAAAGCATGTGCATTTACTAGTTGTATATAAACATAATTTGACATTATGAATTTATAAGACCTCTAAGAAAGAAATTGAATAATCGAGTTTATGCTTCTTTGGGAGATGGACATATTAGCATCCATCTACACCACTTGAAGACACGTACACACCACATGGTAGATTCTAGTCGAAACTACAATAAAAATGGACGATGCAATCAATGCTAGGTTCTCATAAGAATGTAGACATAATTGCTACCAATGTCTACATCATCATATCCATGTGCTACTTGTTATCTACTAGGGTTACAAATTTCCAACCACCTATTATCACGAAGAATAAACATTACCCCATTGAATTGAGGTTTCATAAAATAAAATTGCTAGCATGAAATTGGGTTAATCATATGTTATTGTTTATAAATAGAAGAAAATGACAAGAAATGAAGACAACTAGTCTTCAATTTTTGGTGCCCCAAAAGGATGACATCATTTTGGGTCTCTAATATCAATTAAGTGGACCTTCTCATTGTATAAGACAGACTACAACTGATATGTAGATATAATGAAGTTCCTTAAAGTGGCATGGAATAATGCATAAGCATGATATTACAAAACAAGAAATTCCAACAAAAGTCAGATAGAAATTGTTGTGGAAGCCAGTATTGGATAATGTAATAAAAGTTTAGTAGCATCCTAGAAAATATTAATGGATGGCCACTAGAGCATATGTACTAGTGAAATATTCAAAATCTGAATCCAATGAAAAGAATCATATTTGACATTTGACATATAACATAGGGAACATCCAAATCCAATTCAAACATGTAACATTTGAATTTAGAAAACTAGTAGATATCGACTTAAGAAGATACATTTTTAGTAAACGTATATATTATATACAATAATTTCTTAAAATTTTACTAAAATATAGTTTAAAAATGTTTACATTTTCACATTATTATAAATTGATAGTATATGTTTAATAATATATGTACACATAGGTCAAATATAATAATTTTTGGTTTAAAAACATAAATATTAGATATCCAATCTGAAATTTTTATATCTGATATTTGAACAAATCTAGCAGACATGTATTGTTAAAGTTTTAATGATTTAGTTTATTTTGTTATATGGAACTATTATTCTTAGCCCATTAGGATTTTGTTCTACTTTTTTGTACTTAGATTGTTTACTATATATAGGAGAGGAGTGTGTCATATATCAATAAGAAATATCTTATTAGCCTTCCAACTTATTTTCCACATTGTATCAGAGCATCAATCCTAATCCTTGGGAGAAAAGAGAGAGCCTCTACATGTGCGAGACTGTCATCTCTTCTTATCTTGGCCACCCTACTAGGTATCATCCCTGCCTCCATGGTCACATCCTCACTTCTTCCTTCTTCATAAAAACATTCCTACGTCGGTTCTCTTCATCCCAACCATCACCGACATTTATATCTTCCCCTCCTAATCACATCTAGTTGTCCCTTCCCCAAGTCTGTCTTAAAATGAATTATATTTAGATCAAGATCATCTTTGATCTTCCCTCCCAAAAGACTACTTCAACATCCTTTTTTCCATATCTATTGGTGACGTGATGTACGCGAACAAGGATTTCTCCACTACCATCTGCTAAAACACCACACCGTCAACTGCCCGCCTCACAACCTCTCTTGCCTACTCCTACTCCTTTATCTCTGTGTCAACTTTTCCGGGGTGGGTTCTTCCCTTGGATGTGATTTTGAACTTTCTATGGGGTAGGTGACTCCCCTAAACCCATTGAAAATTTAACCAAGTATTTGGAAAGTCATGTGGTGGCAGAACCAGACATCCCGATCCCGACTAACATATTTTAGATGCATATAGTGATGACAATTTTTCTGGTGGTGTGGTGAAAATCATTGTATAGGTCCATTATGTTGTTCATATGGGTAAAATAATCTTCCTCCAATGCTGGTAGGGCTCAACAATGTCCTATAATGTTACGTGGTTGAGTTCCTCCTCTCTCATGTCACTACTGTCACATGCTCTCTCATGTCTCAGATGTGCCTATATTTTTCTCTATTCAGATCCTTAGTTAGATTTATTTTTGACCTAATCCAAATTGTGGTTTAGATCTATTTGATCAGGTCATATTGCATAACACATTTTATTTGTTATATTTACTAAAGTATTTAAAAACATAAGACCATGTCTAAACTTTTTTATTTTTTTCTAATTTTTTTCTTTTTGCATCTCCTTTGAGATTTTATTCCTCGTATCACCCCACATGTGTGCATTCCTTTCCACATGTAGGGGGTAGTGTCTATTTTCCATACCAACTACTCACTCCCTTTGTAAATGGTGTTTGAAGGGATATATATGACAGAGAGGGAGTATGAGAAGGGTGAGAGAGAATGCATGAAGTGGGATTTTACAAGGAAAGAGAGAGAAAGGATATGTATCGGTACATGCTATTGAGATCTAAATGGAGCTTCTTATAATTATACAAATTCTCTTCTTTATTTCTTTGGGACACTTCAATCCACTAAGCATCATGCTTCCAATGCATTGTTGGTGTATCTCTTTCTCAATGTCATTGTGCTTTTTTGTGCACATGCCACATTATGAATATAGGTTGTCTATTTGTTCTTTTCTTATTGAGTCGGCTACCACTTTCATGCAAATAAAAAAATCTAAATTATATCATTAGAAAATATTAAAACAGAACTTGTTGCGCTTTTTCTAGACTCTTTATTCCCTCGATGTACGTGTTGTGGTAGTCATGTTGCGTCTCATAAAATGGATGCTTACTTTTATAAGCTCGTCAATATTATCTAGCCTACATATACTACACCCACATGGTTGATAATTTGTCCAAATTTTATCTTCATTAATCTATTTTATTCATGTTGTGTCTTTCGTTTCTCAAGTGCCAAGATGGTACATGAGATTCCTTGATGGTGTCCCCAGTCAAGCTCCCAAGATTCACACTCTAGATGGATCCCGTTGGTAGTCATCATCATCTTTTTATATCTATGATTTAAAATACTTGTACTTCTACATCATTAGATGTGTTAATTTCTCTTATTACAACCACACATTCAATTGTAGTCAACATGGCATAGTCATGGTGTTTTTATTCTTTACTCCATAGGTGGTGTTCTTGATCCCATTTGCACTTCATAATATCTTCTCCAAATCTCAAGTATTTCCAGCCTACTGAACATAACATCAAATGATGCATCATCAAATATTTTATTTGTTGGAAAGTCATTTTCATGGGGAAGTGAAAATCTTGTATAGGTAGTGACATTTTTTATTTTCTATTAGATGTATCATATAGTAGTATTTTGTAAGAGCAAGTTGGACACATACTTTATCTAAACTCCAACTTAAGGGAGAACATTAGAATTATTATTATTTAGTTTATTTTGTTATATGATCCTATTTGTATTGGACCATGATGATTTTGATTCGTTGTACTTGCCTCCTATATGATATATAGGAGAGGAGTGTACCACCCATCGATAAAAAAACATATATTAGCCTTCCATCTTGTTTTTCACACGTATTTTTTCTGAAATTTTGAATATAAATATGAATTGATGTGTGGTTTCTATATATCCATTTACAGTTCTATGAGGACTCACACATTCGAGACCAAAACCAATAATGCACACATATACATGGCTCGGGAACAATCCTCCTTATTGTTCAAGCAACATAAAGAGTTTCTTATTTGGAAGATGGATTTGACCAATTATGTATATATAGAATCTTTATAAAACTCATATCTGAGATAGGCATCAATATTTTGTGGTCTACATAATATGCACTAAAACTCTATTAGTTACTTAAAACAAGTGATTTGTTCTTAAAAAATAAGCTCCGCATTTAAAATAGTGTCTAAAACAAAGAGTATTTCAATGTTTAAGTCCTTATTGACAAAAGATATATGTGTCCAAAAATATTAAATGCCTGATTCTCTTCTATTTACATGTTTCTTTCTATGCACTCATGTGGCTAGACCATGTGACTAATTCATTATTCCCATTATATGGAAACAAAAAGAAGGCCACTCTCCGTTATACATGTTGTATTATGATTATGCCTTGATGAAAACATGAAGGAATTTCAACATATAGTTAAGTAATCAGAGTGTCTCAAACTATCAAGGTCAACTTTTACATGTGAATATATTACTTATTTGGTTGTTATCTCTACTAAATTATTTTCTAGAATTTGTTTTTTTTTTTTAATTTTGTATTCTACCTAGAAAATGTAGGAGATTTAGTAGTTATATAATGAGAAAAATGATTGTCATCATTGATTGTCATATTCAGAACTTGAATTCAAGACTTCCTCTTGCAAATTTTACCTTGTATGCTAGTGTTTGGATGTGATTTCCTTAGAGGCATGTAAATTAAACTAATATTTTGGGAGCATGCTCCAAATTTTAAAGGTGTGAAACAAGAAAATTTGTATTATGTCTGTCATGGCACAAGAATCTCAATCCCATGAACCAAACAAATACCAAAGACACCATGTGGAAGTGTAAAATTCTTAGCATACATGAAAAGATAACAATATAAAAGCACCAATCATAGTCCCAACATTCAATAAGATATATTAAGCAACATTGTTTACTACAAGCTTTCAATTACATATTCAAGAGTACAATTTTACCAGTCTGCTCATATACACTATGGGTATAACAAAAAGAACACCTGACATAGCTCACCGAGCTCATCAATGTCTAGCCATCTCTAAACCTATAAAATATGTGAATCAAGGTGGGTCAAGCACACTACGTGCTGAGTACAGGGCTAAAAGTTACATATACTTCAGCTTTGCATAATTTGAAAAGATTTGTATAAGTAAACGAGTAAGAATGAACAAGTTAAGTGCGTAGAAAAATGAGAGCCTATATTTTATGTCATTTCACTCTATTTATACCAACAATATCATGTATCATAAGGCCTTTAACCAACTTCCCATTCGAAGGGTCTGTAAGGGTGCTAAAGATTAGCTAACCCTTTTATATGTGAGGGACCTCGAGGCCAATACCAAGAGATAACCCTATTTCTACATGAGGGACCTCAGTGACCAAAGTCATTGAGAAAAACCCTATTTCAACATTGTATAATGGAGTTCTAATTTATTTTTCCAAGTTATAAAATAACAACTAGGCAAAAATTGAGTACAATACTAGGATACTACATGGAAATAGTTGAGAAAATAAACAAGCATACATACATATCAGTTTGCAAGCAAGAAAACCACTGCCATATAACTATTTAAAGCATGTACCTGATTTAGAGATTTCATAACTTAACCTTATCCATGACCATCTGCCACAAGCAACACCTGATTAAGCACACGATTACATACAAGCATTAGATTCTAATCATTAACCCTAATTAGCTCCATTTTAGGGTTTTGTCCAAGTTAGGTTACTAGTTTCTTAATTACATGCTTGATGATCTTTTACTGATTTAGAGGTCGTCAAGAAGGTGTAATTCAAGTTTCATATCTTGTTGAGGTTCTATGCATTTTATAATTTCATTACAAGATTCATGCCTCTTATGTACATTTAAAGGTCAAAAGACTCATAATAGGGAAGTCAAGGTCATGATCACAAAGAGATGATGACCAAGCATCAAAGATGGTTTATAACAACAACCTTATGTCATAAGAAACACAATACAATATTGGTGGATGTCCCCTAGGGTCCAGGTATCATTGTCCAAACTTGGTATCATCATATCAACAT
The DNA here is from genome assembly GCA_963693085.1 of Alisma plantago-aquatica. Taxonomy (NCBI): domain Eukaryota; kingdom Viridiplantae; phylum Streptophyta; class Magnoliopsida; order Alismatales; family Alismataceae; genus Alisma; species Alisma plantago-aquatica. Next base: position 636,097,900 of record OY856413.1, on the reverse strand, counting down.
TCATGCTCTCATTATAATAGTTTACTTATTCCATCTAGATTCAATATGTTACTTAAGTATGACATACACATACAATCATCGTAAGGGATAGACTATTACCAAATTTGAGAGAGGAAGACAAGCGAGAAGGATACACATAATAATTAAGGTGAAAGAATCACAATTCAAGGCACCAAGGTCACATTAGGCAAAAAGGATTACAACCATCATTATATAGAGAGAGGGTGGACCATGGTAATTAAATTCATAACACACCATAATGTTACCATTTTCAAGGATATAAATGAGTTCCATGCACATGATAGGTCAAACATAACCTTGAAGCAAGAGTATAACATGCATTCCCATAAAAGGGCATAACCATGCCTTTAGAGCCACATGAGTAAACATAGTAAAAAGGACATGTAGGGATGATATTATAGTCAAGAAGGGACATAGATGACTGATATTTGAGGTTGGTGAAGCATTATCCCATATTAAGGAGCATGATTATCAAATTAAGGCAATCTACATCATTAGGGTCCACAACAAGGCATAAATGTACAATTAGAGTCAATATAAGAAATAGGGGTGATTAGGACTCCCACTTAGTTCAAAACTACATACAAGGTTTGGATATGACCATTAGATAGGGAGAGGTGCGTCGAAGGTCCATACTTTATCACAATGAAGCATTAAATTAGGTCAACATGGTCAAAGATTGTATGTTTAGAAAAATAGGTGAATAGGAAGAGGATTCAGAGTCTAGAATTTGACTCATGTTGGAGATCATTTTGAAAGGAGAAAAATGATATATAAATTCATAAAATTTGGCCAAAGGATCTATGAGTTATTATTTTTAACACTTTGATTAAGAACTATATAAAGTGAACCTAGGGTGTTACCTTGTAATCAATTGCTCGGGCAAGGCCGTTGATCCTTCATCCAATGGCCACGCCCCAACTCTCTGGTGCATGCTCTTGGAACAGGCCCCTCTACCTTGTGGAGCTCAACCATTAGCTTGGTAAACCCTTATGTGGCCCAAACTAGAATGGTCCTAGATCTTGTCCATCAATACGAGCATCCCACAGATTCAACGGCTCCCATGTTGTCTTTTCACGAACCCGGCCACCTACAACACATCTCCAGCAGCTCCCCGGTGTGTGAGTGGACGTGGGCTTCTCTCAGGTCTCATGCACCCGAGACAGTGCCATAGTTTCTCCCACGGAGCTCCCGAACTGATTTGAAGTCACATCAGTTGACGAGGGTGATCGGGGCTCGAGCCCCACTAGAAGAAATGCGGCAGTGCTGCCCCAATAGGAAGAAAAGGTAGTAGCCCCGACATGGCTAAGGAGTGCGGGAGAGAAAAAAAAGAGAGAATAAAGAGTGAGGGTTCCAAATGATAAGAAAGACATCATCAATTTCTCAAGAATAGTCTAAGAATGCGTGGATTGGAGGATGAAAAGGGCAGTGTTAGGTGGTGCTCGGTGCCCTTGGCACCCGAATTGTACAGACAAAGGGAAACTCTTTCCAACTAATGGATCTCAGATTGTCCATATAACGGCCAAAAAGGGATGCATATTAGGGCTTTCCCTAGCATGGGCGGTGGATACTGGGCCGCACCCCATGTTTGGGCCCATTTCGCTCAAAAGCAAAATAAAATCCAACATTAAAGAGAGATATTCAAAGGACCATAACTGTTACGACCCCATCTGAGCTTAATTGGTAAACTAGGGTTTACCTAGACAATTGCAAAGATTAATTGGGTTAATCATTATTGAAATCTAATTAATGACGATAACACAATTAGGATGTTTTAACTATGATAAGAAGTCTAAATGTTCTTTTGTCTTGTGAATTAGGGTTTGAGAAACATAAACCCTAATCGGCCCAATATAGGGTTTTAATGATACATGAATACAGAATTTGATAAGTAGAATGTCTCACTAAATGATTTTTAGTATTTTATGGGTAACTCTGATTTACTTCAAATTTGGATATGATTTGTATATATAAAATGTGAACAACATTGAAAAATATCAGAATTTTTGAAGAATGCTCTGACCTGTTTATCGGCCGAGTTTCAAACTCGACCGATCACATTTCCAGAATTATACAGCAGTGTGGTAATTGAATTTTATCTTTTTATTGGTATATCCAATTGATCTCAAATTTTAACTGTGCCTGAAACACACAGTTTTAGACACTCTGTTAAATTGGCATAATTTTTGGATGACTTTTGAATCCCTACAGTAAGGGTGTCGGTCGAGTTTGTGCAGGACAAACTCGGCCGAATATTCTGCAGACTGCAATATAGCAGTGTACTGTTTTATTTTTAATTATTTATTGGTAACTCCAAATGATCTCAAATTTTAACTGAAGCTTTATAGATCAATTATTAACAACTTTATAAATTCCCATAATTGTTGGAGAATGTTTGATCTCTGCAATAAACGAATTACAGTAACTTTTGTATAACTGAATATTCAGCCAATATAATTAAAGTTAAGTGTTGGGTCAATATGCAATTGACCCAAGCAGCTCAATTGACTTATATGAGCAACCACACACACACACAGCTCTCATTCTTCTTCATTCACTCCAGAGAAACGAAAACCTAAAGAGAGAGGGAGAGTTAGGGCTTGAGTGGAGAAAGTGGGGGAATTGCTGAATTAGGGTTCTGCGGTCCCAAGAGTGGTGAAATCAAGTTTGGATCCTTTGCATAAACTTTTATGGTGAATCTTCTCTCTCATGTCAAGATTCTGTCCATGCTCTGATTTGATCCAAGAGGATGTTGAAATTCCCTCTTTTCTCACCCTTTCTTCATAATCCCTCTTTTTCAAAGTTCCCGAGTTGAATGGAAGAAGAGTTGGGAGATTTGCTAGGGATTTGATAGGAATTCGAGATTCCCTGAGTTGAGCTGTAGTTGTGAGGTGTTTTCACACCTTAGGGTGAGTGGGTTCTTCCTTCAAACATTCTAATGCACGAATTTGATTATAACATCCAAATCCCTAAATGCTTAGCATGTGAATTCTAAATCCTGAAATGTCCGTTTGATTTAAGTTATTGTAAATTGATATGATACGGATTCCTTCTCTGTTTGAATGACTTTTTGATGGTAGATTCATATCAGATACGTATACAACACTTCTTAGTGAGAATGCTTTTCATATTTATATCAAATGATGTAATTAGGGTTTAACCTAATTGAGACGTCACTAGTGTTTCAACCTTATTGAAAAGGACTAGTAATCCTATAATTGGTTAGGATGTATCTCATGGGTTATCTTAATTGAATTTTATTATTGATAAGTGATATCTCAGTAAATGATATGGAAAATCTAAATTTAGTTAAGTTTCCATGATTTCATATCTATATTGATTATATAAGATTTGTTGGAAACAGTCTTTACTTAGTGAATGATTATATCTTATGAGATCATGATAAGAGCCATGTGACAAGTGAATGAGGCAAATGAAACCCTAAGAGTAGGGTGTTGGCATGTGAGGAATGAATAAGGCAAATGAAACCCTAAGGATAGGGTGTTCAATGAATCATGCTATGGTAATATGAAAGGTCTCGATATGAGATGTGGTGATGCTTAATTGTTGAGTTGTATGTTTCTAGTGCATTTAACTTTATATGCTTGTTCTCTCTGAAATGATATTTACATACTGCAGGGCTTCTTATATTTCAATACATACCTCGTAAATTGCAGGTGATGAGATATGACATGCCCTAGAAAGGGATGTTACTGAGACATGGTATATGTTGAATACATGAGCTATGATATTTATATGTTAATTAATTAATAGATCTAGGTGCCCTAACACCGTAGAACCCCTAAATGAAGGTCTGTTTCTTAGGGGTGAAACTCGTGTCCAACATCAACCGGTTGAGTAATTCTGGTGGCACGAGGATAGAAAGAGAGGCAGTGTCTAACAACAATCGTGCATGTGTCACGATGGCACTGGGGAAAAGAAAAATAAAACACGGTTATCTAACACCATTCGTGCGTGTGTCACGAAGGTAACCCTGTGACCCTCCGCCGGTGTACTCAGGTTAAAGGAGGAGTCGGGTGCACTCAGAGTAGTGCTTTGAGGCCGTAGAGCCTATGTTTCTGGCCGGAGAGCCAGGGGTCCTGTAGCAGAGCAGGGCTGGCGTCAGACTTAGCATTTCCCGGGTGTGTCGCTAAGTCTTGTACGGTGGGGTCGTAGCATGAATTTGTTACAGATCTTTATATGCAGAGTACACTGCATATGATTAGGGCATAAGTTAAAATATGATCATATAGGTTCACAGAGTTCTTTATAAATGAAAGAGTTAAGGAAGACTAGAAGCATAGTCTTCTTATAGTTATTCTTTGGATGCAATATTTACATTCTTTATTATTTCAATTGTATTGTTTTAGAACTGCTCAGTGTAGTATTTATTGTTGTTAAATTTCATATCGTTTATTCAAATTATATATGTAATAACATTAGTGCATTAGTCTGTTTCCATGAAGTACTCATTCACTGAGCGAGTAGGCTCACCCCTCTACTCAAACATTTTAGGGTTAACCGCGTGGACTTGAAGATGGTCAGGGCATCAGTGTAGACCTGCCACAGGAGTCAAGTATGAGATTAGTTGAGTCAGTCGGTCCTTGTCACTCTAGATCCTCAGTAAGAGTTAAGAGAGAGAGTTGTAATTACAATGTGTAATATTGTTCCTCTTTGATATGTATGCTAGTTAACAAGTTTTATGTGCACAAGTTGTGAAAGACATCATGAATGTTTATACATGTATCTTTTCTGTTAAAGTCTGATTAGTAAAAGAAATGTTCAGATTCCCTTGTTAAGATGTTTTATGTGGTTCAATGTGATGAAACAAGAGGTTAAAAGAAAAGAAAAAAGTTAAAGGTGTTCTTTGTGTTACATATAAATCCTATCTTATGCCCTAATCTCATGATTTGAGGAAATTGTGAGATCAGGGTGTGACAGCTTGGTATCAGAGCTTAGGGTGAGTTGTCAAGGACCATTAAGTTAGTAAGTTAGAGTCCTATGTGTGGCAGATAGGAGATGTTTGATGTTAGCTTTGGGGATTTGAGTATTTGGATATCCTGGCCCGATATCTGAGTACTTGGATCAGCCAGTACAAGCTACTCTGTCTATTCTCTCACGTATACCCTGGCCAGGTATACAGTGGAAGAATGGGCTAGAGAGGAACCCTAGAAATGTTAGGGTTAGGAAACGAGAAAAGAAACAAGAATTAAGAGCATAAATGTAAAAGGAGATAGAACTTACATTTCATAATGTTGTTTTTGTTGGAAATGTATAGAAATGCTCTTATATGTTTGAATTGAAATATTCAATACTTTGAAATATGGGTCTTTAATATCTGTTGTACACTATGCAGTTGTTGCATTTATTGATTTCATTCTTTGTAACATGTAGATTAGAAATCATCTTGAAATGAGCTTTTGTTTCTATGGTTTTGCCCGCTGATTCGAGTAAAATTGACATCAGCAGGTCTGTTTAGGTTTTCAGTCTGTACGCGATTCGGCCGAGTTGTATGTGATTCGGCCGAGTTTCCTTAATAGGCAATCGAACAGCAAACTGATCGGCTGAGTTGTATGTAATTCGGACGAGTTTCCTTTTTTAGGAAATCAAACGGCAAGTTGATCGGCCGTGTTTCAAGCGAATCGGCCGAGTTGTGAAGCAATCGGCCGAGTTTCTGACCAATCGGCCGAGTTTCTGAGCTGTGAGTGGCAGTTCAGGAAGAATGTAATCCTTTGTAGTTCTTGGCTTCAGGACTTCAGGCTTGGCCTGGTCCGGCTGGCAGGATGCGATACTGGGATCTAATGACTCCTATTAATAATAAGAATAGACTCTGGATAATTAGACCCACATCAGAGTAAGAATGTATGGATGGTTCAAGATAACAAGAATCAATCATGAAGAATGAATCATATAATAGTGTATAATGCTTTTATGAACTCTAAAGAAAAGGCTAAGTAGAAGAATAGAGTTGAGCTTTCAATAGGTCCATAAAAGTAAAGAGGATCGTATGAACATGTAATTCATAAGACTAGAACAACAAACTAGTTCCTAAGCAAAGAACATAGGTGTAGTTTAACGAATGAATAAGTCATACAAAGGTTGACTGTATTCAGAAGAGAAAAACTTGATTGAAAGAGAAATTATGTTTGACCCATACATGATCCACTTGATTTAAAAATGAAGAATATGTAATGTATTCAACATGAGGAAAAACTAATAGAAGGACTATTAATTCAGAACATTAACTTCACAATAGTATAAAGATTAAGGAGGAAATATGTGCAACATGGTATACATGACCATACATATGAATAAGCAACATGGTCATAAGAGAAAAATTTAGAATTAAAGATGACGGATTAAAGAGTAGTATATGGTAAGAGGACTATGGAACATAAGAAAGGGTTTGAAATATGATGGAGAAATTATAAATAAAGAGGTTGTGAGATTCAGGCAAGTGCTAATTAATTAAATATCTCTGTTGATAACTAAGTAAATCTGCATACGAGAATGTATTAAGGGAATGTTTGAATACAAGAATTCCAAGTCTTAAAATCATCTTCTCTTTCATATATTCCTTAATGAGAGCAAGATGGGAATGAAATGATAAGAGAAAATGAATCATATATGGTGCATAACTACCTTGGTGGGGTCATCTAGTGAATGTAATAGTGACATACTATATGATGAAGTGCGATAAGAAATAAATTCTTGTGTGATAGCAAGAATGACGAATAATTTATTCCTATCTTAAATCCTTCAATGTTAATGATGTTTATTGTATGTAATCATATGAAAAGGATAGGTAGCAAAAAGTAAAGAAGTAATGAATGAGCAGAGAGATATGGGAAAACACTAGCTTTGTGTAATATGTGAATTTGTTCTTGCATGTATAATTTGTTGAAGGCATATTAGGGTATGAAAGTTGGTTCTACATATGATTTCAGTGTATGTGTGCAAGCTATATGTTAAACTAAAGGCGTATGATAGTTGTAGTAATTCATACCTGATATGCATCTTACCTATGTGTATTTGTGATATGGTGATACAGTTTGGATGATGTCAGAACACATGGAGAGATACCCTGAACAAGGTAGTCATACTTATTCACTCATATTAATAGAAAGGGATGATAATTAGATTGTTTGGACAAGTAACCCTAATGAGGTGTAGCTTGTTATACCTAGCTCTAATATAACTGAGTGATGGTAATTGAGTATGATTAATGCTTGAATGACTGATAAAATTGTGGATTACATTATTACTATTGTTGAAACCCTAAAATGATATAATACGATTGTTACACTTTGAATTGTGTGTGGGCCCATAACCCACAGGTCCCAGGATCGAAACATGATAGTATGGAATGAGGTGGTAATGCTTCACCTCATGCATCCATGACCCAATGGGGATGCCAAGCATAGTATTGTGCAATTGATTGTTGAATCTAGTCTTTTAATTCAAGACTGTTTTGCTATTTGAATAGCACTTGATTAAAGTTTAAAACAGTATGGTGAACTTGCTTTTGTCACTTAAGGGTGATATAGAACAATAGAACTCTCTAAACAACATAAGTTGAGATAGTTGTATCAGAGTATCAGAGTTGCACAGTGAAAGTGTGGTGGTTTATCTTTGCATTTTATGTTTGACTGTGGCATAAAGAATTTGCTTGATATCATTGAGAACTATTTGAAATATGTTGTGATTTAGTAAAGAATTAAAAGATCTAATGTTGAAAACTACATTCAGGTATGAGATACAAGAGTATAATGACATGGAAGGATTTAGAAGTTTAGAATAACCTTGAATGTATCTTTCTTGTGGGTTTATGTTTCGAGGATGAAACATTCTAAGGGGGGGAGAGTTGTTACGACCCCATCTGAGCTTAATTGGTAAACTAGGGTTTACCTAGACAATTGCAAAGATTAATTGGGATAATCATTATTGAAATCTAATTAATGACGATAACACAATTAGGATGTTTTAACTATGATAAGAAGTCTAAATGTTCTTTTGTCTTGTGAATTAGGGTTTGAGAAACATAAACCCTAATCGGCCCAATATAGGGTTTTAATGATACATGAATACAGAATTTGATAAGTAGAATGTCTCACTAAATGATTTTTAGTATTTTATGGGTAACTCTGATTTACTTCAAATTTGGATACGATTTGGATATATAAAATGTGAACAACATTGAAAAATATCAGAATTTTTGAAGAATGCTCTGACCTGTTTATCGGCCGAGTTTCAAACTCGACCGATCACATTTCCGGAATTATACAGCAGTGTGGTAATTGAATTTTATCTTTTTATTGGTATATCCAATTGATCTCAAATTTCAACTGTGCCTGAAAAACACAGTTTTAGACACTCTGGTAAATTGGCATAATTTTTGGATGACTTTTGAATCCCTACAGTAAGGGTGTCGGTCGAGTTTGTGCAGGACAAACTCGCCCGAATATTCTGCAGACTGCAATATAGCAGTGCACTGTTTTATTTTTAATTATTTATTGGTAACTCCAAATGATCTCAAATTTTAACTGAAGCTTTATATATCAATTATTAACAACGTGATAAATTCCCATAATTGTTGGAGAATGTTTGATCTCTGAAATAAACGAATTACAGTAACTTTTGTATAACTGAATATTCAGCCAATATAATTAAAGTTAAGTGTTGGGTCAATATGCAATTGACCCAAGAAGCCCAATTGAATTATATGAGCAACCACACACACACACAGCTCTCATTCTTCGTCATTCACTCCAGAGAAATGAAAACCTAGAGAGAGAGGGAGAGTTAGGGCTTGAGTGGAGAAAGTGTGTAATTGCTGAATTAGGGTTCTGCGGTCCCAAGAGTGGTGAAATCAAGTAAGTTTGGATCCTTTGCATAGACTTTTATGGTGAATCTTCTCTCTCATGTCAAGATTCCATCCATGCTCTGATTTGATCCAAAAGGATGTCGAAATTCCCTCTTTTCTCACCCTTTCTTCATAATCCCTCTTTTTCAAGGTTCCCGAGTTGAATGGAAGAAGAGTTGGGAGATTTGCTAGGGATTTGATAGGAATTCGAGATTCCCTGAGTTGAGCTGCAGTTGTGAGGTGTTTTCACACCTTAGGGTGAGTGGGTTCTTCCTTCAAACATTCTAATGCACGAATTTGATTATAACATCCAAATCCCTAAATGCTTAGCATGTGAATTCTAAATCCTGAAATGTCCGTTTGATTTAAGTTATTGTAAATTGATATGATACGGATTCCTTCTCTGTTTGAATGACTTTTTGATGGTAGATTCATATCAGATACGTATACAAAACTTCTTAGTGAGAATGCTTTTCAGATTTATATAAAATGATGTAATTAGGGTTTAACCTAATTGAGACATCACTAGTGTTTCAACCTTATTGAAAAGGACTAGTAATCCTATAATTGGTTAGGATGTATCTCATGGGTTATCTTAATTGAATTTTATTCTTGATAAGTGATATCTCAGTAAATGATATGGAAAATCTAAATTTATTTAAGTTTCCATGATTTCATATCTATATTGATAATATAAGATTTGTTGGAAACAGTCTTTACTTAGTGAATGATTATATCTTATGAGATCATGATAAGAGCCATGTGACAAGTGAATGAGGCAAATGAAACCCTAAGAGTAGGGTGTTGGCATGTGAGGAATGAATAAGGCAAATGAAACCCTAAGGATAGGGTGTTCAATGAATCATGCTATGGTAATATGAAAGGTCTCGATATGAGATGTGGTGATGCTAAATTGTTGAGTTGTATGTTTCTAGTGCATTTAACTTTATATGCTTGTTCTCTCTGAAATGATATTTACATATTGCAGGGCTTCTTATATTTCAATAATACCTCATAAATTGTAGGTGATGAGATATGACATGCCCTAGAAAGGGATGTTACTGATACATGGTATATGTTGAATACATGAGCTATGATATTTATATGTTAATTAATTAATAGATCTAGGTGCCCTAACACCGTAGAACCCCTAAATGAAGGTCTGTTTCTTAGGGGTGAAACTCGTGTCCAACATCAACCGGTTGAGTAATTCTGGTGGCACGAGGATAGAAAGAGAGGCAGTGTCTAACAACAATCGTGCGTGTGTCACGATGGCACTGGGGAAAAGAAAAAGAAAACACGGTTATCTAACACCATTCGTGCGTGTGTCACGAAGGTAACCCTGTGACCCTCTGCCGGTGTACTTAGGTTAAAGGAGGATTCGGGTGCACTCAGAGTAGTGCTTTGAGGCCGTAGAGCCTATGTTTCTGGCCGGAGAGCCAGGGGTCCTGTAGCAGAGCAGGGCTGGCGTCAGACTTAGCATTTCCCGGGTGTGTCACTAAGTCTTGTACGGTGGGGTCGTAGCATAATTTGTTACGGATCTTTATATGTAGAGTACACTGCATATGATTAGGGCATAAGTTAAAATATGATCATATAGGTTCACAGAGTTCTTTATAAATGAAAGAGTTAAGGAAGACTAGAAGCATAGTCTTCTTGTAGTTATTCTTTGGATGCAATATTTACATTCTTTGTTATTTCAATTGTATTGTTTTAGAACTTCTCAGTGTAGTATTTATTGTTGTTAAATTTCATATCGTTTATTCAAATTATATCTGTAATCACATTAGTGCATTAGTCTGTTTCCATGTAGTACTCATTCACTGAGCGAGTAGGCTCACCCCTCTACTCAAACATTTTAGGGTTAACCGCGTGGACTTGAAGATGGTCAGAGCATCAGTGTAGACCTGCCACAGGAGTCAAGTATGAGATTAGTTGAGTCAGTCGGTCCTTGTCACTCTAGATCCTCAGTAAGAGTTAAGAGAGAGAGTTGTAATAACAATGTGTAATATTGTTCCTCTTTGATATGTATGCTAGTTAACAAGTTTTATGTGCACAAGTTGTGAAAGACATCATGAATGTTTATACATGTATCTTTTCTGTTAAAGTCTGATTAGTAAAAGAAATGTTCAGATTCCCTTGTTAAGATGTTTTATGTGGTTCAATGTGATGAAACAAGAGGTTAAAAGAAAAGAAAAAAGTTAAAGGTGTTCTTTGTGTTACATATAAATCCTATCTTATGCCCTAATCTCATGATTTGAGGAAATTGTGAGATCGGGGTGTGACAATAACTTTGGCTATATAGCTCTCATTAAAGAGATTTTTGTACCACTGTATATGTAATTGAATCATCTATAACATGGTACTTAGTGGAGAGTTACATGGTGATGAGGCTCAAACGTTGATTCAAGATGATGATGTATTAAACCATAAAACTGATCCCAAAAGTGTTGCATGACGTCACACATTGTGAAATTGAACATTAAAGTAACTAAATTGGAGTGTCACAACACTCAATCTATGAAATTGACCTCAAAATTAGATAATAGATCATCATAGACCGAGTGAGAGCATAATCAAAGAGAGAGAAAATTGGGGTTGTCACAATGTCATAGAACATTAGGGCCAAAGAATAAGAATATTGATTTCACCCACTTCCCAAATGCTTACATATATTGGTTCACATAAATAAAGATTTATGAAAATAATATATTAAATCATTTACTTCCAATATGACTATCAAACATATGTCAATTATGTTTAAAATAATAACTAGTAGTCTTCTTGTTTATAAAAGGCATGACTACAAATCAGTTAACATATTGACTAACTAAATGACTTAACCAAATGAACCGATCATCAAAATATATTATTGTGTCTATTGTTGTTTAATTTTTTTTTCAAAAGGGGAAATTTGTTTTTATTGACATTTTTTCTCTTTTATTAAAAAAAATGAATAATTAACTGAATTACTTATTCCTCAAAAGAAAGAAAAAATAAAATAAAATTTTAAAATGGTTATTTATTGATCGTGTAAATGAAATTTTTAGTTCTTCAGTCCAATGTTTTCATCACTTCTATTGAAACTTGGGACTTATGGTATAGAAGATGGGTACATGGCCCAATGTTTCAAAATTCATTCTTTTCATTTATTTTTAATCGAGAATTTTCACAGAACAACAAGCCCCCAAATTTCAATAATTTACTTTTTATAGAAATCACTTTTACACCCAATACTATACTAAAGAATTTTATCTTTGCACCTTCTAGTTATATATGAAATTAATATATTTTAGTATATGTAATTATTGTAATTGAATTGGTGCAGTAACAAACCACATACATCTAGAAGATTTTATGAATTAGTTGGTAAAACTCTTTACTTTAAAATTCCATTTTATCTTTTAAGATATAATAAAAAAATATTCATGAATTATTGTAGGGACTTGTTCTAATATAACCTTCTAAACCTTATCTCACATGTTTTGAGGTATCAGTAGATGTTAACCTTAAGTACATTGATATTTTTTAACATGTAAATTTTGTTTAAAGATCAATTCCATCATATCTATGGGGTGAGGGATGACATAGAATCCTAATTTTATTTATTATTCTAAAACATTTTGGGATGTGTTTCATAAATTTGAGACAAGTGATAGGAATAATTCCTAATATAATGTAATTGCAAAATTCAAAACAATAATATTACCAAATGAAAGTTGGGAAGGTGAATCAATGTTGATGTGTGGTTCTAGGATTTTGATTCAGTTATATTTTCTCCATAATTAGTGTATCCAAGAAAAATAGAACCTTAATCATCTACATTTACTCTTGGGAAGACTAGAAAACAAAAAAAGTTAATTGGATATAATTTAAATTGAGATGGTCATTCCTCTTAGAATTCTAATTAACAACAAGATACTCATGGTTCATCGTACTTAGTTGAATGGATTTTCCTATAAAAGACCACCAATCTTATGCCACTTACAATGAAAAATTGCCGAGAAGGACTGTTGATGGTTATACCCAAGATTATTAAGAACTTATAAGTGATGTTAAAATTGATGGGTGACTCCTTTACTCTATTTTACCTCTAGATATTTTAATTTACTCAAGTGAATAATTTGAGTTAGGTTTCCTAATGAATATGGGAGTTCTAGGAATGTTCCCAATTTCATATATCATCCTAGACAATTAAGTATGATTGTTTTCATAGTTATCCAAATGGATTATATGTTTATTTATTGACTTGACAAAAACAATCATTTGCATTGCAATTATCCTACATCATCTCATCTTTCTTTTATTTCTATTTCCTTTTGTATTTCTAATAGTTGAATAAGAATGAAGATGAAATGTTAGAGAAAGTTCAGTCAGGGGAGTCTACCTAAGATGTCTATGTTTTGGTATTCTTTGAAACTAACTCAGTCACTTGTGTTATAAATATAAACTTATTTTAATTGTGATATAAGATAATAAAAATTTACATTAATTGATCAATTCAATTAAAAAATAATATTTATCAAATCCATGTTGAGTAATTCAATTACTCTATTATAGATCCAAAATCTCACTAGTTTGGAGGTATTCAATAATGTTTTAGTATCATGATATGAATTTTATTATCCAGTTTAATATGTCTAACTTATACTCATTTTTATCATTTAATTATGATCATACCGACTTAAGCAAATATAATGTTAAGTCTTATAGCCGTCATATTAACATTGGTTGCTGACGTGTATTTTACTACGCGCTTAAACACAAGTATACGCATCGAGTAATATAGGCCTTTGTGAGGCCCGAGTCGAACTCAGGGATACGTGAATTATTGGAGACTTCTACTAACTAATCGCAATCAGCTAGGCCAAATAACAAAGTAAGGTTTGTTGTCCAAATTAAAAGAAAATAAAATGAAACAAAGAAAACAATCAATTAAATGTTAATTTAATCAATTCAAAAGGGTATCTTTAGGATTGCGGTTTCACTGCGGGTCAACATTGCATTAGGTTTTATATAATTCCTCACTCTTCTCTCTCTATCCAGGTAGTGGCCTGAAAACAGAATTACCCACTGTCGTGGTGTAACTCACTACTTAGGTTTAGGTTGATTCCACCGTCGTAGTAATCATTCCCCTAAACTAAGCGCATTATAAACGATCTCTCAGTTCCCACCATTAATTTTACAACTCCTTTGTCAAGGGTTTTATTGATTAATGTAGATTTTGTCTCTTTTCAACCGTTAATCCTTATGTCGAAGTGATTAAGGGCATTAAGTTATTATTATGGTGATCAAGCATAACAATATATATGGAGAAAACAAATCTATACCACGGATTTGAGAGAGAAAATATGAATTATCAATATAAAATTGTCATACAATGCATTCCCGGGCTACTCCCGGTCCTAAAGATGGAGGGTTTTAGCCTCTCATGTTCATCTCGCACGAATACATGGTAGAAATAGGGGAATTCATAAGAAAAACGTGAAACAAGTGGGAAAACCCGTGAACGGAGAAGAACCGGTAGATCCTTAGCGTAGAATACGAGCTTCCCCGCCTGTCGGTGGTGGAATTCGTCTTCGGCAGCGTCCGAATCACCCGGGATGAGCTTCTGGCCTCCGTTCTCCTTTTTCTCCTTCCTCGGCACTCGTGCAATGCAAAATCCGATCCTCCTCTCGTGTGGGCGGCCGTCATTAGGTATAAGTCCCTAATTAGGTCGTCAAATTACTCCATCCGTCCGATCGAGATCAAAACGAATCCAACGCATATCTGCCGGCGTCGATACCATCGAAGCAGGTCGATGGTATCGACCCAGCGGATTAGCGGGAGCTTTCCTTTCTTTTAGTCTGAGCGCCTGTGGTCATCTCGATACCATCGACTTAGGTCGATGGTATCGACTCTCTTTAGCGTCGGTTGTTGTCGTTTAGCGACGCTGTAGCCTCCATGTGTCGATGGCATCGACTTGGGTCGATGGTATCGACAGTTTCCTCACCAGCAACCTGAAGGGATCTTGATACCATCGACTTGGGTGTCGATGGTATCGACTCTGTGCTGCTCCTCTCGGCTGGCAATCTGTGGCTTGGTCGATGGTATCGACTTCCGTCGATGGTATCGATGGAAGCAAATACTTGTTTTTCCTGAAATTTCACAACAAGACCAAGTAAATCCACACAAATAATAATATTATGATAAATAATGCTCAAAATAGTAAAACAAAGGGGATTTGACACAATATGAAGGCAAAGACCGAAATGAGTGAATTATGAAATATTATCCATAAAAATGAGTAATTAGAGCACAAAACACATATGAAAAAGGTCTATAAATGCGACTCAAAATCATCGCATCAAACTCCCCTAAGCTTAAACATTGATCGCCCTTGAGCAACTAATCCTTAGAATAGAATTGCAGATGTCAACTAAAAATGAACACACGAACCCACATCCCATGTGACTCCCACTGAACATTCTCAAACCGGCCTTCGCTAACTACATAACAGTAATTACCCTAAAGGCGACAATAATCGTCAATAAGAGAAATTGTCCTTCAAACCGATGAACACTATCACATAAGGCAGTTAACATAATAAAATTCACCGATTCAGCATTGGTGCATCTTGTGATCGCCTACACTACGTTGCTCGCCCTTAACTACCATCTACATGGAAGCAGTTCTCCTGATAATCATTAGTGAGGAGAAATTCACGGTGGCCTACCAATCCGAGCAACGGGTGGATGGAATGGGTGGTTCATGGAAGAACTTGGAAGTATTGCACAGTTTCAATATGCATAAAACAAAATGTCCTACATGATGCAAATGCACAATAAAAATGCCCTAATGCCTAATTTGGGTGAAATGATGCATGCCCTAACCTTCCACCTCAAAATGAGATGGAAATCTACTGAAGCCACATCATGTACTCAGTTTTCCTGTAATGCGAGTGATATCATGTTCCTTTCTCCCTCTTATTCCATTTCCTTCTAAATTCTCTTTTTTTTTCTTTCTTCAATTTTTTTCAGATTTTTAGAAAAAAAATTTCTCTCTTTTTTTTTTAGCCCACATATCCATAATTGCTTAGAGATACATGTATTGGGCTGTTTTCTTCATGATTGGAAATCTTTGCGATATTTCGAAGGTATGGAACAGTTTAGATCATTCTTAAAGAAAAATTGAGATACATGGTGTACTTTATGCATGATAACCATGAAAATCATAAGTGCAACTACATGGCATGCACCTAAAGGTAGTGTGCATGAATCCCTATATTTTTCTCTTTTTATGCAAAAGTATGGAAAATATCAATGCAATTCCTATCTAAATTCTATGCACACAAGAAGGAATTAAAATTGTACTTTACTTCCAATTCTTAGGTGGATTATGGAAAAATGAAGTGGAATGATCACAAGATTAGATGACTGAACCTCAGAAGAGTATTATGTGTCCCTCCTTACTGACATGTGTAGTGATTCAAAGGGTTCTCTCTCTTATATCCAATTAAGGTCTCATTACCATTTGGTTAGGTTAGGCTCAAACAACCGTTACTATCCACTTTTCATGAGTCAATGGGAGTATAGGTGTGACATCTTGTTTTAAAGTTGACATAATCAATCATTTTCATAGGATAAGTTCCCCAAAGACAACCAAGTCAAGCTATCCAAATGACACAAAAAATTTTAAAATTCTCTTAAATTTCCCATGAATACACAGCGAGATGACAACTTTTACGACATCCACAGTTACACTAGATAGATGTGGATCCTAAACAAAAACTAAAAATGCAAGAACAAATAGCAAAGCAAAAACTAAAAACAAACAAAAGAAAAGATAGAGCTGTTCCATCTACCCCCCTAAGCTTGAATTCGACTATGGCCTCATAGTCAAAAACAATCTTAAGAGTGGAACAGAGATACCCTGATCATTCTTGTGGAGGCGGAGGCGGGTACTGCGGGGCCGTAGGATCCCAAGAAGGATACTCCCCCTGGAAGCTCGGATCGTAATGGGTCCTCGGCGGAGGCTGTGGATAGCCTCCAAAGTAGCTCTGACTCCAGTAATGGTCGTAAAAGGGCTCCTGTTGCATCTCCATCCTTTGCAACTGATTGTGTATCTGCTGTTGGTTGTCGAGGAGGAGACGTTCATTCTCGAACATAGCCCGTTGATTATCAAGTAACCGGCTCGTAGTATCATGAATACCGGTATACATTTCTAGATGCTGCTGCTGTGTGTGATGTATATCCTGCAGCATTGTGTACATTCCCTGCATGGAGTAGACATCCTCGCCTGGCTGTGAGGGCTGTGGTGATGGCGGCTGGGGCTGTGATGATGAAGACGCACCCGGATGCATCCTAGGATGCTTCCGTGGTGCCACTCATGCGCGAAGAGGTGTGAAAGCCTCCTCTTCCTCCTCAGCCTCGCCTTCTTGGTCATCGTTGCCGCCTTCTTCTTCATCGGACTCGACGGCTATGATCGGCCACCGGAAGTGTTGTGCACCCTCGATGTTGAAGACGGCATCTGGAAGTGCGCATTCCTGGTAAGTGTGGTTGACGTGGCAGTGTGCGTACGCCAACCCATCCCAGAGAAGGATAAGGTTTGAACGGTGTAGATGCTGCACGTTCACCGTACTCGTGGAAATCGGAGTCATAGACTGGAAATTCAGCCCTAAGTACAACGCCAATTTGGTGATGAGCCCACCAAAATGGATCGGAGCCTTCCTTGTACTCCTCTTCATTGCCAGGACGCGCTGCAGAAAGAACGCACCCCAGTTGCATTCTTGTCGCTTCAGGAGCATGTAGAGGAAGAAAAGATCGCTCTCCTGAAACTTGCTCAATGCCAAATCGCTCCGAGCAAAGAACGTAAGACTCAACATCCGGTGTAGGACTCGGACGAAGGGATGCTCGAAGTCCGCTACCGCAGCATTGTGGTAGCTCACTGTCTTTCCCGCCGGCACTGTGACTAGCTCGGCGAAGATCTTGTCGTAGTCGGTGCAGGAATCTGGGCATCGGTGATCATGTTGGGAGTGGTTCCAGTTAAATATGTTGTTGAACTGCTGAAGAGTGATGTTGTAGTTGATGTTGAACAGCCGGAAGGACACCCTCCCTTTGATCCACTCACGGTCCGACGCCACCACATCGTTGGGTACGATGCAGACGTCGAGGGACGCCATAAACTCCGCCACCAATTCCTTGTAGGTGGGCCATTCGCCGAAGAACGGCTGCCCATCCGCATGGCGCTCCAGCTCGCCTGGCCTTATGCTGGTGTGGCGTGCTTGACCCTTCAGCACATAGGCCAAGTTGGCCTCGAATCCCAGATCACGGATCATTCCCCGGTCCACATACCGGGTCGGCTCAATCTTCCGCTTCATAATCTCCTCGTAGACCTTCCTCGCCTCCATGGAAGGGTGAATCAAGCGCATACGTGATACGAAAGCAGTAGGGTGTGGAACAAACTCCACAATCCCCATGGGATTCATGCTCGAGGACGATGATCCGGCGGCGTGCACCATTGTTGCAAGAAAGATGGGATTAGAAGAAGAGAGCTCGGGGAAGATGGAGAAGTGATTCTCCGCTCGGTGAAGATCCCTGCTCGCTGTCGCTGCTCTTCAGTCTTGGAGGGCTCGGGGGAGTGCTCGGTGCAAAGGAGGACGTTTGCTCTGAAGGTGTGACGTCAAATGACATTGCAAGTCTCCTTAAATAGACTTGGCCGGCGCTACTGTCGACCCATCGATACCATTGACGCGGGTCGATGGTATCGACACGTCTCGATGCTATCCGCCTCCCTCGCGAGTATCGACGGCTGACGTTTGCTGGATCGGGAAACCCGGATTGCTGACCTGTCGATACCATCGACGGAAGTCGATAGTATCGACGCAGCACCCGGATCGCTGACGTGGACTCGCAATCGTCGTCGATGCCTTGGTGCGGATCGATGACATGGATGTCGATACCATCGACTAGGGTCGATGGTATCGACGGCTTTTATTGCGACACCACCGTTTTGTTGCATTCAACATGTGATCATGTCGATACCATCGACGAGGCCGTCGATGGTATCGAGTTGACTGAGCAAAATTCGTCTGAACTTCTCCAGAGATCTCGATGGTATCGACTGGCATGTCGATACCATCGACACTTTTATTGCGACCTGCCTGTAGGTATGTCGATACCATCGACGGGGCCGTCGATAGTATCGACTCAGTGTGATTTTTGTAGCTGTCAACCTGAACCCATGTCGATACCATCGACCAGTGTGTCGATGGTATCGACCCTGCCTGTGCCTGCACATAGAACAAACGGATCAAGGTATCTTCTTTACACTAAAATTAAACGAAATAAAAGCAATCTATGACTAAAATAACCTATCCTAATGTACCAATGGTTGGGTTGCCTCCCAACAAGCGCCCTTCTTTAACGTCTTAGGATAGACGTCTTCCCATCATCTCATTCATCCACAAGTGTAATGAGTTTGACCTCATTCACTTTTCTCTTGTAGTTTTCACCAAAATACAACTTTAAGCGCTGCCCGTTCACCAAGAACGTGGCATCTCCATCACGCACAAGAATCGCACCGTGCGGTCTCACCTCTTCCACTACAAAGGGTCCACTCCACCGGGACTTCAGCTTCCCGGGATGCATCTTGAGACGGGAGTTAAACAATAGAACATTGTCTCCCTTCTTGAACATGCGCATCTCGATATGTCGATCGTGGATCAGCTTTGTGCGCTCCTTGTAGATGCGGGCATTCTCATATGCCGTCATGCGTAACTCATCTAGTTCGTTCAATTCGAACATCCTCTTTCGCCCGACTTCATCATAGCTCAAGTTCAGCCTTCTTAGCGCCCAATGGGCCTTGTGCTCCAACTCCACCGGAAGGTGGCAAGCCCGGCCATACGCCAACCTAAAAGGCGTGGTGCCTATAGGTGTTTTGTACGCCGTTCTATACGCCCAATGTGCATCCGGTAGTAGGGCACTCCAATTTTTCCTTGTGGATGCCACTGTCCTTTCTAGAATCTTCTTGATTTCTCGATTTGAAACCCCCACTTGTCCTTGTGTCTGTGGATGATATGGGGTACCGATGTTGTGCTTGACCCCATATTTCTTCAAAAGTGTCGAAAATTTTTGGTTCCGGAAGTGTGTGCCCCCATCACTTATGATCATTCGGGGTATCCCGAACCTGCAGAATATGTTTTCTTTCACAAACCTGCACACTACATTCGAATCATTAGTCCTTGTGGGGATTGCTTCCACCCACTTCGACACATAATCAACAGCAAGCAAAATATATAAATTTGAATTTGAGGACACAAAGGGTCCCATGAAGTCTATGCCCCATAAGTCAAATACCTCAACTTCCTGAAATACATTCAGGGGCATCTCTTGTCTCCTTGAAATGTTACCTGCGCGCTGGCACGGGTCACATTGCCTCACAAAATCATAAGCATCCCGGAACACAGTTGGCCAATAAAGGCCTCTTTCCAACACATTGGTTGCTGTCCGTGAACTAGCATGGTGTCCTCCCGTAGGCGACGCATGGCAATGGTGGAGAACACTCTCATACTCCACCTCCGGCACACACCTGCGAAGAATACCATCCCTGCACTGCTTCAAAAGAATTGGGTCATCCCAAAAATAGTATCTCAAAGAATGAAAGAATTTCTTTTTCTCTTGATAAGACCAGTCTTCCGGGATGATCCCGCAAGCCAAATAGTTAACAATATTAGCAAACCATGGTTCCTTAGAATCAATTTTCAAAAGTTGTTCATCGGGGAACGTCTCGGTTATGGGTATGTGTAAACCGTGTTCATCTACCCTTTCTAACCTAGACAAGTGGTCAGCCACCACATTTTCAATTCCCAACTTGTCCTTGATTTCAATATCAAATTCTTATAAAAGCAAAATCCACCTAATTAGTCTAGGCTTTGCATCCTTCTTCTCCATCAAATATTTTATCGCAGCGTGATCGGTCCACACAACTACTTTAGAACCCACTAAGTACTGTCGAAATTTTTCAAAAGCAAACACGACGGCAAGTAACTCTTTTTTTGTAGTTGTATAGTTCAATTGAGCATCATTAAGTGTTTTGGAGGCGTAGAAAATCACAACGGGCTTATTATCTACCCTTTGCCCCAAAACAGCTCCCACTGCATAATCGGAAGCGTCACACATCAATTCGAATGGTTTTGTCAATCTGGCATTTGAACAACCGGAGCCGAAATCAACTTTTCTTTCAAAACTTCAAATGCGTGAAGACACTTTTTATTGAAATCAAAAACTGCATCTTTTTCCAACAATTCGGATAAAGGTTTTGCGATTTTAGAAAAATCCTTGATGAATCGCCGATAAAACCCGGCGTGTCCCAAAAAGCTTCTCACCCCTTTTACGGAATTAGGTGGGGGTAGCTTAGAAATCACCTCAATTTTTACGGGGTCTACCTCAAGACCCTTGCTAGACACCTTGTGTCCTAGCACTATTCCTTCTGTCACCATCATGTGACATTTCTCCCAATTGAGGACCAAGTGTGTGTCCTCGCACCGCTGCAGCACCTTGTCCAAGTTATATAGACACTCATCAAAAGACGCCCCATAAACCGAGAAGTCGTCCATGAAAACCTCAAGACAACGCTCCACCATGTCAGAGAATATGGCGAGTATGCAGCGTTGAAACGTTGCCGGCGCATTACATAATCCAAACGGCATCCGTCGGTAAGCAAAAGTCCCATAGGGACAAGTGAACGTAGACTTCTCTTGATCCAAAGGATCAATAGAAATCTGGTTATACCCCGAATACCCATCCAGAAAACAAAAATGTGACCGCCCGGCAAGACGTTCCAAAATCTGATCAATGAATGGCAAAGGAAAATGATCTTTAAGAGTTGCGGCATTCAATCGGCGGTAGTCAATGCAAACACGCCACCCGGTTACCAATCGGGTGGTGACAGGTTCATTCAACAGATTTGTAGTAACAGTAATTCCCCCCTTTTTAGGGACTACCTGTGTGGGACTCACCCACGTCGAATCTGATGTAGCATATATGATCCCTGCAGCATAACGTTTTATGACTTCCTTCTTCACGACCTCCATCATGCTCGGATTCAACCGTCTTTGAGGCTGAATGACTGGTTTGGCTCCCTCCTCGAGCCGAATCTTGTGCTGGCAAAGTGTAGGGGAGATCCCCTTGATGTCCGCGACTGACCACCCAAAGGCTCCACGGTGGTTCTTGAGCACTACCAGTAGTTGCTCCTCCTCATCCGCACTCAAGTATGCAGATACAATCACTGGTAACTTGTCCTTCTCAGCTAGAAAGACATACTTAAGATGCGGGGGCAGTGGATTCAACTCCAACTCCGGCGGGCAAATAAGAGATGATTGCAGCGGTGGTGGAAGTGTACCTAAGTCTTCATAGTGCCTCGTGTAGAAACATGGAAGCATCTGAAGCATTTTGACGCACTCCTTGAGTGAAGTACTCCGCATCCAATCATAAGTGACATTTAGCAAACACGCCTCCAAAGGCAATTCCGGATATGCATCAAAAACTGAAGTAATAATCGCATCATCCTCCCAAGAAGGTGGAATTTCCTCATTCTTATCATTTGGAAACCCAACAGCCTTGCCTAAAGAGACAACTTTAGTTTGCTCCATAATGTCCACAGCTAAGGTCCCATTATCCATCTTGCTCATCACATGAGCCATATCCAAGAATGGCTTCCCAAGACAAAGTGAGATATTGTGTTCCACATGTTTCACCATGTTGCACTGTGCTTTTGCTTTAGTAGATGCATTGCTAGTGGGCATGACCATCTCAAAGCGATCATCCGCAATGCCCAAGGTCAAGCGACCTCTTCCCATCTCCAAGATCATATCGGCTGTTGCTTGGAATGGGCGTCCAAGTAGCAACTCATTGCCATGCTCGTCCTGCATTTCCAAAACCACAAAATCAGCCGGAAAAACAAAACGGTCTAACTTCACCAAGACATCCTCGCAGATTCCATACGGTTTCACCACAGAATTATCGGCCAGTTGGATAGTCATGTTGCTTGGCCTTGATTCCTTTAATCCAAGCTTCTTGAATGTAGAAAGGGGCATCAAATTGATGCCTGCCCCAGAATCACAAAGTGCCTCTCCAAATTTGAACTTCCCGATAAAACAAGAAATATTGAAACAACCTGGATCCTGTCTCTTCGGCGGCAAAGTGCCCATAATAAAAGCACTCACTTGCTCCTTGAGCACCACGACCTCAGTGTCGGGTATTTTCCTCTTCTTGGTGATGACATCTTTTAGGAACTTCCCATATGACGGGATTTGCTCAATCGCCTCCAACAACGGAATATTTACCGATAACTTCCTAAAGCTGTCCAAAAATTTCTTAAATTGTGCATCCACCTTCCTTTCCTTTGCGCTATTGGGATAGGGGACCGGAATGGTATGTGCCCTTTGATGAGGTGGCACATAGGGTGTCAATTTCTGCGGTTCCTCCTCAGTATCTTGTTCTTCATTACCATTCTCAGCTATATCTTCAGCTTGCCCTGTGATAGGTGTGGGCTGCTCCTTGATGAATGCATCTTCAACTTTGTCCTGCGGTGTGCTTGTGTCATCCGCCCTTGGATTCAACACTTTCTTACCGCTCCTCAGTAGGATAGCCTTGGCCTGCTGGTTTCCCCCGGGAACATTGGTGTTCCCCGGAAAACCCGGATGTGCTGGCTTCTTCAAACTTGCAATCTCAGTCGCCATCTGCGCCATGGAAGTCTCTATAGTTCTCATTTGAGCCCCATGACTCTACAAAGTCTGCCCAAATTGGTTCATAAATTCACTCTGTTGCTTGATTTGTTGCCCAAATGTGTTCATTAACTCCTGGTTTTGTTTGATGACCTGATTGAGCAACTCCGTGCTCTTGTCCTCTGTGGCTGGTGCAGGCTTGGCGTCCGGATCCTGCAGAAAATTGTTCGGATCCTTCCATGAGAACTTTTTGTCCTTTTGCCATGAATAGTCATTGTTCCTGTACCCTTGTTGTTGCCTCATGTACTTGACTTGAGCCTCCTCCTCGGACTCATTGTCTTCCTTCTGCAGTAGCTTCTTTGCGAGAAGATCCATCTTCTCATTTAACTCTCTCATTGCCTTGGACTCACTGGCAACTCTTGCTTGCTCAACCGGGCCTCTCTCTCTTTCTCCCCAGGATTGCTTTCGTGCCATGTTCTTTAGTATTTCCCAGCATCTCGTATCAATGTTGTTCAAGAAAAATCCTGAACCGGCCGAGTCCAAGTTGCTTCTATCATGCTCGGAGAGAGCAAAATAGAAGATCTTCACCTGTGTCTCCTTGTCCAGTCCATGATGCGGACATCTCCTCAACATGACCTGGAATCGCTCCCAGGTCTCAGAATATGTTTCACCCGCCTGTTGGGTGAAATTGTGAATCTTCTGAATCATGTCGTTGGTCTTCTCAGGAGGGAAAAACCTCTCGAAGAAAACCTCCACCATATGATCCCATGATTCAACAAACTCATCGTCGAGGTTATGTAGCCACTCTCTCGCAACTCCTGCCAGGGAGCTTGGGAACAACTTGAGGTACAGAACATCCTGTGGGAACCTGTCTATCTTCACCATATCGCAGTTTTCAACGAACTGACTGATGTGTGCCACTGAGTCCTCATTCTTCAATCCATGAAATGCATTTGATTTTACCAAGTTGATCAACGCTGGATCGATCTTGTATGTTGGTATGTTGACCGCCTGTTTCTTGATAGGCCCCTTTGAAGCTGATGAAGAAAACGCTTTGATCTTCTCCCATATTGTCTGTGGTGCAGCCATTTCTTCTGCTCGCTCTTGCTCAGATTTAGAATCTATGTCGCTTTGGTGATCTTTCTTGTAGTAATCCTCGTCCTCTGGTCCCGGAGGTGGAACCTCAAGTGTGTGATTCGCATAGTCTGCGCTACGTGTATGCACCATGCAAAGTACCTGAAATAAGAAAATTGGGGTTCAGTATTATGCTTTGAACGAGTAAACACAATTATAGAGAAATTTAAGAATATTTAAAATTGTTTCAAAATAAAATAAAAAAATGTGGCCTAGAGTGGCCTCTCTTAGCACTCAAAGTGCCAATAATTCGCCGTATCCCCGGCAACGGCGCCAAAAACTTGACGTGTATTTTACTACGCGCTTAAACGCAAGTATACGCGTCGAGTAATATAGGCCTTTGTGAGGCCCGAGTTGAACTCAGGGATACGTGAATTATTGGAGACTTCTACTAACTAATCGCAATCAGCTAGGCCGAATAACAAAGTAAGGTTTGTTGTCCAAATTAAAACAAAATAAAATGAAACAAAGAAAACAATCAATTAAATGTTAATTTAATCAATTCAAAAGGGTATCTTTAGGATTGCGGTTTCACCGCGGGTCAACATTGCATTAGGTTTTATATAATTCCTCACTCTTCTCTCTCTATCCAGGTAGTGGCCTGAAAACAGAATTACCCACTGTCGTGGTGTAACTCACTACTTAGGTTTAGGTTGATTCCACCGTCGTAGTAATCATTCCCCTAAACTAAGCGCATTATAAACGATCTCTCAGTTCCCACCATTAATTTTACAACTCCTTTGTCAAGGGTTTTATTGATTAATGTAGATTTCGTCTCTTTTCAACCGTTAATCCTTCTGTCGAAGTGATTAAGGGCATTAAGTTATTATTATGGTGATCAAGCATAACAATATATATGGAGAAAACGAATCTATACCACGGATTTGAGAGAGAAAATATGAATTATCAATATAAAATTGTCATACAATGCATTCCCGGGCTACTCCCGGTCCTAAAGATGGAGGGTTTTAGCCTCTCATGTTCATCTCACACGAATACATGGTAGAAATAGGGGAATTCATAAGAAAAACGTGAAACAAGTGGGAAAACCCCTGAACGGAGAAGAACTGGTAGATCCTTGGCGTAGAATACGAGCTTCCCCGCCTGTCGGTGGTGGAATTCGTCTTCGGCAGCGTCCGAATCACCCGGGATGAGCTTCTGGCCTCCGTTCTCCTTTTTCTCCTTCCTCGGCACTCGTGCAATGCAAAATCCGATCCTCCTCTCGTGTGGGTGGCCGTCATTAGGTATAAGTCCCTAATTAGGTCGTCAAATAACTCCAGCCGTCCGATCGATATCAAAACGAATCCAACGCATATCTGCCGGCGTCGATACCATCGACACGGGTTGATGGTATCGACCCAGCGGATTAGCGGCAACTTTCCTTTCTTTTAGTCTGAGCGCCTGTGGTCATCTCGATACCATCGACTTGGGTCGATGGTATCGACTCTCTTTAGCGTCGGTTGTTGTCGTTTAGTGACGCTGTAGCCTCCATGTGTGAATGGCATCGACTTGGGTCGATGGTATCGACCGTTTCCTCGCCAGCAACCTAAAGGGATCTCGATACCATCGACTTGGGTGTCGATGGTATTGACTCTGTGCTGCTCCTCTCGGCTGGCAATCTGTGGCTTGGTCGATGGTATCGACTACCGTCGATGGTATCGGCGGAAGCAAATACTTGTTTTTCCTGAAATTTCACAACAAGACCAAGTAAATCCACACAAATAATAATATTATGATAAATAATGCTCAAAATAGTAAAACAAAGGGGATTTGACATAATATGAAGGCAAAGACCGAAATGAGTGAATTATGCAATATTATCCATAAAAATGAGTAATTAGAGCACAAAACACATATGAAAAAGGTCTATAAATGCGACTCAAAATCATCGCATCAGTTGCAGATGAATTAAACGAATGCACGTACTTATTAATCTATTCAATAAATGTTTTTATGAACAAAATCATTTACACCAAGCTTATTTCGTTTTCCATTAATGATGCACATGCCACTAATCACCAAACACGTCTTATGTTTTATCTAGCCAACCAAAGATTTTAATCCTAAAACATGAATCTTCCATAGGGGTCCTGAAATAGTCGAGGTTGGAGCACTAGGCCTTCATACTAGAGCATATTCATCTAGATTATATGAGAGTTGCATAATGAGAAGTAGTAATATTAACAAAGAATCATGTATGATATTACTCATATGAATAGTTCATACTAACATCACGACGGTCAACTGAATTTCTCCTAAATAATTCATATCAAATTCAACAAGAATATTAGTTACCCTAATCCTACAAGGCCTACACTATTTTATCAAAGGTTCATGATAAATATAGGTGATATAATACTAATTCTCCACTTACAACCTTCAAGACATCAAACCATGGTGTATACTCTTTCTCAAAACAACATCAAATTATGACTAGAAGGAGTCTATAATTTCATGAGTAAAATATATGATAGATTCTCAGTGTTTGTAATATTAATCTAATAATAATGTGCTTCATGCTTACTATTCATGTTAATCATCTTTAGGATGTTATAAAATGTTATCATTACTTATGTATGTGTCGACAGAATACGGTATGAAATACAGGATTTTGGTTTGAAGTAGAAAGAACTTTGATTTATCATTAAATAAACATTTCAATTCCAGTGCAACATCACTTGTATCAACTTGAATCACATCTAATCATCTTAATTTTTGTAGACATTTAAATCTATCATCATCTAACTTAAATACTACAAGTATACACACTATATTCTTTTACTTCCCAAGTACTTGTAAAATGCATGTATTAACTAATGAACATACAATACAATTGACGACTAAATCATTTGTTCTAGTTACCTACATTTAGTAAGTGATTTATTATTAAATTAGAAAAGGGACCAAGTTCTAGAAATAGAAGATCTTTCTTCTCTCTAGGTTCTCTTCCAGAATCACAATATGGATGGGAAAGGTTGGGGTCAAGGGAATGGTCATGGGAGAGGGAGAGGGAAAATCCTTGGCAGTGGAATAGTAGACAAGAATGGTAATGTCGTGCGTGAGCCGACACCGACTACTCTAACCAATTGTGTGGTAGCTAGGGGAGTGGAGAAGGCTATGATTCTCATTTCCAAAGAAACCTCAAAAGGTCAGTTATAGATTTCATAGGAGAAAGTAGGAGCACCAGACTCAGGGCAGGAAGCTCAGATTGCCTTCAGCCTTATTTAAAATCCCTTGTCGGCACCCCAAATTAAAGCTACTAATTCTTCTATATAGGCGAAGATGACATTGTGTCAAGGTAAGTAGATTATGGATTCACGCCCTAACTAGACTGAGATCAAGATTGCTTCTATTCCCTTTGTGTTTCTACTGGTGTAGAATGGAGTCAATTTCATTGAGCGTTTTAGGTCTAAGATAGAACAACCATCATGGGATGAATTCCTATCGACCTACTTTACTGGAAGATAGCCCCTAAAGCACCTACTAGCGGGTAAGATTCACAGGCAATGGTATGCAAGAAGGAAATCTGAGATGGTAGTTGAGGAAAGATCGGGTTTCATCATTAAGATTTTTATGGTGAAGGAGAGAGAGAGTATCCTAAACATTTTTCCTAGGATTATGGATGGTTTACTGGTCGTAGTTCACAAGTAGTGCCTTGGTTCTTCTCTTGTACCCTTCTCTTTTCCTACTATTTTAAATCAGGTTCAGGATTGAGATATTGGTATACCATGGATGATTGACAACATTTCTAGGTTGTTGAGTATTGTAGGTTGTCTTCTTGACTTTTAGAAGTAAAATTCATCTACAGGTTGTCTTGGATATGCTAAGGCATGCATGGAGTTGCAAGATTCTATACCACTCCCAAAAGTAGTAGCAATTATGATCTATGGTACCCCTTCCATCCTGAATCTCAAGATAGTGGCTAAGCCTAATATTTGTGTAGGTTGTAAATCCTTTGGTCATATAATGTCATCTTCTCCTCAAAAGAGTAAGGATTTCACAAATCAATGTGACCTTCAACTTCATTTTGGTAAACAAAGGATAGATGTTCGAAGGAATGCTAGAGCGAACTAACCTAAAGATGGTTCAGGTACTCTATTTTCAAGTACTTCTAAGTTTATCATTCAAGACCAATCTCCTTTGAGTGGGGCCTCACCTGCTATGAAGAATGGTTGTATTGTTTCTGTGTTGGATTCAGTGGGTATCAAGAACACGAAAGTGGTAGATGATGATTTGGAGTATAGCAAGAAGATGACCCAAGCCAATATTACAGACACGATTATTCTCCAAGACTCTATGATTGATTTAATGGTTGGGGAGTGAACAACTAATGTGTGCACAAATTGTCATTATTTGGATATCTAATTTGGTTGTTTCTTTATCATTTGCTCTTAATTGTATATATTTTCATACATATTTCACAAAATTAGTATAAAATCACATGTTCATCAGTTCTTATATTTTGCATGTGTTTTACATATAATTTAGATATTTTAATTATTATAAATAGTATTTGATTCAATTCATTGTTTATTTTACTATAGATAATTATTATTTACTGGAGCAAAGTCGATACTGCCGACTTTCAGCTTGGTGGTACTAACATGGATTGAAGTACAAATATATTACTATTCCAGATCTAGAAGGAAAATGACTTTTATTGTAAGAAGCTTGTGGTACCTACTTATAAGTCAGTGGCATCAACACAGACATTGACGATAAACATTTAATGTGTTAATTAATCCAACAATTATTAATATAAAAATAATATTTGAATTATCTCTTAACATAAAGAGGGGTGACGACTGAAAAGCATTCCATTAGAAGAAGCATATCATTCTCGACAAGAGGGGGACAACACAAGAGGCGAAAGAAAGGAGAAAAGGGAAGAAACCCTACTCGGTGGACCTCAGAAGTGTTTTGCTGGCATAAACGAAGATAAATCTACTTCATCTTCACCATATTTTTCCTTCACCTCTTCTCCTATTTTTAGAATCTCAAATTTGTATTTTGAATATTATCGATATACTATGATACCATGTCTCGCATGTGTTGCTAGTCTTTCATCTTTAGGATCTAGAAGTAGCTCAGTATAATTTATTGTATTGGATTGCATCTATTTATGGATAAAAGCTATTATTGGAAGTTTTTATATAAATTTGGTTTATTTCATACATCTATGATTGATCATCATGTTCATAATATTAGGTAGTTAATTTTTGCGAAAGTGGAATTTATCTACTAGATGAATTTATATAGTTCTTGTTGATATTGCGCTTTGAGAGGGGGCTTCATAAAATGATGTAGAGAATCGAGAGGTCATTCTTCATTATCGTCTCTACTACTTAAACACTGCTAGAGTGGATTTTTGACTAGAGAGGATAGTTTGTAATGATTCTATAACAGGTGACATAATATACAAATTCCCAAATTTAATTGATAATAATTAGTTCATATATTGGATGCCTATCTAGTATAATAGTTATATTATGGTGAAATCAGAGATCCTAAAGATTTTCATCTATTTCATTCATAACAATCATTTAATTGTTTTCTTAGTTTGAATTTTGTTAATCTTAGTTTTTGAAACAAATCCTCTATTGTCTTTGGCTTAGGTGATCAATCCTAATTAATAGTAGTTTATAATCTCACAACTCCTCATGTTCGATAACTCAGGAAGTATAACCCAATATAAATTTGAAACATATACATTTGTATTACACACACATTATATTTGTGTCAAGTTATTGGTGTCATTGTCTGAGAGTTGGCATGATTAACACTACCAAATGTTAGGATCGTCCACTCTAGGCCAATGTTTTTTCTTTTAAAATTTCATTGTTAAATTTATTCCCCAAAAATTAATTGATCGATCTTTTTTGAATATTTACAGCTTTATCATATCTGTCTCAGTTGTTGAGTACCTTTAATCTACATTTTTTTTCTATTTTGTATAGGTACTTCAACGCCATGGAGGTATAAGGTAGTAAATTGATGATTGAGTTGATTGCACAAATGAAAGCCTTGACAATGTAGTTGGGAACCTTGAATATCAATAGAACTTTTATGAAGATTGCAGGCATTCAAGAAATAGACTAATTAGAGGCATGATGATCAATCATGGGGATTTGATTCCTATTCTTCTTGGAGGCATCCATATTTTTCTTCACAAGATTCATATCAATATGAGTAGCTATAATAGCTTTACAATGATGAGGACCAAAACCCATATAGATTATCCAGGATAGAGGATATGCATGGTATAGTCATGAGAAGGAATGAAGCAATTTTAAACCAATCACAAAGGGAGCTACGAAACCAGGGAGCTTGCATAAAACAATTAGAGACTCAATTATCACATATGGTTGTGGATGTCCTGGAGTTGAATAAGATTAAACAACACAACTTTCAGGGGAACACTGAGCCAACCCACTATCATCATCAAGTAAAATGTGTTACTATTTTGAACGAGGAGTATGCCATTGAATAGACACCAAATCCACACATTTCACAACATGAGCGTATCTATGAGCCATAAGTTCATTTTCTCTATAGCTTGTATGGAAGTTTAGGGGGCTTTAGAACATCGACGAAGTCTGCAAAAGTGAGTGTTCCAGCTAATGCAACAAAGTTGAAGAGAGACAAAGAAATTCCATCCACACAGGACTTGTAAGGGTACGCAGTGAAAGACTCCACCACTACCACGTCTACTCCCCCATTTCTAGAGGAGGTTCCCATGCAACTAGAGAAGGTGAAGGTTCTGCTCTATAGTGGAGAAGTCAGAGTAAATAAGAAGGCACCTACAATGGAGAAGGTCCATCCATAGGTCACTCCAGTCACTCTCTATGTGCCAATTCTATTCCAGAGGGTGGTATAAATTCAAGCTTTGGCAAGGAGATCCCCAAGGTGATGTACATTCCTCCACATAGGCAAACAGAGTAGCAAAAGGTTACAGTCCTGAGTAGTCTGAAGTCAGGAATGTAGGAGAAATTTTATAAGTTCTTTGGCTACTTATCTCCAGGGACTAAGGATTAGAAGGTGGATTTCAGATTGTCAAGATATTCACCACCTTTCTGTGATAACCCGGGGTAGAGGTAAGCACCATGTCTAGCCTAAGACATAAAATAAGGGTGCTTTGTGGGAGGAAACCCACAAATTAGGATGATTAGATAACATTTTCTTTTGATAAAGTTTTATTATTTTTATTAGGATTAGTTTATCTTATTTGGTAGTTTTGTGATAAGTAATTTTTATGCAAGTAAAAAAGATATCGTTATATGTGTATTCAGTGTGAAGGAACTCAGTGAGACAGTACCACCAACATCTTGTCGATGGCACCGAGTCACTCATTTTATCACTATAGAAAAATTCTAACATCATCTCAGTGGCACCGACCCTATGGTTGGTAGAACCAACTCATATGATGAGAAGAAGAAGTAAATATCTAGATCATTCTTGGTGGCACCAATGGACATGTCGGTAATACCGATTCAAGATGGAATTTTGTACAGTAAGCGACAAAGTTCAACTCGGTACCACCAACAAGCTGAACGGTACAACAAAAATTTATACAAGCAAAGCAAGTATTGACATTGATAGTAGCTACCGAGAGACAACTTGGTACCACTTAAATGTTGGGTTTTATGGCCTCAGAGTAGGCAGTAGAAACAAACATTTACTACCCATTTACCCATAACTAGGAGATTGCATCAATGACTATGTAATGAGAAGTTGGTTTTAGCGAGATAAACATGGTCCTAGGGCTTGCCCAGTGAGAATACCTCACAGCCATGTGCGGTCTTCAATGCCATGCCTTCGACGGTGTCTGTGTAGCTCTTGGTCTTTGCCATGGACTCTGGCCTCCACCACGGACTATGGCTGATGTGTCCTCCTGAGTGGCAGGCATTTCCTACCTCTGCAGATAATCCACACGGACCACCAGGAACTCCTGTTGTTCGAAAAGAATTGGTAGGAATTAGATGACCCTCATATCGGTATACTAGCACCAACCTACTCTCCCAAACTCAGATTACTTTTCTATAGTTGTCTTTCCCTCATTGTGCCTCCCTAGTCGGGTAGCACTTGCTCGGGCTCTCTCCTTTACCAGAAATTGAGAGGACAATAACATTGCAAAGCAACTGATGTTCTGAGTTGCGTGTTCTGAGAAGTCCCCAGTACCCCTCTGTTTATAGTAGAGGGTAGGGTCAGGGTTTCCAGTCTGTTCAGGAGTAGAAGGATCAGGAAATTCCATGAATAATTTGTATTGTGACTGGCGAATCGGTCATTTCATAGATGAACTGGTCATTTGGTAAGGTGAGCTGATCGGTTCACTAGTGAACTGGTCAGTTGGGAGTGTAAACTGGTTGTTTCACTTCCCAAACTTGCCTATAATGAACTTTCCTCAATTGTTTCCAATTAATTCAAAGATTTATCCTTATTCCAATCGAATTGAACCAGTGAAACATGAGAGTATTCTACAACTAGGAAAATCCCAAATTCCTTGGTTGGTAGGACTGTAAGACGCCCGATTCACCAAGTGAACCGATCGGTTGGATCACACCAGCCAATTGTCGCACATGGGTGAA
Organism: Alisma plantago-aquatica; assembly: GCA_963693085.1. Taxonomy (NCBI): domain Eukaryota; kingdom Viridiplantae; phylum Streptophyta; class Magnoliopsida; order Alismatales; family Alismataceae; genus Alisma; species Alisma plantago-aquatica. The sequence continues at coordinate 636,064,593 of OY856413.1, read as the reverse complement.
CCGATCGGTTGACAGTCCTGACATTGCCAATGCAATCTCCAATCAACATGACACTCTAACCAGCTAGTTCAACACTTGAACTTGATAGTACTGAGTCTAGTTAGTCAATTGTATGTTTAATTGAGTACCTAAACACCTTCAGTCTCAATCTAAACATCATTCGTGGACAATCTCCTCTTCCAGGGGTATCATATGTGTGTGACCCTACAGGTTCCAATTTACATTGGTAGTGAATGTTCATAGCAACTTACGACATCACAAGCAATGAGCAAAATCTAGTAACTCGTCATTGCTACCCAAGTAACTTAGAAAGTTGGAGAACAACTTCAACCTAAAATCTATGATTAGTGTTACATTGATCGTATAGTTCCTTTGTCTCTGACATCCAAATTGAACTCGGGGCATGGAACATCATCCTCTTCAACATTCAATTCATGTTCCTTAACCTACAGCAGATTGCTTGAGATGCATGTGAGTTCACATATCATACATTGAATCACATGAGTATGGCCATACAATTCTTAGTTTCACTTATCAAGGGACCCTGGATATCATACTCCTCGTAGGAAGAACAAATCCCATATCTATCACTCACAGTCAAGTCCCCATGTGTCAAAGTCACCCAATCATCATCGTTATTGTGACGACCCTAATTTCTATATACTTTCCATAGTGACATTCACAGATATGTGTGCACTCATATCTATAGATGTCAAAAGGGAAAATACAAGAGATTAAGGTAATCAACTAAATCAGAGATTGAGCCAAGATCAAGTTCACATCATCATCCAATGCCACACAAACATTCATTCATAAAGATAAGTAAAGTCATTACATATGGAGAGAAAATATCATTCCAGAGAAAGTTAACTTTATTACATAGGATCTCAATCATCCTCAATATCAACTAAGAAAAGGAAAAAAAACTAACATCTAGCAAGAAATAAGAGAAGTGGAATAGTTCTATCTAATTTATCCTCCATGCTTGTTATTTTTGCTTTCAGGTGCTTTGAGCATGTGTTACATTTTGGTTGTCAATTGTTCCTTATACCTAGAAAATACTAGAAACAAAACATCAGCAGAGATGGTACATGGTAAAAGTTACACTAATAAGGTTTCATAAAGGATAATAATTGAACAAGAAGAAAAGAGAGATAAAGCCATTTCTTAAGATGAAAATCAGGTAAACAACCTTTTTATTACAATCATTTTGATGAGGTGGTACTACACATATTGCACTTGACTTACATCTAGTGTGGGAAATATAATATCATCATACATCTAACATGGGCCAAGGAACATACATCCATGTTAGGAAACATACATCCACACCAGGCTATGTGCTCTAGTAGCTACAACCCATCATAACCATTTATATTACATTAGGTTTGGCGAAGTATAGCTCATACTAGTCAACCAAGCAATCATATTCAAATACAAGCATTCAAGGTATACATATCATAGGCAACCAGAAATCTAGTCTAATACTTATAAGACCACGTACCTGCTTGATTAGATTAGATATCCAAGGATTTGAATTAATCAAGAAATGAGTCACCCTGCAAGGGAAAGCAAGGGTACAACATCACAATTGGTCCATGTGACTAAGACTAAGATATGTTCTTAATTATTATTCCTTTTATGTTATCTAATTTAGATTAGGGATTTTCCATATTTTAATTGGGATTAGAGATAGCATCATGTTTGATCCATCATAAACTATTTTGATTAAAAGATAATATTTAATTGATCAATTAGAAGATTTACAAAAATTAGGGTTTCTAAGATGGTTGGAAAAAAAGGGGAAAGCAACCCTAATATATTAATCATTCATGACATCAAGGTTCGTTAAAGGGTTTAGGACCAATCCTGGTCACCACACATCATCTAATAATACTAGATTAGATAAAAAGATGTATATCCAATTACATGTAGAGAGAGAAAATTAGATTTAGGGTTTCTTCTAATCATTTCATCATTTATGTACTTAAATTAGTGTTTTGAGTTATATTGGTAACAAGGTTACATCTAAGGTTAAAAACATTTTGGAAGGTCAGATATCATCAAGGAAAACTATTATCAATAATTAATTATAAACAAGGAGGTCATTTAGGCTTTAGGCAACTATTTTTGCAAAAGGAGACAGACTCAGGTCCTGATATCCTTTTATTTTGATAGAGGGTAATTTCCTGATCAAAATGGTATATAGGTTTATTACAATCCGATATTCCTAGCATCTTTTATGGTTTTTCTAATGTAATGTATTTTCTTAATAAAAAGAATAACTAAATAAAAGTAAAGGAATAACCTCGATCAATGGTCGGATCCGACTCGATCAATAGATCAGATTGATCCCTCGATTGCAAGAGGTGGGACTAGCTTGCTGATTGGGCATCCTAGGATTTGTCCAATTAGTCTTTGGTCGGATCCACACGGGCATCACCACCTTGGCTTGCTGCTTGGTCGAGCAGCAAGAGGGGAGCTTCGGCGAGGTCTCTCTCGTGCTCAGCTGATAACCACGAATAGGAGATGGTTGGGAAAGACTCAGGGGCACGGTCTGAAGCTAGCAAGGGTTAAAATAGGGTGCAAGACCCCTCGTAGCTTGACGTCGCCGTGTGGGCAGGAAAGGATGTTGGAGCCGAGATCGATATGTAGTGGAAGGTGATCGGCGGCCTCGTGGTGGTGACGGGGAAATGCGTGGGGTCTAGGTGAATGTGCGGGGGAGGTTAGAAGGGAGAAGATGATTTTGTGGAGCTCGCTTGGTGGTGGTGGCTGGAGGTTGAAGAAGGTGGGAAGGGGGTTTATGCTTGGGGTGTCTAACTCGCAATCGATGCAGGGAAAAGAGTAAAGGGGAAGTTGCGGAGCTATTGGAGGGTTTAAAAAGGCATTTGGGAGGCTGGGCGATGAAGCCCTAAATTCTACCGCCGACGCCAGGAGAAAGGGCGAGGGATCGGGAGTTTGTTCTCTCTATTACGTGGATGAGGGGAGGTGAGTAGAGGGTTGTTGAACTCATCTTGGTGAGAGGAGTCTATCCTCCAAATATCTCGTGCTGAGGTGACGAGATTCGGGCGCTAGCTCTTTTGGAGGAGTTGTTGCACTGTTGAGGGTGGAGACCGGGTCTTGCGGGAGGTTAGGGACAATCCGGGGACCGTTGGATCTCGCGCGATCCCTGATGAGCCAATCGGACGGTCGTCGCTGATCCCTGGCTCATAAATCCGCCCCCAACCAAGAAAAAGGGGTGCATGACATATATTTATCAAATGGGAATGGAAACTTAGGTCCTAGGGATTAATCGATGACATAATACACATAAATTTCAATTGTGAATAACTCCTAATTGGTTCATCCAATTGTAATGAAATTTTAGGGGTAGTTTTATAAGGTCGTAATGAAACTATAATATAATTTTGAGATCCAAATTTTGAATATTTGATGTGTTCATTTACTAAATACATTAACATATGTATTTTATCATAATAGCATACTAGGGTTCACATATTTTTGCAATTTGTGACACATATTTGTCCAATTGAGTGAGGGAAGTATATGAGGGTAATTTGGTCAACAAATTTGATAATAAACATTGAAGAGAGAGAAAAAATATTATAAAAACTCACTTTTTCACATTCTCCCCTCCTTTTATGAATTTTGTCCTCAAAATTCAAGCAGCCTGAAAGAGATGTGGATATTTCCGCTCGACTTCGAACTTGAGCTCCCATGTAGCATCGGTTTGATCATTGTGGCTCCAGAGAACTTTCTCCATATCTATACGCCAATTATTGCGAACCTCCTTTGTCTTTAAATTGAGGATTTTGACTGGTGATTCAGCATAAGACAAATCATCTTTCAGCTCGAGAGGCTCATGATTCAGAATGTGACTGGGGTCTTTGACATAAGGCTTTAGGTTAGATATATGAAAGACATTATGCATAGCACTATACTGGGGTGGCAAAGCAAGATGATAGGTGCATTCTCCAACCCTTTCAAGGATCTCGAAGGGTCCCACATAACAAGGACTGAGATTTCCCTTATTCTTAGCTAAAGCTCGAATCGGTCGGATCTTCAGAAAGACATGATCACCTTCCTTGAACTGACGTTCCTACTGGTGAGCATCTGCATATGATTTCTGCCTATCATGTGCTTGCTTCATTCTCTGCCTAATCAGTGCAACTTTATCTGCATACAGTTGCATCTCCTCAGATTTCATCAAGGTGTGTTCCCCGACATCATCCCAATGTAGTGGAGATCTACACGGTCGGCCATAGAGAGCTTCGTATGGTGGCATCCCAATACTCACCTGATAACTATTATTATAGGTGAACTCAACTAAAGGCAGGTAATGGTCCCACGAGCCTTCCTAGTCAAGCACACAAGCTCGTAGAAGATCCTCTAGAATCTGCACTGTTCATTTAGACTGTCCATCTGTCTGTGGATGATAAGTTGTACTGAAGTTCAACTTGGTGCCCAATTCTTCTTGAACCTATTTCCATAGCTTTGAAGTGAACTTTGGGTCCCAGTCCGAGACAATGGACGCTGGAACTCCATGTAGACGTACAATCTCCTATATATAAAGGTCGGCCAACTCAGAAACTTTCACAGTAGTCTTCACGGGTAGAAAATGAGCTGACTTGGTGAGATGATCCACAATGACCCATGCAGCGTCGTACCCCTTCCTGGTCCTGGGCAATCCCACTACGAAATCCATAGTTATATGTTCCCATTTCCATTCCAGAATCTCGAGGGGTTGTAGTAGACCACCTGGTCTTTGATGCTCGACCTTTATTCTATGGCATGTCAGACACCTGGATATAAAATCTACAATGTTGTGCTTCATGCCTCTCCACCAGAACTGATGTTGTAGGTCTTTGTACATCTTCGTTGTGCCGAGATGAATTGTGTACTTGGACCCATGTGCCTCACTAAGAATGGTTGTCTTTACAGCTGACTGCTCAGGGACCCACATATGATTCTTGTATCGAAGACCATCATCAAGACCCACAGACATATGAGTATGAGGTTTGGCTAGGAGAGAGGAGAGCTCTGCAAGTTCGGGACTAGCTTTCTGTGCCTCCAGAAGTTCAGAATGCAGGTTGGATGTGATAGAGATGTTATTGACATGCATACGATCAGCCAGGAATTGTGGTCTCCAGCTTGCTAGGTCCTCCATGTTCCTCCATTCAGGTACATATAGGGATGCACAAATAGCTCTTTTCCTACTAAGAGGATCTGCAACCACATTGGCCTTACCGGGATGGTAGCCAATGGTGAAGTCGTAGTCCTTCAAGTACTCAATCCACTGTCGTTTTCGCAGATTCAAATCCTTTTGCGTCAGAATGTACTTGAGGCTTTTGTGGTCGGTGAAGATATCAAATGTTGCCCCATACAAGTAGTGCCTCCAAATTTTGAGAGCATGGATGATAGCAGCTAACTCCAAATCATGCATAGGGTAATTCAAATCATTGGGTTTTAGCTGTCTGGAAGCGAAGGCCACTACTTTCCCGTTCTGCTGTAGGATACACCCTAGACCATGTCGGGAAGCATCAGTGAATATTACAAATCCTTCATTGCCAGAGGGTAAAACAAGGACAGGTGTTGACGTCAACTTTTGTTTAAGCTCTTGGAAGATAAACTCACAAGCAGCTGACCAGATGAAATGTTCATCCTTCCGAGTAAACTTAGTGAGAGGAAGTGCCACTTTGGAGAAATTTGGAATAAAACAACGATAATATCTGGCCAGACCTTCGAAACTCCGGATTTCAGAAGGATTATGAGGATGTTTCCAATCAAGTACTGTAGATACTATAGTGGGATCAACATATATGTTCCCCCCAGAAATGACATGACCAAGAAACATAACTTTATCAATCCATAATTCACATTTAGAAAGCTTGCCATAGAATTTCTGGGCTTAAAGAATTTCAAGGACAGACTTCAGATGTTCTCAGTGTTTCTCCATAGAGTCAGAATAGATCAGAATGTCAACAATGAAGACAACCACAAACTCATCAAGATAAGGTTGGAAGACTTTGTTCATCAAGTTCATGAATACGCCAGGTGTGTTGGTCAACCCGAACAACATCACCAGAAATTTGTAGTGCCCGTAACGAGTTCGGAAAGCAGTCTTGGATATATCTGAATCCTTGACCTTAAGTTGATGGTAGCCAGAACGAAGATCAATTTTGGAGAAGACTTTAGCAGTACGAAGTTGATAAAAAAGGTCATCAATACGAGGGAGAGGATACTTGTTTTTAATGGTAGCTTGGTTCAACATGCGATAGTCAATACACATCAACGTCGAACCATCTTTCTTTTTAACAAAAAGGACAGGTGCACCCCAAGGGGAAACACTAGGGCGGATAAAACCTTTATCTAGAAGTTCTTGTAATTATTTCTTCAACTCCATAAGCTCAGTAGATGCCATCCTATACGGTGCCCTAGAAATCGGAGTGGTTCTAGGAAGAAGATCTATGGAGAACTCAATGTCTCTATTTGGAGGTAGCCCAGGAAGCTCCTCCGGAAATACGTCAAGGAAATCATGTACCACCTCCAGTCTTTCTACAGGCCCGTTGTCAGGACTGGTCTCTGAGATGAATGCGAGGAAGACTTTTCATCCTTTAGATATGAGATTTTTAGCTTTAAGAGAGGAAATTATGATATTATTACAGAATCTGCTTCCCCGAGGGATCACTATAAGAGAGTAATGAGGTTGAGAGAGAACTACCATCTTATTTCTACAGTCAATGTGAGCATGATATGTGTATAGCCAATCCATGCCAAGAATAACATCAAAGTCTTCCATGGTTAAGAGAATTAATTCAAAGGGCATGTCATGATTTTCGAGGGAGGACATCGGTTTTCTGCAATGTAGTGAATATTTTGCAACTAGGAGTTGACACATCCAGAATGTATCCCAAGTCCCTTATATGTAAGTGCAACATTGAGGCTAGATTTTGAGAGATAAATGTATTTGTTAATCTAGAATCAAACAATGCTTTAACAAGATGTCCATTCAAGAAAACAATGCCTACACATGATAATTACATTTTAAATAATTGAAGGCATTGAACAAGATATTAGATATATGAAAAAGATTTAAGGTTACCTTCGACAAGCTGGTTCAGATTTTTCCTAGCCTCCTCTGATGTTACTGCGAACACCCTGGCATTGCGGTGTCCCTGAGGGGGTGGATCACCCGCTGGAGGTTTCCAAGGATAGACACATTGGGGAACTTGGCAAGGAAATGTCCCTCCTTCTTGCAGTTGTAGCATACCGGCTTGGTGCAGTGACAAGGCCAATCATGTCCTCATCCACAAATCTTAAATTTGTTGCGGTAATCCATCAGCTTGATGTTCTTTGGTCCTTTCTTCCCTGAACCTCCTCCTTTCCCTTATCCTTTATTATGGCCGGGGTGGAACTTCTTGAACTTCTCTTCCTCGGTGGTGGTCAACCCTAAATATCCCATGGTAGAAGGCTTCTGCAATCCCTGCTCCCTTTCCTACTTAAGGGCCATGTCTAGGGCTTCATCAATGCTTCAGGGATGAGAGACTATAACTAGGGTTTTGAGGTGTGTGGAGAGATAGTCTACATAATGCTCAGTGAGGCGGTCCTCAGTTCGGATAGGAGCATAGCATTCCAGAAGCCTAAACTTCCCGGTATAATCGGCCACTAAGAGACTGCCCTTCCTAAGCTCCATGTACATCTTCTCTTTCCTCTTCCTCTCACCTATGGGCATGAAACGGTCAGTGAAGAGGGTCTTGAAGGTTTCCCATCCCAAGTTGTCTACTTCCTCTCCCCGATTCGCACCATAGTTCTTGTAACATCTCTGACCTGGGTTATAAGTTAACCCTAGGTGTTTTACTTAAATCATGTAATTAAGATACTTGTGATTAACTTCTGGCATGTAATTAAGTTCCTAAGGAACATACATTTTCATTTCTGTCCTTTTAAAACAATGATTGTAGTATTGTTTTGTTATGTAGGGACCTATGTGCAAATTACCAATTAGAAGGGTTAACTTGCAATATTAGCATGTTATGATGTTCCTTTGATGATGAGACATTATATGAATGAATATGATGAGGTATGATGTATTTCCCAAGTTTGGGCACCAAGGTGCAGCTTGTGGAGCAATCCTTGTGCTTAAAACCCTAATTTTGGTGTAAAGTGCAATTTACCCAAAATGTGGGGTGCAACTTGTGACATACACTTTCTAGAATATCTTTTATGACTTTTGACATCATTTATAGTTATAATAATGAAGGAGGCACTTCATTTGAATAATCATATAATAAGAAACACATTTGTAATTAAACCACCAAAGTTGTAAGTAAAGATGACCCTTATATGTATATGTACACCATAGTGACAAGTTGACCTTCCTTGCCTTTAGTCCTTGGTCTTAGAATAAGTTTTACCTTAGATATGAAGAGGAGGGACGTGCCTAAAAGAAAGGAAGGACCTAGTTGTGAAAAGGAGGAGTAAGTTGTCCTTATGATGAAAATAACCTCAAAGTATATATGATCCTTTCCTTTGCAACCAAAGGCAACATTTCCTTTCTTCCCTTCTTATTCCCTTTCTTAGGCCGACTTTGGCAAAGCTCTGGAGCTCAGGGAAACGACCAACCTGTTCTAAGGTAAGAGATCACCATCTTCTAGCTTGGATTCATGGAGGAAATCCTTGTATAAGGTTGGTTTCATGGTTAATTCACTTAGGTTTCTTGTTCTAGGCGATCATCTCCATCTTTTTCTTGGAGAATCACCTTTGGCCAACCTGTGGAGCTCAAGACGCCATTAAAGGCTTGAAGCTTGGAGCTCTAGGAACAATGTTTGAGGCGGTTTTTATAACTCTAAACCTTGCTTTGTTATGCATACTTTTATTCTTGCAAATAATAGTTAGTCCTTCTTCTTCCCCCTCTTTCTTTGCACTCTTGCAAGCTTTTTCGTGAAGAACAGACCTTGGTTTCAAGGTTGAAGATGAAGGGCGTTAATACCTATGTTGGTCCTTATCCAACTTTATTAAACGATCTTGGACCAATAGGTCAAATGGGTTCACACCCGTTTCAACTCAAATGGGTTCACACTCGTTTCAACTCAAATGGGTTCACACCCGTTTCAACTCAAATGGGTTCACACTCATTTCAACTCAAATGGGTTCACACTCATTTCAACTCAAATGGGTTCACACTCATTTCAACTCAAATGGGTTCACACTCGTTTAAGCTCTAATGGGTTCACACTCGTTTCAGCTTAAATAGGTTCAATTAAAGGATACCTTGTTTTATTCAAACCCTAATGACATGATAGTGGTGATTTGGTTTATGTTAATCAATGAGGACTTAAACTAACCCTATCTAGAGTAATATAATCACCATCTATTAGTAAGGAGAGAGAGAAAGTACCATTTATGGTTAAAACTCAAATAAAATACCTTCAATGTATATGAATATACAGGATTAGGGTATGATCCACTTATGAGAGATCATGAAAACCCTAATTAAGATAATTGATGAGTCTTAACCTAATTTGAAAGCATCAATAATGATGTTTCTCATTCATGATGATGCTATGAGCTCATTTCACTATGAAGTGAATAGTAAACCCTAATTATAGGGTAATCATGAGTAATGTGAATAGTAAACCCTAATTGTAGGGTAATCATGAGTAATGTGAATAGTAAACCCTAATTCTAGGGTAATCATGAGTAATGTGAATAGTAAACCCTAATTCTAGGGTAATCATGAGTAATGTGAATAGTAAACCCTAATTCTAGGGTAATCATGAGTAATGTGAATAGTAAACCCTAGTTCATAGTAATATGTTGAAATGAACAATAAACTCTAAACTCATGTTATTCCTTTAAAGCATGAATTGTATGATCAAGATATGAGATGAGGAATTATTATTCCCAATCCTAATGAAAGGGGTGAATAACCCTAAATGATGTAAACAAGGGAATCTTACCCTTTGTAAGGACATAAAAGTATAACCTTTGAATTGAAGGGTTAATTCTGTCTTATTGACTGCTGATCTGATTATGAATTGTTGATTATTATCAATTGAATTCATCATGCAGGTTCTTATAAGAGAAGTGGGAGTCTGTTGGTATGGTATGCCTAGAGTGTGAATCATATGATGAATGCAATGAGGCATATGGAACTTGATTTGATTATGATAAAGGTAATTCCTTCTATTATGTTTGTCTCAGTCATGAGATGATAACATGTATATGATAAATGTCTAAAGAATGATATGACTTGATGACATGTCTTTATGTTAAGGACCTAAACAATGAGACCATATGTATGTTAAGAGTACATACATTCTTGTTATCTCCCTAGTCGAATATTACAGAGGAAGCAAAATAGACAATAGTAATACATAAGACTAGAGTGTGTGTTGACTGATGATAGAGTCTCATTAGTCATGATATACGATATCAAATCAAGCACACAGATATATGTTAGAGAACAATATATCAGACAGACCCACCATGAGAGTGATACATGGATACCATGGAATGGTAGTCACAATCATCTCTCATAGTGATGGTGGTAATTGTGGCTCTTAGACCTGAAATTAGTGCACTCGTCACATGTCTTTGGGTGCACATTGACATCATCAAATGTATTCTTGAAACATGGGTTGTTATAACTGTGATAAAGTGAGTTTTTATAATATTTTGTTCTCTCTTAAAAGTTTATTATCAAAGTTTTTGACCAAATTACCCTCATATACTTCCCTCACTCAATTGGACAAATATGTGTCACAAATTGCAAAAATATGTGAACCCTAGTATGCTATTATGATAAAATACATATGTTAATGTTTTTAGTAAATGAACACATCAAATATTCGAAATTTGGATCTCAAAATTATATTATAGTTTCATAATGACCTTATAAAACTACCCCTAAATTTCATTTCAATTGGATGTACCAATTAGGAGTTATTCACAATTGAAACTTATGTGTATTATGTCATCTATTAATCCCTAGGACCTAAGTTTCCATTCCCATTTGATAAATATATGTCACACACCCCTTTTTCTTGGTTGGGGGAAGCTTTATGAGCCAGGGATCAGCCACGACCGTCTGATCGGCTCATCAAGGATCGTGCGAGATCCAACGGTCCCCGGATCATCCCTAACCTCCCTCAAGACCCGGTCTCCACCCTCAATAGCACAACAACCCCTCCAAAAGAGCTAGCGCCCGAATCTCGTCACCTCAGCGTGAGATATTTGGAGGATAAACTCATCTCACCGAGACGAGTTTAACAACCCTCTACTCACCTCCACTCATCCATCTAAAAGGAAGAATAAACTCCCGATCCCTCACCCTTTCTCCTGGCGGCGGCGGTAGAATTTAGGGCTTCATTGCCCAGCCTCCCAAATGCCTTTTTAAACCCTCCAATAGCTTTGCAACTTCCCCTTTACTCTTTTCCATGCATCGATTAAGAGTTAGACACCCCGAGCATACACCCCCTTCCCACCTTCTTCAACCTCCAGCCACCACCACCAAGCAAGCTCCAAAACATCCTCTTCTCCCTTCTAACCTCCCCCGTACATTTGCCTAGACCCCACGCATTCCCGCGTCACCACCACGAGGCCGCCAATCACCTTCCACTACATATCGATCTCGACTCCGGCAACCTTGCCTGCCCACGCGGCGATGGCAAGCTACGAGGGGTCTTGCACCCTATTCTAACCCAAGCTAGCTTCGGACCGAGCCCCTGAGTCTTTCACAACCATCTCCTGTTTGTGGTTATCAGCTAAGCACGAGAGTGACCTCGCCGAAGTCTCCCCTCTTACTGCTCGAGCAACCAGCAAGCAAAGGAGGTGATGCCCGTGTGGAGTCGACCAACGGCTAGCTGGACAAATCCCAGGACGCCCAACCAGTAAGATAGTCCCACCTCTTGCAATTGAGGGATCAATCTGAGCCGTTAATCCAGTCAGATCCGGCCATTGATCGAGGTTATTCCTTTCCTTTTATTTAGTTATTCTTTTTATTAAGAAAATACATGACCTTAGAAAAGCCATAAAAGATGCTAGGAATATCGGATTGTAACGAACCTATATACCATTTTGATCAAGAAATTACACTCTATCCAAATAAAATGATATCAGGACCTGGATCTGTCTCCTTTTTCAAAAATAGTTTCCTAAAGCCTAAATGACTTTCTTGTTTATAATTAATTATTGATAATAGTTTTCCTTCATGATATCCGACCTTCCAAAATGTTTTTAACCTTAGATGTAACCCTATTTCCAATATAACTCGAAACACTAATTTAAGTAGATAAATGATGAAATGATTAAAAGAAACCCTAAATCTAATTTTCTCTCTCTACATGTAATTGGATATACATCTTTTTATCTAATCTAGTATTATTAGATGATGTGTGGTGACCAGGATTGGTCCTAAAACCTTGAACGAACCCTGATGTCATGAATGATTAATATATTAGGGTTGCTTTCCCACTTTTTTCCAACCATCTTAGAAACCCTAATTTTTGGAAATCTTCTAATTGATCAATTAAATATTATCTTTTAATCAAAATAGTTTATGATGGATCAGAGATGATGCTATCTCTAATCCCAATTACAATACGGAATATCCCTGATATGAATTAGATAACATAAAAGGAATAATAATTAAGAACATATCTTAGTCTTAGTCACATGGACCAATTATGATGTTGTACCCTTTCTTTCCCTTGTAGGGTGACTCATTTCTTGATTAATTCAAATCCTTGGATATCTGATCTAATCAAGCAGGTATGTGGTCTTATAAGTATAAGACTAGATTTATGGTTGCCTATGATATGTATACCTTGAATGCTCATTTTTGAATATGATTGCTTGGTTGACTAGTATGAGCTATACTTCACCAAACCTAATGTAATATAAATGGTTATGATGGGTTGTAGCTACTAGAGCACATAGCCTGGTGTGGATGTATGTTGCCTAACATGGATGTATGTTCCTTGGCCCATGTTAGATGTATGATGATATTATATTTCCCACACTAGATGTAAGTCAAGTGCAATATGTGTAGTACAATTGCATCAAAATGATTGTAATAAAAAGGAAGTTTACCTAATTTTCGTCTTAAGAAATGGTTTTATCTCTCTTTTCTTCTTGTTCAATTATTTTCCTTTATGCAACCTTATTAGTGTAACTTTTACCACGTACCAGCTCTATTGATGTTTTGTTTCTCGTATTTTCTAGGTACAAGGAACAATTGACAACCAAAATGTAACACATGCTCAAAGTACCTGAAAGCACAAATAACAAGCATGGAGGATAAATTAGATAGAACTATTCCACTTCTCATATTTCTTGCTAGATGTTCGTTTTTTTTTCTTTTCTTAGTTGATATTGAGGATGATTGAGATCCTATGTAATAAAGTTAACTTTCTCTAGAACAATATTTTCTCTCAATATGTAATGACTTTACTTATATTTATGAATGAATGTTTGTGTGGCATTATATGATGATGTGGACTTGATCTTGGCTCAATATCTGATTTTAGTTGATTACCTTAATCTCTTGTATTTTCCCTTTTGACATCTATAGATATGAGTGCACGCATACCTGTGAATGTCACTATGGAAAGTATATAGAAATTGGGGTCGTCACAGTTGGTATCAGAGCCAATGTTCACACATCAAGTCACATTAACTTCATTCACCCTATTTCGAGTCTAGGGTAGTCCTTGAGTTAGGTATGTGAAGGGTTGAGGTGTCTAGGATAGCATCTGCCATGGGTCTGACTAAAGTCTCTGAGCCACTTAGCTTGGCAATCACGAGGCTACCTTTATGGCAGTATAAGTCTACCTGGCCGATATCCTAAGTCTCCCCTATTCTTGGGCATACCTTAATTTAGGAACCTTCTCCTCTATAGATTTTCCCTCTCACCTCTTCTATAGGAAAAATTTCTCCCTCTAATCTATGTTTTAAAATAAATTTTCCCTCTTACCTCTGTTATAAGGTTAGGAAGGAGTCTCTCTATTTAGAAAGTCCTAAGGATC